>CM060412.1:195461601-196675530 GCA_030545235.1 Helianthus tuberosus | reverse complement strand
ATATTAGATAATGAAAAAAGTTACATTTTTAAGAACCTCCTGCTTTATACGGGTTGAACACATGTAATTTTATATACCAAACAATAAAAAGTTATATCTTTATAAACCTTGTTTGATAGAAAAAATAAAGTAAATTCGATGTTTGGATGAAAATGACCAAAAATCTCAAAAGTGAAGGACTATATTGTACAAAAAAATTGTTTTGTATGAAATGGCAAACATGCCCAAACCTTAGGGACGATTTTGGCAATTTACTCTAAAATAAATAAATAATTTACATTAATTTCAGGATAAATAATTTTGAAATCTGATAAGTATTTTAAAATATTATATTATCTCCTATATGAATTGTTTAAATTTATATTAAATTTAATTGTATAATTATCTTTTAATTGATATTAATTATCTATAAAAATAGATGGATTCAATGAATGACATGTGTTCTTCTATTGGTTTCTTTTATTATATAGTATAGATATAGGTTAGTTAGTAGGTTTTTGTGTACCACATATTCCTTCGCTAATATATTTCAAGCAGTCTTCATCTTTATTTTTCTGCAAGTTATACTTCATATAGATTTTTTACGTGAGATTTGAGTGTGTGTTCTTGCTCCTGAACCAACAATTGGTATAAGAGCAAGGGTAGAAAAATGAGAGTCGGTTACGAGAGGAGGGGAGCGGCCCTCTAAATTGCAGGGGTGAGTAGATAGAGAGAACGAGACAGATAGCGGTTATGGAAGTTCGAGGAAAGAAATAAGAGTAGTGGGTTCTGTGTGAACCGATCGTGATTCTGAGTGAGCCGTGTGAAGGAAGAAGATGATCTGAGTGATTATGGTAGAGCTCTGTGTGAGCCATGATCATGTGAAGAAGACAACCATGTGGTGTTGTTTAGAGAAAGAATCAAAAGAAAAGTTCTGCGTGAACCAAAAAGATCGAAAACCTTAGTGGTGCTGTGTGAATCGATTAGAAAAAAAAAAGAATCCCTGTAATTCAAGTAACAGTGTGAGAAGATTGAAAAGATCTGTGTGATCCAAAGAAAAAGAATTCGGTGTGAAATTGATAAATGATGAAGATCTGTGTGATCGAAGGAAGGATATTGTGCGGTGTAGAGAAAGAACAGTTGGATCTGCATGATCGGAAATATCTGTGTGATTTTGTAGACTTCCAAACTTTTTGTTGTGGAAACATGTGGACAAACCAAGAAGCACGTGCAGGGCACACAAGCAGAGGATGCAGGGCCGGCCCTAAGAATTCGTGTACCCAGTTCGATCTCGAAAAAAATGTGTCCTTAGGCCTTAACGAAATTGGGTATTTGGCTCACTAAAGGTGTAAACCTAATGCCAAAGAGGTTAATAACTAATCTAAACCATAAGAATAGTTTTGTAAGGGGGTCTATGTTGGTGTTTGTATGGATGTACCCGATTAAAAAATTATTTTACATATACATATCGGGATTTTTTCATAAAAAAACGTGCCTCTCAAAATATCGGGCCCTGGTCGGTGGTCCTCCCCGCCCACCCCAGGGCCGACCATGAGAGGATGTAATTGATTTTTATTTGCCAACAACCAGGATTTTGGAAGCATGTTTAAGTTGTTGATGTAGTTGTTATTTTATTTGTCAAACCTATTTAACGCTTTTAAAACTTGATTACTATTTGATCATGTTTAAGTTGTTGATGTAGTTGTTTTTTTATTTGTCAAACCTATTTAAACGCTTTTAAAACTTGATTACTATTTGATGACATTTACTCTTTCTTTATTGTATAACAATATGCGTATTAAAAAAAATGTACGTACAAATAAACTGTAACTATAAATTATATTAAATGTAATTAAAAATATGATTTTATTTAACAAATGTTATATGACACTTAGGGGGTGTTTGGCCTAGCTTTTTTAACAAAATAACCTTAACTTGGTGTTTGGTTTATCTTTTTAAGCTTATGCTTATAAGGCTGGAGGATGTGGGAGGCGCCATCCCTCCACCTCAGCCATCTATAGCGCCCAAGGGGCTCAATCACCACACCCAGCATTTTAAGAGGGGGCGCCATGGTTGAAGCGTTACCATGGTAACGAGGCAGATTAATGTGTTCAGGTGGGGCCCACAACATGTCATCCAATCAAATTTTTTTTTTTATTTTGTTTAATAGGGGGCTCCATCCACACCATGCAAATTAAAGGGGGCGTGATAAAACCCCATGGCTGACGTGGATCCTACGTGGGCTGATAATTCCCCTAGGGGGCTCCAACCACACCCTCCAGCCTTAGACCATGTGTAGTGGTTAACACTCCATGCTTGGGCGTTTTGCGTCATGTGGCAGCCCAGTCAGCAATGGGGCATTATGAGACGTTTTCTAAAATGGGTGTAGTGTGGATATGTGCATTGTGGGGCATTATATTTGTAATAAAATTAAATAAAAAACATCAAAAAAATCTGATTGGTTTAACAAAATGAAAAATGAATCTGATTGGACACAAGATGAAGGGCTGGGCGTGGAATTTATCAGGCCGGAAGTGGTTTGGAGCAAGAACACGCCCACGGGGGCGGAGGTGGCGGCGTTTTCGGGCGGGATTCGGGGCAAAAAGCGCCCACTACGTTCGGTCTTAGCTTATATAAGCTAATTTGAATAAGATTATTTGAAGATGGTTTTTTAGCTTATTTGAAAAAGCTTATTTGTGTAAGGGCAAATAATAGAAATAAGCTATAAGCTAATCAAAACACTTAAAAAGAGCTTATGAAATAATAGAAAATAAGCTATAAGCTATTTTAAATATAAGCATAAGCCAAAAAAATAAAAGCTACGCCAAACACCCCCTTAACTTCAAATTAATTTAAACGGGAAATAAAGTAATAACATCAAAGCAAAAGTAAAAAAAAAAATGGGTCTTACAAGATTTAAACGTTGAACTTGTTGAAGTTGAAAATCCTCAAGTTCGTTGAGAATATTGTTTGTATCCATACGGTTTGTTCGCTCCCCATTTATGCAAGAATATGCTACTTTTGAATATCTTTCGAGTGAACGCGGGGACATTTGATTCCATAGAGCGGGATGGATTATCTCCTTCAGCATGTTTTTTTCATACTGATGTATGGCCAATGGAGCTAGTAACCTATTAGCATCATTCGGAACAAATGCTTTCCTCCCGCACAATATTTCGAATAAGACGACACCGAATGAGTAGATGTCCGACTTGTAGGTCACACCTTTGGTCTTTTCAATTTCCGGGTCCACATACCCTATTGTGCCAATAGGTTCAGAAAGGATGACCTGGTTCATTCGGTTAAGCGATTGTTTGATGGAAACTTTAAAACCGGATAACTTGGGTTCCCAGTTCTCGTTTAATAAAATTGTCGAGCTATTGATGTTAAGATGTATAACACCATAGCCACGTCCCTCGTCATAATGGAGGTAACTCAACGCACGAGCCACGCCTACACATATCTTCAATCTTTGTGTCCATGTGAGGTTCGGGTTGCTTAGATGCTCCTTGAGACTTCCATTTTTGGCCTCATACGTGGTCACAATGATCTTCTCATGTTTTTCATCACAAAACCCAACAATAGAGACTATATTTGGATGCTTGAGATCAGAAAGCATTGAAACTTCGGTCCAGAACTCGACGACTCCTCCACCGTGCTTACGATCTAACCTCAGCGCAGAAATCGTGATCAGCTCGCCGGACCGCTGGAGTTGTCCTTTGTATACACGTCCCAATCCACCGCGTCCGATGATGTTATCATGATGAAAGTTGTTGGTGGCGTTTAGTACGTCTTCAAGTGGGATTTGTAAGTGAGCAAACTTGGCGATTGTTGTTGTCATGTTTCTGTTTATAAAGTAAAAAAAAAAAAAAGAGTGAAAAATCGGTGAGTAGGTTACAACTTACAAATAAATGAGAGAATGTAACTTATAGATATGAGCAACCAGACTATATATGAAAATTTAAAGGCTGTTAAAAAATGATGTCCTTTTCTTCTAGATTTCAAAAGTATTGTAACCGGGTGATTTACCAAAACCACCTCAACAACAAACATTTTGTAAAAATGGGTTGAAAGGTCGAACCTGGTGATCTGAAGAGTAGCAGCGAGCGAGCGGTGGTGAAAGAGATGTAGATAATAATAGTAGCAGCAGCAAAGCAAGCAACAGCCGGATGTATAAGTGCAGTGGCAAAAGTATGAAAAAGCAGTGGAAATTTGGGAGTGTTGCAGACTTATTGTCAGGGAAAGGGAAAGGGTAGGTACTAGGTAGCTATTTGCATTTATGAATTTACATTTTGTGTTCTCCGCTTTTCTAAATTTAATTTTGTTTTATTTATTTTTGATTATTTATCAATATGGAACTGTTTTTTAAACTAGCTATTTGCCCATCGACGCACGTTGGGCGGCGTCACAACGTGTAGTACTCGAATTTATAGCGTCGAATAAAAACGTATTATATTTGACTCAATTCCTTACGGTTACACTGATGACATTAACATGTACTACACTCGCGCAGCACGACACGTTTACGACTTCATTACGTTCATTAAGATCATGACATTAATATGGTTAGATATAGATAAAAAAAAGTATTATGTGTCATACGTTGCGGTGTGAACTCATAAACGTAACTTAAAATAGAAGAAAAATAAAAACCAAAAGGAAAAAAAAAAAAAAAGAAGGAAAAAAAGGCCAAAAAAAAAGTGAAAGACCAAAGTCGAACCTAGGTGTCTTGGTTGCAAGTTTAACAAGTTAGTCACTTAACCACCCAACCTTATTGTTGTTATAACAATTAAAAAATATATATAAACACACTTTTTTGTAAAAACATAAAAGAAAAAAAGAAAGATAATTAAATAGCGGTCCAATAAGAACAAGTCACATGGCCCAATCCAAAGTCCCATTGACCTTTATGTTTTTTCAGATTAATTATAAGTGTTTTTATCATTTAGATAAATTATGAAGATGTGTTAAACCGAAAAAAAAATTACGTCCTTACATAAGTACATAATTTATTATATCATATATAAGTACATAATTTATCATACCAAAAAATCCTCAATTGCGAATACAACTCTATTTTTAACTAACTTTGTTCCGACCGGTAACAATGTTGTTTATATTATTTGTACAGTATTCATAACGCATATTTAATTGATACCGTATGAATTCTTATTTTTTTACAAACCTTTTATATTCATTTTTTACCAAATGTAAAACCTATGGTCTTATTTTAAATCAACATGTATGTTTTATTACAAATCTTGATATGCTGGTAACCACTCTTTTTGTTTATTTGACATAAATAATCAGGTGCTAATTTAATAACCATGTTTTAGGTTGATAATATAAAACAGAAGCCATGATGTACAATGTAACCAAACCTAACCCACCCCTAACTAGGGATGAGCAAATCCTGATCCCGTCATGATCTCGAATTTCACTAAAACTGGGTACCGATACCGATACTGAAATATGTCGGTACGGTAGCGGTATTTGAAGGTAAAATTCAATATTTTACCGGTACCGTACCGAACCGATACCGATCCCGAAAATACTGATACCAAAAATGCCAAAAAGTGGATACCGTTTCCGGTACCGAAAAAATTCGGTACGGTATTTTCGGGATCGGTACGGGACGGGATCGGGATCGATATTTGATACCAAATGCTCATCCCTACCCCTAACCATCCAACTTTGTGCCAATGATGGTCTAGTAGAGTTGGGCACAATAATGAAAACTGGTCTTGAGGTCAGTGAGAGGCACAAGGTTCAAGTCTTGAACAGACAAGAATTATTCGGAACGTAAGAAACTGAGTTTCTTCGTTTGCAATGTAACACCCCAAAAACCTGAATGTTTATATTGTCGTATGTTCCTATAGGACATATCATGAAATAAGTAACTAGGCTATTAACCTAGTTAAATGGGTAGTCAAAACTACTAAATAACGAAACTTTGTGCCAATTATGTTTAATTAACAAACACGAGGGACTAAAGTGGGTTAAAACGAAAGTTGAAATATTAAAAGTAAATATAACACACACAAACACACATTCGTGTGTATGTTCTGGATCGTCCAGGAGCTCCCCAAAGGAGCCAAACCCTAGCTCAATCTTAAATGATCAATTGAAGGGTAAATCGAAACTCAAATTCATGAATAAACGTGGATTAATGATCACCATCACAAGGGGATCATAAGGTATGTCTCAAAACTAAGATTGGTGATCTTGTATGAAGTGGGTTATGTTTTAATCCATGAATTGGGATGAAATTGAGTATGAGTATGTGTTAGTATCATGATATAGAACCTAGATTATACATGGTTTGGGTTAATTTGATGATTAGAGGTGAAACCCATTTGTTTTGGTAAGAATGATGACTTGAATGATCATCCATGTTTAATTAATCATGATTGTTGATGTATTATGATGGATAGGATGGATTCTTGTTAGAGGAATTGAAAGAAATATGATGATTTGATGAATTATGTGTGAATGATATATGTTTATTAGTAGGAGGATTTGATGAATTATGTATGAAATTAGGAGATTGTGCATGAATTAGTTGTACCTTATGTTTAGAAGGTTGTACACACACCAAGGGTATGATGAAATTAGAGATAATTGAGCTTAGATCACTAGTAAGTGAATAATAATGTAGTTATGAAGTGGGTTTTGTATAATATGATGATATGTTATTGTTAATGATGTTTGAAACCACATACGTGTGTAAATGTTTAAAGGATTTCGGCTAGGATTTGATAGATTAGTATGTTTTGAGTTTGAATGATAATTTCTGAAACGAGATCCGTGTGATGAATGATGAACATGCTAACTATCTTAAGAATGATATATGATAGTTGATGCTTGATAAGCGACATTGAAGCTTGGCAAAGAAGCGGGTCAAACGGGACTTATGCGCATGGGAAGCATATTTGGATGAGAGGTAAGTAAGCTTACACCCCTTTTTGTAGAATATCTATTCGTTGTGTTGATTACGAACATGGTAAGTAAATATGTGAAGAATGATGTTCCAACAAGTATTTTATACGGGTCAGAATATGTGGGTATGATAAGAAATTAAAGTTGATGTTTAAAAAGGGTAAAATGGACATTTGGATCTAACGGGTCAAATGGTGGAGATGTCACCATTTGGCGTTATCGACTAATGAATTGTTTTGTCAAGTATTATGAATTCACAGAATGAATAGCGAAAGGATCTCGTTGTTATCATCAAACAATTTGGTGGATGAAGTATTAAACGGATCTTAGCTTTGATCCGAGCAAGGTATGTGTGTTTAGAGTTGTAGTTAAGTGATAGGATTGGTTGAATGTGCAATGAAGTCCTTTGTTGTAAAGGATTGAGCGAAGTTGACAAAAATGCCCTTGATAGGTATATCGGGCAAACGACTTTAAAAGTATTTAGAAACAAGCCATTTGTTTAAATGATTACTTGGGACAAGTATGAAAGCGGAAAGTATGATCTTTGCAAGTCAAAGTCCTTAAAAATGCGTAAATACCCTTAACGGGTCAAAATAAGTTTTAAGCGGAAATGGGTTGGGATGTTGTAAGAAACCCGTGATTGGAACCTTATATGATAGACGACGTTGAAATTGTAAGGCTCATGGGAAATTGAGGTCAAATAAACAGTTTATTTTGATAAATGCAATAACGGGTCAAAACTTAGTAAAAAGTGATAAGTCGATAGCTTAAAAGTCTAGAATTTTGTTAATCTGGAATTCGGATGTTAACTCCATGTGATGGAGAATTAAATTACGATCACATAGGAAAAAGAATCGGGTAAAACGGATCAAAAAACGAGAAAGTTATGCCCGTTTCCGTAAAACTGAGTTATGCTGGGAATATGCAGCAACAGCTGCGAACACTCTGTTAAAAAGGGGTGGTGGCGCGACGCGATGGCGAAGGCCATAGGCCGTCGCGCGACGCCACGGGCTCCAGAACATTGAAAAATTCATATTTTAATTGTATATGCAACGCGAACCCGTTTAGACCGTTTTTAAACACTTATATACTAAGTATGATTAATTTATTTCATGTTTTAGGAAAGGTAGGCATGTATGTGTGTTTGTATTTACGCAGATAGGAACATATGGGTGTATGTACGTAAGTAGACGTGTATGAACATATGTACTATGTAGGTATGTATGTATGTATGTATGAATTTATGCAAGTAGGTATATATGAGCGTATGCAAGTATGTAGTCATGTATGAAGGTATGTACGTATGTAAATATGTGAGTGTGCACGTATGCAATCAGGTATGCATGGATTTTTGCAAGTTTTCAATACTATACAGTATTAATGCTATTAATAGTGCACCTCGAGAATGAAGTGTAATGCAGGTACACTATTGAAGTCTCACCAGGATTGATGTTTACATGGAAAGCTTAAATGTAGAGGAATATCGGAATGAGAAGTATATGAGTATGAATCTTGGTATGTTTATAATGTGTGCTAACGTAATGAACGTATGTGGTGAGTGCAGGATGTACGAGACACGAAGGATCATCGAGGAGTAGAGATCAAGGACCGAGTCACAAGATAGATTGTATCGGGAAAGTTGGTGAATGTAATATAGTAAAAAAAAATAAGTTATGAATTTACTTAGTAAAAGAGTTCGATTGATGTAATCATTGTAAAAGTGTTACCTTAAAATGAACTTCAAGTAAGTTAAGATGTTTGTAATGAAAGAAATTATACAGTATGAAATTCCGCTGCGACTTTTGGTCAAATATGAATTAGGGTCTTACATGCAAACAAATATTGATTATCACAATAATATTCACAAACTGAGAGTTATCATCAACGATTGTTTTTCATTAATCATCAAGATTTAAATGTTAGTGTGTGTGATAAATAGATCACAAACAAATCAGTTCGTACAAGAGTAAATGTTAGTGTGTGTGATAAATAGATCACAAACAGGTGTGATCTATTTATACAAGTACGAAATCTCTATTATGAGATCAGTTGATGTCACTCTTATAGCTGCGTCACCCTCATATAAATATTGTGTTATGTGTTATGTTATTTATATTATGTTGTGTTATATTATATTATAGCATGTCGTATTAATTATACCGTATATTATATTTTTTGTTTAGTTTAGGTAACATGACATCACATCACATCACATAATATAATATAATGTAATATTGCCTAAACTATCAAAGAATATAATATATAGTATAACATGACATAATATAACACAACATAATATTATATAATATAATATTAAGTAAACAACACAAATATTCGTAATAGCAAATTGTTGGTCCAAATATAATAAAAGAGAAAAATTGTATGTGTATACTATATTTGAGATAATATGCATGAGTTTTATATTTATCATATTTCTTTTTTAAAATAGTTATATCAAATTATTTAAAAATTAAACTTGTTAAAAAATAAGTTAGTACTCGAAAGTGTTATTTTCAATAAACCACAAGTATTATCTGTGTAATTAACTCTTTCAAGAATTTTACTTGAAAGAGACCTCTATTATATAATCGTGTGTGTACACACATCGATTGTCAAAATTAACGGTTTATGCAGTTTTAATCATCTTTTTGTTCTAACCGAAAACTGAACTAATCCAAATTAGAAATATGTATAACTGAATCGTATTCAACGGTTTAAACTTCAGTTTGGCTATCCAATTAAACCAGATTATGCAATTTATCTTAGCAAGATTTGTAGGACCAATAGCTGAACCAAGAAAACCGTATAAGAAAGAAAAAATGTTCCGGTTATATAATTTTCGGTTTGTTTTTTTCAGGTTAGATTATATTCAATTTTCGGTTTGGTCTTTTTTTATCAATGGCATAATTTTACAAGTGCCATCTTTTCTAAATAAATACTAGTTTTCTCCGTAAAAGTATCAAGACTTTTACAAGTATTTTATATTATATTAATGTTTATTACTTTAATTACAGTAAGCAGGGTGTGGATAATTATTATATATAACTTAATCAGCAGTTGCGTATAATAAGAAAAGAAATAAAAAAAATACAAATGGGTCTCACGAATATGTGGAATTCATTTTGTATTCCTGTGAAATATTATATTTATATTTATTTTTGCCAACCTGGAGTTTTACTGCTTTTTTGCTTCCCAATTTCATACATAATTTTTAAAACATATTAGAGTAAATTGCCAAAATGGTCAATCAGTTTTGTCACTTTTACCACTTTAGTCCAAAACTCATACCTTTTGAATTTGTATCCATGTGGTTTCAATTTTGTTACATTTTCATCCAAAATTAAAATCTGGTCAGATTTTTCAGTTAACATTCAGCTTTTCAGTCTTTTCCTTCCTTTTAATTAAGGGAAAATGGTCTTTTAACGTTTTATTATAACAAATTGAAAAATCTAACCATTTTACCCTTCGTTAAAAGGAAGGGAAAAGACAGAAAAGATGAATGTTAACTGAAAAATCTGACGAGATTTTGATTTTGGATGAAAATGACAATAAAATTGAAACCACAAAAACCCATGTTAGGATCGGAGGCTCTAATGATTGTGCTTGTTTGTGTAATTTGAACAAATCAAATAGAAATGAACAGAGTTTAAGTGCAGCGGAAATGAACCGCAAACTTTGTAAACACAATCATAGAGAGAAATAGTTTTGATAAACATATGCTTTTCATTGAGTCAAAAGATTTACAATACAAGTCAAAAGATTACCAACATGCTTACAAACTAAACTCCCCCTCAGCCTAATACCCCATGGTTGGTTGCACAAGATGAAAGGATTGAATTGAGGAGAAGAACTCACTCAAAACGATCAAATGTAACAGTACAGAGTACTGCTCCATTTATAGACAATACAAACCACTGAGACATCTCAGCTGACGTCACCATGAAAGCGACGTCTAACAACCTGTAACTATTGTTTTTATACAAACACTGCTAATCTTAACTACTGACTATATGTTAAACAGATGACATACTAAACTACTGCTATCTCTTTACATCAGTGCTTTCCTCAAGGTTGATCAGTCCTTGATTGGGCAGTGCTTTGTCATCAGTAGTTTGAACCAGCAGTGTTTACTTCTTAGCAGTCTTCAGGGCTTCATCAGTAGTTAGAAGAACAGCAGCTGTTGTATACGGGCAGTGGATATAAGACCATCAGATGTTATAATCACTTTCAAGGGAGAAGACTAGTGTAAACAGCTGCTTATAGTGAATCCACTATTGTGAACCAGTTTTGGCTTTCATTATCTGTTCCTCTGGTGGGGTTCAATCCCAACAATCTCCCCCTGGAACAGATAATGCCAAAACACTTCATTATTTTGGATCTTTATTCCTCATCAGAAGTTCACAAGCTTGTCTTTTAAATTCTTCTTCAAAGTCTTTGGAACTTGAGTCATCCTCATCCCTGCACAATGAAAGTTCAAGGAGATCTTGTAGATCTTCAACACCAAGGCTTAGTGCTTGTTTCCTTGATATGTACTTCATTTCACAATTGGATCTGATCAGGGTCAATACATGGGTCTTTTGATCAGAGAGCCACTTTAGTATTTTTAAACCCAATGGGTTTCTTGGGAGAGATTTATTTTCTGATGAGCTTGGAGATTTAGGCCTTGAGAACATTTGTAAAGCAGTATCCTAAGCTTCAGACATTCTTTTGAAAGCCTCTTCTATGACTTCATTTGCTGCAGCTATGTCTTCTGCAACTTCTTTGTCAATCAGCTCTTGCCTTTTTCTTTGTTCAAGCTCAGTGGTTGTTATGTCTACTGAAGTGTTTGATGAAGCAGGTTTGGTTAATACCTTTTTGACAAGGTTTTGAAGACTCAATGAGTTATCTTCTTTCTTCTTTTAGATCCATTTTCTTGATGGCTTCTATGAAGTACTCAGCTTCCTTTTCTTTTTCTTCTTCACTAGTCAACAGTTTTCCTTTTTCTTGGTTTTTCACAAGGATGGAATTATCTGCTGATGTGACCAGTGATTTAAGAGCATTTAGCTGTTGTTCTAGCTTGTTGTAGTCTGGCTTGTTAGAAGTGTCTGAGACTGTTATCCTTCTTTTCTTAAGCCTTTCATAAGCCTCGTCGGTATACTGCTTTGTCCATTTTGCTATGGCTTCAGCAGTATCCACCTTAGCATCTACCAGTTCCTGTTTTTTCCTTTTGTACTCAGATGTAAGATCAGCAATGAGCTTTTTGTATTTGTTCCAATTTGGAGCTGTCTTTTTCTTTCTTGGATCATTTTTAACCCTTTCAATTCTGTTTGCCTCATGCTTTAAAGCAACTATTGGCCATTCTTCAAATTGTTTTTCTTCAGCTGGATATAATTTTTCTTTCATGATGTATGCAAGATATTCTTTTCTCATTTCTTTTCATTGATCTGCTTTTTCTTTGCTCAGATCTTGTGCATAGTCTTCCATCAGCTTGACTTTTGTGAGCAAGAATTCCATTCTTTCTGAAATGGCTTCATCACCTTGATCTTTGCATTCAAGTTTAGCTCTAATCTTAGCTTGCCTTGCTTTGAACTCGAGATATTCATCCATATTCTCTGGGACTATGATGCCTATGAGAGAAGGAAATCTTCTTTTTAAAGGATCATCCTCGGTGTAGAATTGTCTCATCTCATTTTTTACAGCTTCTAGTTCCAGTTGATATTTTGCAGCAACAGGATCATATTTGTCCTCATTTGCCTGAGTTGTTTCTCTTTTTCTTTTGTAAAGCTTTATGGGTGGAGGGAATTTTGGTTGTGATGTAGGAATGATGAGAGAAGTGGTGGATTGTTGACAAACAGCTGTTGAAACAACTGGTGTTTCAACCTCTGTTGTCATTACAACTACTGATTTGTCAGTAGATGTCTTCTGCTTTTGAGCAGGGGTTGAAGGTGGTGAAGTTGTTTTTGATGGTGGTGATGGTGGTGGTGAATCATAAAGTATGTACATCCTTCTCCTTTTTATTGTAGGAGAGTCTGATGATGTGTTGGGTGGTGATCGAGCAGTGGTTTTGATGTGTGTAGTGTGTGTTGTAGTGGTGTGTGTTGAGGAGATGGCAGATGTTTGGCTGACAGTAGTTGAAACAACTGAAGTACCAGCAGTTGTTGATACAGCAGGTATTACAACTACTGTTTGGGTGGAAGTTTGAGATTTTGTGGTTTGAGGTTTAGAGCCTTTTGGAGGTGGTTTAGAGGCAGACTTTGTAGGTCTGGATGGAATGGATTTAGGTTGCCTCACTTTTCTAGTAGGCTTCTTCTTTTCATCTTCAGGATTTTCATCATCCTTTGACCCAGAAGTACCCTGTGCTGATTGATCCAGCCTGGCTTTATTCTTAGCCTCTCTATCTCTTTTAACACTTGCTATTTCTTCTGCAAGTGCATTGGTGGTCTCATCAACTTTCTTGCTACCATCTGGCAAAGGAATATTTTTGGTCATGTTTTCTTTTTCAGGTTCAATACAGAGCCCATCTTCTATTCCCTTCTTCCTCCACTGCCTGATTTTCTCCCCCTTTTTGGCATTATCTGGAGGGAGGTTATCAATGAAGAGTATAGTGGGAGGAGCCTTGCCAGTGGTGTTCAAGATGTGGGCTTTTATAGCCTTGATGTCTGCTTGGGTATCTTTGAACCTGGACTCCATCATGTTTCTCATCTCCTGAACATGTATAGCATGCTGATGATTAGCCATTTCTCTCTGTTGTTGGAGCACGGGTTGGAATAAGTTCCACAACTCATTTGCAGCAGGTGCTTGAGCTGAAACAGCAGTGGATTGTGCTTTTTGAACTTTTAACAGTTGTTGCACCATATCCTTTATTTCAGCAACTGATGTCTCAAGGTTTTCAATTCTGCCCGTCAATTCCAAATATTTTGAATCATCATTCAAATTAATGAAATCATCTGATTCCCCTCCTGGAGAGGTTATATCAATGTGTGATTTAGGAACAGTATTCCAAAAGTCATCCGTTGATGCCCCTTGTTCTTGGTACTGGGGACTTCTTTCTTCAGCACTTGATAACCTTTTTATGGTACAAGTGGACAAAACAGCCTCACTAGTGATTATCAGTGGTGCTATGGAAGAAATTGCCTTCAAGGGAGTCTGACTGATGAAACAACTGTCCAAATGTAGATCTGTTGATCCAACATTTGTAGTTGCTGCTCCACTTGAACTACTGACAGGAGTTACTTGTAACTCCTGCAGTGTAACCTCCTCAAATGTTGCTGGGATAGCATAGGTATAAGCATCAGACCCAGTCACTTGTGGAGGTGTACTCTCAGTGATAGGTGATAGAGAGGAACTGGTTTGTGTCTGAGCTATAACAACTGCATGCAACAAGGGTATTATGGATGATGGTAGTGTGAGGGGTGAAGATAAGGGTGTTGAAAGAGACATGTCCTTGGGATCAGGACTGAGGAAGATGGATTCAAATGAATCCAGAGCTTCATGATGTGCGGTCCCTGTGCTTACAACCTGATCCTTTTGTGAGGATGCAGGAGGAGTTTGAGGCAATGGTGCTTTCTACCAACTGCTGTGAGGAAGTAGCAGCAGTGGTTTGTGGTGACATTTGTGTTGTCACTGGCAGTTGCTCTGGGATCTCATCTTCCAGAGTTGCCTTTTTCTTGGGTTTGGTGGGCTTTTTGTATGATTTCTTTTTGGTCTTTTTGGTGATGACAGGTGTGGGTTTCAAAGCAGTGGTTGTGCTGCTATGATCACCTGGAGCAGTGGGCTCAACAGTAGATGCCTGAGGAGCAGTGGTAGCTGCTAAATTCTGCTCAGGCACCTCTGCTTTTGTTTTTATAGGTGCCATCATTCTGGAAAGTGTTTCAGTTGTTAAACCTTTTATTTGAAAAGAAACACCTTGTTTGAGCAAATTTTCATTTTCTTTTCCAAATTTTTGTTTAAAATAGTAGCTTAGAAACCTTGGAAAAAATAGAAATACTTTGCTATCAACATTTTTCACCAAATCATCAAAGATCTCCTGGGAATAGTTAAAATTTTCATTTTTTAAAATAGCATAACCCAGGCATTGTATCTTTGAAGGTATTTCATTAAAAGCAGTTGTTTTATTTGAGACACACATCAAAAGTGTGTGGAATAAAAACCTAGGTGCAGAAGGAAGGAAACCTTTTTGTAAGGTATCCTTTTTTGGTTGTTCCGCATATCCCCTTTTTAAGAAATCAGTTTTCAACTCGGTTTTATCAAAAGAAGTTTTACCTTTCTGATCATCGAGTTTAAAGACTTCTGAGATTGATTGTGGAGTAATTTGAATCGCTTTACCCTGTATCGAAGAGTTAATGGCTACGACAATGTCTTCTTGTTTTTCAAGGGTAGCATTTTTCCAGAACTCTCTCTGGGTTTGTTGGTAAATGGGAGCATCTGCTATTAACAAAGTTTTGTACTTTGATTCAGATAATGTGTCGATGATGGAATCAAAGGTGTGGTTGTTGGTGGGTTTTGTGAGCAGACCTAAGTAATTGTGAGGGGATTTGTATGGTATTTCAATGGGTTCAGCGGCCGTTTGAGCGACCTCTTTGGAAGATGATGACTTTGGTTTAGATTTTGATTTTGATTTCGATTTCGTCATTTCTGCGAAGAAGAACGAAGAATGATTTGGGATGAAAAGTTGGAAACTGCTTTGAGAAGAGAATTTTTGGAATTCAATTCGACAGTGTAAAACCCTATTTGGGGGTTTTGATCAGGGTTTATTAAGGGAAAAAGCGATCACTGATGTGGCAGCGGTTATTATGATCTGATGGCTAAAAACTGACCACGTGCCGACCTCTGAAGAAAAGATGAATAATGGAGGACAGTTGTTTTGGAGAACCACTGTTGAAACAAATATCAGTGGTTACAATGGTAATAATATGGGAGCAGTGGATGATTTTTACTATCAGTGGATAGCATATCAGTGGATAAGACACTGATTTTAAGCATCAGTGCTTGCCAAGCAAAATGAAGGATCAGTGGCTGACGTTCAACAGTGGACAGTGTTTAGGAAGCAGATGTTTGAGCAAACCAATGTTTTAGGGGTAAGATAATGGTAGGGATTTGAAAGATTTTAGTAACACAGCAACTTTTTAGCGCAACAGTGGTTTAGTAAATTCAATATGTCAGCAGTGTTTACAGGAATTTTCATTCAAGGTTTTTCCACATGTCAATTCAAATCTTAAAAGTTTTATAAATTACTGACAGTGGTTTAGTACCCCTGACGATGAAAACTTTTTACTTATGGCTACTCATTTTCGTTATAATATTTAAATTAAAACATGAGTACCCAGGTAATTTCAAGATCTGTTTATCAATCAATCTTTGATCAGTGTTCAAAACAAACCTGAGTAGGACATGACCTTAACATTTTTACCATTTCCTTTTGATCCATTTATAAGAATGATTTCACCAGAAAAAACTGGCTCATTATCCTGACAGGAGAAAGACACTTTTGCCAACAAAAACAAGCAAAAGTACAAAATATATCATTCAAACAAAAAAATAAAGAATGATATAACCTGTTTATTTGAGAAAACCCTTTAAAAAAAATGGTTAAGGTTTTTCTGAAAACAGCATCAAAAGAATCTGGTAAATTTTCAACACAACATGCAATCACCTCATTCTCAAGTATTATGAAAAATGGTCAGTGGTTTGAAATACATTGTAACAACCACTGTTTGAGACCTTTTTCTTATTGATTGATTGACAACAAAAATAGGACACATGTTCACATGAGTTTTTGAAAGCCCTGTTATAGACTTTGCTACCATGTGAAGATTCCGAAAATTTGTCTAGTCCTCTTGTAAGTTTATTTACTGGAAATACTATGGTTACCTGAACTTTTCTTGAACCAATGAATGCATACAATTGCTTAATGACCATTGTTACCCCTTTTTTTTTACTCTAAAGTGTTTTATATTTATACTCTTTTCTTTTAACTTCAAAAGTTTTGAGATAAACACACTTTCGAGTTTTTTGTAAATTTTCTTTTTCCCTTTTTACCCTTCCCATTTATAAGTGATGGGATACTTACTGGGAGGTCTTTATTTCAGGAATACTTAATCCAGAATCATTTTGCAGTAATGCTTTGAGAGGTTTGGTCATATTTGCACAAGTTTTCGACCAATCTCACATTACATATGATACGGACTATCTTGACCCCTGTTTTTCTTAATGTATTTTAACAGAGTTGATTTGTTCCTTTTGAGGATCTCAACCTGTTTTTCAACACATAAGATCTAATGACTAAAGTTTTAATTTCCCTCTTTTTACGTTAGCAAAAACACTAATGTTTTTATGAACATAGGTTTTTTTTGTTAATCTGAGGTTCATACTTTAGCATCTAATATAATGAAAACATCACAAATTTCACAACAACAGTTGAAATCAATTTTGAAAAGAAGAAATAATACCATAGTTTAACAGATATGTTTTCAGATCTGAAAACTATGAGTGATTTGTGCATGACATCACTTGTTGTGTGAAATTTGTGTATCTTATGACATCTTGGTTGTTTTACAGAGTATTTGAATAACAGCTTTAAGCGTGATCACTCGTTATTCTGGTTTTCAACTAAATACAACCAACCTTAGTATCAATGAATTTTGAGCTGAACTGTTATGTCAAATTGATTGTTAGATCGAGTTTGACTGTCCAAGCTCTGATACCAATTGTTAGGATCGGAGGCTCTAATGATTGTGCTTGTTTGTGTAATTTGAACAAATCAAATAGAAATGAACAGAGTTTAAGTGCAGCGGAAATGAACAGCAAACTTTGTAAACACAATCATAGAGAGAAATAGTTTTGATAAACATATGCTTTTCATTGAGTCAAAAGATTTACAATACAATTCAAAAGATTATAAACATGCTTACAAACTAAACTCCCCCTCAGCCTGATACCCCATGGTTGGTTGCACAAGATGAAAGGATTGAATTGAGGAGAATAACTCACTCAAAACGATCAAATGTAACAGTACAGAGTACTGCTCCATTTATAGACAATCCAAACCACTGAGACATCTCAGCTGACGTCACCATGAAAGCGACGTCTAACAACCTGTAACTACTGTTCTTATACAAACACTGCTAATCTTAACTACTGACTATATGTTAAACAGATGACATACTAAACTACTGCTATCTCTTTACATCAGTGCTTTCCTCAAGGTTGATCAGTCCTTGATTGGGCAGTGCTTTGTCATCAGTAGTTTGAACCAGCAGTGTTTACTTCTTAGCAGTCTTCAGGGCTTCATCAGTAGTTAGAAGAACAGCAGCTGTTGTATACGGGCAGTGGATATAAGACCATCAGATGTTATAATCACTTTCAAGGGAGAAGACTAGTGTAAACATCTGCTTATAGTGAATCCACTGTTGTGAACCAGTTTTGGCTTTCATTATCTGTTCCTCTGGTAGGGTTCAATCCCAACAACCCAGATTCAAAAGGTTTGAGTTTTGGACTAAAGTGACAAAAGTAACCAAACCTCAGGAACCATTTTGGCAATTTACTCAACATATTATTTAAAAGGAATATTAGATTTTAATAATGCCAACTATTCGTCATTGGCCGCCAACAGTCCCAACTTTAAAAATAACCAGTGGCAGTACTAACTTTTAACATATTGGCCTCCAATGGACTCTGACTAACAGAACCCTAACATCGTTAGTCTCCGGTCGGCGAAAAAACGTGTTTTGGCCGGAAAACTCATTTTTGGCCTGAAAACTCAACATTTTCGTCCCGAACCTCTTTGTAACCTTATTATGGACCTTTGAGAACCTTTTTTCTAGTGAAAGCCCCAATTATTAAAGTCGTCGGAAAACTCCTTTTCTTCGGAAAACTTCTTTTTCGCCGGAAAACTCAACTTTTTGGCCGGAAAACTCAACATTTTCGTCCCAAACCTCTTTGTAACCTTAGATCGGACCCTTAGAAACCTTTTTCTTGACAAAAAATGGCTTTCCGGCAACCAGAGACTAACGACGTTAGGGTTCTGTTAGTTAGGGTCCATTGGTGGCCAATCTTAGATGATCAATTGAAGGGTAAATCGAAGCTCAAATCCATGAATAAACGTGGATTAATGATCACCATCACAAGGGGATCATAAGGTATGTCTCAAAACTAAGATTGGTGATCTTGTATGAAGTGGGTTATGTTTTAATCCATGAATTGGGATGAAATTGAGTATGCGTATGTGTTAGTATCATGATATAGAACCTAGATTATACATGGTTTGGGTTAATTTGATGATTAGAGGTGAAACCCATTTATTTTGGTAAGAGTGATGACTTGAATGATCATCCATGTTTAATTAATCATGATTGTTGATGTATTATGATGGATAGGATGGATTCTTGTTAGAGGAATTGAAAGAAATCTGATGATAATATGTTTGAATGTTTATGTGTGAATGATATATGTTTATTAGCAGGAGGATTTGATGAATTGTGTATGAAATTAGGAGATTGTGCATGAATTAGTTGTACCTTATGTTTAGAAGGTTGTACACACACCAAGGGTATGATGAAATTAGAGATAACTGAGCTTAGATCACTAGTAAGTGAATAACAATGTAGTTATGAAGTGGGTTTTGTATAATATGATGATATGTTATTGTTAATGATGTTTGAAACCACATACGTGTGTAAATGTTTAAAGGATTTCGGCTAGGATTTGATAGATTAGTATGTTTTGAGTTTGAATGATAATTTCTGAAACGAGATCCGTGTGATGAATGATGAACAAGCTAACTATCTTAAGAATGATATATGATAGTTGATGCTTGATAAGCGACATGGAAGCTTGGCAAAGAAGCAGGTCAAACGGGACTTATGCGCATGGGAAGCATATTTGGATGAGAGGTAAGTAAGCTTACACCCCTTTTTGTAGAATATCTATTTGTTGTGTTGATTACGAACATGGTAAGTAAATATGTGAAGAATGATGTTCCGACAAGTATTTGATGCGGGTCGGAATATGTGGGTATGATAAGAAATTAAAGTTGATGTTTAAAAAGGGTAAAATGGACATTTGGATCTAACGAGTCAAATGGTGGAGATGTCACCATTTGGCGTTATCGACTAATGAATTGTTTTGTCAAGTATTATGAATTCACAGAATGAATAGCGAAAGGATCTCATTGTTATCATCTAACAATTTGGTGGATGAAGTATTAAACGGATCTTAGCTTAGATCCGAGCAAGGTATGTCTGTTTAGAGTTGTAGTTAAGTGATAGGATTGGTTGAATGTGCAATGAAGTCTTTTGTTGTAACGGATTGAGCGAAGTTGACAAAAATGCCCTTGATAGGTACATCGGGCAAACGACTTTAAAAGTATTTAGAAACAAGCCATTTATTTAAATGATTACTTGGGACAAGTATGAAAGCGGAAATTATGATCTTTGCAAGTCAAAGTCCTTAAAAATACGTAAATACCCTTAACGGGTCAAAATAAGTTTTAAGCGGAAATAGGTTGGGATGTTGTAAGATACCCGTGATTGAAACCTTATATGATAGACGACGTTGAAATTGCAAGGCTCATGGGAAATTGAGGTCAAATAAACAGTTTATTTTGATAAATGCATGAACGGGTCAAAACTTAGTAAAAAGGTGATAATTCGATAGCTTAAAAGTCTAGAATTTTGTTAATCTGGATGTCGGATGTTAACTCCATGTGATGGAGAATTAAATTACGATCACATAGGAAAAAGGATCATGTAAAACGGATCAAAAACGAGAAAGTTATGCCCGTTTCCGTAAAACTGAGTTATGCTGGGAATATGCAGCAACAGCTGCGAACATTCTGTTAAAAAGGGGTGGTGGTGCGACGCGACGACGAAGGCCATAGGCCGTCGCGCGACGCCACGGGCTCCAGAACATTGAAAAATTCATATTTTAATTGTATATGCATCGCGAACCCGTTTAGACCGTTTTTAAACACTTATATACTAAGTATGATTAATTTATTTCATGTTTTAGGAAATGTAGGTATGTATGTGTGTATGTATTTATGCAAATAGGAACATATGGGCGTATGTATGTAAGTAGACGTGTATGAACATATGTACTATGTAGGTAGGTATGTATGTATGAATTTATGCAAGTAGGTATATATGAGCGTATGCAAGTATGTAGTCATGTATGAAGGTATATACGTATGTAAATATGTGAGTGTGCACGTATGCAATCAGGTATGCGTCGATTTTTGCAAGTTTTCAATACTATACAGTATTAACGCTATTAATAGTGCACCTTGAGAATGAAGTGTAATGCAGGTACACTATTGAAGTCTCATCAGGATTGATGTTTACATGGAAAGCTTAAATGTAGAGGAATATCGGAATGAGAAGTATATGAGTATGAATCTTGGTATGTTTATAATGTGTGCTAACGTAATGAATGTATGTGGTGAGTGCAGGTTGTACGAGACACGAAGGATCATCTAGGAGTAGAGATCAAGGACCGAATCACAAGATAGATTGTACGGGGAAAGTAGGTGAATGTAATATAGTAAAAAAAAATAAGTTATGAATTTACTTAGTAAAAGAGTTCGATTGATGTAATCATTGTAAAAGTGTTACCTTAAAATGAACTTCAAGTAAGTTAAGATGTTTGTAATGAAAGAAATTTTACGGTATGAAATTCCGCTGTGACTTTTGGTCAAATACGAATTAGGGTCTTACAAGTTGGTATCAGAGCCCTGGTTTGTGAGAATCAAGCACCAGAAGGTAAGTACTTGAACTCAAACATGTGTGCTCTTGTGATAAGAAGCCCGTACAATCTAAGACTCGGTCAAGATCCAAGGGTAGAAGCGAATGTAAGTATGCGCTTATGCATGTGAACAAAGAAACTAATGATTTTGTATATGCAAGGTAAGCATAAGTGTTTGAAGAGGATGGTCCGTGGATACAGAATAGGATGAATACTAAGGCTGGCATGGATGCAAATAGGCTAATGAACCCCAGGTACACACTATTAATATGTATGGGTACCAATGTTAATAGAAAAAGGAAGAAATCTCCTTGGGAGGGCAATTATTAAACTAAAGACAATGATATGGTCTTTGGGAAATTTTAGAGATTTGCACGAAACTGAAACCCATTTCTCGGACATAAGGCGATAATTACATGAAGGCACGAAACTAGTATGTGGATTGCGCACCTGGCCAGTACGCAAGAAGCATATGACGTTCGTGAGACCATGGTAATTATCGCAGGTATGTCCGGTAGAACTGGGTAGCAAGTGGGCGTGCGGGTGAAATGGATAGTAAGACTCTTGGGAAATTGAGAGTACTACGTAAGAGTGAAAAGTATGAGTGATAAGAATGAAGAATGTTGAACCGTAAAAAGTACGGATCAACAATATATGAATGAAATGTTTGAATCCGCGAGACGGATTCAAGGAATGAAATGCATGAATGGAATGTTTGAATCCGTAAAACGGATTCAAGGAAATGAGATGTATAAATGATATGTTTGAATCCGCGAAACGGATTCAACACATGAAAGGAATGAAAGCATGAATGATATGTTAGAATCCGCGAGACGGATTCGAAGCATGAAAGGAATGAAAGCATGAATGATATGTTAGAATCCGCGAGATGGATTCGAAACAAAGAAAGAATAAAAGTAAGAATGAGATATTATAAACCGCGCGACGGGTTCGAAACATAATGAATGATAAGAATCAAAAGATTTGAATATGTAAGTAATTACAGACTAAGCAAGTAAATATTCTTTAAAAGCGAATATTATCCAAGTTATGTCTTAAACTTATATAAATATGTGTCAATAAAGGTATATATATATATATATATATGTGTGTGTGTGTATATATATATGAGCAAATATGTTTGTAGGCAAGAAGGGATAAAGAGACGAATGAGTCATGCGGGCCATATGGTAATCGCCATTCAAACCTGATATATTTAATGATTTGATTTGTTAAGTTTATACTTATAGGTGAGCATAATGTTTGGCACGCAAACCTAAATTTTAACGAAAGAAAGAAGCTTTAAACATGTTATGTGTTAGATGTGTTAGTACTCGACTCTCAGGAGTCGTAATGAAAGACGGGCTACGACTCGGACAATAGTCTAAGTATGAATGGGGAGAGTAAGTTTTGGCAAGAATACGGTAATGATGTAAAGAATGTTTGAATGAAAGGTGCTAACCGCCGATTTTGTAGATGTTACTGGTAGAATTATGAATGTGATCGAACCAATCGAATTGGTGAAAGAATGTGCATGAGTGGAAGCCCATTACAAGGATGAATGAAAGCTGGCCTGGTACGGTTAGTACTCGTGAAGAAGCAGATTGACCTGGTTTACGGATCGTTGAGTTGCGAAATGAAAACGAGGTTAGTACCATATTTAACTCATGTTGAATAGGTATGGTAGGGTGTGGTACGTGATGTTTGACTTTTAACAGTCAACATAAGGAGAAAAATTTTGTCATTAAAAAGTAAATCTCAAAAGTTTTGAACGGAAATGCCGGGTATTGATTAAACACTCGTATGATGAACTGGAATGGCACATTTACATAAGTAGAATAAGTAATGCATGATATGAGAGTAATGGTAATGTAAAAGGAATGGGATGATTTGAAGGTAACGTGAGAGTATGTACAGTACAAATAACTATAAGAAACGTAGAATGATGTTAACTTTGGAGTTAAGCGTGTATATGTGACTAGGAAATAGTAGATCTGTTATGACGGATCATACGAATGTAACTACGATAATAAGTGCGCGAAGAAGTATGTATATTGACCCACTACAAACGGGCCAAGGAAATAAGAATGTTATGTAAAAGTAAAGTATGAAAAGTATGGACTTGTTAGAAAGAGGTTAATTATATAAATAGTCATGAATTGAGAAGGGATGATTACTTAGTATTATGATGTATTTATCGAAAATTAAACTTAGATGTGTATGTATAAATTACGAAATTAGATCGTATGGTCGATGAAAATAAAATGAATGTGGAAATAAACGAAAAAGAATGTTACTAATGGGATGTGGGAATTGTTTCAAGAAAACAAAATGATATATTACACATGATTTACGAGTATTAGAAGGATAAATGAACCATCAGCTATGAAGTATGTTAGAAGCTAGCTTTATTAGTGGAAGCGACACTAATAAAAAATCCAGGACGGGTTCTTGAGAATAGAAGACTGTCACTAAGGTGGGCTAGTGGTCGTGATGATAGAGCAAGGGGGAAAGGATAATAAGTGTTTAATGGAAATGAGAAAGGTTTCGGGGACGAAACCTCATTTAACGGGGGTAGATTTGTAACACCCCAAAAACCTAAATGTTTATATTGTCGTATGTTCCTATAGGACATATCATGAAATAAGTAACTAGGCTATTAACCTAGTTAAATGGGTAGTCAAAACTACTAAATAACGAAAGTTTGTGCCAATTATGTTTAATTAACAAACACGAGGGACTAAAGTGGGTTAAAACGAAAGTTAAAATATTAAAAGTAAATATAACACACACAAACACACATTCGTGTGTATGTTCTGGATCGTCCAGGAGCTCCCCAAAGGAGCCAAACCCTAGCTCAATCTTAAATGATCAATTGAAGGGTAAATCGAAACTCAAATTCATGAATAAACGTGGATTAATGATCACCATCACAAGGGGATCATAAGGTATGTCTCAAAACTAAGATTGCTGATCTTGTATGAAGTGGGTTATGTTTTAATCCATGAATTGGGATGAAATTGAGTATGAGTATGTGTTAGTATCATGATATAGAACCTAGATTATACATGGTTTGGGTTAATTTGATGATTAGAGGTGAAACCCATTTGTTTTGGTAAGAATGATGACTTGAATGATCATCCATGTTTAATTAATCATGATTGTTGATGTATTATGATGGATAGGATGGATTCTTGTTAGAGGAATTGAAAGAAATATGATGATTTGATGAATTATGTGTGAATGATATATGTTTATTAGTAGGAGGATTTGATGAATTATGTATGAAATTAGGAGATTGTGCATGAATTAGTTGTACCTTATGTTTAGAAGGTTGTACACACACCAAGGGTATGATGAAATTAGAGATAATTGAGCTTAGATCACTAGTAAGTGAATAATAATGTAGTTATGAAGTGAGTTTTGTATAATATGATGATATGTTATTGTTAATGATGTTTAAAACCACATACGTGTGTAAATGTTTAAAGGATTTCGGCTAGGATTTGATAGATTAGTATGTTTTGAGTTTGAATGATAATTTCTGAAACGAGATCCGTGTGATGAATGATGAACAAGCTAACTATCTTAAGAATGATATATGATAGTTGATGCTTGATAAGCGACATGGAAGCTTGGCAAAGAAGCGGGTCAAACGGGACTTATGCGCATGGGAAGCATATTTGGATGAGAGGTAAGTAAGCTTACACCCCTTTTTGTAGAATATCTATTCGTTGTGTTGATTACGAACATGGTAAGTAAATATGTGAAGAATGATGTTCCGACAAGTATTTGATACGGGTCAGAATATGTGGGTATGATAAGAAATTAAAGTTGATGTTTAATAAGGGTAAAATGGACATTTGGATCTAACGGGTCAAATGGTGGAGATGTCACCATTTAGCGTTATCGACTAATGAATTGTTTTGTCAAGTATTATGAATTTACATAATGAATAGCGAAAGGATCTCGTTGTTATCATCTAACAATTTGGTGGATGAAGTATTAAACGGATCTTAGCTTTGATCCGAGCATGGTATGTGTGTTTAGAGTTGTAGTTAAGTGATAGGATTGGTTGAATGTGCAATGAAGTCCTTTGTTGTAAAGGATTAAGCGAAGTTGACAAAAATGCCCTTGATAGGTATATTGAAAAATTCATATTTAATTGTATATGCAACGCGAACCCGTTTAGACCGTTTTTAAACACTTATATACTAAGTATGATTAATTTATTTCATGTTTTAGGAAAGGTAGGCATGTATGTGTGTTTGTATTTACGCAGATAGGAACATATGGGCGTATGTACGTAAGTAGACGTGTATGAACATATGTATGTATGTATGCATGTATGCATGTATGTATGTATGTATGTATGTATGTATGTATGTATGTATGTATGTATGTATGTATGTATGTATGTATGTATGCAAGTAGGTATATATGAGCGTATGCAAGTTTGTAGTCATGTATGAAGGTATGTACGTATGTAAATATGTGAGTGTGCACGTATGCAATCAGGTATGCATGGATTTTTGAAAGTTTTCAATACTATACAGTATTAATGCTATTAATAGTGCACCTCGAGAATGAAGTGTAATGCAGGTACACTAATGAAGTCTCACCAGGATTGATGTTTACATGGAAAGCTTAAATGTAGAGGAATATCGGAATGAGAAGTATATGAGTATGAATCTTGGTATGTTTATAATGTGTGCTAACGTAATGAACGTATGTGGTGAGTGCAGGTTGTACGAGACACGAAGGATCATCGAGGAGTAGAGATCAAGGACCGAGTCACAAGATAGATTGTACGGGGAAAGTTGGTGAATGTAATATAGTAAAAAAAATAAGTTATGAATTTACTTAGTAAAAGAGTTCGATTGATGTAATCATTGTAAAAGTGTTACCTTTTAAAATGAACTTCAAGTAAGTTAAGATGTTTGTAATGAAAGAAATTATACAGTATGAAATTCCGCTGCGACTTTTGGTCAAATACGAATTAGGGTCTTACATGCAAACAAATATTGATTATCACAATAATATTCACAAACTGAGAGTTATCATCAACGATTGTTTTTCATTAATCATCAAGATTTAAATGTTAGTGTGTGTGATAAATAGATCACAAATAGATCAGTTCGTACAAGAGTAAATGTTAGTGTGTGTGATAAATAGATCACAAACAGGTGTGATCTATTTATACAAGTACGAAATCTCTGTTATGAAATCAGTTGACGTCACTCTTATAGCTGCGTCACCCTCATATAAATATTGCGTTATGTGTTATGTTATTTATATTATGTTGTGTTATATTATATTATAGCATGTCGTATTAATTATACCGTATATTATATTTTTTGTTTAGTTTAGGTAACATGACATCACATCACATCACATAATATAATATAATGTAATATTGCCTAAACTATCAAAGAATATAATATATAGTATAACATGACATAATATAACACAACATAATATTTATATAATATAATATTAACTAAACAACACAAATATTCGTAATAACAAATTGTTGGTCCAAATATAATAAAAGAGAAAAATTGTATGTGTATACTATATTTGAGATAATATGCATGAGTTTTATATTTATCATATTTCTTTTTGAAAATAGTTATATCAAATTATTTAAAAACTAAACTTGTTAAAAAATAAGTTAGTACTCGAAAGTGTTATTTTCAATAAACCACTAGTATTATCTGTGTAATTAACTATTTCAAGAATTTTACTTGAAAGAGACCTCTATTATATAATCGTGTGTGTACACACATCGATTGTCAAAATTAAAGGTTTATGCAGTTTTAATCATCTTTTTGTTCTAACCGAAAACTGAACTAATCCAAATTAGAAATATGTATAACTGAACCGTATTCAACGGTTTAAACTTCAGTTTGGCTATCCTATTAAACCAGATTATGCAATTTATCTTAGCAAGATTTGTAGGACCAATAGCCGAACCAAGAAAACCGTATAAGCAAGAAAAAATGTTTCGGTTATATAATTTTCGGTTTGTTTTTTTCAGGTTAGATTATATTCAATTTTCGGTTTGGTCTTTTTTTATCAAGGCATAATTTTACAAGTGCGATCTCTCCTAAATAAATACTAGTTTTCTCCGTAAAAGTATCAAGACTTTTACAAGTATTTTATATTATATTAATGTTTATTACTTTAATTACAGTAAGCAGGGTGCGGATAATTATTATATATAACTTAATCAGCAGTTGCGTATAATAAGAAAAGAAATAAAAAAAAAATACAAATGGGTCTCACGAATATGTGGAATTCATTTTGTATTCTTGTGAAATATTATATTTATATTTATTTTTGCCAACCTGGAGTTTTACTGCTTTTTTGCTTCCCAATTTCATACCCAATTTTTAAAACGTATTAGAGTAAATTGCCAAAATGGTCAATCAGTTTGGTCACTTTTACCACTTTAGTCCAAAACTCATACCTTCTGAATTTGTATCCATGTGGTTTCAATTTTGTTACATTTTCATCCAAAATTAAAATCTGGTCAGATTTTTCAGTTAACATTCAGCTTTTCAGTCTTTTCCTTCCTTTTAATTAAGGGCAAAATGGTCTTTTAACGTTTTATTATAACAAATTGAAAAATCTAACCATTTTACCCTTCGTTTAAAAGGAAGAGAAAATACAGAAAAGATGAATGTTAACTGAAAAATCTGACGAGATTTTGATTTTGGATGAAAATGAAAATAAAAATAAAATTGAAACCACAAATACCCAGATTCAAAAGGTTTGAGTTTTGGACTAAAGTGACAAAAGTAACCAAACCTCAGGAACCATTTTGGCAATTTACTCAACATATTATTTAAAAGGAATATTAGATTTTAATAATGCCAACTATTCGTCATTGGCCGCCAACAGTCCTAACTTTAAAAATAACCAGTGGCAGTACTAACTTTTAACATATTGGCCTCCAATGGACTCTGACTAACAGAACCCTGACATCGTTTGTCTCCGGTCGGCGAAAAAACGTGTTTTGGCCGGAAAGCTCCTTTTTAACCTGAAAACTCAACATTTTCGTCCCGAACCTCTTTGTATCCTTATTATGGACGTTTGAGAACCTTTTTATAGTGAAAGCCCCAATTATTAAAGTCGTCGGAAAACTCCTTTTCTTCGAAAAACTTCTTTTTCGCCGGAAAACTCAACTTTTTGGCCGGAAAACTCAACATTTTCGTCCCAAACCTCTTTATAACCTTAGATCGGACCTTTAGAAACCTTTTTCTGGACAAAAATGGCTTTCCGGCAACCGGAGACTAACGACGTTAGGGTTCTGTTAGTCAGGGTCCATTGGTGGCCAATATGTCAATAGTTGGGACTGCAAATGGTTATTTTTGAAGTTGGGACTGTTGGCGGCCAACGGCGAATAGTTGGGATTATTAAAATCCAATATTTCTATTTAAAACATATTGTGGACTTTTGAATAAGCTAATGACACGATTTTTAAACAATCATACTTTTTCATACATTAATATTTTTTTTAAAATAGATGATAAAAACGAAACATTTTATTATTTTAAATTTAAATATGTTATTGATATAGTTTATTTAAAATTAAAAAAAATAACACGTTGCCTTATTACCCGTGTCTATGTTTGCCGTCATATCACACGTACACCCCTTTTGCCTTTTAGAGCATTCACGATGATGACCCTAAAAATATGTGAGTGAGTTAGTTATATTATAAGGAATGACTGTTAGTGTTTTTGAGTGGTTGTGAGTAGAGGAAAGAGAAAATATATGAGAACGTTACTGTTCATCTATAAATATATGGAAAAAAAAGATATATGGAGAAAGAAAACCTTATAAATATATTAATACTTTTAAATTTAAAAATGGTTGTGAATAGAGGGAAGAGAAAAGGTAATGATAAAGGTATAAAAATATTATTTAACTGAAAATGAGAGAGAAATAAAGAATTCATTGTGAATGACAACAAATACTTCGCTCCTATCTTAATATAAAAATACACGTAATCCTAATTTTCTATTAGATTTCTATTTTTTATTAGTTACTTTAAAAAAGGGTTATTAGATTTTAATAATCTAAAGTTTCACCAGTTGGCTAATAATAATCTCAACTTCAAAAGTTCCCTCTGGCAATCCCAACTTTTAAGATTTTGGCCCCCGTCGATCCTTTTCTAACTGGGTTATAACCCAGTTAGTTTTCGCTGACTTGGACGCTGACGTGCCACACAACTTTATTATTTGCTGACGTGGACAATGATTTGGCACTCTCATCACTACCTCACCCTCACCATCACCATCACCACCACTACCGCCATCTACACCGCCCACCACCATTGTCTTCTCCACCAACACTACCGTCATCTCCACCCACCACCACTGCCATCTCCACCACCACAACCACCACCACTTACCACCACCATCTCCATCTGTGTGTGAAGATGACTAGAAAATATGACCAGACGTTCGCCGGAGGCTGCTACCTACCACAAGCTTCCCAACAAGCACCAAAGGCTGCTGTTACTTAACACGTGTCGCCGGAGAAGATGACCGGAGGTTTGCGAAAAAGATCAAAGAAGATGATTGGACATTGTACGAATGATGATTGATGATAGAACGTAAGGTTTCAAATGTCCGGTGACCTCTAAAACTCCGACGAAGGTCCAGTCTTCTTCTCTGGCAACCTCTGCACACTTTCTCTCCCTAGAAACCATTTTCTCTCCCTAGAAATAGTTGCAGAGGGACAAATGAGAGTGATTCGAATTGATTTTTAGTTGGTGTGGTGATAGAGTTGAAGGTGGTTGATGACAGTGTGCTGAAGGTTGGTGGTGGGTAATGGTGGTGGGTGGTTGTGGGGGTTGGTAGTGGTGGTGGCTAATGGTGGGGATGGTGGTGGTGGGGATTGGTGGTGGTGGTGGAGGTAGTGATGGTGCCACATAAGCAACCAAGTCATTTGACACGTCACATAAGGGTCCACGTCAGCAAAAACTAACTGCATTATAACCCAATTAGAAAAGGATCAATGGGGGCCAAAATCTTGCAAGTTGGGATTGTCAGAAGGAATTTTTGAAGTTAGGATTATTATCGACCAACTGGTGAAACTTTGGATTATTATTTTATTACTTTTTAAATCTTTAAGTCTTCTTCAATCTTTAAATCTTTTTTAAGAATAAGTAGAAGAGAAATTGGCAGATGGATATGCAACTAAGAGAAGTAAATAGAGCATAAAAACTTGTAAAAAATAATAGTAAACATGAGTGTGAGAAGAATCTTACAAATTAATATAGATATAATATGTTCCATTTTGTCTTGAATATAAAGCTTATAAGTATGAATTAGTGGTCGAGGGAGTTAATTAGTTATATAAAAAAAGATTATGGTTCCTTTTGTTCAAGTGGGGATCATGATCAGTGTGGCTTTAAGAATTTTCTACTCAATTTAATGCTACAATTATAATATATACAAAAGAAATTACATGGCACGTCGACAAAGTCGACACTTTTTGACCAATATTTCTTTCTACTCATAATCCAAGTTAAGACCATGATTATGCTAATGAGCTTTAGCTCAACTGACATTGGAAGGAAAGTGAAGATTCAGGTTGAAGGCCTAGTCTCAAGTTCGAATAAGATTCCAACCAAGTTTTACCACTATGGGCCTTCGGGCCTCGGTGTCACACCCCGACCACGTAAAAACAATAAAACGTGGCGGAATCGTCGGGGAGTGTTGTAACAGAATCATTGTTTCATAACACATGGAAAATTGAAATTTCGTTTTATTGATTACGAGAGTTACAATGTCTTAATAGACAAGAAACGTAACATTATTAACTAGTCTTGCATCTTTTATTGTTGCTAAAGTCCAAGTCTGCCTAGGTGTATCTTGATAAATCCTACGCATCATAACCTGAAACACATGTGAAAATAGGTACGTCAGCATAAAAATGCCTGTGAGATACATAGGTTTTGTGACAATAGGATTCATGACTTGAGTTTAAAGAAATGTTTAATGAAAGTTAGTCACGAACCTTGTAAATCGTTAAAAGTCCCAATGTAGTCAAGTAATATGTAACAATTGTTATGTATAGTAAGTAAAGTGTAGTCACATAAATCAAATGTAAAAATGTACAAAACAAGGTATTTTGAATATGTTTTGCAAACTAAATGCATGTTTTAGTGGTACAAACATTTATGTGGTAAGTTAACGCATACATTCAAGCCTTGTAACTGTCGGATAACCCTTTTAGTCAAGGTTATCAAATTGTTTTCGGATTCAGTCATTCCATCCATCCAAACAAACCTAGGATTTTAGGAACGGGATTTGTCAAGTCCTATGGTACCATTACTTACTACCGAGCGGCGTAGCTAATGTTAATGAACATATATATGTTCCGTTTGTACAAACCAAATGTTATACCGATTGTAAACGTGTTAAATGTAAACAATGTACTAAGTATGCTAAGTCAACATACATAGCAGAAATGTAATGTACATTATGTACTATATGTGTACTAATAAACATAGCAAGTATATGATGTGAAAAACAGGAAAGCATGAAAGTAACAAATAGGCCATGTGTTTCACCCCAAAACAGTTTGAAAACAGTAAAAGAGGGGTACTATGTACTCACCTTGAATAATTCCTAGACAAGTATACGTTTAGAGTTTTAGCGGGAACACAGGATCTTTCCACGTCACTCTATATGTAATTGATCATGCATAAACAAACACATATGGAACATAGCATTAACAAGGGCAACATTGTGATTTTGTATAAACGGGTGACAAGGTTTTGTGTTGTACGGTTTGACAATCTGTTTGGGGAACACTTGGTATTTTGATAAATTTGAGAGTGTTTAAACTAAGTTATACAAATAATAAGTAAAATATTCTCAGTATTATCAAAACATAAGTATTTTCAGAATAATGTGATACTTATACAATTTAATTATCTAATAATTAAATTAGGGCAGAATAATTAAAAATGACATTTTAATTATATAACAAGTATAAATCAGATTAAAAATAATTATCATGGCAGAAAGTAAATATATTTTAAATAAATAGTTTAATTATTTGTTAAAAAATGAAATAACTGGATAATTGTGTAAATAATTACCTAAATAATTATTTAAAACAGAAAAATTAGAAACAATATTTTTTTTTTAAATATTGACATGCAATAATACAGATTTAAAATAAATATTATGGCCTTGAATAATAATCTGGAATTAAAAGAATAATTTCACAAAAATTGTTTTTATAAAGTTTATTATATAGAAATAACATGCAAAATAATTAAACATGGTTTCTGATTTTTAATAATCTCAATATAACATGCATAAAATTATAAAAATAAATTTGGATATAAATCACAACTCAGAATAATTAAATTAATGTAATTAACTCTATAAAATATGAGATTTAACTGTTTTAATTATAAAAATATCAAAACAGTTTCAAATATTTTATAAAATTTATTTTTACAAAATATACTGTTCAATATAATTAACAAAAATATTTCATTATTAAACTCCAAAAATTAGAATTTATATAAATATTTAAAGTCAAAACAGTTTTTAATCAGAATAAAATAGGTTTATAAAAATTTTGCAAACTTTTATATTTTACTAAATACATCAATACATGTATGAATCATGGTAAAAATTTCAGAATTTATAAAGGTAACATCGAATTAATATGAATTTATTTGTAAACTGATTAAAAATAAAAAAAAATTAAAATTACAATTACAATGAAATTCATCATCTTCCCCAAATCCTAAGTCAACAGAAGTCAAACCCGTCCAATTAACCTATCAAACTGTGATTATAATCAAATTAAAATTATAGTAACAATGTGTAGGTAAGATTATACCGAAATGTCGAAGAAGAAAACTCCGGTAACGATTCAGGTGTTGTTCCGGCTAAGTCCGGCGAGTGTAATATCCGGCGATGTTACAGAGGTGAATCAGAGACGAATTACGAAGTGTTTGTGAATATTGAGAGGTGCAGTGGGTTCGTGAAGGTTGCAGGAATCATATAACAAGTTCAATTGATCCTCAAACATCCGAATAAATCCAATTCAGATTCCACTTAAAGTTTAAAAAGAATTTCCGGTTCCGTAGACAAGTTTGCATGGTTCGGTACAATTGAAGACTTTGGACGGTTCATGATGTCGAGGAGAACAAGCAGGTGTGTTCGTTGATCAGTGAGCTTTGTCTGTTTGTGATTTGGATCAATTTCCGGCGATATAAACGGTGTAAACCGGTTTGAATCAAAGTTTCAAGAATGGTCCCTGGTGTTTCTGAATTAGTCTAAACAGGTCCCTCAGTAATTAACCGTAAAGTCTAACTAGGTTAGTTTTTGAAATCAGTTTCCTTTATAGAATAACTAACTGGGTTAGTTTATCCGGTTAAAGCATCTTTGAAAATGTCAAGATTGGTCCTTGGACTTGTTAACTGAACAAGTTAACTGAGTTAATGTTTAAACATGGATCCCTTTTATAAAATTTTAACCCGGTTAGGGTTTTTAACTGAAAAATAGTTTCAAATATGGCAAGAATGTTCCCTAGACTTCAAGTTTGATAAAATGACCCAATGGTCCTTGGACTTTAAATTTAAAAATATATGTATTTTATTTTATAAAAATATAAGTTTCAAAAATTGCATTTTAGACCCTAAACTTTTAAAAGTTTTAAAAACTTATATTTTTATTTATAAAACTAGTTTCAGAAATGTCATAAAGGACCCTAAACTTTATGTTTTATCAATTTTACGTTTTTAACCCGAATATTTAAGTTTCAAAAATTACAATTTAGTCCCCGGACTTATGTTTTGCAAAATAGTGCCGGTTTTAAAATACGGATTAAATATCAAACATTTTAAACGAGTTTCAGGGAATGACAAAAGGAGTCCTTTAACTTATACTTCCACAGAATGACATGTTAGGCCCTTGTAATTAATATTGTCTTGTTTATAAGTATGAAACTAGAACAAATTGAAATTATTCACGTGTTTGGGTCGGCAATACATGTAGCAACAATAAAACTAAACATGTATCAAACAAATTGCATCTCAAAATATGATATGTGTATCAAACAAGTACATGCTTGAAAATCAAGGTTGTTACAGTCTCCCTTACTTTAGAAAATTTCGTCCCGAAATTTATTCGAAAGAGACCGTAGAATGTAATTGCAATGATAATCAAGTCATTGTTTGGTGCTGCAAATTCCGAGGAATTTGCGAGGATCATTGTATACAAATTGTTTTGCATGGCACAATGTTATGCTGGGTTTGTAATGTAAATATTATACAGATAAATGTGTGTACAGATAAGCAAATAATGGATAATCACATAACCACATAATGTTTTTATCTGCCACCTTACTTAACAAGGCTTACTATGATTCTCATGCGTCGAACCTCGTAATTAAGTGTGCACCCAGAATTACGCGTTTCGTCGCATGGTCCACATAGCACTTCTAGTTAAGTGAGGAAAACAAATAAGATTGAGGTATTGTTTAAATCAGACAAGCATCAATATAACACAACATCAATTCGAATCAAAACGTATTTCATATCAGAAATGATAGCATTGTTTGTTTGACAGTCTATTGAACAAATTTACATTTAAAATAAGTCATGTAATGGATCAAATTCAGGCTCAAAACTATCAGGTAGTGGAGGTAGTGGATCTAGTTGCATACGAGCAGCTAGCATTCTTTCCAACCATTGATTCCTTTCTGTCAGCCATCTTATTTGTTGAGACAAATTTTGAACTTGATGGTTTAACCTAGTCACTTCGTCTCCCAATGAATCTGGAGGTAGATTCATTTGAGGCATCGTACTTGGACCTGCCATATCAGTTGGTGGCAGTTGCCCTACTTCGTTCAACAGTGACTGGAAAGAATGTGACAGTAATGGTGCATGCAAAAAGGGTTCTGATGCTAACTGTTCTTGTGTCATCATGTTTTCATCAAACCAAGTTCCTTGCATTGTTGAATTCTCCTCGAAAAATAACGGTGAGCAGCTTTGTAAGAAGTTTGAGGTTGATGGTTGGGATAAGTTAGTTGTAATATGTTCTTGTATGTATGGCAGCGGTGGTTGCATATCAAATCGATAAAAAGACGATTGAGGAAACTGCAACAATGATTGTTGTAAATTTTGTGGGGAGGTACTTTCTAAGATAATTGAAGTTCCCTCCGATTGAGATGGTTGAGTTAGTGTATCAATATGAACAGGGGTTAGCCTCATGGTGTAAGGATTTACAATCCCAGGTGTCTTCGGTGGAGATAATCCCTGGATAATCTGATCGCTTAAGACACCTAATGATTTTGCTATCTTTGTAATGTAAGACCCTCCCATGAGACTTTTCAGAGGATGTGATTGTTGATTAGAAAAATATACAGCAAGCTCGTGGGCAATATTACAAGGAACTTGCTTAAAAATACTATACAGATAGAAAAGTTCAGTTGTTTTAACCCTTTGATGATGCCTGCGCCCCGTGATAGTGTTGGCTACAACACGGTGCATATATTGACAACAAGGATCTATGAAGTTCGCAGCATTATTGTGGCTACACCATTCTTTTAATGAATGGCATTGCCAAAAATTTACCAAATCCGCGGAGGAATAAGTGGTTGATGCCTCCGTAAAAATGGGTTGTTTAACTTCTTCATCTGTATATATGCCCAGATGAACTGCGAATTCGGTTAATGACATAACATGAGTTTGCCCACAAAGTTGAAAGTGAATGGATTTATTGGTAAGATTTTCATTATTTTTGTAATAGAAAGTGGACAAGAACTCATACACCAGTTCATCGTATGATGGTTCTAGGATGTCGAAGAAACGGCGCCAAGGCGTATTAGGTAGTAGTAATCTTGCCAGTAAACCACTGGAATCAATCATTCCCATTCGTTGCCAATCAATACCGCTAATAGTAAGAACTTCATGCTGCTTGAGTTTTTGATACCTCTCTTGATTGTGTAAATTTGTAAACTGAAGGAAAGGATGAATTTTTGCTGCAATTGAAGATTCAGCATATGCTGCTGGGAGATTTGCCATTTGGGATATGGGGTTTTGTTGAACTAAGAAAAGTTTGGGTATGGTGTATTGAATTATATCAGAAATTGTAGTTCTTGTGTAGATTAGCTCGAGTAGTGATTCCCTTAAATAGATAAGGAAATTCCGGATTACACCATAGGATCGGTTAGAGCTCCCATGCTACGTTCTGCAGCTAGTTTGAAAATTTGAATCTAAAATGTATGGTCTCGAGAAAATTTTGAGAAAAGAGGAAATTGTATCGTATAAAATTGATAATAGTACAACGTAGGTTGATTAGAACTTGGATTTTTTTTTCTGAAATGGAGAAAAGAAAAAAAAATTCCTTTCGAATTAGGGTAACATGCCTTGTGCCTATAGGTATTATGTACATTCATCAGTAGTTCCCAGGTAGGCAAACATGGGTCTTGTCGTAGAGGCATCTTCCAAAAGAAAGATTAGGAGCCGGAAAGAAAATTGGTGATGTTAAGTTTTGAAAAAGGAGACGGTGATTGCAGTCAAGTTTAGGTGAAAAGTTTTAAAAGATTTAACGAAATAAAACTATAAAAAGGATAGGTTGTCTCCATATAGCTTATATAAAGAAAACTTATAGATGGTTATTCGGGTGGTAGTGTGTTTCAGAAATGTTTCAAACTTTTGAAGTTTTCATTGTTTATACGTTTTAAAAATAGTTTATCGTGGCCGGTTTGAAATTTTGAATTTAAACAGGTATGATCCGAAAATAATTTAAATTTGAAAGGAGTTTTGGTAAAACGATTTAGATTATTTATAAAACCTTGTAGTTATGCGATAAAAGTTGGTTAGGTTTCTGCTTGATAGTGAATATCTTTAGTAAAATGATGTAGTGTGATTTGTGTTTTAATGGATAGGAAAATCATGGGCAAGAGAGTCATTGGACTAGCTACGTGTCTATAAGCAGTAGGGGAAAGCATAAGGTCATAGGAATCGGAATGAAATGTTTTTGGTGGAAAAGTTTCATAAAGTTAATGAAGACGAGAGAAAATACATAACAAGATGGACATCGTTTATTTGGCGAATAAATAACATCAGTGACTAATCAAAGTAGTTGGGTTCTTATAACTTGATGAAGTCATGCTTTAGCCTATAAGTGGACACTCATCCCGAGAATTCCCAGGTAAGCATAACTGGTCTCGCGTCTGATGAGATTTATACGAAGTGCTTGCCTAGACAGAAAACTCAGAATACAGGCACCCACCCTTCCAGATTGCACGAGTTCATTATTAGTGCCCAAGACTTTGACGAGAGTAAAAATCAGAGGAGGTTTTGAAAATAATCACCTAAGGATAGGTGATAGTATTGTTTTAAGATCTAAACACAAGGTAACTTGTCTTAGGGTCCTAGGAAGGTTATAGTCTAGGTCAAGATTTTACTAATAACCTAATTCCCTGTAACCATGAGCTCTGATACCAACTTTTCTGTCACACCCCGACCACGTAAAAACAAAAAAATGTGGCGGAATCGTCGGGGAGTGTTGTAACAGAATCATAGTTTCATAACACATGGAAAATTGAAATTTCGTTTTATTGATTACGAGAGTTACAATGTCTTAACAGACAAGAAACGTAACATTATTAACTAGTCTTGCATCTTTTATTGTTGCTAAAGTCCAAGTCTGCCTAGGTGTATCTTGATAAATCCTACGCATCATAACCTGAAACACATGTGAAAATAGGTACGTCAGCATAAAAATGCCTGTGAGATACATAGGTTTTGTGACAATAGGATTCATGACTTGAGTTTAAAGAAATGTTTAATGAAAGTTAGTCACGAACCTTGTAAATTGTTAAAAGTCCCAATGTAGTCAAGTAATATGTAACAATTGTTATGTATAGTAAGTAAAGTGTAGTCACATAAATCAAATGTAAAAATGTACAAAACAAGGTATTTTGAATATGTTTTGCAAAGTAAATGCATGTTTTAGTGGTACAAACATTTATGTGGTAAGTTAACGCATACATTCAAGCCTTGTGACTGTCGGATAACCCTTTTAGTCAAGGTTATCAAATTATTTTCGGATTCAGTCATTCCATCCATCCAAACAAACCTAGGATTTTAGGAACGGGATTTGTCAAGTCCTATGGTACCATTACTTACTACCGAGCGGCGTAGCTAATGTTAATGAACGTATATATGTTCCGTTTGTACAAACCAAATGTTATACCGATTGTAAACGTGTTAAATGTAAACAATGTACTAAGTATGCTAAGTCAACATACATAGCAGAAATGTAATGTAAATCATGTACTATATGTGTACTAATAAACATAGCAAGTATATGATGTGAAAAACAGGAAAGCATGAAAGTAACAAATAGGCCATGTGTTTCACCCCAAAACAGTTTGAAAACAGTAAAAGAGGGGTACTATGTACTCACCTTGAATAATTCCTAGACAAGTATACGTTTAGAGTTTTAGCGGGAACACAGGATCTTTCCACGTCACTCTATATGTAATTGATCATGCATAAACAAACACATATGGAACATAGCATTAACAAGGGCAACATTGTGATTTTGTATAAACGGGTGACAAGTTTTTGTGTTGTACGGTTTGACAATCTGTTTGGGGAACACTTGATATTTTGATAAATTTGAGAGTGTTTATACTAAGTTATACAAATAATAAGTAAAATATTCTCAGTATTATCAAAACATATGTATTTTCAGAATAATGTGATACTTATACAATTTAATTATCTAATAATTAAATTAGGGCAGAATAATTAAAAATGACATTTTAATTATATAACAAGTATAAATCAGATTAAAAATAATTATCGTGGCAGAAAGTAAATATATTTTAAATAAATAGTTTAATTATTTGTTAAAAAAATGAAATAACTGGATAATTGTGTAAATAATTACCTAAATAATTATTTAAAACAGAAAAATTAGAAACAATATTTTTTAAATATTGACATGCAATAATAAAGATTTAAAATAAATATTATGGCCTTGAATAATAATCTGGAATTAAAAGAATAATTTCACAAAAATTGTTTTTATAAAGTTTATTATATAGAAATAACATGCAAAACAATTAAACATGGTTTCTGAATTTTAATAATCTTAATATAACATGCATAAAATTATAAAAATAAATTTGGATATAAATCACAACTCAGAATAATTAAATTAATGTAATTAACTCTATAAAATATGAGATTTGACTGTTTTAAATATAAAAATATCAAAACAGTTTCAAATATTTTATAAAAATTTATTTTTACAAAATATACTGTTCAATATAATTAACAATAATATTTCATATCAGAAATGATAGCATTGTTTAAATCAGACAAGCATCAATATAACACAACATCAATTCGAATCAAAACGTATTTCATATAGCATTGTTTGTTTGACAGTCTATTGAACAAATTTACATTTAAAACAAGTCATGTAATGGATCAAATTCAGGCTCAAAACTATCAGGTAGTGGAGGTAGTGGATCTAGTTGCATACGAGCAGCTAGCATTCTTTCCAACCATTGATTCCTTTCTGTCAGCCATCTTATTTGTTGAGACAAATTTTGAACTTGATGGTTTAACCTAGTCACTTCGTCTCCCAATGAATCTGGAGGTAGATTCATTTGAGGCATCGTACTTGGACCTGCCATATCAGTTGGTGGCAGTTGCCCTACTTCGTTCAACAGTGACTGGAAAGAATGTGACAGTAATGGTGCATGCAAAAAGGGTTCTGATGCTAACTGTTCTTGTGTCATCATGTTTTCATCAAACCAAGTTCCTTGCATTGTTGAATTCTCCTCGAAAAATAACGGTGAGCAGCTTTGTAAGAAGTTTGAGGTTGATGGTTGGGATAAGTTAGTTGTAATATGTTCTTGTATGTATGGCAGCGGTGGTTGCATATCAAATCGATAAAAAGACGATTGAGGAAACTGCAACAATGATTGTTGTAAATTTTGTGGGGAGGTACTTTCTAAGATAATTGAAGTTCCCTCCGATTGAGATGGTTGAGTTAGTGTATCAATATGAACAGGGGTTAGCCTCATGGTGTAAGGATTTACAATCCCAGGTGTCTTCGGTGGAGATAATCCCTGGATAATCTGATCGCTTAAGACACCTAATGATTTTGCTATCTTTGTAATGTAAGACCCTCCCATGAGACTTTTCAGAGGATGTGATTGTTGATTAGAAAAATATACAGCAAGCTCGTGGGCAATATTACAAGGAACTTGCTTAAAAATACTATACAGATAGAAAAGTTCAGTTGTTTTAACCCTTTGATGATGCCTGCGCCCCGTGATAGTGTTGGCTACAACACGGTGCATATATTGACAACAAGGATCTATGAAGTTCGCAGCATTATTGTGGCTACACCATTCTTTTAATGAATGGCATTGCCAAAAATTTACCAAATCCGCGGAGGAATAAGTGGTTGATGCCTCCGTAAAAATGGGTTGTTTAACTTCTTCATCTGTATATATGCCCAGATGAACTGCGAATTCGGTTAATGACATAACATGAGTTTGCCCACAAAGTTGAAAGTGAATGGATTTATTGGTAAGATTTTCATTATTTTTGTAATAGAAAGTGGACAAGAACTCATACACCAGTTCATCGTATGATGGTTCTAGGATGTCGAAGAAACGGCGCCAAGGCGTATTAGGTAGTAGTAATCTTGCCAGTAAACCACTGGAATCAATCATTCCCATTCGTTGCCAATCAATACCGCTAATAGTAAGAACTTCATGCTGCTTGAGTTTTTGATACCTCTCTTGATTGTGTAAATTTGTAAACTGAAGGAAAGGATGAATTTTTGCTGCAATTGAAGATTCAGCATATGCTGCTGGGAGATTTGCCATTTGGGATATGGGGTTTTGTTGAACTAAGAAAAGTTTGGGTATGGTGTATTGAATTATATCAGAAATTGTAGTTCTTGTGTAGATTAGCTCGAGTAGTGATTCCCTTAAATAGATAAGGAAATTCCGGATTACACCATAGGATCGGTTAGAGCTCCCATGCTACGTTCTGCAGCTAGTTTGAAAATTTGAATCTAAAATGTATGGTCTCGAGAAAATTTTGAGAAAAGAGGAAATTGTATCGTATAAAATTGATAATAGTACAACGTAGGTTGATTAGAACTTGGATTTTTTTTTCTGAAATGGAGAAAAGAAAAAAAAATTCCTTTCGAATTAGGGTAACATGCCTTGTGCCTATAGGTATTATGTACATTCATCAGTAGTTCCCAGGTAGGCAAACATGGGTCTTGTCGTAGAGGCATCTTCCAAAAGAAAGATTAGGAGCCGGAAAGAAAATTGGTGATGTTAAGTTTTGAAAAAGGAGACGGTGATTGCTGTCAAGTTTAGGTGAAAAGTTTTAAAAGATTTAACGAAATAAAACTATAAAAAGGATAGGTTGTCTCCATATAGCTTATATAAAGAAAACTTATAGATGGTTATTCGGGTGGTAGTGTGTTTCAGAAATGTTTCAAACTTTTGAAGTTTTCATTGTTTATACGTTTTAAAAATAGTTTATCGTGGCCGGTTTGAAATTTTGAATTTAAACAGGTATGATCCGAAAATAATTTAAATTTGAAAGGAGTTTTGGTAAAACGATTTAGATTATTTATAAAACCTTGTAGTTATGCGATAAAAGTTGGTTAGGTTTCTGCTTGATAGTGAATATCTTTAGTAAAATGATGTAGTGTGATTTGTGTTTTAATGGATAGGAAAATCATGGGCAAGAGAGTCATTGGACTAGCTACGTGTCTACAAGCAGTAGGGGAAAGCATAAGGTCATAGGAATCGGAATGAAATGTTTTTGGTGGAAAAGTTTCATAAAGTTAATGAAGACGAGAGAAAATACATAACAAGATGGACATCGTTTATTTGGCGAATAAATAACATCAGTGACTAATCAAAGTAGTTGGGTTCTTATAACTTGATGAAGTCATGCTTTAGCCTATAAGTGGACACTCATCCCGAGAATTCCCAGGTAAGCATAACTGGTCTCGCGTCTGATGAGATTTATATGAAGTGCTTGCCTAGACAGAAAACTCAGAATACAGGCACCCACCCTTCCAGATTGCACGAGTTCATTATTAGTGCCCAAGACTTTGACGAGAGTAAAAATCAGAGGAGGTTTTGAAAATAATCACCTAAGGATAGGTGATAGTATTGTTTTAAGATCTAAACACAAGGTAACTTGTCTTAGGGTCCTAGGAAGGTTATAGTCTAGGTCAAGATTTTACTAATAACCTAATTCCCTGTAACCATGAGCTCTGATACCAACTTTTCTGTCACACCCCGACCACGTAAAAACAACAAAATGTGACGGAATCGTCGGGGAGTGTTGTAACAGAATCATTGTTTCATAACACATGGAAAATTGAAATTTCGTTTTATTGATTACAAGAGTTACAATGTCTTAACAGACAAGAAACGTAACATTATTAACTAGTCTTGCATCTTTTATTGTTGCTAAAGTCCAAGTCTGCCTAGGTGTATCTTGATAAATCCTACGCATCATAACCTGAAACACATGTGAAAATAGGTACGTCAGCATAAAAATGCCTGTGAGATACATAGGTTTTGTGACAATAGGATTCATGACTTGAGTTTAAAGAAATGTTTAATGAAAGTTAGTCACGAACCTTGTAAATTGTTAAAAGTCCCAATGTAGTCAAGTAATATGTAACAATTGTTATGTATAGTAAGTAAAGTGTAGTCACATAAATCAAATGTAAAAATGTACAAAACAAGGTATTTTGGATATGTTTTGCAAAGTAAATGCATGTTTTAGTGGTACAAACATTTATGTGGTAAGTTAACGCATACATTCAAGCCTTGTGACTGTCGGATAACCCTTTTAGTCAAGGTTATCAAATTGTTTTCGGATTCAGTCATTCCATCCATCCAAACAAACCTAGGATTTTAGGAACGGGATTTGTCAAGTCCTATGGTACCATTACTTACTACCGAGCGGCGTAGCTAATGTTAATGAACGTATATATGTTCCGTTTGTACAAACCAAATGTTATACCGATTGTAAACGTGTTAAATGTAAACAATGTACTAAGTATGCTAAGTCAACATACATAGCAGAAATGTAATGTAAATCATGTACTATATGTGTACTAATAAACATAGCAAGTATATGATGTGAAAAACAGGAAAGCATGAAAGTAACAAATAGGTCATGTGTTTCACCCCAAAATAGTTTGAAAACAGTAAAAGAGGGGTACTATGTACTCACCTTGAATAATTCCTAGACAAGTATACGTTTAGAGTTTTAGCGGGAACACAGGATCTTTCCACGTCACTCTATATGTAATTGATCATGCATAAACAAACACATATGGAACATAGCATTAACAAGGGCAACATTGTGATTTTGTATAAACGGGTGACAAGGTTTTGTGTTGTACGGTTTGACAATCTGTTTGGGGAACACTTGATATTTTGATAAATTTGAGAGTGTTTATACTAAGTTATACAAATAATAAGTAAAATATTCTCAGTATTATCAAAACATATGTATTTTCAGAATAATGTGATACTTATACAATTTAATTATCTAATAATTAAATTAGGGCAGAATAATTAAAAATGACATTTTAATTATATAACAAGTATAAATCAGATTAAAAATAATTATCGTGGCAGAAAGTAAATATATTTTAAATAAATAGTTTAATTATTTGTTAAAAAAATGAAATAACTGGATAATTGTGTAAATAATTACCTAAATAATTATTTAAAACAGAAAAATTAGAAACAATATTTTTTTAAATATTGACATGCAATATTAAAGATTTAAAATAAATATTATGGCCTTGAATAATAATCTGGAATTAAAAGAATAATTTCACAAAAAATGTTTTTATAAAGTTTATTATATAGAAATAACATGCAAAACAATTAAACATGGTTTCTGATTTTTAATAATCTTAATATAACATGCATAAAATTATAAAAATAAATTTGGATATAAATCACAACTCAGAATAATTAAATTAATGTAATTAACTCTATAAAATATGAGATTTGACTGTTTTAATTATAAAAATATCAAAACAGTTTCAAATATTTTATAAAAATTTATTTTTACAAAATATACTGTTCAATATAATTAACAATAATATTTCATTATTAAACTCCAAAAATTCGAATTTATATAAATATTTAAAGTCAAAACAGTTTTTAATCAGAATAAAATAGGTTTATAAAAATTTTGCAAACTTTTATATTTTATTAAATACATCAATACATGTATGAATCATGGTAAAAATTTCAGAATTTATAAAGGTAACATCGAATTAATATGAATTTATTTGTAAACTGATTAAAAATAAAAAAAAATTAAAATTACAATTACAATGAAATTCATCATCTTCCCCAAATCCTAAGTCAACAGAAGTCAAACCCGTCCAATTAACCTATTAAACTGTGATTATAATCAAATTAAAATTATAGGAACAATGTGTAGGTAAGATTATACCGAAATGTCGAAGAAGAAAACTCCGGTAACGATTCAGGTGTTGTTCCGGCTAAGTCCGGCGAGTGTAATATCCGGCGATGTTACAGAGGTGAATCAGAGACGAATTACGAAGTGTTTGTGAATGTTGAGAGGTGCAGTGGGTTCGTGAAGGTTGCATGAATCATATAACAAGTTCAATTGATCCTCAAACAACCGAATAAATCCAATTCAGATTCCACTTAAAGTTTAAAAAGAATTTCCGGTTCCGTAGACAAGTTTGCATGGTTTGGTACAATTGAAGACTTTGGACGGTTCATGATGTCGAGGAGAACAAGCAGGTGTGTTCGTTGATCAGTGAGCTTTGTCTGTTTGCGATTCGGATCAATTTCCGGCGATATAAATGGTGTAAACCGGTTTGAATCAAAGTTTCAAGAATTGTCCCTGGTGTTTCTGAATTAGTCTAAAAAGGTCCCTCAGTAATTAACTGTAAAGTCTAACTAGCTTAGTTTTTGAAATCAGTTTCCTTTATAAAATAACTAACTGGGTTAGTTTATCCGGTTAAAGCATCTTTGAAAATGTCAAGATTGGTCCTTGGACTTGTTAACTGAACAAGTTAACTGAGTTAATGTTTAAACATGGATCCCTTTTATAAAATTTTAACCCGGTTAGGGTTTTTAACTGAAAAATAGTTTCAAATATGGCAAGAATGTTCCCTAGACTTCAAGTTTGATAAAATGACCCAATGGTCCTTGGACTTTAAATTTAAAAATATATGTATTTTATTTTATAAAAATATAAGTTTCAAAAATTGCATTTTAGACCCTAAACTTTTAAAAGTTTTAAAAACTTATATTTTTATTTATAAAACTAGTTTCAGAAATGTCATAAAGGACCCTAAACTTTATGTTTTATCAATTTTACGTTTTTAACCCGAATATTTAAGTTTCAAAAATTACAATTTAGTCCCCGGACTTATGTTTTGCAAAATAGTGCCGGTTTTAAAATACGGATTAAATATCAAACATTTTAAACGAGTTTCAGGGAATGACAAAAGGAGTCCTTTAACTTATACTTCCACAGAATGACATGTTAGGCCCTTGTAATTAATATTGTCTTGTTTATAAGTATGAAACTAGAACAAATTGAAATTATTCACGTGTTTGGGTCGGCAATACATGTAGCAACAATAAAACTAAACATGTATCAAACAAATTGCATCTCAAAATATGAGATGTGTATCAAACAAGTACATGTTTGAAAATCAAGGTTGTTACACTCGGGTTTTTCCAGAACCGAAGATAGTAGGCTTGGGCTACCCAACGCTGTTTGCGATCGATGGCGTATGAGTTGCCTTTTGACACTGGATTACCATGTATAGCCTAGCTTTTATTTGTCAACGTTGTTCAAATAAAAAAAAAGACCATGATTGCCTATATACCGTATTATCAAGAAAAGCACTTAAGATTGTGCTTGCTATTCTTATAAAGACTTCTTAAACAATTCTAATTTCTTGCTATGGCTAAAAATCATACTCATGGGTTAATGCAACCATAGATTGTTCGCGAAAGCAGAGGCGGCCCTGGAGGTGGGCGGAGAGAACCACTGGTGAGGCCTGATATTTTGAAGGGCATGTTACTTATAAAAAAAACCCGATATGTATATGTATTTTTTTAATAGAGTATACCTATATAAACACCAACATATGCCCACTTACAAAACTATTCTTATGGTTTAAATTAGTTATTAGCCCATTAACATTAGGTTTAGACCTTTAATGAGCCCAATATCTAATTTCGTTAAAGCCTAAGGGCACATTTTTTTCGAGCTCGAACAGGTTACACAAATTCTCTGGGTCGGCCCTGCGCGAAAGGCTTCACATCCTAACGATCACTATATCAAGGAGAAGGTCATTAAATGACATTTGATTAAATTTAAGAAAAAACAAACAAGGTTATAAAACTAATAAACTGACAATGAAACTAAAGTTGCATTATTCAATTTCAATGAGTTGACGCCAATCCGCGCGTTATGACGAGATGTTGATTATGAACGTCTTTATATCAATAAGTTGGATCGATTAGACCGGATTTAAAAACCAAATAACTTTTCTTTTTATGTTATTGTTATGATATTGTATAGTTATAATATTTAAAATTAATTATTTATTTACTAATAATACATTTTTGTAACACCCCAAAACCCGAATGTTTATATTTGTCGTATGTTCCTATATGACTTAGCATGAAATAAATAACTAGGCTATTTAACCTAGTTAATTGTGTGGTTAAAAGTATTAAATGACGAAAGTAGTGCAAATTCTGTTAAGTGACAAACACGAGGGGCTAAATGGAACAAGATGGAAGTTAGGTTATTAAAATGAAATATCACCACACAGTAACACACACTTCGTGTGTGTTCTTGAACGTTCAGGAGCTCCAAAGAGCCAAAACCCTAACTCAACTATAACCATCAAATTGAAGGGTGAATCAAGGCTTAAATTCACAATCGAACATGGGTTAATGATCACCTTCACAAGGGGGTCATAAGGTATGTCTTAAAATTTAGATTGGTTATTATGCACGAAGTGGGTTATGTTAGAAATCACGAAATTGTATGAAATTGAGTATGAGTATGTGTTAGAATCATCATATAGGACATGGATTATGCATGGTTTGGGTTAATTTGATATTTAGAGGTGAAACCCATTAGTTATGGTAAGGATGATGACTTGAATCATCATCCATGTCCAAAATTCTTGTTCAAAAATTGATGTATTATGATATGTATGATGGATTCTTGTTAAAGGAATTGAAAGAAATGTGATGACAATATGTTTGATGATTATGTGTAAATGATACATGTTGGTAAGTAGGAGAATTTGATGAATTATCTATTAGATTAGAAGATTTTGCATGAATTAGTTGTACACTATGTTTAGAAGGTAGTATACACACCAAGGGTATGAGGAAATTAGAGATAAATTGAGATTAGATCACTAGTAAGTGATTAAGAATGTAGTTATGAAGTGGGTTTCGTATAATATGATGAAAATGATGATATGCTCATGTTAATGATGTTTGAAATCTTATATGTGTGTGAATGTTTGAAGAATTCGGCTAAGATTTTATATATTAGCATGCCATGAGTGTCACACCCCGACCACGTATAACATACAAAACGTGGCGGAAAACGTCGGGGAGTGTTGTAACAGAATTATTGTTTCACAACCATGGCATATAAAGTTATATTTTTATTTATTAAACAAGAGTGTTATATTATCTTAAACAGAAAACAAAGTGTTCATAACATAATTAAACTAGTTTATCTTCATTTTTAGTCTCTAAGGCACAGGTCCGCCCTAGTGTCACGATCATCATCCTATGGAAAAGCTCCTGAAAACACATGTGAAAACAGGTACGTCAGCATAAAAATGCCTGTGAGATACATAGGTTTTGTAAAAATATGATTCATGACTTGTGTTTAAGAAAATGTTTAGTCATGAACCTTGTAATTTGTTTTGTCTTATAAATCATTTGAAAAACGATAAGATCAGATGATATGTATAAATAAATGTAAGGTTAAATGAATAACCATGAAAAAATGAGTTTGTGTAAGATAAGTTGTTTGTAAACAATGTCTTGTAAAATGTATGTTATTTGTATAAAATGTCATGTGTCATAAATTGAAATGGTTTAAATAACGCTACGATATGTAATACCATACAAACATTTATATATAGGAAGTACCAGCGGCGTATCCACCATGCTTGTATCATATTACACACGCCTCATTACTCAAATCACTTACTCAAACCAAACCACCAATGTAAATTGTTTATGTATAATCGAATGTCAAAATGTTATTGTGTAAACCATATCAAATGTCTGTGTTTAATGTAAATCATGAATTGTGTATATCAATGTCAAAATGTTCACGTGTCAAATGTAAATCATGTAATGTGTATCCAAAAATGTCATGTATGGTACGTGAAATATATCAACTAAACCATATGTAAAATGCACAAAAACAAGGTATTGAAGTAAAACATGGTTTAAATCAAAGTTATGTTTTGTGGAACAAATGCATGCTATACTGATATAAACATCTATGCGGTATTGTGAAAATGCATACATCCAAGCCTTGAGACTGTGGCGATAAACCCTTAAACAAATTAAAGGTTTATCTAAGTTATGTATATCGAATTCGGTCATTCCTTCCAATCCAAACAAACCCAGGATTTCAGGAACGGGAGTTGTCAATTCCTATGGTACCACTACCTACTAACGAACGGCGTAGCTAATGTTAATGAATGTATTGTTCCATTGTAAACAACCCAAATGTCATACCAAAATATAAGCATGTGAAAACAATGCACTAAGTATGTAATCAAATGAACATACATAGCGTGAAATGTAATGTGAAACAATGTACTAAGTACGCACTCAATGGGCATACATAGCATGAAATGTAATGTAAAGCAATGTACTAAGTACGCACACAATGGGCATACATAGCATGAAATGTAATGTAAAACAATGTACTAAGTACGCACACAATGGGCATACATAGCATGAAATGTAATGTAAAACATGTACTATAATGTACTAACGAACATAGCAGGTATATGATGTGAAAACATGGAAAGCATGAAAGTAACAAGTAGGCACATGTGTTTCACCCCAAAACAGTTTGGAAAACAGTAAAAGAGGGGGGTTCTATGTACTCACTTGAGATTGCTCAGTAGTCCTTGAGTAACGACCAAGCAATGCTAGAGATCACGGAATCAAACGACACCTAATATAGGTAACTATGTTAATAAACCGGACCTATATTGGAAGATCGGGTAGCATGAGGGTTTGTAAACCAAATGAGTGTAGGAACTCATGTAACATGGTTTAACAAAGTCTACATACTAAAATGAAACTTAACATAAGTGCTTACGACCCATTACGACCCGTTTGGGTAGCTTATGCTACTTTAACGCGTCGTTCGCGTGAAACGCGTTCGGACCGCCTAACTAGTCCTATTACAAGTAAAATATGCCTTAACATGTCTAATATTGTTGTCAAATCAGTTTAGATGTCAAAAATTATGTTACATATGTTTAGAATGAATTTTGGCATCAAAGGGGTATTTTGGTAATTTACCTAAGGCATATAAACTACCTATCATACAACTACTTAAACGAAGCGACCATAAGGTATAACCTCGGAAGGTTATTCCCTATTTACTATGGTCACCTAATGTGTTTGGTCGGATCCTAATGATCGACCAAATGGGTCGGGTTCGAAGGTATAAGCGATTTATTAGATCGCTTACCCTTACGACCCTAGACAACGTGGTAATCAGTAGGCATAGTCACAAGGGACTATAACCATCGTGATTACAATCACGTTGCGAAGTTCAAAGAAACTTCGCATTGACCATAAACTGGTCAATGCAGAAAGTCAAACAAAGTTTGACTTTCAGATTCGAAAAGCAATAAAAGAACGATGGAACACTTACGAAGGGTCCCCGAATGCTAATCTAGATAAAAATAGCTCAGGTATGAAACAAAGGTTTCAACTTAGAGCACATTAGATCAGATTCTTGTGAGGAAAAGTGAAGGGTGGAGGTGGGTATTTATAGTTTTTGGTTCACCGTTAGGATCATTTCTTGGAAAAGGGGGCACGATCTAAGTCGTACACTTGTTGGAAAGTTGTGGTAACTCATTTGCCATCCACCATAAGAGTTTGACACTTGGCACTTGGCCTTTGGAGAGTGTTAAGGGCTGTTAACAGCTGAAAAAAAAACGTTTTGCTGCATCTGGCCCCTACTTACGGACCTAGTTTGGCAGATTTACAGTTTCAGTCCCTGCAACCTCAAAACTTGGTTTTCGATGCGTTTTTTTGACACGTTTAAGCCCCGTTAACCCCATTTCAAAGATCTAAAATGAAGTTAAAGTATAGGGAACTTAAAATGTGTTCAAAAATATCTCGGGTGTCGGTTCGTTTAGCCGTACGGTTACGTTGTTCGGTTAATTACGACGGAATGCGCATAAGCGCGAAAAATGATCCAAATGGCGTGACGAATGGATTTTTCTAATGCCAAACACTAAAATAAAATATTTTAGTGCTTACATAAATTTTTGGATGTCCGGATGTATTCAGAACGTAAGTTATGCGCGAAAATGCAAACTTGTGCACTTTTTGACGCTTTTAGTCCCTAAATGACCCCAAAAGTTTATTTTAGCATACCGAACCCCTCAAAGCCTATTTCTAAGCTATGTAAATGATATTTATGGTATGTTTAACTTATGGTCATGTTCCAAAATGTTCGTTACAGTTCAAATTGGCATACTTTCGCAGTTTGTCAAGTTTAGTCCCTGTAAGCGAATTAACTTGTTTTTGCCATACCAAAGCCTTCAAAACTTATTTCTAAGTTATGTAAGGGTTATTTAAGGTATGTTAAGTATATGTTGATGTTCCGGAGTATTTGTCGCATTAAACTGGCTACGTTTACGCACCAGTTTGCGTATAACTCTCTAGAAAGTGATATAGAGTTTGAAATTGAATAAAACTCAAAACATGAAAAATGTAAAACATAACCAAACAAACATTGGGATCAAATGACATTGTTTTATTGATAATGGTACTGTTCATAATGATTACAAGCACAGATGTTACAGTCTCCCCTACTTGTGGAAATTTCGTCTCGAAATTTATTTAGATGAAACTCGTGGGAAAAGATGCGGATATTTCGCCTTCATTTGATCTTTGCGTTCCCAAGTAAACTCGGGTCCACGTTTAGCTTCCCAACGAACTTTGACCAAAGTAATGCGCTTGCGTTTGAGCCACTTGACTTCACGTTCCATGATTTCCACAGGTTTCTCAACAAATTTCAGTGTTTTACCAACACGAATTTCGTCAAGTGGTATGTGGAGGTTCTCATCAGCTAAACACCTCTTGAGATTGGACACGTGAAAAGTTGGATGAACATTTCCAAGTTCAGGAGGTAACTCAAGTCTGTAGGCTACCTTACCGATTCTTTCGACGATCTTGAATGGTCCAACATATCTAGGTGCAAGTTTTCCTTTCTTTCCAAATCTGATCACACCTTTCCAAGGTGAGACCTTAAGTAATACTCGATCACCGACTTGAAATTCCAAGGGCTTGCGTTTTGGGTCCGCGTAACTCTTTTGACGGCTTCTAGCTATCTGAAGGTTATCACGAACTTTCTTAATCTTGTCAGTTGTCTCTAAAATGAGGGCAGGTCCAGTAAGTTGAGCCTCGCCGATCTCATTCTAGCATACTGGTGAACGACATTTTCGACCATAGAGAGCCTCGAAAGGAGCCATTTTGATGCTGGTGTGATAACTGTTGTTGTAGGAGAATTCAATCAACTGAAGATGTGAATCCCAACTACCACCAAAATCGATCACACAAGCTCTAAGCATATCCTCCAGAGTCTGGATTGTTCTCTCAGATTGACCATCCGTTTGCGGATGATAAGCTGTGCTCAGATTAAGTTGGGTCCCCATAGCAGATTGCATGGTTCTCCAAAAATGAGAAGTGAAACGAGCATCTCTGTCAGAAATGATGTTCAAAGGAACACCATGTCGAGCTACAATTTCATCCACATAGATTTTAGCAAGCTTGTCAGCAGAAAAATCCTCACGGATTGGCAAGAAGTGTGCTGACTTAGTAAGACGATCAACAACTACCCAGATGGCATCATGACCTTTCTTTGTGCGTGGAAGTTTGGTAACAAGATCCATAGTAATGTTTTCCCATTTCCAAACTGGGATCTCTGGTTGCACCAATAAACCCGAAGGACGTTGATGTTCAGCCTTAACCTTGAGACAAGTAAGGCATTTTGATACATATAAGGCAATGTCTTTCTTCATACCAGACCACCAATAGTGAATACGAAGATCCTTATACATCTTATCTGAGCCCGGATGAACAGAATAACGCGACTTATGGGCTTCATCCATAAGCAAGGTGCGAAGGTTATCTTGGCTTGGGACCCACAAACGGTCCATGAAGTAATATGATCCATTGTCCTTCAGTTCCAGAGCAGGTGTTATGTGATAAGGAAATTCCTTATCCATTAAACCTTGCGAAACACAAGATTGTTGAGCCTGAGAAATGCGGGCTTGGATATCAGATCGAGCTTGAATAACAGATTGAACACGAACACAATGAAGCTTAGTATGTTCCTTACGACTCAATGCATCGGCTACGACATTCGCCTTACCAGGATGGTAGCGAATTTCGCAGTCATAGTCGTTTAGAAGCTCAACCCAACGTCGTTGCCTCATGTTGAGTTTTTTCTGATTGAAGATATGCCGAAGACTTTTGTGGTCTGTGAAAATCACACATTTTGTACCATACAAATAGTGTCTCCAGATCTTTAGAGCGAAAACAACTGCACCCAACTCAAGATCATGAGTGGTGTAGTTCTTCTCATGTATCTTCAACTGCCTCGATGCATATGCTATGACTTTGTTCCTTTGCATTAGAACACAGCCAAGACCCAATTTAGATGCATTGCAATAAACGACGAAATCATCATTGCCCTCAGGCAAAGTTAGAACAGGCACGTCGCAAAGTTTTTGCTTCAAGTTTTGAAAAGCTTCCTCTTGTTTGAATCCCCAATCAAAGGGTTTGTTCTTCTGAGTTAGAGCAGTTAGAGGAACTGCAATCTTTGAGAAGTTCTCAATGAAGCGGCGGTAATAACCCGCTAGACCAAGAAAAGAACGAACTTCAGTAGGATTAGTAGGCGTATCCCAATCCTTAATCGCACTGATCTTGGAGGGATCTACATGAATACCTTGTTCGTTGATAATGTGCCCCAAAAATTGAACTTCTTTAAGCCAAAATTTGCACTTGGAGAATTTGACGAAAAGTTGCTCTTTCTTTAGGAGTTCCAGAGTAAGACGAAGATGTTGCTCGTGATCAGCTCACGTCTTAGAATAAATCAAGATGTCGTCAATAAAAACAATGATGAACTGATCCAAATAAGGTTTGCAGACCCTATTCATTAAGTCCATGAAAACAGCTGGAGCATTAGTCAAACCGAATGGCATGACTGTGAACTCGTAATGCCCATAACGAGTGCGGAATGCTGTCTTCGGAATGTCTTCTTCATGCACCCGAAGTTGATGATATCCAGATCGCAGATCAATCTTCGAAAAATAAGAAGCACCCTGTAACTGATCAAAGAGATCATCTATGCGCGGTAGGGGATATCGATTCTTGATCGTAAGCTTGTTAAGCTCACGATAATCGATACACATCCTAAAAGATCCATCCTTTTTCTTGACAAAAAGAACGGGAGCACCCCAAGGTGAAAAGCTAGGACGTATAAAACCTTTGTCAGAGAGAGAGCTCCTGAAGCTGCTTAGACAACTCTTGCATCTCAGATGGTGCAAGACGATATGGAGCCCTGGCAATGGGATTTGCACTAGGTACGAGATCAATGCGGAACTCGACTTGGCGTGCCGGAGGTAGACCAGGTAAGTCTTCAGGGAATATTTCAGAATAATCCCGAACGACAGGAATATCTGAAATAGACTTCCCTTGCCTTTATCTGTTGTAACATGTGCTAAAAAGGCCACATAGTTCTTCCGCAGATATTTCCGAGCTTTAAAACAAGACATGAGCTTGAGACCACCAGACGGTTTCTCACCTTGAACCTGTAGGATCTCGCCTGTCGAAAGCGGCACACGAACGATCTTCTCGAAACAAACCACCTCTGCGTGATGCTTGGCTAACCAATCCATACCCACAATAACGTCGAAGCTTCCAAGTTGCATAGGCGTGAGGTCAATAGGAAAAAGATGGTCGTTAAGGTTCAACTGGCAGTTGCGAAGAACAGAATCAAGAACAATGGGTTCACCATTAGCAACTTCTACTATCAAAGGCTTACCTAGTTTTGTTCTAGACACGCGAAGCATTGGCTCAAAAGACAATGACACAAAACTCTTATCGGCACCCGTATCAAAAAGAACAGATGCAGGCTGATTATTAATAAAGAACCTACCGTTCACCACATTATCGTCCGCCTGCGCCTCTTGGGCATTCAAGTTAAAAGCTCGCCCTCGTGCCTGAGCCTGATTCTGGTTTGCATTCTGATTCTGGTTAGCTAGCCTTGGGCACCGGTTTCTGTAGTGGGTCAAATCCCCACAGTTATAACAAGCACCAGGTGGGTAGTGTGGTCGTGCAACTTGACCCTGTTGCTGAGCAGGAGGCTGAGCAACTTGTTGAGCCGGGTTCTGAACTACCTGATTTTAAGCAAATCGACAAACATTGGCAAGATGACCCAACTTCCCACAGTTATTACAGAAACGGCACGGATGTTGTGGCTGATGGTGACTGTTGCATCTATTGCACAAAGGTGCATTCCCTGAATAGGGCTTCTTCGCTGGAGGCTGTGCGGGTTGGTTGGGAGCTGCCTGGTTAGCTTGGGCAGTGACAGCAAAATTTTGGGAAGCCTTACGCTTCCTTGACCCTCTTGAAGAACCAGAATTCTTTCCATTCTTGTTTTGACCTTTCTTGCTATCTTCCTTGTCAGACGACTGTTTCTTGCCCTTGTCACCCTTCCTGTGTAACTTATTCTTCCGAATCTGCGACTCAGTCAATGTCGCTGATAACTCGATCGCCTGACGGAGTGTGGCAGGGTTACTACCAGTAATGATGTCTTGCACTAAGTCAGGTAGGCCGTCGATGTACCTTTCGATAGCCTTCTCGAGTGGGGTAACCATAGTCGGGCAAAGCAGACTCAACTCTTCAAACCTATCAGTATATGCCCTATGCTCGCCACTATCTTGTTTCAAGTCATCAAACTCCTTCTCCAACGCTCGTTGTTCATGACGAGGACAAAACTCCCTCATCATAAGAGCTCTAAGTTCAGCCCATGTCTGTGCTAGAGCAACTTCTGCACCTCGGTCTCTCATAACCCCATTCCACCATGTGAGAGCCCTCTTCTGAAACACACTCGAAGAAAACTCGACCTTGCGATTGTCAGGACACTGCACGTGGCGAAAAGTATTCTCAATGCTCTCGAACCATTGAAGAAGCCTAGTCGCTCCTTCAGAACCACTAAACTTGAGTGGTTTAGCCGAGTTAAAATCCTTGTATTTGCATGGAGCATTGCTTTTGTTGTTGGCTTGGTGCCATTGAGCAAAGAGATTTGGGAATTGAGCAGCCATCTGCTGCGCAATGATTTCTGCCAGTTCGGCAGTCGCTATCTGGTTTTCGCGTCGAGGAGGCATTCTAAAAGAGGAAAACATGAAAGGGAACGAGTGAGATGATTGGATGAAGAGAATGAGATGAAACAAAATTAACAAAAGGAAAAGATGGTGGTCATTTGTCCGCATTACCAAGCAAACAAACGACACACAGGGACTAATCAAAGTAAATGGATCAAAAATAATGTATCGCGAAGACATGCTTGCCTATAAGTGAACACTCATCCCAAGAATACCCAGGTAAGCACAACTGGTCTCGCGTCTGATGAGATATATATGAAGTGCTTGCCTAGACAGAAAACCCAGAATACAGGCATTCACTCTTCCAGTTTGCACGTGTTCACACTATTTAAAACCCAAAACTTTGACGAGATTTTGAAAACTCAAAGGGGTTCAAAACCATATAACAGAGGGTTCAAAACCTTACAATAGAGGGTTCAAAACCTTGTAATAATTCATTCAAAAACAGATGATTGTTTTTCAAAAATCGTTTCGGAAAAATTTGGTTTTTGTTTTGATAAACACCTAAGGATAGGTGATGTGCATGTTTTAAAAATCTAAACACAAGATAACTTGTGTTAGGGTCCTAGAAAGGTTATAGTCTAGGTCAAAGCATTACTAATAACCTAATTCCCTATAACCATTGGCTCTGATACCAACTCTTCTGTCACACCCCGACCACGTATAACATACAAAACGTGGCGGAAAACGTCGGGGAGTGTTGTAACAGAATTATTGTTTCACAACCATGGCATATAAAGTTATATTTTTATTTATTAAACAAGAGTGTTATATTATCTTAAACAGAAAACAAAGTGTTCATAACATAATTAAACTAGTTTATCTTCATTTTTAGTCTCTAAGGCACAGGTCCGCCCTAGTGTCACGATCATCATCATATGGAAAAGCTCCTGAAAACACATGTGAAAATAGGTACGTCAGCATAAAAATGCCTGTGAGATACATAGGTTTTGTAAAAATATGATTCATGACTTGTGTTTAAGAAAATGTTTAGTCATGAACCTTGTAATTTGTTTTGTCTTATAAATCATTTGAAAAACGATAAGATCAGATGATATGTATAAATAAATGTAAGGTTAAATGAATAACCATGTAAAAATGAGTTTGTGTAAGATAAGTTGTTTGTAAACAATGTCTTGTAAAATGTATGTTATTTGTATAAAATGTCATGTGTCATAAATTGAAATGGTTTAAATAACGCTACGATATGTAATACCATACAAACATTTATATATAGGAAGTACCAGCGGCGTATCCACCATGCTTGTATCATATTACACACGCCTCGTTACTCAAATCACTTACTCAAACCAAACCACCAATGTAAATTGTTTATGTATAATCGAATGTCAAAATGTTATTGTGTAAACCATATCAAATGTTTGTGTTTAATGTAAATCATGAATTGTGTATATCAATGTCAAAATGTTCACGTGTCAAATGTAAATCATGTAATGTGTATCCAAAAATGTCATGTATGGTACGTGAAATATATCAACTAAACCATATGTAAAATGCACAAAAACAAGGTATTGAAGTAAAACATGGTTTAAATCAAAGTTATGTTTTGTGGAACAAATGCATGCTATACTGATATAAACATCTATGCGGTATTGTGAAAATGCATACATCCAAGCCTTGAGACTGTGGCGATAAACCCTTAAACAAATTAAAGGTTTATCTAAGTTATGTATATCGAATTCGGTCATTCCTTCCAATCCAAACAAACCCAGGATTTCAGGAACGGGAGTTGTCAATTCCTATGGTACCACTACCTACTAACGAACGGCGTAGCTAATGTTAATGAATGTATTGTTCCATTGTAAACAACCCAAATGTCATACCAAAATATAAGCATGTGAAAACAATGCACTAAGTATGTAATCAAATGAACATACATAGCGTGAAATGTAATGTGAAACAATGTACTAAGTACGCACATAATGGGCATATATAGCATGAAATGTAATGTAAAGCAATGTACTAAGTACGCACACAATGGGCATACATAGCATGAAATGTAATGTAAAACAATGTACTAAGTACGCACACAATGGGCATACATAGCATGAAATGTAATTTAAAACAATGTACTAAGTACGCACACAATGGGCATACATAGCATGAAATGTAATGTAAAACATGTACTATAATGTACTAACGAACATAGCAGGTATATGATGTGAAAACATGGAAAGCATGAAAGTAACAAGTAGGCACATGTGTTTCACCCCAAAACAGTTTGGAAAACAGTAAAAGAGGGGGTTCTATGTACTCACTTGAGATTGCTCAGTAGTCCTTGAGTAACGACCAAGCAATGCTAGAGATCACGGAATCAAACGGCACCTAATATAGGTAACTATGTTAATAAACCGGACCTATATTGGAAGATCGGGTAGCATGAGGGTTTGTAAACCAAATGAGTGTAGGAACTCATGTAACATGGTTTAACAAAGTCTACATACTAAAATGAAACTTAACATAAGTGCTTACGACCCATTACGACCCGTTTGGGTAGCTTATGCTACTTTAACGTGTCGTTCGCGTGAAACGCGTTCGGACCGCCTAACTAGTCCTATGACAAGTAAAATATGCCTTAACATGTCTAATATTGTTGTCAAATCAGTTTAGATGTCAAAAATTATGTTACATATGTTTAGAATGAATTTTGGCATCAAAGGGGTGTTTTGGTAATTTACCTAAGGCATATAAACTACCTATCATACAACTACTTAAACGAAGCGACCATAAGGTATAACCTCGGAAGGTTATTCCCTATTTACTATGGTCACCTAATGTGTTTGGTCGGATCCTAATGATCGACCAAATGGGTCGGGTTCGAAGGTATAAGCGATTTATTAGATCGCTTACCCTTACGACCCTAGACAACGTGGTAATCAGTAGGCATAGTCACAAGGGACTATAACCATCGTGATTACAATCACGTTGCGAAGTTCAAACGAACTTCGCATTGACCATAAACTGGTCAATGCAGAAAGTCAAACAAAGTTTGACTTTCGGATTCGAAAAGCAATAAAAGAACGATGGAACACTTACGAAGGGTCCCCGAATGCTAATCTAGATCAAAATAGCTCAGGTATGAAACAAAGGTTTCAACTTAGAGCACATTAGATTCTTGTGAGGAAAAGTGAAGGGTGGAGGTGGGTATTTATAGTTTTTGGTTCACCGTTAGGATCATTTCTTGGAAAAGGGGGCACGATCTAAGCCGTACACTTGTTGGAAAGTTGTGGTAACTCATTTTCCATCCACCATAAGAGTTTGACACTTGGCACTTGGCCTTTGGAGAGTGTTAAGGGCTGTTAACAGCTGAAAAAAAATATTTTGCTGCATCTGGCCCCTACTTACGGACCTAGTTTGGCAGATTTACAGTTTCAGTCCCTGCAACCTCAAAACTTGGTTTTCGATGCGTTTTTTTGACACGTTTAAGCCCCGTTAACCCCATTTCAAAGCTCTAAAATGAAGTTAAAGTATAGGAAACTTAAAATGTGTTCAAAAATATCTCGGGTGTCGGTTCGTTTAGCCGTACGGTTACGTTGTTCTGTTAATTACGACGGAATGCGCATAAGCGCGAAAAATGATCCAAATGGCGTGACGAATGGATTTTTCTTATACCAAACACTAAAATAAAATATTTTAGTGCTTACATAAATTTTTGGATGTCCGGATGTATTCAGAACGTAAGTTATGCGCGAAAATGCAAACTTGTGCACTTTTTGACGCTTTTAGTCCCTGAATGACCCAAAAAGTTTATTTTGGCATACCGACCCCTCAAAGCCTATTTCTAAGCTATGTAAAGGATATTTATGGTATGTTTAACTTATGGTCATGTTCCGGAATGTTCGTTACAGTTCAAATTGGCATACTTTCACAATTTGTCAAGTTTAGTCCCTGTAAGCGAATTAACTTGTTTTTGCCCTACCAAAGCCTTCAAAACTTATTTCTAAGTTATGTAAGGGTTATTTAAGGTATGTTAAGTATATGTTGATGTTCCGGAGTATTTGTCGCATTAAACTGGCTACGTTTACGCACCAGTTTGCGTATAACTCTCTAGAAAGTGATATAGAGTTTGAAATTGAATAAAAGTCAAAACATGAAAAATGTAAAACATAACCAAACAAACATTGGGATCAAATGACATTGTTTTATTGATAACGGTACTGTTCATAATGATTAGAAGCACAGATGTTACAATGAGATCGAATGATAAATTCGACATAAGATCCGTAAGATGGAAGGGTCGTGAGGAATGATAGCTAACTATCTTGCGAATGATATATAATAGTTTGACGCTAGATAAGCTATGTGGAAGCTTGGGAAAGAAGCGGGTCAAACGGAACGTATACGCATGGGAAGCATATTTGGTTGCGAGGTAAGTTAAGCTTACACCCTCCTTGTAGAATACCTATTCATTGTATAGATTATGAATATGATAAGTTTATAAATGAAGTACGATGTTCCGATAAGTATTGATACGGGTCGGAACATGTGTCTATGATAAGAACTATGCTTGATGGTTAAAATTGGGTAAAGAGGTATTGTGGTAATTTTGATTACGAGTCAACGAAAGAATAAGATACATGGAAGGGATAATGAATAACTACAATCCCATAAGGAAGAAATGGACATTTAGACTAACGGGTCGAGTGGTGGAGATATCACCATTTGACATTATCGACTAATGAGGGTTTTGTCAAGTATTATGAATTCACAGGGTGAATAGCGAGAAGAGGTGCGTTGCTATTAACTAGCAACTTAGTTGATGAAGTATTAAAATGGATCATAGCCTTGACCCGAGCCAGGTAGGTGTAATTAGTGTTGTAGTTAAATCGTGGGATTGGTTAAATATGTAATGAAGTCCTTCGTCGCAAATGACGGAACTAATGTTAACCAAAACGCCCTTGCTGGGTATATCGGGCCAAATGACCTTAAAAGTTGTTTAGAAACAAGCAAATTGATTAAGTGAATGCTTTGGACAAGTATGAAAACGAAAATTATGATTTTGAGAGTCAAATGCTTTAAAATGCGCAATTATCCTTAGCGGGTCAAAATAAGCACACAGACGAAAATGGTTAAGAAGATGCAAGAAACCCGTTATCTGAACCGTATATGATAGACAACGTTGAAATTATAAGGTTCATAAGAAATTGAGGTCAAATAAACATATTATTTTGATAAATGCATGAACGGGTCAAAACTTTGTAAAAAGGTAATAAGCCGAAAGCTTAAAAGTCTAAAGTTTTGTTAATCCATATGTTAGATGTTAACTCCATGTGATGGAGAATTAATTTACGATCACATAGGAAAAAGAATCGTTTAAAACGGATAAAACACGAGAGAGTTATGCTCGTTTCCGTAAAATTTGGTTATGCTGGGAATATGCAGCAACCAGCTGCAGCATTCTGTTCATTTTAGGGGGTCGTGACACGTGACAGCAGGGCTAGGTGGCCGTTGCGCGACGCGACGGGGGCATATTTCGGCGAAACTTGTTTTCTTGACTCGTATTGTCTTGGGAACTCGTTTAAATGCGTTTTAAGCTACGTAAGATTAATCTAACTTACGTGTTATGAGTATGAATGTATGCGCATATGTAGATATGTATGTATGTATGTATGTATGTTCATGTATATGTAGGTAGGCATGTATGAACTTATGCACGTATGCAGAAATGTATGTATGTATATATATGTTTAAATGTATGTAAGTAACCATTTGCGGACGTATGTATGTATGTATGTATGTATGTATGTATGTACAAGGGTAAATATGTATGTAGGTATGTATGTGGGTAGGCATGTATGTGTGCAGGTATGTATGCAAGTTTTCAAATACAATTGAGTATTGTCGATATTAATAGCGTGCCTTGTGAATAATGTGTAACACAGGTACAATAAGGAAGTCTCACCCCGGTTTATATACTCGAATGGAAAGCTTGAAGTATAGAGATAATGGAATGAAAAGTAAACGAGAATGAATCTTGTTATGTTTATAATGTGTGCTAATGTTATGAACGTATGTGGTGAGTGTAAGTTGTACGAGTCACGGAGGACCATCGAGGAGTAGAGATCGAAGACCGAGTCACAAGATAGATTGTACGGGAACGTTGTAGTATGTAATATAGTAAACATAAGCTATGTTTATATTTAGTAAATGAGTCGATTGATGAATTTATGTGGAAGAGTTATTTTTAAAAATGAAATTTCAAGTAAGTCAAAGTAATTTTTTTGGAAATAAATTTTATAGCACAAATTTCCATTGCGACTTTTGTCAAATACGAATTAGGGTCTTTCAATTTTCCATGAAGGGGAATAGTGCCAGGCAGCTGAATGACACTTCCCCATTAGTCCAGCTAAATTACGAATTTGCCCCGTTTAAATTTACAGTTTTGCCATTGATTTTGTTTTTCTCTTCTCCTAGCCAAATTATGGTTTTGCCTTCAGCTAAAATTTATAGTTTTGCCATTGTTTTTTTTTCCTGTCAAACTATGAATTTGCCCCCAGTGTAAAATTACAGTCATGCCATCATTTTAGTGTTTTGTTTTTACAAATCTATGATAGTGTTTTGTTTTAATTGGTTGGCTCGATGTAAATGTGCCAGGCAGCTGCCTGGCACTTCCCAATTGGTCCAGCCAAATTATGATTTTGCCTCGTTTAAATTTACAGTTTTGCTATTGGCTTTGTTTTTTCCTCCTAGCCAAATTACGATTTTTCCCTCAATTCAAATTTACAATTTTGTCATCGTTTTTGTTTTTTTCCCTCTCAAATTACGAATTTGCCACCAATGTAAATTTACAGTTATGCATTGTTTTAGTTTTTTTTTTTTTTGACAAAACTATGGTAGTGTTTTGTTTTAATTGGTTGATTCGATATAATTTTTATTCATGCCTGACAGATGCCTAGCACACACTCATTTGTCTTGATAAATTACAATTTTACCTCGGTTTAAAATTAAAGTCTTTCCATCATTTTAGTTTTTTTTTTTCTTTTGCAAAAGCATGACAGTGTTTTGTTATTTGGTCGAAGTCGTCCGTAACGAGTTCTAAATACATAATATTTTTATTTTTTATTCGAAGTCGTCCGTAACGCGTGTAGGTCCGTAACGAGCGTCGAAACATAACTAGTCGTAATTATATATAATTTTTATTATCTAGTCGAAGTCGTCCGTAACGAGCGTAGTTCTGTGATGCGCGTCGAATCTTTAACGAGCCGTAATTATATAATATTTTCAGTTTATCGTTCGAGTCGTCCGTAACGAGCGTATGTCTGTAACGAGTGTTGAAACGTAACTAGTCGTAAATATATAATATTTTTATTATTTAGTTGAAGTCGTCCGTAACCAGCGTAGGTCCGTAACGCGCGTCGAATCCGTAACGAGTTCTAAAAATATAATATTTTTATTTTTTATTCGAAATCGTTCGTAACGCGCCTAGGTCCGTAACGAACGTCGAAACATAACTAGTCGTAAATATATAATATTTTAATTATTTAGGCGATGTCGTCTGTAACGAGCTTAGGTCCGTAACGAGCCGTAATTATTAAATTTTTTATTTTATCGTTTGAGTCGTCCGTAATGAGCGTAGGTTCGTAACGAGCGTCGAAACGTAACTAGTCGTAAATATATAATATTTTTATTATTTAGTCGAAGTCGTCCATAATGAGCGTCGAGTCCTTAACGAGCCGTAATTATATAATATTTTCATTTTATCGTTCGAGTCTTACGTAACGAGCGTAGGTCCATAACGAGCGTCGAAGCGTAACTAGTCGTAAATGTATAAAACTTTTGTTATTTAGTAGAAGTCGTTCGTAAAGAACGTCCGCAAGGCGCGTCGAATCCGTAACGAACTGTAAATATATAATATTTTTATTTTATCGCTCGAGTCGTCCGTAACGCGCTCGAATCCTTAACAAGTTCTAAATATATAATATTTTTATTTTTTAGTCGAAGTTGTCCGTAAGGAGCGTCGAAACCATAATGAGTCCAAAATATATATTATAACTGACTAAAATTATATTATTTTTTGGTTTTCAGGATGATGATGGACAATGACATGGATGACCAGCTCGAGCTGCAGGAGAAGGAGCAGGTGGAGCAGAAGTAGTAGCGTCAGCCGACGTATCCTCTTCCGGGTCACCCGTACTTGGAGTTTCCTCAGGAGTCCGAAGCTGCTTGTAACGCTCTGCATATTTGTACTTTCCCAATTTAGCAAGTATTGTGGTATATTCTATTTGTTGACGCTTATACTCATGTTGTATTCTATCTCGTTTCAGTTTGTACTTTTGTACTCTGAGATAACTGATCATAATGAAAACACAGGTATTTTATTCATATTCATGTTATTTATGTTTAACTCGTGTGCATGATTATACTCATAATCGACACTTTAAACACCATATTATACATGTTTCATAATTGCACAATACACATTTATTCTTGTTACACGTAAAACCAGTTAAAACATATAATTTAATCAAGCTTGAACCTCAAAGGAAGGAAAGCCCCCACTCGTACGAAGTGCCCATTCGTACAAAGTGGGCACACTCGTCCCAACCCGCACACACGTCCGAATTTGTCGGAAACCCTAATTTCACCCTACACCTATAAATAGGTGTACTACTCCATTCCATTCCCTTGCTCACTTCACTCAAACTCCTCCAAACGCTCTAAACTTTCTTGCTTGCGATCAGAAGCTTTTGGTATGGATTCTTTCATCTTTTACATTGCTTTAGCATGATTTTTACATCATCGTTTGATCCCTTAAAAAAACTATTTGCAAAACCTTCTTGATTCAACACATCTTAATGATGGTTTCCACTAGTTTGCTTGGGCAAACTGCTGTTGAAGCATCACATATACGTGATTTGAATCAAGATTCAGAAACTTTAAACATTTTTACAACTTGTTCAAAACTTTCATTTTGATTATTGTACGATCTTCATGGAATCCGGAACCCATCAGATATCACACCCCAACCGATGGCGGAATCATCGGGGTGTGGCACTAGGCGAATCAGATTACTCAAGAGTATCCATAACAACTATTTCGTGACAATGTTTAAGCGTTTGTTATCCCATACTAACAAACAATACATCAATAAACAGTCATACGGGTCTTCATGTTCTCTCAAACAATACAAATCCGACAACCTAGATTTATTGTGAGTTTCTAGACTTCCTAGCTTGATTTCGAGATAGCCTGCGATTATCCTGCAACATACGTTAAAGCGACGTCAATACAAAAAGTATTGGCGAGTATACAGGTTTGACGTAGTAAGAAAAGTAGATAAAAGTGCTGTAAATTTTCCACATACATAAACGAGATACACAACATACACACTACAAACAAATACTACCAGCTATGTCACTCGATGCTAGCTAAGGTGGTACGTCGCGAGTAAGAGTCCTAGCACATATGTATCAAGCATCACGTGTAAATATGTACGTTAGTAATTCGTATGTGATAATAGTTTTGATAAGTGCGTTTTAGATATGAACGTATGTTACACCCCAAAGTGTGTATAAAGCGTTAAAAAGGAGTGAAGTATTCTCACAGTAGGTGTTTAACAAGTAAACACAACTTGATTGGATTGATTGAGAGTGTGTCTGAGTTAGCCTGATCACAGAACGATAGCGTAAGCGTTGGACAGCGTGTAATAGTGCGTTGAGTGTGATGTTGGATCAGATGGTGATTCGATCAAACGACTCATCCGGACGGATGGTCATCCGGACGGATGTTCATCCGGAAGGATGACCGTTAGGTCGGATGGTCATTCGATTGGAGGAGTGTGTTTGTGAAATGTTGAACTTTTGAAGTTTTCGTTGTAGTATAAGTAAGGTCATTCGATCGGATGGTCATCTGGACGGATGACCGTTTGATTGGATGGCAATTCGTTTAAATGGAAAGTTACAAAGAATCAAGTCCCCCGTCCGGATAGTCATTCGATCGGATGGTCATCCGATTGGGTGACTATTCGGGTGGAAACTGATATTCCTTGAAGTTTTGCAAAAATTGTTCAAGTGTTGAAATTATTAGTCACCTGGTCGAATAGCCGTTCGATCGGATGGTCGTCCGAGAGGATAGCTATTCGATCGAACAACTGTTCATTAAGTTAAGTTAGAAAGTTTGTGGCCTGACCGAGGCAGTGTGACACGTGTTAAACAACAGAAACCACATCAATTCCAAGTCATCCGATCGGACGGGAATCACCCCGTTCGATCAGAACCAACTATTCTTGACGGAGCTTCATATTCAACCCGTGAATCGGTCGTCTCTTCGATAGAAATCCATTCTCAGACAGATTCTCCACTAGAGAATGAGTAGAGAGCCTGAACGAGCTTAGATTCCTTCGGTTTTGCATAGAAGAGTGTAAAAGAGTTGAAAGAAAGTTGAATCGGTTGAAAAGTGTTTTGATCTAGCTTAGTTTTGTGTAAAATCATCTAGAAATCCTTTAGAACCGGACCGTTCTTGATGAGATGAGGTCACACTTCAATGTTCATTAGAACCGAGGTGACGTCACCCTAAATCAGCCCAAATCAGGTGATTTCATGGTGAAAATGGATAATTTAATGGAGAAGATAATGAGAAAGTGTGTGTTGATGTTAGAAATACAAGATTTAGGATGAAATACTTACGGAATCGCGAGAAATCAAGAGAAAAGTGCTCAAGAGTGTGCTGGTCGGATGAGGCTGTCACATCAACTGTTGTTGATGTGACAAGTGGGGTATTTATAGGTGAAAGGGGAGAAAAGCGGTGCAAAGGCGACGGGTCGGATGGCCGTCCGATCGGATGGCCATCCGATTGGATGGTCATCTGGACGGATGGCCATTCGATCGAAGGGTCATTCGATCGGCGGCTTGTGCGAGTTGGTTTTTCTGACTTTCGTTTTGTTCGACGTGTTTTGTTGCGTTAAGCATTGCGGACACATTAAGCGTTTTAGCGATATATAAATAGCGTCGTGTTAAGTGCGATAGATTGAGTTGCGAGTGCGCGTTTAGATAGTTTTAACACCTTTTATTATTATTATTATTATTATTATTATTATTATTATTATTATTATTATTATTATTATTATTATTATTATTATTATTATTATTATTATTATAACAGGTCATAGCATAAGTAATTGTGTTCGATGTCGTCGTTTGCGTGATTGCGTTGCGTCACGACGATCGATGGGAGCGCCTTAACTATTCACACGATGTCATCATTATGCGTTGTGATATGCGAAAATATGCGAGTATAAGCGATATAGTGTTGTAAGCGATAAAGTTACATTATGATTCGAATCTCTGGTGCTAGGCGTAATGAGTGTAGCTAGAGCAACAAGCACGAAGGTGCGGGTTGTTACAGTCGCCCCTGCTTTAGGAAATTTCGTCCCGAAATTAATCCACAAGAAGGGCTGCGAAAATTGATGCAAGTGGGAGCCGCGATAAAAGTGGGCGAGATAAGCGGAGAGTGAACAAGCGAGTGGCGATGAGTGAAAAGCGACGAAGGCGTTAGAATAAGCGAAGAGCGAACGAGCGGTCGATTGGTGACTGACTAACGGGTGCATCTTGGCAACATGAAGAAAGCAACAAGTGGCCTGAGGAAGTTCAATTTCTCGGTCACATCGTTAACAGTCAAGGAATTCACATCGATCCCGCGAAGATAGAAGCTGTAAAGAGTTGGATTATGCCAAAGACTCCGTCCGAAATCTGTTCATTTCTCGGATTAGCGGGTTACTACCGTCGATTCATCGCCGACATTTCTAAAATCGCCGTACCTCTTACCGCTTTAACTCATAAGGACAAACCTTTTGTTTGGGGTTCTGAACAAGTGGACGCCTTTCAAACCCTCAAGCGTATGCTTCGCAACGCTCCTGTCCTCGCACTTCCCGATCGAAACGACGATTTCGTTGTTTATTGCGATGCCACTAACCTAGGTCTCGATTGTGTTCTTATGCAATGAGACAAGGATTTCACGTATGCGTCTCGACAACTCAAGACCCACGAGAAGAACTACACTACCCACGATCTTGAGCTCGGTGCAGTTGTTTTTGCGTTAAAGATATGGCGACACTACCTTTACGGTACAAAGTGTACCGTCTTCACCGACTATAAGAGCTTACAACATATCTTGAACCAGAAGGAACTGAACACGCGCCAACGCAGATGGGTTGAACTTCTCAACGACTATGATTGTGAGATATGCTACCATCCCTGCAAGGAAAATGTCGTAGCCGATGCTCTCAGTCGACGAAGCTATGTGCATAGTATTCGTAATGTTCAAGCCCAGAACGATCTCTAATCCCTAATTCGCGACGCGCAGCACACATGCTTCCTTGAGAATATCTTGAAAGAGGAAATGAACTATGGTGCCGAAACTCAGTTAGTGAATAAATCAAACAGTATCTTTCATGATCTCGACCGTATTTGGATTCCCAGTCGCAATAACCTCCGGGAGATATTGATGATTGAAGTTCACAAATATCGATACTCCATTCACCCCGGTGCTGACAAGATGTACCAGGACCTCCGTTCTAGGTATTGGTGGTCAGGTATGAAAAAGGATATCACTCTGTATCTTTCGAAATGCCTAACTTGCTCAAAGGTTAAGGCCGAACATCAACGACCCTCTGGTTTACTCGAACAAACCGAAATCCCAGTGTGGAAATGGGAAAGTATAGCCATGGATTTTATTACAAAACTCCCCCGCACGCCTTCTGGACACGATAGCATTTTGGTTATTGTTGATCATCTTACGAAATCTGCTCATTTCATTCCAATACGAGAAGACTTTAAGGTTGAACGATTAGCACGAATTATACCGACGAAGTCATTTGTCGACACGGGACGCCTCGTGATATCATCTCTGATTGTGATGGTCGTTTTACCTCACGTCTCTGGGAGACATTCCAATCCGCTCTCGGTACGACTCTCAATCTCAGTACCGCATTCCATCCCCAGACTGACGGTCAGATTGAGCGCATGATCCGCAACCTCGAAGACATGCTTCGTTCGTGCGTTATAGATTTTGTTGGTAGTTGGGATTCGCATTTACCCTTAATAGAATTTTCGTATAATAACAGTTATCACGCTAGTATACAAATGGCACCCTTTGAGGCACTATACGGTAGAAAATGTCGATCGCCTATTGTTTGGCACGAGATCGGAGATGCACAGATAACCGATCCCGAGTTAATACAAGAAACGACAGACAAGATTCTCCAAATAGGAGACAACCTCCTGAAAGCTCGGAGTTGTCAAAAGAGCTACGCCGATAAACGCCGCAAGCCCCTAGAGTTCAAAGTTGGATATCACGTTCTCCTAAAGGTTTCACCTTGGAAAGGGGTGATCCGATTCGGAAAAAAGGGAAACTAGCGCCACGTTACGTGGGCGCTTTTAAGATTCTGGAAAGAATTGGTAAAGTGGCCTACCGACTCGAATTACCGGTTGAACTCAGCAATGTACACCGGACTTTCCACATCTCAAACCTCAAGAAGTGTCTAGCTGAAGAAAATCTTCATGTACCTCTTGAAGACTTGCAAATAAACGAGACACTTCACTTCGTGGAAAAGTCAGTAGAAATCGTGGATCGAGAAACCAAGAAACTTCACGTAGTCGCATTACCATAGTGAAGGTTAGGTGGGAAGGCAAACGCGGCGCTGAGTTCACTTGGCAACTCGAAAGTGATATGAAAGCTAAATATCCACAACTCTTTATTACGTCTACTACTTAATTTCGGGACGAAATTCCTTAAACTAGTGGAGACTGTAACAACCCGACTTTCGGTTGTTCCAATTCTTATCGTTGATTCATTCGTAAACGCTTGTACTCTGAGATTCGATGATTACCAAGGGTTAACTACATTTTAGACGCATTTTATATCACTTATTTATCGCATTTAAACGCCTATTGCTTAAACACTCTTTGCAACACAAACTCAACGAGAACCTAAAACGCGGATTTATTTATATTATTTGTGTGTTTAAATGTTAAATATGTTATATGTGTTTGATACTCGCTTAAAACGCTCAATAGCTCACTCGCACGACTCGATTTATCACGCTAAAACACAACATAACACAACACTTAATCACCTCGCTAAAACACTTAAAGTACTCGAACTAACTAACGCAACCAAATGCACCAAACGAACATCCGACACACGAAATGGGAGCCATCGCACGAAACATGCCCCTTCGTACGAAGGCACCACCTTCGTACGAAGGCACCCTTCGTACAGAACCCAACTCACCCCAAGCCTCTTCTCTCTATAAATACCTAGCTCACTCCCTCATTCACAACTTGCTGCCACTCGCACAAGAACACTCCCTACCTGCCTTCTCTCTACATCCCAAGTAAGAATCACTACTTTTACAGGTATCAAAATGATTTCCACAATGATTTTTCACGAGTTTATCTCCGATTTCATCTAAACTTCTCTATTTACGAAAACCTTCATCTTTCTAATCAAAACTTCTGATTTTTGCTACGGATTTACACCTAAACGAGTGTATTGGGCTTAGCTTTGGCTTCCCAAGATAGAACTCAGATTATTTCGCACTCACCAAGTGTTTAATCCAAGGAAAACTGTTTTAAACTCTATTTTTACACTAAAACGGGCCAAAACCAACATATGTTTCATTCGCTGGGTAGTGGGACGAAGCAGTGTCGAAACCGTCATGAAAAGGACTCGAAAACACATCCGATTCAGGCAAAAATACAGTTCCAAACGCATGAAGCCACAAAACAGCCACCTGTGCGAGCCGGACTGGCTTGTACGAAGCACCCCTTCGTACGAGGCACCCTTCGTACAACCAGCCCATGTTCCCACATGTGATTAAATTGCTTAAAAGACCTCTCCGGCTCTAAGTTTAATTAGTAGCTTAAGGCTGGAGGGATGAACACTCGATTTCCTGAAGAAAGACTCGAAGAATACTCGATTTTGGACACGGAAACAAGCAACTTGTACGAAGCACCCGGCACCCTTCGTATGAAGCACCCCTTCGTACGAAGAACCTGTTTTCCACTCGACACTCCAACTTGACCGTTTCATCACTTTAGAAGATTTATGCACTTCTGTTCCCGTACGCAGGCTGATCCGGCGCTCCCTCCACTCATTTCCAAGCTGTGTTTAACTGTTAAGCACGCACTGTGAGTATACTCGACATTTTTTTTTGCTTAACGCATCTTTTGGGTGTTATTTACGTTCTCTATCAAAACAGATGCACACAATGCTTAAACACTTTTAATAAACGCTAACCGCTCTCGCATGTTATACGAGAATTGCTGAATGGTTGTTTTCTATGTTTACACAGTGATGACTTGCCCTACCACCCTTAGCAACGATAGTACTATAGTTTGGACTCAGCACCTGTTTAGTCAGGGGTTGTTAAGGATTTCTTACTAACCTTACGTGTGTGCTCACTGCGGTGAACACGTATCGCGCATACCCTACCATGCAGTCATGTTGGTTAGCTTGTATCATTGTCGATAGCTTACTTAATTCGCCTCTCTACGTGTTACATGCTGGTTATGTGTATACGCTTTATTACTATATTTATGCTAAACTTGTGTACTCACCTTTACATTATTGTATTGACTTTTATTTTAACGTATGTGACAGGTTGATGGATTACTACTTGAAATGGTTTAGGATTCTAGAAACCCGCCTAAACTTAATTGCAAGTTTTGTTATGTCTTGTTTTGTTGCTAAAGAAAATACTGAAATTCGTTTCGGTTTTTGTGAAAATATATGTTTGATTGTTTGGGAAATTAAACCTTATTAAATATTATCATAATAAGTCGTTATGGATTCTCTCGAGCAACCTATTCGCATCATGCTACATCCCGATGATTCCGCCATCGGTTGGGGTGTGACATTAATATACATGCATTTCCTAAGGCTAACAAAATACACACTTGAAGGTATGATGAAGACACTCTTATATCACGATCGAAACGACTCACCAAAATAGGGGTGATTCCCAAATTTGGTGATGACTTTCATTCCGCCATACTTGTAATTTTGCACAAAATTTACCATCAAGTCTAGAGTGATATCCATATCTTGATGGAAATTTCCATTTCATATTCTAGTGGACCCTTATCGTTCGATAAGTACCAACCACACTAGGGTACGACATTACCAAGCTAGGGGTGAAACCTGCATCTTGATAACTAGTCCTACTTGTCGATTTTCAATCCCGCCAAAGTTTTGATTTTCTAATCGACTAGGGACATGTAGTAACTGGAAGGAAAAATACCGTTAATCACTTCTCGACGAGAGTATTTTTCTATTAGGACAAAGCACGTTTCCTTAACTCGAAAGGACTTCGATTTACTTTGGAATAGTCATTAGTTACAATCCGTGACAATCCAATTTTTACGTTAAATCTCTTTTATGCTATCTCAATTTTAATGTGCTTTACATTTGTACGTTATTTCGTTTCAAGCTTGGAGACACGAATCGCACTATCGTCGCAATCTAAAACAATAATAATCTCTCTGAACAAATTAAATTTACAATGCTTTCCCTTGTTACACTAGGTGAAATGCTTGTATGTTATGTGAAATTATTTGAACATTAAGTGCTATGTGATGCATCCTTGAAAACAAATTGCTTTAAACAAAACATTATGTTCAAGTCTCATCCATTCCTATGTTTTTGAATCTCTAGATGTCTTCTAGCCGTCTTTCAAACTCGACTAAGAGGTCCAAGACCGGTTCCAAGAAGAATATGTTGGCATTCATGGCTACTCAGATGGCTCGCGTAATCCCTGAGATTGTTAGCAAGATCAACACATCCTCTGCTCATAACTCCTCAGTCGACTCTAAGATTGAGCAACCTAAGCCTGTTTCTTTCAACTTCAAGCACTTCTCAGCTTGTAACCCAAAACCCTTCACTGGCAACGATGGTGTGACTACGATGCTCGAGTGTTTGACAGCATTGAGGTTACATTCATCAACAGTGAATGCATTGAAAACCTTAAGACCCGCAGTGCTACTGGTGTCTTTCAAGCTAGAGCCTTACAGCGGTGGACGAATGAGCGAAACATTTGCTCCAATGAAGAAGCATATGCCTTACCATGGTCTGAAGTCAAGTAATTGATGATGACCGAGTTCTGCCTGCTCACGAGCAGTAGAAACTCGAAGAAGAATTTTGGACTCTTAAACAAATTGGTGACGAAAACCTTGGCTATGCTACCCGATTCAAACAATTAAACTTTATTGTACTTCACCTTATCTCTACTCTTGAGCGTATGACGAGGAAATACCTCCAAGGCTTACCCCCTGCCATGCGTAATATGATCGAAGCCTCACAGCCTGAAACCATCAAGGCAGTTTATCTCCTCACAGCTAGCTTGAACAACAATCGTATCAGAGATAAACAAATTGGAACACCCACCTATACCAAGTAGGCCAACCAAGTTACCACTGAAACCAAAGCCCAGTCGAGTGACAGCAAAGGTAAGAAACGAAAGTTTCAAAACCAAAGCTACACGTGATTGTCCCTGCTACTACCCCAAACCCTGCCACACCTGAAGCTACAAAGAAGCCTTACGTTGGGACGCATCCCAAGTGCAATACTTGTCTCTACCATCACCCAGCTAACACCGCCTGCCGCCATTGCACTACCTGCAATCGTTTTGGGCATACATCAACCTATTGTCGCAGTGGTCCTACACCACAAGGCAACCAAGTTCAGCAAGCTCCTCAAAACTCAAAGCCAGCCAACAATGTTCGTGCATGCTACAAATATGGAAACACTACTCATGTCCGCCCGCAATGTTCTCAATTGAATCAAGAACAACAGCAATAAGCACCTCGTGGACACGCTTTCAGCATCAATGCAAACCAAGCTCAAAAAGATTATGAAGTCGTGAGTGGTACGTTTCTTGTTAATGACATTTATGCTTCTGTACTATTTGATACTGGCGCAGACAAAAGCTTTTTATCCGTTGAATTTGAGTCTATGCTAAATTGTACATGCTCTAAGCTCCCTAAGTCGTTCACAGTCGAAGTTTCCAATGGCAAGTCCATCACAGTTAACTCTATTCTTCGCGATTGTTTTCTCACTCTCAACGACCACGTCTTTTCTATCGATCTCATACCCATGCAATTGGGAAGCTTTGATATAATAGTAGGCATGGATTAGCTTCATAATAACCATGCTGAAATCGCTTGTCACGAGAAATACGTTCGTTTACCTCTTCTCTCTGGCGATACTTTACACGTTTATGGAGACAGACCTTCAAAAGGACTGAAGCTTATGTCATCCACACAAGCGAACAAGTACTTACGTAAACAATACTTTACCTTTTTAGCCCACGTTGTAGAAGAAAAGGGCAAGGGAAAGAGCATAAGTGATGTTCCAATTGTGCGAGATTTTCCTGACGTCTTTCCTGAAGATCAACCTGGTCCTCCTCCATCTCGATCTGTTGATTTTTACATTGATCTCATCCCTGGTTCGACGCCTGTTGCTAAAGGTCCTCATCGTCTTGCACCCTCTGAGATGCAAGATTTGTCAAGTTAACTTTAAGAGTTGCTTGATAAAGGCTTCAAACGCCCAAGTACTTCTCCTTGGGGCGCTCCTGTTCTTTTCATCAAGAAGAAGGATGGTTCGTTCTGAATGTGTATCGATCATCGTGAGCTTAACAAACTCACTGTCAAAAACCGTTACCCTCTCCCTTGCATCGATGATCTCTTTAACCAACTCCAAGGCGCAACGTGCTTTTCCAAGATCGATCTTCATTAAGGCTATCATCCACTTCATGTTCTCGAAGAATACATCCCTAAAACTGTGTTTCGCACTCGATATGGTCACTACGAGTTCGTGGTTATGCCTTTTGGCTTGACCAACGCACCTGCAGTCTTCGTGGACTTAACGAACCGTGTATGTAAACCCTATTGGGATCGTTTTGTAATTGTATTCATTGACGACATTCTCATTTACTCAAAAACCCAAGCTGAACACATACGTCATTTGTAACAACCCTCAAAAAGGTCCCACAACAACTCGTTATCAAAACCCCAAACGCGCATGCGGGAACCAGCATGAAAAATCAAAAAGAAAAGATTTTTATGCATCTCACGGCCCGTGACAGACTCATAAGAGTCCTTCGCGGGGCGCGAGAGTCATGAAATTCGCCACAGACATGCGTAGGCCACATGTCAAACCTACCTCATGAGTAATGCCACCGATACCCTAGCTTGATCTCCTCGCGGGCCGCGAGAGAGAAGCCTTGATGTATCACGGGGCGCGAGAGACCTTAAAATTAGCTATAAATTGAGTGAGAAGCAGGCATTCAACTTTGCTCAATTCTTTTCTTCCTCTCTCGATATTCTGGTGTAATACTGCTATTATACCCGAAGAGCTAGAACTCTGCCCGTAATCAGCATGCTAACTCGAATCACTGGTACGGTACCATGTCCGATCGATTGAAACCAATCCAACAGATGTTTAATTGTTGCCTGAATAAGGCTATACTTTGTCATCACGTTGTGAAGTTTGATCTCGTGATTATCGTTAAAGTTGAATTGAGTTAATACACTAATACGTGTGCACTGTGTGCTTAATTAGGAAACCGAGACTTAGACAAGAAAGCTAATACTGAAAAATCTGCAATGTGAGTCATTCTATTTTATTAAATGCTTTCAAAACCCTAAATGTTTTCTAGTTGTACTTACAGTGATTAAGTCTTTGTATTCTGAAATTATTGTCGGTATGTGGGGTTTTGTATAGTCTAGCGTTACTATTGGACGAAAGTTAGCCAATAGTAATATGACTACAACCACCTTGTTGGATAGGTGAGAAATACTGATTTGAGTAATTGAAAGATACAAACAAATGTAAAAACTCTTAGTGCTGTAATTATAACAATGTGTCTTTTTGTACAAATTGAATAAACTCACTAGTATTTTTCGCTGATCAAATGTTTTTAATACGCGTTTCAGGTGATTTAGACTTACTGTGAAAAGAAGAAAAAGTGCTATGAAGCACTCAAGCTTAATTAAGTGGCTATGTAAACCTGAATAAACATGTTTTATAATCAAGGGTTTATCTCATGGAAAATCCTGTATATAAATACGGGTTTTATCCTAAAACATATGAAATGAAAATTTGGGGTTTGAAAACTCTAATATTTTTCCTGACAACCGGCCCTGATAAGTTTTCTGCTGTGATAATTTTAATAAACACCGGTGCCACTTGTATATGCTCACGGCTCCCAGGGCGCCTCAGTTCTAGACCTACCACAACCGTGTGGACCACCCGGGGCGCCTCAGTTCCAACGACATGTTGGGCCTGATCCTGCCCCCTCATACGCGTCGTATAAGCAGTTACGTCACGACGTTAAAAGGCTGACATATGTGATGGAGTGGTTAGTTGAGGAGGCGCAGGATCGTCGACAGCGTGAAGGGTTACCTCTACGACACTTTGTTCCGGCTGCAGCATGGCATCAGCAGCAGTAGGATCCGCTGTCATGGTATTTTATCTTCTGCGATGTATTTAGTATTTTGTTATAATATATCTTTTGTTATGTATGTTCAACCTTATGTTGTATATATCAAACTTATGATGTATATATCATATTCAGTCGTATTGAAACAATATAGTATTTTAATTTAAACGGTATGGTATGAAAACGGTGTAATATATTCGAACCGTACCCGTGTATTCCAAAGTAATTAACGTTATAAAATTTTAAAACTTGTATAATATTTTAATTTAAGCGGTACAGTATGGAAACACCGTAGAATATATTTGAAATGTACCCGATTAATTTAATAAAATTAACGGTATAAAAATCTTAAACGTTATAATATTCGAACCGCACCCAGACTTGGTATAATAATTTAATTTAAACAGAATAGTATTGAAACGGTATAATATATTCGAACAATACACAAATATTTCAAAATATTTAACGGTATAATATTTTAACGTTATAGTATTCGAACCGCACCCATACCTGGTATAGTCTCTTAATTTAAACGGTATAGTATTTAACGGTATAATATATTCAAACTGTACACGAGTATTTAAAAATAATTAACGGTATGATATTTAAACATTTATAGTATTCGAACCGCACTAGATGTGGTATTATAATTTAATTTAAACGATGACAATATAATATATTCGAACCGTATATATGTTTTTCAAAAAATTTTAACGGTATATAATATTAACGGCATAACATTAATGGTTATATATTTTAGGCGATTTTGTAGGATCGTTTGCTGACCCGAACGAGTCGTTAAGAGGTTGTCTCTTGCGTTTCAGATGCGGAATAATAAGAAATGCAAGTAGATATAGCTTGTTCTTTTTCCTAACTGCTTGTTTTATTGATTTGAAATGTTTTACAGCTCGATCTTCACACCGGCAGAGCTTTGGCGTGGAATTTCACATACATGTTATGAGGTCCGCCCTAATAACTCCTATATATAGGCTGTTGGGTCCGCTCATGTGACACATGTCCATATAAGCGGACCAGACATGTCCATATAAGCGGACCAGACATGTCCATATAAGCGGACCAGACATGTCCATATAAGCGGACCAGACTGACAAATAAGTGGACCAGACTCCCTATGTCCCTATGAGCGAACCTAACTCATAAAACCTATACAGACTCCTGTTTTCTCGTATTTCGTGCCCTATGCTATACAATACGATGTAAGACCTGATCCTAGACACCTAGACGTAATCAACAGATGTAGTGCACCAACAGACTCCCCCTCAGATGTTGATGGAGTCGCCAATACACCCTGACTGCAAAACCGTGTCTTCACATCTTCAATCTAGATCAGTCTCTGGGCTTTTTCTTCTTTCAATCTTCAGACTCCCCTTCTCGATTTACTGGCATTCTTTTGTTCTTCAGTAACATCTTCAGGATCGTTGTTTGATCTACACAGACTTTCAGAATTGATTTCCAGGATCGAAACTTGGCTCTCTTCCAACAGAGATTTTCAGAATATCGAAACCTGGCTACCTGCACAATCTTAACCCAGACATGAATTTTCTAATTTTATCACATATCAAATACCTGTGCACCAACACATGACTCTTATAATCACTAAAACAAACATATAATTGCAACATCTCAGGCTCTCTCTCAAATATCTATGATGAACCACTTGAAGAAGGTTAGATTTAACGAAAACAGTTAGATTTACACAAACACTCCCCCTCAAATGCTGCTCATCATGTTTAGCACTCGGAATTTTGAAAATCAGTTTTCCAACATCAGTTGTCGAAAATCCTTTTGACTTTTTCAAAAATTATGCTAAAACACATACAAAATCTTTTTGAATTTTCTGAAAGACTAAAATGCAGAAATAAAATATTTACAGACAATATTTTTGTGAGTTCGTGTAAGAGGATCATATCAGTTTATGAGACAAATCACTAACACCGTTAAGCTTCATTTCATTTTAAGTTCTAAACAATTCACCTAGATTGTCAGTATATTGATCCACTTAAATTTTCACACAAAGTTCAATTGATCCGAGATACGATATTAATGTTTTAAGCACTTGAACTTATCCGTGTGTCCCACTACTTGAATATACTCCCGTATCCATATCCCAATATTCAGTCTTACAGGTGAGTATACCACAGATAATATCTGTAAGGGAATAAATTATAGTACGAGGGCCGTGAGAGCTCAGGTCGATCTTTCGATACGCAGAGAGATGACGGCTTCGACTTTTGGTGTGTCCCCTTTAGAGGATCTTTTGCATTACAACAGCAGCGACTATCAATTTTATTGTTTCATCAGCTTGCTGAGGGCGATGCTATGTTTCAAGCATTTGCAGAAAGCATTATCCGAGGACTAGGTCAGAAATTTCTTTCAGCAGAAGTCCCGGGATAATACCCCAGATATCACTGAGCATAAAGACCTAGTATCTCAGAATAAGGGACCTTTCAAACAAGATTTCAGGGGTTACCTATATATCCAAGTTTGTGTTAACCCACAGAACAAGCAAGTTTGAAATTTATGTTTATATCTCGTCACAATTTACTAAATGTGCAAAAACCTACTGGCACATCATCAGTGAGACCGTTTATCACATTTTTACTTTCCAATTCTTTAGCATGCTGTGATCGTCCACTGATGTACTATCATTTCCTCTTTTATGCAACAAAAACTCATTTTGAATTTTATCATGTTTTTGGCTTTTTCAAATTTTCAAATGTTTTTGGATTTTCTAAAAATTTTCTACTCCCCCTAAAATGCAAACACATTTTAGGAAATTTGAAAACAAACTGTACAATAACGTGACAACTAATATCGAATCACCTCAATTCGCCATTCACTTGGCATAAACAATCAGAACTCCCCCTCACAACAAACCATTTTCTCATTAAGATTTCAAAACACTTAAGTTTGTTTTAATCAAAATGATTTTTCCGGAAAATAAGTTTGTTTTTACCACTTGTAAAGTTGGGGATGTGGTTCATCATATTGTCTCTTGTCATATTTAGTAAATCAAGTACACATTAATGTCCCTGATTTACCATTTGCATTCAAGCAACCTCTAAACCAATTGGAAAAAAATAACCACATGTAAAAACACACAATACCACTTGTAGGAATGTTACGTCTACATTACTATTTTACCAATCAGGATGCCGATTCCTGCTTCGCACTTACCAACCTGGAAGCTCCGGCGTAGTCATTCAACCTGTAGAATTTTAACAATTTTAAGAATTTTCAAAACAACTTTATTAAACATGAAAGATGCCGATTCCTGATCCACGATTACAAACTTGGGATCTCCGGCAAGTCAGGTGTTTTAAGCAAAGAAAATGTCCACCCAAGCCTGACCAGCCTTGGGTGTTTTCAGTTCAGAAGCAGTTGGAGTGTAAGTTGCTTTCTTTTTAGCATAAAACTCCTTTACCCCTTTTACTTTTCCATCGACCATTTTTCTGAAAATCTTCTTAATTTTTCCATTAAACGCTTTCTCAACATCAAAGTTATCCTTTTTAGAATAACCCTGATTTGAGATTTCAGACTTTCCAGTTTTCCTTTTAAAATTTTCAGTCCTCAATGGTGGAAAGTTCTCATCATCCATTGAAAGAACTGAATTTTCATCACTCTTATCAAACTGTGGCTCCTCTGATTTTGTGGAATCAGATTCATCGCCAGATTTTACTTCTGATTTCTTAACAACCCATTTTTGGTTGTCAAGTTTCACACTTCGCCTGTAAAATCTCTTCGAACATTCACCAACTTCAAATGTTAAATTTTTGAAAACTTTAAATTTTTCAGTTGGTGGTTCGGTTTTATCAACAACAACTTCTTTCAGTTTTCCAGAAACTTCCTGTTTTATGTTTGTCGCTTTCGGACAGTTCCATGCAATATGACCAACTTCATTGCATCGGAAACAGGTTCTTGTTTCTTTCCTTTGATAAGCTCCATTCTTCATCTTTTCATCAAGAAACTCCTGGTTTGACTGTTTCCAGAATGAGCTCTTTGCTTCTTCTTCATGGCTAGTTCCTGCAACATATGTCATTTTTGATTTAAAATCTCGAACATATTTCTCATTTTTATAATTTTCAGGTGGAATAAAACCAAGTCCTTTCTTTTTGTAGCTACGATTGTGGTTTGGTTTCTTTTGAAAACCTGAACCAAAATTGTAACCCTTTTTCTTGTTCAAACGTTGTTGAACTCTTGAAGTGTATTTTTTAGGTTTTCCAGTAAGATTTAAATCTTTTATTTCAGAAATATTAATTTCTGTCATTTTGAAAACCTTTTTGATCATGTCAAAACGAACACTTCTTATTGGAAACTCTTTATCAAAATATAATTTGTCAGAATCATTCAAAGTATATACAACTTCAAATGTTTCATCATTCAAATTAGATTTTGACAATAAAAAATCTTTACTATAAACCCGTTTTTCCGAAGATTTTGAATTCTTGACAGACGAACTCGAACTTCTGACTGACTGACACGAACTTTGGGATTCGGACTTTGACTCTGACTCCTCATCCTTATCCAACACCTGATCGACCACTCGTTTTATCAGTTCTGACTCATTATCTGTGTCGGACGCTGTGAACGTGACGTCAATACTATTCGGTAAAACATCGGTTATCTCGGACTCCAACTTTATATTGACTGCCTTTTTTAATTCTTCCTCGTTAGGTTTTCTAGACGAATACCCTTCCCAAATCGGAGGTGGACACTTATTATAACAGACACCCTGTTTCTTACCAGTATCCTTTCTCTTCTTTGGCTTTGTTTCTTCACCTTTAAACGCTTCAAATCCTTCAACTGTTGGATAAATTCTATCCATTACGTAGTCACAACCTTTGTAACTTTGCAGCAATCTTCTGATTCTTTCATTCTCAGCTGCTTCATTCTCCAACTCTTTCTTCCTCTTTGCACATTCTTCTATGTACATGTTAATCTCTTTCTGCTTCGTCATCATAGTAGCATTCAACATCTTCAAAGCTTTCTCTCTTTCAGAATTAGTCTTTTCCAGACTATTCACAGTTCTGTTCAATACATCATATGACTGTTTCAAATTTTTACATCAAACAACAACTTTTCTTTCAACTTTTCTAACTCACTAAACCTCTCATCTTTCTCTATACATTGTTTACAAGACTCTAAACATGTAAGACAAGGTTTTGTGATTTCAACGATCTTCTCGACCTCAACTATCTTTTGAACTTCCACAATCTTCTCAATCACTTTGACTTCTTTCAATTCTTTTGCAGCTTTCCTTTCTTTTAGTTTCTTCAATTTCTCTGCAAAATAAAATTCAAAACTGTCAGAAGATAAATGAGATTTTCCAATGTTTATCTGTTCAACTTCTTCATCATCATCACTGCTTTCAGAAGAAACAGATTTTCCATCTTGACTCTCCTCATTATCCGACATTACATCCATCCACTCCTTCAGCAACTCTGGCTTTTGCACAATCTGAGCAATAAAAACTTTAACATTGGGATCAGCTGGAATGTACTTGTCCCAGCTAAAACCATCAGCTACTTTCTCGTCATCTTGATCCATGATGCCATAGTAAGCCTTCTTGTTTGCACCCTCGATCATTCTTCCATGTGCCGTTTGAGGTTCCTTTTGTTGATGCGCTTGGTGAGTAATTTGCTGATAAATGGTCTTCTGATAATAATCATCTTTCCCAGCAGACTCCTTTGCTCCTCTTGGTTCCTGATTCTTGCACTCCCTTTTAAAGTGGCCTTTCTCCCTGCAACGAAAACAAACAACTTTAGATTTATCAAATCCAAGATTAGAAAGATTTGCATCCAAGAAATCATTTCTTCCGGTAACTAATCTAAACTTTTCTGCTCTCCTCAAAACACTCGCCAATGCCCATTTAATATCCATCAGTTCCAGCTCCTCTGCATTAATTTGGTCATAATCTTCTTTTGTGAGCATCGGATTGCCAATTTTTCCGGCAATCAACCCTTCATAAGATTCTAATGCAGTGACCAATAATCCCATATGATGCTTTACAACTTCTTCAGAATAATTTTGACCATTTTGAAGATGTAGAGCTACATTGCACTGAATCGAATGCCCATTTCCAGCAGATGCACTTTGAACACTTGGAGGATTCACCGTTGAGAACCCACTAGTGTTTACTGATCCTTGACTGCTAGGTGTAGATTGATTTCCAGCACTAAATGCAGTTTGTATCTTTGGACTTGCTTCAGCAGTTTGAACATTTCCTTTATAGTAAAATTTAATATCTTGTTGATGAGTAGAACTGTTCATTCTAGCAATTTTCTGCTGCTCCATATCCTGTGCCTCCAACTTCTCGATAAACTGTGCAATTGATAACTTTTTAAACTGTCCGGAATTTTTCAATATCATCAGATATGTACCCCATTCCTGTTGCGGTAACGCATCAGCAAGCTTTTCAACCCATTCTGCTGGAGTTTTTGTAATCTTCAACTGTGACATAGTGCGTACAAGATGACAATATCTTTCAATAAGACTCTTTGTTGTTTCACCAGGCATGCACGTAAACAGTTCAAATTCCTTTTTCAACAAAGCTGCTTTACTTTGTAGCATTTCAGTACTTCCCTCAAATTTCTTTCCAAGAGCTTCCCAAATAGAATAAGCATTGTCATCATGTTGAAGCAACACAAATATATCCTCCTTTATTGCTTGTTGTAACAAATTGACCATCATTTTCTCTCCTTTATAACTTTCCCTCTCTTGTTCAGTAAATTCAGAAATGATTTTATTAGCTCCCAATGTATTCTTTGGCCTCTCATATTCAGTTTCTATGCTTTCCCAAGCTTTTAGATGATTCGCCTGAACCCAATTTTCAAATCGTTTCTTCCACCCGTGATAATCCTCAATTCCCATAAGCTTCGGAGGTTTTTGCATTGTTCCTGTTTCATTTTCTGCATTCATGTTTTGAGCAATTGAAGCTGGAGAAGTAGATGAGGCAAATGCGTTGTAGAACTCGGAATCCATACTGAATTAACACGTTTTTCAATAAAGATGGCAGAACAGCGAATCAGAAATATCCTTTGGAGCGGTCCAACAACAATGTCCGTTCGAGTGGACCAGAGACTGTTCGTTCGAGTGGACCAGAAATTGTTCGTTCGAGCGGACCAGAAATTGTTCGTTCGAGCGGACCAGAACTGTTCGAATGAGCGGACCAGAAACTAAAAACAGGAGCGAACCAGCATTACTTGTACGTTGAAGCGGACCAGAAACACGAACCACATATCGAACATGTTTTGACTCGTTAAAACTTCGAATTTTGGCTTCAAACTTTCCAGGGTTTATCTCGATACAATTGCGCACAAGCTGTGAAAATTTGAGCGAATTTCGACCGTGAAATCTTCCCGAATCAGTAAAAGAAGGTGTAGAAGTGAGAAGAAATGATGAAAAACAACTACAATTTGCAGAAAACCTCCTCCCAAGCTCTGATACCACTTGTAGGATCGTTTGCTGACCCGAACGAGTCGTTAAGAGGTTGTCTCTTGCGTTTCAGATGCGGAATAATAAGAAATGCAAGTAGATATAGCTTGTTCTTTTTCCTAACTGCTTGTTTTATTGATTTGAAATGTTTTACAGCTCGATCTTCACACCGGCAAAGCTTTGGCGTGGAATTTCACATACATGTTATGAGGTCCGCCCTAATAACTCCTATATATAGGCTGTTGGGTCCGCTCATGTGACACATGTCCATATAAGCGGACCAGACATGTCCATATAAGCGGACCAGACATGTCCATATAAGTGGACCAGACATGTCCATATAAGCGGACCAGACTGACAAATAAGTGGACCAGACTCCCTATGTCCCTATGAGCGAACCTAACTCATAAAACCTATACAGACTCCTGTTTTCTCGTATTTCGTGCCCTATGCTATACAATACGATGTAAGACCTGATCCTAGACACCTAGACGTAATCAACAGATGTAGTGCACCAACAGATTTAACGTTGGAACCGGATGAGAATTTATAACAAAAATACACCAAAATAACTAAACAAAATTCTGATAGGTTATATACGCTGCGTTTAGAGCTATGCATAGTGTATATAAACCCTAGTTGTTTGTGCCTATGATTGCTGGGCCAGACGTTGAATTTCATGCAACGTATACGTTGCTTAAGCTCTATACGCAGCGTATTAAAACCCTAAGTGTGCAAATTGGTAGTCTTGGTCTGCCAATAGTCTGGGCCTTATATAATGTGTAAGGAGCCCTCCTCTTTAGTGAAAAATTCAAAATAACTAGTTGAACGGATCTTTAATCGTCAAATTTACTCTGATTAACTCTGTATTTGAGAGTCTCCATATTTATTACTTCTCTTTGTATAAAGCCCCGATTGGTACAATTAAGAATCTGAAGGTAAAATGAGAAAATTTCTTTGGGCGTGCTCTAATGTAAATAACAAAATGAATTGGGTGGCGTGGGACTGGATCACCTGACCTAAGAAAAAGGGGGGGGGGGGGGGTTGGGTATAAACAGACTGAAAGAAGTTAATGAGGCTCTCCTTTATAAGTGGGGATGGAGATATAGGGTCGAAAACTAGAATATGTGGAGGAAAGTGGTGGAAGCTTGTCATAGTAAAAACAATCAAAGAAGCTTCCTGCCTCTTAATAGTAAGTACGCGGGTTGCTGGAATAACATTGTTAAAGTGATATCCAAAATAAAATTAAATGGGATTTAAATCAGATGATTATGGGTAAGGTTGGGAACAGGGTTGATATTCGTTTTTGGATAGACACCTGGGTTGGCGATCTCCCTTTCATGGAAAGGTGTAAATCTTGCCGGGTTAAGTATAGAATTAACATGGGACATGGAAATGGCGGCTTTTTGTGAAATTGGATTAGACAACAGAGACTGATACAGAGATTAAGGAATGTCAAGATGTTATTAAGAGGGTGAGATTGTCTAATGATATAGATTCGTGGAGGTGGAATGATGACTGCCAGGAAGGGTTCTCAGTGTTAATTTCTGATAGGGGAAGTAGTCAACTCCCCAACTTCAATTGGTGCAAATGGGTACGCCTCAAATGTAATATTATGGCTTGGAGAGGTAACTTAGATAGGTTTGCTACTAGAGTAAATTTAAGAAGAAGGAACGTGGATATTACTACGGTTATGTGCTCTTTCTACGATGAGTATGAGGAATCTGTGGATCATTTATTCACGGCATGTTCGGGGCTATTCGGGTTTGGGCGACCGTCAGTGCGTGGTGCAACATCCCCCCGATATTCTCTTTTGAATTCAAAGATTTATTGGATACTCATAATTCTATTCAGATTGGTAAGAAAGCGAAAAAGATTATTCTTGGTTTGGTTATTATCTTGTGTTGGTGCATTTGGAAATGTAGGAACGAGTTGGTTTTCAAGCAGAGCTTGAGAAGTCTGCAAGATATTTTGGTAGAGATTAAGTCCATAGGATTTGGGTGGGTTAAAAATAGATCAACATGTAAAAATATAAGTTGAAAGGGTGGTGTAAATATCATATGTATATGCTGTAATTTGCCCTTTGCCCGTTTGGGTCAGGGGTGTTGTTCTTGGAGGTGTGTTTTAATGAAGTTTTTATTAAAAAAAATCAAATTTAACCTTTCTTGAAAACCAGAAATAAAAATGAGAAACACATAGAATTTTAGTCTTCAATCTCACCAAACACGCTTGAAAACCAGAAATAAAAATGTGAAACTAATAGAATTTTAGTCTTCAATCTCATCAAACACGCTATCTCACGATTGCCTAAATCATCGGGATCACTTTTCGCTTTTGCTATTTTATATTTCTATACATAGTACTTTAGTTGAATAAATAATTCCAAAGCGGGAAAATGAGTACTCATGACACACTGAAGTCTATTTTTTTTTCTAATAATATATGTCTGTTTTTGTCTTTCAAAAGATAAATATTATTTCACACATGGATTAGTGGTTGAGGGAATTAAGTGGTTCTATAATTAAAAAGGTTATGGGTCCTTTAGTACAAGTGGTCAAGTGGGAATCATGCTCAATGGGGCTGTGAATAATTTTGTCTCGGGTTAAAGTACCAAAGAATGTGCACCTTTCATTATTCTTATAACAACTTCTTATGTCTTGAACACTTTTAATTTCCTAAATTCTGATGTTTTTGTTATGGCAAATTATTTTCAAGGGTTAAAGTAGCCATAGTCTTGTGGTGACATGGAGTATAGTAAGGTGTTTTCTATAATAATTATGGTTCGAGAATCATGGGGAACATTGATGTATAATGTGTATGTGTATGTTGTCATAAAAAATAAATAGAACTATAGAAGTAATTTTAATTCAATATTGACATAGATTATGAAAACACATGCACACAAAAACACCTACCTCGGTAAGAAAAATTACATAGTAACATTCCCTAGTTTTTTTTAATCTATTAGTATATTAAAAAAGTTGATGGTTTATAGAATTTAATAACTATCTAATGCGATTAAAAGAAACCTAATGAATGGTTTAATATATTTAGCTCACCGGCCACAAATGTTAACCCATACACCAAAGGGCCTTTGGCCTAAGGCTACACGGTATGGGCACTATTGATGCTCCGTCATTGCAATAGCGAGAAATAACGAAGGTTATGTGGGCCCAGAGAAATTTAATATTAACAAAAGTGGGTGCTATTAGTTGTTTAGGGGGCTTTATCCCATTTCTTATTTGATAATTGGGGAGTTATTGGTTGATGTTGGATGAGGTGGTGCATACGTGGCGCTGAGGTGGTGCAATGGAGCCCTTAGAGGCTCCATTCCATACAATGTTTGTTTTTAAGTCATACCGGGTTGGGCTCTAAAATGGTTCAACCGGTTAAACCGGGTTGTATCGGGTGCTTGAACCGCTTACTAGTTAACCCTATAAATTCCATAAAATACCAATTCATCTAAAAAACAATCCAATCTCAACTAGGACTTATGTAACTGATTATAGTTTTATCTAAAAACAACTATTTCTATTGTAAACTATTAAGCATTTTAAGAATATTTTTATTAGTTATAAACAATATTGCATAGTATGAAGTGAGTAATAGTTTTAACAACAATGAAATATTGGAATAGAAGGCACTATAGGTTAATTACCGGAAATATGGAAGATCAATATTACCTTAATATCATATTTTATTAAAATTAAGAAATCAAATCTTAAGATAATGCAAACCGGTTCAACGGTTTGAACCGGTAGAACCGGATTTACCGCTAGTACATAAGACATACTGTATTCGGGTTTTGCCGGCCTTTTTCGTACAAGACTCGTGTCCGATATCCGGTTTAACCGGTATAACCGGCCGATTCATACCGGTATTTAAGACATTGATTCCATACCATGTAGCCTAGTGGTATTAAGGTGTTAGATAAGGCTTTACCTTTTCATGTGATGAGGGTTCAAATCTCACTGGCGACAAAATTTAAGCGGCTCAAAAAGAAAAAAAATGTATAGTCACTTGTCTGATTGTGTTTGGCAACTGGTACAAAATTTAGGGATCAAGAAAAATGTTTCAATTATATAATTTTCGGTTTGGTTTTTTCAGGTTAGATTATAGTCAATTTTCGGTTTGGTCTTTTTTATCAAGGCATAATTTTACAAGTGCGATATTTTCTAAATAAATATATGTTCCATTTTGTCTTGAATAAAAAACTTATAAGTATCAATTAATGGTCGAGGGAAATAATTAGTTCTATAAAAAAGATTATGATTCCGTTTGTTCAAGTGGGGACAATGATCAATGTGGTTTTAAGAATTTTCTACTCAACTTAATGCATCCAATTATATTATAATATATACAAAAGGAAATTAGAAGGCACGTCAACAAAGTTGACACTTTTTGACCGATGTTGATTTCTGGTCATAATCCAACTTGGATCGTACCTACCCATTGGTGTGGGTGGGTGGTTGCAATCCTTAAAAAAAAATTAGGGTTAAATTTGGTACAAAATACTGACCGCACCCTTTGAAAATTTTTAACTGCACCCTTTGGAATTTTCAACCGCCCTCTTAGAAAAAAAAACTTATGAATTTATAAAAAACTTGTAAACACTAGTTTTTATTAAAATATAACCAATTTTTTTGATGGGACCGTAAAAATGATTTATTGATTAAATCTATATTGGGTCACCTCGGGAAATACAAAGAAAAGTAAGTCAGGCCTTGAAAATGTAAAAGTTTGAAACTATGGGGTATGGGACGGGGTTGGGGTGTGGGTTGAAGAGAAACGCTTAAGTCACCACCCTGGGTGGGCTTGGGTTTGGGCGTGGCCTCTTGGGCGGGAGTTTAAGACTAAGGGGAGTGGGGCGTCTCCCACCCCCGCGTCGCCCCCTACCGCCCGGCACACGCCCCCCATAGGCGACCAAGGTGGCGTCCCAAGCCACGGCGTCTTCTTTCGAATGGCCAACTTTTCCATTTCCCCATGTTATATCCGTTGCCAACGGTAACATTTTGATTTATTTATTTATTTTTTTTTTAAAAACCCTCAACCTATTATAAATACTACCATATACCAAACACAAAATACCACAATCTTCTCTCATCAACTCATCAAAATTTATACCATTCTCTATATTTTTTACTCTTTTTTATAAAAAAATGTATCCCCACAACACCCCTCCTTTCAACCAAAATCCACGAAGCCCATTCCCGAATACGCAACGTTCGAAAACGGCCGGTTGGCCGAGATAGGGCCAAAAAAGGCGCCCAATCGTCTTCTAGAGGTGTACAAATCGACTACACCGAAACGTTCGAAAAAGTCACCGATAAGTTAGAAGGCTTGTTGCAAACGAGCCAACAACGGATCAACTTAAAAAAAGAACACGGTGACCGAAAGCTAAAGCTGAAAGAAAGTCGTCAAAAAGCACTTGATTTGCAAATATTAACAACCGACACGACAAACCTTTCAGGAGCCGAACTCGCTTTAGCCGAACAAATGAAGCAAGAAATTCGAGAAAAATATAACCTTTGTTGATTGTATTTTTTTTTCCGGTTGATGTATCTTTTATTTTGTTGAAGTAATTTATTTTGTTGAAGTACTAGTTTTTATTTACTTGGATTACTCCTTTTTATAAAAAAAATAGGACTTTTTTTATATCTTTTACATAAAAAAAAAACAAAATAAATCAATGCCACGTGTCGCAAGACGCCCCACCCAGCAAGGTTGTTCCACTCCCCTTTTTTTGCCCAAAATCCTCTAATCTGACGTGGCGCCACGTGTCGCAAGACGCCCCATAAAAAGGAAGCCCCACTCCCCTTAGTCTAAGGCCGGGCATGGGGCGGGGCTACCACATGATATGGCGGAACCTTATTGGCTAAGAGCACTAGCCCTTTGAAATTGGCCTTTTCTCCACGCCACCCAACCCACGCCCCACCATATCCCTTTGAAATTGACTTTTGGTCTTGGGTGTCCCATAGTCCACTTATTGCACCATGCCTCCAACCTACGCCCCACCATACCCACGGTCTAAACATTGGATGCGAATTCAGGATATGATTTTATATTGAAGCTGAGCACATGCTATTCTTGGAAAACAAAAAAAGGTTAAGTGCGCTTCACATGTTTCCAGAGGCATATGCAAGACATCCCCTTAAAACAATTACAAGTTGGATGCTATATAATGGGTGCTACTTCCTACAACCCCCTAATTACTTTTTTCATCTCCCTCCTCTCACATACTTACAGGTGGGGCCCGCGTGGGACCGACAGTTTTCCTCTCACAAGGGGGGTATAATCAGGAGGGAGGGGGTGTGTATAGAATCAGCCTATATATAATATCTTTAAATAAAACTACTAACACACTTTGCAAGTTGGACACTGATCAGTAATCTATTTGAACACCTTATCTTTTCTATACTATACGAGTTATATACAGACCAAATATTTTGAGAGTTTAAAGAATGGTGTTTGGGTGTGATTGTTTGTGTTTATTATTGTTTTTTCAGTATTGTTTTTACATGTTTTGTTTTGTATTTTCTATTATATTTTAGCGTGACGTTTCGTATTCTTATTTTATTTACTGTTTTATGGTGACGTGTCGTATCGTATTATATGGTGACGTATCGTATCGTATCGTGAGATGTTGTATCGTATTTTGTCGTAGTGTATAATGTGTAAGGAATCCTCCTCTTTAGTGAAAAATTTAAAATAACTAGCTGAACGAGACTTTAATCATCAAATTTAACTTTTCTTAAATTAAACCTTTCTTGAAAACCAGAAACAAAAATGTGAAACCAATAGAATTTTAGTATTCAGTATCACCAAACACACTATCTCACGATTGCCAAAATCATGGTGATGAGTTTTCTCTTTTGTTATTTTATATTTTTATATGTAGTACTTTAGTCGGATAAATAATTCCAAAGTGGGAAAATGAGTACTCATACCAGAATGTTTGTTTTTGTCTTTAAAAGAATAAATATTATCGGTGGTTGAGGGAATTAATTGGTTATATAATTAAAAAGATTATGGCTGCTTTGGTACAAGTGGCCATGTGGGGATCATGCTCAATGGGCTGAAAATAATTTTGTACTGGTTAATAACTTAATGTATTCAAAAGAAATAAGAAGCCACGTTGACAAAGATGATTTTTTTTTTGACCAATATTGTTTCCCGGTCATAAACAAGTTAAACACATGATTACCCTTATTCTTTTTTTGTATAATCTAGAAAACCACTAAAGAATGTGCACCTTTCCTTATAACAACTTCTTATGTCTTGAACACTTTTAATTTCCTAAATTCTGATTTTTTTGTTATGGCAAATTATTTTCAAGGGTTAAAGTAGCCATAGTCTTGTGGTGACAAGGAGTATAGAAAGGTGTTTTCCATAATAATTATGGTTCGAGAACCATGGGTAACATTGGTGTATAATGGGTATGTGTATGTTGTAATAAAAAATAAATAGAACTATAGAAGCAATTTTAATTCAATATTGACATAGATTATGAAAACACATTCACACAAAAACACCATTCTCGGTAAGAACATTCCCTAGTTTTTTAATCTATTAGTATCTTAAAAAAGTTGATTGTTTATACAATTTAATAACTATCTAATGCGATTAAAAGAAACCTAATGAATGGTTTAATATGTTTATCTCACCGGCCACAAATGTTTACCCATGGCCATTTACCAAAAGGCCTTTGGCCTAATGGTATAAGGTGTTGCATAAGGCTTTGCCTTTTCATATCACAGATTCAAATTCCATTGGTGAAAATCTTTAAGCAGTTCAGAAAGAAAATATATAGTAACTTGTCTGGTCGTGTTCGGCAACTGCTACGGAATTTAAGGATGAAGACAAGTAGAAGATAAGAATATCATCACTCAAGAAATCTTATTAAATAAGTAAGATTTTTAGAGAGATGAGGAGAAAATTATGATTAGTAGTCATGGAATAAATTATATAAAAGATCTATGTTACTTTTAGTTTATTTGTTTATTTTCTTTTAAATTTTAACTAATGATTAAAGTATTTTTAACGACAAACACACGCTCCCTTAAAATCTATTTTGAAAGTGTAATTTTAACGGTGATAAATAATTGGTGTCACTAATCCCAAGAAACCATTGGCCGAAGATGTTATTAATCACTATAAAGTTGAGCCAGTAATCAAATTATTAAATGTAGGTTTTGATGTTATCGCATTTATATATATGTATTGAGCCCTCCTCGTTTGTGAAAAGGAAACTTTAATCATCAAGTTTTGCCTTTCTACAAAACTAGAAATTAAGTATGAAACCGAAATAATTTGTCTTTGATCTCACCAATCACGCTATCTCATCCATTGTCAAAATCGGCGTGATTGATTTTGTTTCGCTTTTGCTATTTTATACGGGGTACTTTACTCGAATAAATAAGTCCAAATTGAGAAAATGATTGAGTCATCCCACAATGAAGTCTGTTTTTTTAATATATATGTTTGTATTGGTCTCTAAAAAGATGAATATTATATTACTTATGGATTAGTGGTTGAGACATTTAATTATATATATAGGGGAATGTTTAACGCCTCTATTATTTTAATATTATAAGAATAATTATTTTCTTTATTATTTTTCTTAACTTTAATGATTATTTTATCATGGGTTGGGATAAATACTACCCGATACCATTTGCTCATTTATGTGTATGGGTACCGTACGAACAACAAAGGTAACATACAACTTTTTTTGTTGATTTTCTTTAACTTTTAGTGATTTCTTTTTTTTTTAGTTTCAGGGGTAGAGATAAGCTCGGTGCCAACTGATACCGAATCAGTAGTGGTACCGAAAATACTGGTTACGATACCGGTATTAGGGGTGTGCAAAAATCCGAATTAACCGAACCATAAGCGAATTAACCAAAAAAAACGAACCAAATAAAAAACCGGTAGGTCGGTTAATAGTTTTTTTGAATTCCGAAAGTAGCGGGTCGGTTATGGTTATCATTTTTTCCATACCCACCATAACCAAACCGAACCGACATGTAATAAATCTTTGTAGGATTTAGGACTTTTCACCATATTTTTAATATTTGATGTTTTTGACTGTAGATTTTTAGTACTTATGGGTTTTTCATATCATTTTGTGGTTTTAGTTAAATATTTATTTGAATTTATGACATGTATCATATCACTTTATTTGAATATTCGATAATAATTGGTATTAATATTATAGATTATTATTTTTTTTTTTTTGAAGAACACCAATTATCTTTATAAATAAATTACACCAAGATGGCCGGTAAGCGGGCAACAAGCTGCGCCGCTACCCCCTTTTGAATAGCGAAACCTAACCTAGTAAAAACGAAACCTCGACCTCTAGGAGATTATATGTATTTTTTAATACTATCTAATATACTAATATATACAAATATGCAATAACACTTTATTCCATGTTAAAAAATTGCTATTTTTAGCTAAGCTAAATACACGGTTAACCACCCATAACCGACCCGCTATAACCGTCAAAACCGAATAACCATAACCACCATAACCAATTGGTTATGGTTATCCAATAACCGACATCGTGGTTATGGTTATGGTTTTTGGAAAAACCGACCCATGCACACCCCTAACCGGTATATAAAGGTAAAAACCGGTAGCTAACCGTTACCAGGAGCGCCAAAAGTTGGTACCGATTTGGTACTTAAGATCTTTCAGTTCGGGAAATTCGGTACAGGTACCCATTACCATTTGCTCATCTCTGACCATGTGTTTCATACGAACAATATCATTAGCATACAATTTTTTTTGGTTGATTTTCTGTCGGTTATCTTTTAGTGTTTTTTTCTACATTTTATTTTTTATTCATGTGAGCGATTCCGTGCGCAACGCGCTCATAGAGATTTCAAAACACATGTAAATACAAATTAAATAAGTATAAATTAATACATTAAATTTATTTATGTAAATATTGATTTCTACGTCTATATTTATTTTAGTTAAGTATACTATAATTATATCCATAATTTTCATTTAACAAATAGATCACTAACATTGTATTATTAACATCCTTTCTAGTTGCTTTTATTCATTTAACAAATAGATCACTAACATTGTATTATTATTGTCATCCTTTCTAGTTGGTTTTATTAAAAGAGGTTATGATTCCTTTTGTTCAAGTGGGGATAATGCTCCATGGAGCTTCAATATTAAGTATGGATTAGTGGTTGAGAGATTTAATTGATCTTATTTAATTTTCTTAAAAACTTTAAAGTTTTTGAAATTTAATTCCATGCTATGCCAAACCATTTTCATCGGTTAAAACAACGACTCTAATGGTATAAAGGATTGTTGAATATTAGTGTAAAAATTAGGAGTATATTTAGTGAGTGAGTTTTTGTTGTTCTAAAAACAGTATATAAAGGTACTTTTGATTTAAAGTTCACATAGATTATCAAAACACATTCGCACAAATAATGGCAGACCTACCTATATTAGAGGGTGGGCGGCCTCCCCCCTTGAAAAAAAGGATTTAGTGTTGTAAATACGCCAAAATCCCGAGCGCATCCTTTGATATTTTGTAATTGCACCCCTTAAACTTATCAAACCCTACAGGGGAGACCTGCGTGTATGAAGAGAATGGAGTGAATATACAGCATTGGACTTTGTTTTCTGACAGCTGCAAGGGTGCCTGGTTATTAGGGGTTTGAACGTGAAGAAGAAACAACAGATGAGCTTGAAGTTGAACTTTTGATATTTATTTTCTACAAATGGGCTTATAATAGCATTTCTTTTACTTGAGCAAGTAAAAGCCCATATCTATGAGCCTATAACTGTCATCCTACATGGTTCTAACGGTGACTATCAGTCTAGTAACCATCCAATTTTAAAAAATAAAAAAACAAATACAAAGAAATAGATTTTTTTAGAACAATATATCTTTTCTATTATTAGTTTATTTGATGTGCTATACAGGAAATGTACTTCATATTATTTTTTTTACTTTATTTCTTCATTTATAATCAGTTTAGTTAATTTAGAGTTTTAGCAAATGATTCCAGTCCAGTCCAACTGGTTGATGCACCTGGGTTTTACCCATGGTACCCGAGTTCGATCCCCTCTTGAGGCGGCTCTCAACTCGTCAAGCCCCATAGTTGAGGTGAGGTACCTGTGGGGTTTTTCCATGGACGCCGGCCACTCTCTGATGTCAGCTGGAGCACGGTTAAGACACTCACGTCTGGCCGGAGTGGTGCGACGAACCTCCCCAATGAGGGAGGTGTGGGGTGTCTCGCACCCAAAAATTGTATGACACCTTGCCGTTCAAAAAAAAGTTAATTTAGAGTTTCATTTTATGATCAAGAAATGTACATGATCAGACAATGGTTTTTATCATCAACATGTATTTTTAAAAATATAATATGGTAAAAAACCCGTTATAATCAATCTTTATTAGTCTAAGTTATTATTACAGGTTGATAGTCGTTATTATTTTAGTAATCGATTGTAAAAAAAGTAACAAATATATAAATAATTTGGCTCTGTTATTGTGTACGGATTTTTCGAATCGTTGTTTTTTTTTTGTCCATATTAGTAATGATGTTTTTTTATTATTGTATCATATATTTATTATGTGACCAACCCAACGGTTGTCGTACTTTTGTTAATTATATTAAATTTGGTTTATTTTGACCCGATCCGACTTGAACCGGACCGAAAAAATTATTATATAGCGATAGACAAACGACCCCTATAAATTTCCGCACCCCATAAAAAATTTATGGGTCCGCCACTGCGCACAAAAACACCTAACTAGGTAAGAAAATATTATATAGTAACATTCTCAATGGCTTGTTGTAAGTCTCTTGAGGACCATTTGGATGAATTTAATTAATGGGTTCTTGATTTATGGAATATAGAAGTGGTACCAGATATATATAGGAAGATATGGCCAGTTAAATTCATTTGAGCATTTTGTCACACGTAGATAACAAAGGCCTTTAAAAGGATATCGTGTCCAGTTAAAAATTAATTAAGATGTTTAGGGTTGCAGCTACGAGTACAATAACTTATTCGGTGAACAATATCACCAACATAAGCAATTCATAAGAAAACAGGAATGGATGTGTTGATGGTTTTAGACTGTTGAGATTAGATGATGCAAGTCCTAAAGTCATAGTGAGCACAAATGTGGTGGTTAAGGAAGGCACATGGATATGATTCAAAACTAAATATGCTCAGTTTAATGACGAAATCATTAGGACAAGTCTTAAAACTGGATTCAAGATCATTGCTGATGATGGTGAGATTAAAGAGGTTTGATTTGGAGAAATTTTATGACAAGAATGATTTTAGGTTAAATTAATTTGACGACTTTCCTGATCGAGAAAGTCAAATATCTTGGAAAAAGCGCACCGTGCCATCATTCTTAGTCTTGATGATTAAGTTCTTAGAGAAGTGATGAATGCGATGACTACAGCCAGTGTTTGAACATTGAGCAAAGCTTGAAATCTTGCACAATGCCAAGTTCCTTTTCGGTATAATATATCTCAAGAAGCCTTTATACCCCTTTCATGTGGCGTCAGCTCAACAACTTCAATGAGATGACTCTTGATCTTGAAAACATTAAAGTTGAGTTGGATAGAGCACAATCAAAGTAGAAGCCACGATCACACACGTTTTTTATATAATCCAGAGAAGCACTAAAGGCGGTGCAACTTCCGCCAAGTGCAAAACAGCAACTACAAATTTGAAAGCGAAAACTAGATATCAACTTGACACATGATGAATTCTTTCAAGTTATGAATTCTTATATTACAAATCCACAAGTATCATGCAGAATATTATAGAGCACAAAAACGTGCATTGCAAAATCAGTTTGAACTGACTTAGAACTGACTTAATAATAAAACATTTAACACAGTTTATTGATCAGGTCGTGCATAGTTTAGATCGTCAAGTTCATCTCACGAATATAAATGATCTGTTTTCAAAAGGTTGAACGGTCCTTCTAAGAACATCACACAAACAGCAACAATATTCAATAGTCTCAAGCTTCAAACACTGGAAATCAAAACCTCACTAAAATGAAATTATTACTGCTTCAAAACCCACACCTTTCATTCATTGCAAATTTACATTAAATAGACCCTAAACAAACTAACCATGTAACACATCATCTCCTAAAACTCCTACATTTATGCCGCGTTTTCTTGACCCACTAAACCTACACACGACTACTTAAAATCACTAATAAATATGTGACTTAATAAACAAACTTCCTGCTGACCAACATCCACTTTTGACCCGTATCCATGACCTGCTTAGAACCTGTTAAGATTAACCCTACACTCACCTCCCTTACCCTTTACCTGTTTCTTCTTTCTTTCTTGGTGAAAAATAACTTTCTTTCTTGCTTCTTCTCTTTCTTGATCGGTTCACAAAGATCCGACTTGTTTCTTGCTCTTGCTTAGTCACTTGCTTCAAACTTGCTCTTGGTTGTTTTCATATTAACCCGTTTTGGCAGCCCTATACAACATCCCACGGTACTGTTTCATCACCGATGCTGTCCCAATACAGCCTCCCAACAGCTCTCAAATCACACCGGTACGCCACAGCCCTATGCAACAACACAGTAAATTAATTACATCAGTCACTACATTACATAATGATTGTTCCTATACTTACAAGGGAACTAAAGCAAAATTTCTAAAGAAACAGATATAGCGAAACTTTAGAAACAAAAGTCTCTTCAACCAGTTGAGTATTAATCTCTTGCGATACATGCTTAAAAACATACGCTGGAGAGTTTATGAACACACAAATTATCAAAACATTATGAAAACCATCTTGACATTGTAATGTCCCGTACTCAAGCACTTGAATTCTATATCATAGCTGTGTTTTCAATTGTCACTAGATCTATACATTATATATACTTCTGAAGTTTGAACACCGCAGTGCATATAACCGGGGCCTGTTTTTATGCATATATTTCTCGAGTTATATCCATCATTTAGCACGCCTTACAGTTTTGTCAAGAATATATAGCATGTACAAATAATCACCATTTGACAACACTTGATGATTGTTACTGTATGTTTGCTACTGATCTGGGTAAACAGAACACACTAACACTACAAATTTTGTATTTAAAACCCTCAAGTGGCTTCAATTAACACCCACTCGTTTGATTCTGATGTTTGATGAAGTGATTATGATGCTAATATGCGTTCATAGAAGCAGACTGAGTATCATCGTGCCACGAGCGGAACCACCCGATCGTATCCATCTCCACTAGGCATAATGCCTATATACCAATTCAGGAGGAAACCCAATAAATATGGGTAAACCCCCTTGTGAGAATCGAACTCAGGACCTATTGGTCCCAAAGCCTTATCCCACCCCCAAAATGTCACTAGGCTATAAAGTCATGGGCGAAAATTGCACATGAATAAACGAAATCATACCTTCACTATGGTGATAACTGATAAGAAGCGTCTCATTAGTTAGATTTCAGACGATATTTTACGCACGCTTTGCTTTTGCGCCTGAAAACACGTGTTGAGCAAATCAGGTAATTGAATATGGATGAGAGCAAAAGTTAAATGAATAATAGATGGGGCTTCAAGTTGGGCTACCCATAGATCCTTTACATATGAAAGTAAATTGTATTAGGTTTTATTTTGAGCCCAAGCCATATCTAAAAAACTTTGCTAAATTAAATTAAGAGTTAAATGCCATTTTAGTCACTGTAGTTTCCAAAACCGTATCTAAAAAAACTAACCGAAATCTTCTTGGTTTATTCGGTTTGGATTGTAACCATAGACGAATTGCTTATTTGGTATTTGGTTTGCTTATCAGCTCCACAAATCTTGCTTATCCAATCGAGTAAAACAAATAATAACCGGTTTAATCGGTTGAAATTGAATTCGGTTCGGTTGGACACATTTCTAGTTCCGATTCGTTATCAGTTAGGCCCGAAAAAGTTTCTAAACCCAATAAACTGACATCCGGACCAATGAACATCCCTAGATATAGTGGGAGAGAGAAATAAGGCACATTTCTACTGTTTTTTTTATTACTGAAAATTGGATTACTATTTTTTTTTTTTTTTTTTGCATCAGCCACTCATTTTGACTTGAAATGAACTGAATCACTCAGTTTTAGGCTAGTTAGTTGCTAACTTCGGTTCACTTTTTTCAACAAAATTTGCATTTTTGTTTTTCAGATTAGGACCACCAATTTGTTGACACAACACAACAACACAATATGAATCCATTACAAAATATGTGGGTTAGTGACTAGTCTAAAGCCTAAACGGGTTCGCGTTAGTCTTGTGTCAACTATGTGAATACGTTTAGCTAAACGGGTCAACACCAGGTTGTTTCCTTCTGTTCTAAGAATTCCCTTGAGTATCAATCTCTTGCGATACATGCTTAAAAACATAACCTGGAGAGTTTATGAACACACAAATTATCAAAACATTATGAAAACCATCTTGACATTGTAATGACCCATAGTACTCAAGTCACTTGAATTCTATATCATAGCTCTGTTTTCAATTGTCACTAGATGTATACATTATATATACTTCTGAAGTTTGAACACTGCAGTGCATATAACCGGGCCCGTTTTTACGCATATATAATTCACGAGTTATATCCACCATTTAGCATGCGTTACAGTTTTGTCAAGAATATATAGCATGTACAAATAATTACACTTTGACAACACTTGATGATTGTTGCTTAATTTTTTTATTTTTATTTTATTTTTATTTTTTTTATCAACTATTACTTCTCATTCCAAATTAGCAAATTACAAACAAGTGGCAGGTAAACGGGCAACAAGCTACGCCGCAACCCCCTTTTGAATTGCAAAACCAATCCTACTAAAGACGAAACGACCCTTAAAGGTTGAGAGATTACTATTCACAACCTGTTGGACCCTGTTTAGAAATTCCACAGCCTCTGGGGCTAGGGAACCAAATGTATCAAAAGCGAATGGGATAAACACATGTTGATTCTCTAAACAAGCCTTCTCGTGTTTAGCGACTTTGCTTGATTCCGCTTTCAACGCAGCTTGGCCAGCAGCAAACCCATTATCCCTGAGCCCAACAAGAGGGGACACTCCTGTAAGGTCCACACAAGTGTGTTTTCCCCTGGCCCACCCAAACACAAGAATATCAGCTGGTCGAAGAGTAGACCTCCCATCGAGCGGATCCGTCAGAAAGTTCACCGGAGCCTCCTTAATTGGTATTTTGTAGATTTTTAACAGGTTCAAAACAATATAAACCATACTTCATTTCTCATAGAAGTGGGTTTCATTGAAGCGTTTTATCAAACAGATGGTGTGCATAGCTGGTTATCACGTTGACATAATCAATGTCGAAGAACCCATGACATTTATGCACAAAATGCAGGAAATCCTTTTGGGACAAATCCCCATTTAGTAGCAAAGCCTCTAACACAACAATTATTGCTTCCTGATTAACCGGCAAGCAAAAACATATCGTATATCTCTGTGGCAGCAACATGATTATATGGTGTGTACGGAAGCCAACAACAATATATTATTCCAGAAAATCATAAACATAATACAAGGTTCGGTTCAGTTTCGCTTGAAGTCTGTTAACAGAGATACATCAACCATAACCATGGCCGGTTCATCATATTTACTTAAGCATAACCAATTGATTATGTTGGTTTTGGTTAATTTTTGATGGTTCGGATTTCGGTTATGGTTTGGTTTTTGCTCACCCTAAGTCAATAAGCATCAAATGTGTATGAGAACCGAAAGTATGTGAAGCAAATCTATGTAGTATTATATGAATACAAAAACGGTTCCTTACGTGTGTCTGAAAATGCTAGTAAAAGCAAATCTCACTACTTTGAGGATGGCACAGTAGTAACCCGCATACTAGCCAATGACTTTTGCTTATTTCTTGACTTCTGGTCAACATGTTCAGGATTTCACCTGGTTTGACCCCAACAATCATATGATATCGGTCTGGCCACTTATCCAGAGCAACAGCCGGATTTTCCATATCCATATTAGACTAGATTTCAAAAGTTGCTAGCCTGACTTGCTTCAAGTCCCTATGGTGAACCGTGCCCATGGTGTTGAACTAAATAAGACATTCAAGTAGGGACTAGTAATCTGTATCACAGGTCAAAATCAGTGTAATGATCCATTGTTTTTATTTTTGTTAATTGTAACTTAAAGTTATACAAAGTTATGGTAACCAATGTTGGTTTCAGACCCAAGATCTGTTGGTGCTTTTGTATTTATTGAAAAATGATAACCAAAACTACCAACTTGCAGAAAGAAAAAATGGAGAAAAATGCTTGTTTATTCCATAACCAAACCAAGCCTTATATAGGCAATTACATGCAACGTAAACAATGACTCATTCAAGTTAATAATGACTCTAAATTCTCTTAAGGAATCTGCTTAATCAACCAATCCATTTGACCCAGCTAAGAATTAACACATGCTAAATAGACTTCTAACGGTCACATTGACCGTGCAAATATTATTTGAGCTTTTTATCCGCCTGATTTATTCGTTTTTGAAATCCACGAGTCAAGATTATCCAACAACCAATTTACTTCAAAGTGATGTGTATGCCACAAAATAGACATCAGTAAAACTTTATAGTTGTTTGGATTCCATGAAAATAAATTGAAGGAAGTTTGAGATATCATGCTTCAACGATCACATGAATTACTAGAAACATATAACAGTTTGTTGAAAAACATTTAATTTCTTATTTTTTTCAGGGGTTAGGGCAACCGTATATTATTGAAGAATCATACATAAATAGAGTAATTCAGAAATTAATCATCTAGATACAAGCACTTTTGATTCAGAATAGACATAAATTATTTTTTTATGGTTACATTTATGTGAGTAATTGTACCTCATGCAGTGAAAGTTGTACCATGCTCTGTAACTGTGACATATGTGACTCTGGTATCTTTTGAATCACTAATCAACAACACTCCCTTTAAAATGTGTGTGTGTCTATATTTCGGGTAGTAGCTAAGTTAGTTAGTTAGTGTAGTTAAGTCGGTTAGTAGGTGCTCAAACACATCAATGGTTCAGCTATGTATGATACTCATGTCTAGTGAAATCTACTTACGCTCAAATCACTTTTTTCTCTTACTTTTCTCTGATGATCACGCCATGTCACAAAATTACCAATATAATCAGGAGACAAAATCAAAAGACTATCTAACAGGTGACTCGATAACATACAATTCACCAAAAGTTAATATAAGGGTATGAAACCTGTTTGACTTCAGAAAGTGTAACAACCAACTTTTGAACTTTGAATTGATGTAAATCCATCTCATCACACTTCTCATCCATTAATTATTTAACTTTTATATGACCTGTTCAAAAGAGAACAAGTGAAAAGTAAATCCAAATGGGAAACAGGAACTCACAGAGGCATTTAATCAAACAGGTGGTGTGCATGATTATAAGTTAATGAAATATTGAAAATTAAACATGAATAAACGAATCATACTTTACAATGGTGATAAGAAGAGTCTCATTCAGACGATATTTTACACATGTTGGCTACTACGCATCCCTTGTTTTTGGGCCTGAAAACATGCTGAAGCACCAATCGATTTGCTTTCAAGTGCATTTCCAAAAACCCACAATTGGATAAAGATGAAACCGAGGGTGTGTGAATAAAAATTACACCTGGTAATTGGGCAGGTCGTGTCAGGTGATCAGGTGACGGGTCAGAACAGGTTGGGTTGAGATGAGTTCGGGTCCGAAAGGTCATTTAGAAAAAGGGGTTCTTTTGGTTCTGGTCAGAACGGGTTTTGACACTGATAAAATCTAGCTTGTCATGATGGGCGGCCTGTTCTATATCAGAGACTAGAAGAAAATCTAAATTTGATGCCTTTTTTAACTAAAATGAAAGTTCATTATCAATATAAACAAGTAAATACAAAACTAAAGAAGCATCAACATGAAATTCATTTATACAAACAAATTAAGTTATATGCAAAAAAAAAGTCCAATTTAATCCAACCAGCTTGTTAATACCTACATGAAAAATGACCTGTTTAAACATGAGCCCGTTATCCAGCCCACTCCACCTAATACAACAACTAAAAGTACCTGCAACCGAGCCTCCTTTTCATATTTGTGTATCTGGTTTTGATATATTTGGTTTGGTGAAGTAACATCTTTTCCAAGTTTTGAATTTCAGAATTTTCAGATTTGCCAGTCATGTTCATATCGTTCAATTCACCGGAAAGCTCAATTACTTGTGTCTCAATTATGGAAGCATGACTCCTCGTATCCACATAATCAGATTTAACCTCCGAATTCAAATTCAACTGGGACAATGAGAAAGCCAAACAGAATTAAAATCAGACCAACTAATTAAATTAATTGTTGGTAAGAATGGAGGATTACATATGTTAATCTTTATGTTATTTCTATGAAATTAAATAATAAACTGTAATACGGAAGTTTAAGAAGTAAATTGTAACACTTTAAATTATAGATGATGTTATAATTGCATGTTCCATAAATCAAATGCAAATTTTAGAGGATATTATAAAAGTTAGACATGATATTGGGACATGTTTTAAATAGATTTGTAACGAAATCACCTTTAAAACTTGTTAATGTCAATAACTAGGGACAACAATGGGACATGTATTGTTAATCTCAGGCCCAAACATATTTACAAAAACATGTAAGCCCAATCGATGTCAGTACATGAGAGTATCGGGTATACCCACGGGTCCATGGGTATCTCCAGCTTATTAAAAGTTACCCATTGGGATTTCCAGCTTATTAAAAGTTACCTATCAACTAGTTAATGTCAATAACTTGAGGTTTTTTTGTTTTATAAAATAGTTAAAACTAATAAATTACAACCACAGTGACTTTTTGTGTAATAAATAAAACTTAAAAATTAACTTCAGTTAAAAAAAATTAACAGAAGTTCATTGGGTACCAACATGTTGATAGGTAAGATTATTGTATACCAATTACGTAGGTAAGATTATTATTTACCAACGGGACAAAGGTTGATTTATTAAAAACCAATTTTCCAAAATAATTTAATAACTTTTTATAAAGTCTTACGATCTGTTTTTTTAATTTAACGGTATTTTTTTTCTTAACTCATGTTAAAGAACATTGTTTTAAATAGAATATAAATAGCATTAATTTTTTTTTATCAAGTCTTATGATCTATTTTTAATTTAACTGCATTTTTTTCCTTAAGCCATCTTAAAGAACATTATTTTAAATAAAAATTACCTTTGCCCAATAAGATTAGTGTTGTTTGTTGCTGCCAAAAATTAAAAAATAAAAATTACCTTTACCCAATAAAATTAGGAGTGAGAAAGTGAGTTTTTAAATAAAAACCTATTTTGGTAAATATGTTTCAAACTACCCATTTTGATAAATAATTTTTTTCACTACACTCATTTGGGAAAAAACTATGCAGTTGTCCCTAACTTGAACAAGTCGGTTTTAGTAAGGGTCAAAACAGGTCGGGTGAGGTTTAGCCACACACTTATTTAACCATATAAATTTTTTATTGTAAATAATTTATGCGTTAATTGGTATCACAAAAGTAATGTTGTTTATACAATTATAATCTTAGGTTCTGTTTGTTTTTTCTCCAGAAGCTCTTCTGAGCACTTATGTCTGCGTCGCGCAGAGGCGCGCAGAAATAAGGTTCCTGCAGCTTGTTTGTTTTCTTGAAGATCTGCAGACCAAAAACGTCTGCAGAAGCTCTTCCCCAAGCAGACTTGTCCACAAGTCTTCTAACCTCTGCAGACCTCTTCTCCCTCTTCAAACCCACCTCTCAGCCACCACCTCCGACACCACCTCCACCTCCACCTCCACCACCATCATCTCAGCCACCACCATCATCATCATCGGAGACCTCCACCTCCGACACCCATCACCTCCACCTTCAACAATCACCACCTCCATCTTCACAAGAACCGCCGCTCCAGCCCTGCTCCGCCGCCCACCCTTGCTCCGCCACCACCTCCAAATCGAAAACAAAACCCTCATCATCATCAACATCGCAAACAAAACCCCCAAATTGAAAACCCTCATCATCATCAACATCGATCGCAAACAAAACAGACCTGCAACTTCGATCTGAACTTCGATTCACAGCCGTCGAGCATCACCACCGCCTTCGAGCATCACCACCGCCGTCGAACTCCTCTCTCTAGCTGTTGTTTCTCTCTCTCTCTCGCTGTTTCTCTCTCTAGCCGCCTTCGATTCACAGATCTGAAGGAGAAAGGGGTGGGGGTGGGGTGGATTAGCAGGTTTGATGGCGGTGGTGGTGCGGTGGTGGTGCGGTGGTGGTGGTGCTTTGGGCGGTGGTGGTGACAGATTCTAGAGAGAGAGTGTGTTTGTAGAGAGAGAGAAAGGCAGAGTAGTGTGTGTGTTGTGTGTGAACTGTGAAGAGGTTTTGTAGAAAAAAAAACAAACCCTCTTCTCCTTGCAGACTGCAAACATTTGGTCCACCTCTTCTCCTGCAGATGTCTGCAGATGTGGTCCGCAGACTGCAGACCTTTTGCCGCTGAAAAAACAAACAGCACCTTAAACTTTAAATACAACAATTTTGAAAGTTGTATGCTAATGCGGTTGACCCATTTCCGTTTCAACTCATTTTTATACTTTTAGTTGAACTTGCTTAAGCAAAAGTAAATATCTTCGCACAAACCAAACCATGAAATCTTTTCTTCTCAAAAGTAAAATATTAATGGGATTTAACACAATGTGTGTATTGTGTGCAATTTTGTGCTCTTCTAATTCTTGGAGTCAAACTAACTACTTACAACTTTCATAGCCGTGAATGTCAGTAATGACTAAAATCATTTTGGAAAAGTATTAAATGACGGAATTTTATATATCATTAAAATACATATTGTGGTTTTCTATATTTATTTTGGTGACCATCCTGGTGTGACATTTTCGTTTTTGTTTACATTGTTACTTGATGTTTTATTTCAGTTGAGTTGACTATCTGTGTTTTTATGTTTTAATATTCAAATGGTTTAAAGACTCAACGCAATCTAAATTATTGAAATTGTCTCCAATCTTACTTTTTTTATTTTTAGGCATATTATACATGTTAATATAAATTCATTTGATGAATTCATACTATACATGTAAATATAAATAAAAACTTTTGTCATTATGATACTAAAACCTATCCACCGGTATACTACTAGTTGTTTGATATTGAACAACTAAATAAACTTTTGAAAAATATATTTAATTAAAATATACCCGTGGAATGTGCTATCATCTGACTTTCTTCTTGATGTGGGGTTGGATTATATGTTCAGTTGTAGATAGAAGACGACTATCAAGTTAGCTCTGTGTAGAGGCATGCTAGGCATTCTGTTGTAGTACCAATTACAAGACGCCATCCATGAAGTTTTGAGAAGTTCACGTTACCTCCACATTTTATGTTATTACACTCTTGTACGAGAGCATTTAGATTAGACTATGGGATGTGAAGGAGTGTCGTCCTCAATGGATGTTCCGTTACGTAGGCGTCTACGTAAGCGGGTGTGAAGATGCATGAGCCTGAAGGGGATGTACCTAGGGTATGGGGATGAGCCTCAATATATATATGTGTGTGTGTATAGGGATGTCGCACGCGGCAAGATTCCGACATTGGCGGCGGGACGGACCGGGAGGGGGCGGTGGCGCCGGGCCTCGCCATACCGGGACGGACCTCATACCGCCTAGTCTTATTCAGGATGCGGCATCGTAGGAAAGATACGATATGATGTGATGTGACGATTTTCTCGATGTGTGGCGTAGTGCCATCCACCCGTTTTGAATATTGGATACACGTGGATTCATATAAACACCCAACTACTTAACCAGCTGCGCTGGTTTCAATTTGGCTGTTTATTCTGAAACCAAAAATAATTAGTTTGCACGTGGCTGAATTTGATTTTTATAAAAAAAGGCACTCTGGTGTTGCCAATTCAATTTGTATGTAGTATATGATTCCGAATTTGATCAAGTAAAGTCCTTTTAATAACAGTCTACCATACTTATTTATGTAATATAATAGTTATATATTAGAATTCACATAATTTTATAATAACTACTTTTTTATCACTAAGTTTATCATTTTATAAATATCTACTCATAATTTAAACAAAAGGTGAAGTGAAAAAAAAAAAAACAAAAAACAAAACAAAAGGAAGGACTTACAGGAAGTAGTTCTGGAGGTGCTATCTCAAGTTGGTCGACAACTTGGTCATTATCCGTGTTTTGTACTCGCTTCTCCTTTAAGAAATAACATGAGAGAGAAAAGATTATCTACTCAAACCCGTAAATTTTGTGATAAAACCTATAAATTGGTGTTGAAAAACTACTTGCAAAAGAAACTACAAACAATGAAGAAATTGATAATATAATAGATGATATGGTGTTGGCATTTGGCGTATAAAGATAATACCATAAATACCATCAAATGAATTTAACAGTAAATTACATGTCTAATTTGGTGAGAAAAGGATATTACAGAAGATAGATACAATATCGTATGCCTTGTCCAATTGAAATGGAATATTCATATACATTCTATCAAAGAAATTGGATAGCGAGAATTCGTCCAGGTCCCCAGGATATGACATAAAATGAAAATTAATTTTTTAAAGAAAAATTGATATAAAGTTATGGAACATGCATGGCGAACCGTCCCAATTGACCAGCATAATAATAAACCTTAATTATATAGGATGGCTAGATATCAACTAATGAGTTTTTAGGTAACCATGCTTTCTTTAAACCGCCAACGAAATAAATGCTCGGTTACCCGAGGTAATCTATTGGCAAAATGCTAGGTTGTGACCGCAGACAAGCGCTAGGTTGTCCACTATCACCGGTTCGGGGAAAACACGCCGTCCAAAAGCTCACTGCGGTAAAATCCGGTTGGGATCAGATTCGAATTTGAGACCTATAGCCTCATTCCTCAAACCAAAATTTTCACTTCCCTTCCGGTACCAATTGAGCTATAGTTCATTAACTAGGTAACCATTCTTAATTCTACATGTTTCAGGTAACCCTGCTCAGGATTCATGACAACATCATATAGGATGCCTAGATATCAATCAATAAGTTTTATTTTTTGAGTTATCGGAACAAGTTTGAAAAACAATATTTATTTTGAGTTTCATTTATTAATGAGTTTTATTTATTTTGAGTTGTTTTTTTTTTTTACTTTGTTTGGTTGAGTTTGAAAACCAATATAATTTTAAATATTTCAATTTTAATAGTAATTTTCTTTTTATTATCTTGGTCTTTTCTTAACATGAAGTGATCACCGTGGTTTTCGCACATAATGAGGTGTGATATTGGGTTATGGATGTCCACACTTCTTTTACTGTTACCTTTACTCTCTTTTGTTACATCTTATGTTGCTTTTGAAATTGGTTATGGTGTCTTCCTTTTATTTGAGACAAAACAACTAAATAAGCTTTTGAGAAATATATTTAATTAAAATATACCTTTGGAAACTTTCTAAAATCGTGTGCTATCATCTTCGTGGTGTGGGATTTGGATTGTATGTTCACTTGTAGATAGAAGCTATGTAGTTAATATCTCGATATATCATCGATATATATATATATATCGGTTATCGGTCTCCTGCCGAAATATCAGTGCAAAATATTGGTCAGAATATCAGGACCGATAATATTGGCAATATCAGTATTTGACCGATATATCACTGATTTTTCCGATATCGGTACCTTTTATCTTATTTCTAGCATTCGTCTTTCTTCTTATTGTTGATATTAGTGTTTTGAGTCTTAATTGTTAGTTGTTATTGTTAAATTTTAATGTTTTTAGTTTTAGTCAGTTCCTACTTGCTACAATTGTTAACGTTTTGCAAGATGGAAAAGGTTAATTATTTAATGGTATGAGAGCATATTGAATTGTTAGTGTTAAATTGCTATATATATAAATTTAGCATGATATTAAAATTATCAATATTCCACCATAATAATCGATATCTCAAATATTGGTCCTTCACCAATATCTGATATTTACCGTATTAACTACTTAGGATAGGACACGACTATTGAGTTGTCTCCGTGTGGAGGCATGCTAGGCATTCTCATGTGGCACCAATTACAAGACATCATCCAGGAAGGTGTGAGAAGTTCATGTCATCCCCACTTTTTTATGTTATTACATTCACGCATGTGATATGATGATTTTCTTGGTGTGTGGCGTTCTGTCATCCACACATTTCGAATTTAGGATGCACATGGATTCATTATTAACTATTTCTTATCACTAAGTTTATCATTTCATAAGTATCTACTCATAATTCAAAAAAGGTGAAATGAAAATATAAATGAAGAAAGGAAGGACTTACATGAAGTTCTTGAGGTGCTATCTCAAGTTGGTTGAAAAATTGGTCATTATCCATGTGTTGTACTTGTTTCTCCTTTAAGAAATAACATGAGAGAGAAAATATATTTACCATTCAAACCAGTAAATTTGTGATAAAAGTTATAAATTGGTGTTGAAAAACTACTTACTAAAAACCTACAAAACGTTGAAGAAATTGATACTATAATAGATGATAAGGTGTTGATAGTTGGTGTATAAAGATATTACCATTCACCATGGTTCATAATTGTGTTATATATAATAATACTAGCAGGATGCCAGCGCGATGCGGCGGGAGCGACACATCGCATTGTGATATTCTTTTTTTTGTAGTTTTCTTATTCATATAATATTTATTGTAGCATTATTGTGATAGATATACATCAAAAGCGAAGAAATCGGGTAATCCATTTCATTGTGTTGTGCATGGTTCGGTCGGTTCGATTATTATCCTTAATCGAAGCCGAAACCAAAGTTATCGGTTAGTCTATTTTATTAACCAATCGATTTTCGGTTAATCACTTTGGTTTATTCGGTTTGATTGATGGTTTTTCGCTTTGGTTCATTTAATTTAAGTTAATAGCAAAAACCAAACTTGGGCTAAAACTTTTGCTTATAAATATATGAAATTGAAGTATAAATAAATGAAATGGAGATATAAAATATGAAATATATGAATCGATGGTATAAAAGCTCGAAATATATGAAAATATGAATGACTTGGTTAGGTTTAGCTAATTTTGGTTAAACGAGAGCACGAAATTATTGATAACCAGTTTTTGGTTAATTCGGTTTTCAGTTTTTAACTTATTCAATTTTTGGTTGATTTCGGTTCGGTTTCGTCTGTTTTCGGCTTGGTTTAGGTTAACACTTTAGTTATTGCTCACCGATAACGATTTTGGTTAATAACGGATAGGTGTATGCGCGATGCTTTGGGAAACACAGACGTTGCCATAATGTGCATTGTTCGGTTGGTTACATTATTATCCTCAACCAAAATCGAGGTCATCGATTAGTCTGCTTTATTAACCAATCCGTTTTCAGTTAGTCGGTTAGATTGACGATTTTTGGTTTGATTCATTTAATTTCGGTTAATAGTCAAAACCAAACTTGGCTAAAACTTTTGATTAGTAATGTATGAAATTTAGGTATATGAATGGATGTATAGGTACAAGAAATGGAGGTATAAATACATAAAATGAGTGTATAAATATGAAATACATGAACTGGAGGTATAAAAGCTAGAAATATATGAAAATATGAATGGTTCGGTTCAGTTAATGAGGGTACAAAAAAAATCGATAACCTTTTTTGTTAATTGGGGTTTGGTTCATTAGTTTTCAGTTAATTCGGGTTTTTGGTTGATTTTGGTTCGGTTTCGGTTAACGATTCAGTTATTACTCACCTTAAACACTGTTAATCACGTAATATATCAATTTTTTAATTAAAAAAACTATAGCAATAATAAATTCAAATTAAAGAGAATAAAATACCCGTCTTTAGTTTAAAAAAAAAACTATATCAATACTATACTCAAATTAAAGAGAATAAAATACTCTTTTATATAGTGTAATTAAAAAAAGTATTAACGTACCAAAAAGTTATGACCGTTTAAAACTCGTGGGGGCAATTAGTTTTTTTAGGGGATAAATTGTAACTACTAACTAAATATTTATCATTTTGTTGAAAATGAGGGATTAAAGTGTAATCAAAATGAGAGGACTAAATTGACGATATTTAATTACTTGACATTTTGTAGTTATTAAACATTGTGGGATAATGACTAAGTACGTTGGGTTTTAATAATAACTATACACTAAGACATCATTTACTTGTACCTTTTAATCCATACGTCAATACTAACCAAGACAGCTATCGAAACGTTGACAAAAATGAGTAGGTCGTCACGGTACTTTTGGAATTTTGTAAAACATTATAGTTTATAAGATATGGCAAGAATACATAAAAGAATTATAAGTTTGGTGTGGAGGGAGAAAACGTAACTAATTACCCATAATTATGCTAAAACTCAAGGATTTAAGTGTAATAAAATAGGGGGCTAAAATATAATTATTGTTTAAAAGACCGGTTTACCCTCATTTTAGGGGTGTATTTATAATTTAAGAGGGAAAAAATTCTTATTTTTTTGGTATCTTAAAATGCCTCTCCCTCATGCATTATAATATAGTATAGACAATGTAATATATATAACTAGTAAATTACCCCGCGCGTTGTCGCGAAGTCCAAAAAAAAAAATTTACATCAAAATATAGACCAACTAAAAATGTACATAAAAATAAGCACGATAACGTATTATATTTGACCCAATTCATTTCTAGTAAAAATAAAAATAAAACTTATGTTAAAACGCAGACCAACCCAAAATGCACATAATAATAAGAATAAGAACATATTATATTTGACCAGACTTATTTTCGGGAGAAAGTTACGTCGAAACCTAAATCAACTTAAATTTAAACACACGTGTACAGAAAATTAAACACGTAAAACTCGATTAAAATTAAGGGACTGTAAGTGTTAATGCTGATAGTTGATGGGTAAAAGAAAAAAAAATAGAAAAGGACAAAAAAGAAAATAAAAAGCAAAAAAGACAAAACAAAAAACTAAAAATAAAAAAACAAATCACTATTCACTATAGTTTATAATTGTATTACATATAATATAATATAATATAATATAGTGTATTATATATAGCTAGTAAATTACTCCGCGCGTTGTCGCGACGTTCAAAAAAAATTTACATCAAAATGTAGACCAACTAAAAACGTACATAAAAATAAGCACGAAAATGTATTATATTTGACCCAATTCATTTTCATAAAAAATAAAAATAAAACTTACGCTAAAACGCAGACCAACCCAAAAGGTACATAATAATAAGAATAAGAACAAATTATATTTGACCAGACTTATTTCTGGGAGAAAGTTACGTCTAAACCTAAATCAACTTAAATTTATACACACATGTACAAAAAAAAAATAAACATGTAAAACTCGATTAAAAGTTAAGGGACTGTAAGTGTTAATGCTGAAAGTTGAGGGGTAAAAGAAAAAATCAAAAAAGATAAAAAAGAAAATAAAATGCAAAAAAAAGAGAAAACAAGAAAAAAAATAATAAAAATAAAAAAAATCAAATCATGTAACATCCCAAATTTGGGGATGTTCATATATTGACACAACTTGATTTATGTAGCATTTTATGTATGGTAACTAATTAATTATAAAACGAGAAATTCTATTTGAGAATTTAATGACTTAATTTAAATAACTTAACCTTGTTTACCATGCTAAGCTTCATTTTGTATTTAAAATATGGTAGAGTTATAAAACTTAACAAGGATTGTAAGGATAAAGAGGTTTGAAAATGGAGGGGCTAATCTTGCCAAATTGTGAAAGATTCTCTATTAACTTCGGGTGTAGAGAATTCCAGAAAGAATAGAGATACATATCTTTGTGTGGGTGTCATAAGAGCCATGGGTCAAGAAGAAATTCCATGGGAAGCTTCAATACATCGATTTTAGGTGATTGATTAATGAAATTGAAGAACTTATGAACATCCTCTGTTATGTAGAAGCCTGGTAAGTAATATCTATACAAAAACCCTAGATTTTCATGTGTTCTTGAGTTGAAAGTGTGATCATGATGAAAGTTAAGGTTTTTAGTGATAGATGATCTATTTCATAAGTTACAAATAATTCTATCATAGTTATTTCATGTTGATGATACTTAGAAACTCCATTGTTGATTAAGATGGATGTTAGGGTTTCTTGTTTAATTGAACAAGATATAACTATAATCTGAATTTTATGACCTTATGTTGATGTTAGTAAGTTGTAATTACCTCCTTGACGATTAGCTATGGTTGTACTTCATCTATGAAGATTAGGGTTCTTGATTTAAATTGGGGCTTTTGGAAATTGGATGGTTTTGGAACGATTGTATGCAAATTTGTAATGTTTTGCCATCCATTGATATAAAATTAATGTGTTTGATGTTCATAACCCTTTCTAAGAGTTCAACATAAGTTTTAACCATGAAAAATGGCTGCATTTTATGGTTTGGGTCGAAGTTAGAAGCACCATAAACATGATTTTCGCTGCTTTTTAATAAGATTTTAGGCAGACTTCGAAAAATCATATAAAATTAACCGAGTGTCCGTTTGGGGTGTTCTTTATATGATTGGAAAGCCATAGGACTATATTTTCTAAATATTTTTAGAATGATAGGAATCCTTGCACATCGTGTATGTAGGTTTGTATCAACGTGATTCAAGTATATGAAAGTGATGTTATGTTGAGTATAGTTTATTAAAAAAAATCGGCCCTATTTTACATAAAGTATCAAAATATTGTTTTTATTAATTATGAGTGTTACAAATCACTATTCACCATGGTTTATAATTGTATCTATTATATATTATACTAAAAATAAAAAATCAAATCACTATTTACCATGGTTCATAATTGTATTATATATAATTGTATTATATATAATATATAACTAGATTTTGCCCCGCCCGCGTTGCGGGGCACTAAGCCGAATATTTCTCTCTCATAACATGTCCATTTGTGTTTCGATTACTTTTACATTTAACTCATAACACGATCTCAGAAAAAAATACATTGAGTCAACCAATTAAATTAAAACACTATCATACTTTTGCTTAAGAAAAACAAAAACGATAGAAAAACAAAAACGATAGAAAAACAATAATTTTAAACTGGGGAAAAATAAAAATCACACCGAGTCAAACAATTAAAATAAAACACTACTATAGTTTTGTCAAAAAAAAAATTAAAACGATGGCATTAATGTAATTTTACACTGGGGGCATTATCGTAATTTGACTGGAAAAGCAAAGGAAAACGATGACAAAAATGTAAATTTAGATTGAGGGCAAAATTGTAATTTGGGTGGGTGGGGAAAAAACAAAACTAATGACAAAACTGTAAATTTAAACGGGTCAAAATCGTAATTTTGAATCGAGGGCAAAATGGTAATTTTTAGTTGGGGGCGAAAGCATAATTTTATTTTGAACCGGAGGTAAAAGTAATTTTGAACTGATGGCAAAATCGTAATTTAAAGCTGGGATAAAATCGTAAATTGGTTGGGCCAGTGGGGGAGTGTCAGGCAGTTTCCTGACACTATTCCCCCATCTTGTGTCTGAAGTTATACACTGGGGGTAAAATTGTAATTTTACTTGAAAAGCAAACAAAAACGATAAAAAAAATGTAAATTTAAATTGTGGGAAAATGGTAATTTAGCTGGGGAGGAACAAAACAAAACAAAACTAATGGCGCAACTGTAAATTTAAACGGGGCAAAATCGTAATTTTGAATCGAGGGCAAAATTGTAATTTTTAACTGGGGCAAAATCATAATTTTATTTTGAACTGGAGGTAAAAACGTAATTTTAAACTGATTGCAAAATCGTAATTTTAAAGCGGGAACAAAATCGTAATTTAATTTGGCCTAAACCAGGTGAACTACTATTTACCAAATTTCATACATATTATAGAGTTATAATTATTGAAATCATTTAAGTAATAATATAATGAAATAATAAATAATATAAATAATATTATAAAAAAGTCTGTGTACTGTTCATGGGAACTTTGGTTTAATATGTATAACTAGTGATATTCCCCCGCGCTTCGCGGCGGGGATTAAGTCGGTATCAATTTGATTCGTTACAGTAACAACACTCGATATAGTAATTGAAAGAGAAAACACTACGTCAATCAAAAATAAAAAAAAAACACATATTGATATAGTACCTATATATATTGTTCAGTTGATATATGTTCGGTTCGCTTGCATTTTATGTTTATTTTATTTCAACATTACGATATTTTTTTGATAATGGATATTCAGCCACTATCGTACCAAGCCCAATCGAAACCAATTGAACAACATTTGTATCGGTACCAATATTTTTTTATTTTTAGTTTTTTTTTTTTTTTGCTTTCAATAAACTGATAATGTATCGCTACCATATTGTACCGAACATCATCGGTACTGGTATACATTATGTTTTATTGTTTCCTGTTTGATAACGGGTACTTTGATCGTATCTTAAAAGTTATATGAGGGAACAAAATATACTTAAATCAATTAAAGTAATAAACCAATAAAATAATAAAACCTTAGAAAAAACAATATTGAAAACAATAAAAAACAATTGTTCCCCTCTTTTTATTTCAACATTACATATTTTTTAAACTGATATTGTGTCGCTATCATATCAAATTCAATCAAAACCGATTGAATAACATCTGTATCCATATCCGTATCAATATTTATTTTTAGTGTTTTTTGCTTTTGATGAATTAATATCATATCGCTACCATACCGTACTGAACAACATCAGTACCAATATACATTTATTTTTATGATTTCTTGTTTGATAACTGGTACTTTGATCGTATCTTAAAAGTTATATAAAAATATGTGTTTAAATCAATTAAACTAATAAAACCGATTGAATAACATCTGTATCCGTATCAATATTTATTTTTAGTGTTTTTTGCTTTTGATGAATTAATATTGTATCGCTACCATACCGTACTGAACAACATCAGCACCAATATACATTCATTTTTATGATTTCTTGTTTGATAACAGGCCAGTACTTTGATCGTATCTTAAAAGTTATATAAAAATATATGTTTAAATCAATTAAACTAATAAAACAATATAATAATAAAAACCTAGAAAAAAAAACAATATTAAAAAAAACAGAAAACACTGTTCATGACCTCTATGTATAAAATTATTATATTATTATATTATAGTTATATTAAATTAAATTAGTAAATGAATATTAAATATAAGAAATACTGTTCATTACCGTTCTCTTTTAATATGTATAATATAATATATATAATTATATATAACATAATATAATAGTTATATATTAGCATTCACGTAATTTTATTATGAACTATTTTTTTATCACTAAGCCTATAATGTTATAAGTATCTACTAGTAAGTTAAACAAAATGTGAAGTGAAAAAAAAAGGAAGGACTTACAGGAAGTAGTTCTGGAGGTGCTATCTCAAGTTGGTCGACAACTTGGTCATTATCCATGTGTTGTATTCTCTTTTCCTTTTAAAAAATAACATGAGAGAGAAAAAAGATTTACTACTCAAAACTGTAAATTTATGATAAAAGCTATAAATTGGTGTTGAAAAACTACTTGCTAAAAAAACTACAAAACAATAAAGAAAATGATAGTTATGAGATGTTGGTCCAGTGGTCAAAAGGCATGTCTTCCCTAGTGGAGATGCATGTTCGATTCCTGCTTGGGCCATTTTCAAGTGACGAAATAGAGCTTTAATCGGGGGGGGGGGGGGGGGTTCCGCGCACAGGGGCACGGTCTCATTCCGGTCGAGGAGTTGACGTTGAACATAGCCTCAAGCAGGGTGGGTTTATACGTGAGGTTCTTTGCCGTTAAAAAAAATTTGAATAAAGAAATTGATAATATAATAAATGATAAGGTGTTAACAACTAGCGTATAAAGATAATACCATAAAAATATCAAATGAATTTAACAATAAATTACATGTCTAATTTGGTACTAGCACAAGGTATAAGAGAAAAGGAAAGTAACATAAGATAGATACAATATCGAATGTCGTGTCCAATTAGGGATGATAATGGGTCGAGTATTGGTAATCCTATAACCATACTTGGTTGTAAAATCCTGTCCCATACCCGACCCAATACCCGTGGGGTATTTGTCGGGTAGTTACCCGTCGGGTATCGGGTATACCTATTAGTTTGTTAAAAGATATACGTTGGGATTTCCAAATATATTTTTTACTATTATAATTATTATATAATTTTATTTATGCAACAACTATTATAAATTAAAAATGTACATGACATAGATATAAGTTTTTATAAAAAATTAATAATAACTTTATAATACTTATACAGTTATATGTATATACTTCACAACATACAAAATATAAATACTATTATCAAATACATATGCTAAAAGAAAATTTATTTTTCCACATTACGAACATACTAAAATAAATCACTAATAGATAAGGGTTAATGAAAAATAAAAATATAAATAAAAAATTCGGGTATATGTTCGGGTATAAAGTTCGGGTAAACGGATATGTGGTTTCAGGTAATCGGGACGGGTATCACCTAATCCCATACCCGACCCATACCCACGAAAATTTTTAGAACTAATCCCATACACCCGTCGGGTATCGGGTATACCCGTCCCATTTGTGTCGGGTTTCGAGTATACCCGTCAGGCTCGGGTATTTTTGCCATCCCTGTGTCCAATTGAAATGAAATATGCATATAGTTCTATCAAAGAAATTGGATGGCGAGAATTTGTCCAGGATATGGTATAAAATGAAGATTTGTTTTTTTAATGAAAAATGCATATTTGACAAGAATATATGCACCCTATTATTAAGAATACACACACAAAAACACACCTGACATACTTGAAAGATCAATGCTTTCTTAAGTTCATCGAGAACAACTTTCATTGTTGGGCGATGGTCTTGAGTCTCTGCCACACACTGGTTTGCAACTTTCATAAATGTATGTAAAGAATCCTTGTTGGCTCCTCTAGTTGGTTTATAACTCTTTATACTCGTTTCTTCCATTAGTATAGGATCTATCATCTCTTCTATTGTTCCATTACAGAAGTTTTGTCTTGCCACATGAACAAGCCCTTTCTCACTCTCCTTAAGGTAACTTTGGTTGAAAGCATACTTTCCACATAGAATTTCAAACAAAACCACTCCAAAACTATACACATCTGACTCTCTTTTTAGTTTTCCAGTCTTTTCATACTCTGGATCCACATGGTACTTTGACTCAAAATTTGTTCTTTTGCACAGAACTTCGTCGTTTTGATTTGGAGGAAGGAATATTGCAAACTCAAAGTCTTCAATCTTTGCCACCAAATTCTCATCCCACCCAAATCTAGCGTGATCTATATTACTGTGTATTATCATTTTTTTCTCTTCCATCTCAGAATGAAGGTAGCTCAATGCGTGTGCAAGATCAATGCAAATTTTCAAACGTTTTTCCCAAGTCAAAGTACGCATGGTTCTAACATCACCCAAATAATCACGGAGTTCATTAGAAAATGTGTCGGTGACAAGTATCATCTCCAAACCTTCAACACAAAAGCCTATTAGAGTGACTATGTTGTCATGCTCAACACTAGTAAGCACTTCAAGTTCTGTAAAAAATAACTCTTCTTCATGCTCATCATCTTTAGGAAAGAAGCGTTTTATATGTACTTTGTTGTGTCTCTTAGGTAGTTCACTACTACTTTCCCCTTCTACGGAAGAAAGTTTTCCTTTATCAAAATGGCCGAGATCTACCTTGTACCCAGTACAGTATCCACTAGATCCAAGTTTGTATGTGTCTAAAAAATTATCTGTGGCTAACTTTATGTCATCAAGTCGAATCTTCAAGTGTTCAAAGTTCTTTCCCTTACAAACATGTGACAATGGAAAAAGAGAATTAGAAAGTATAAAATTACACATTTTAGATATATAAGAGCATATTTTTGTGGTTAATAAATTTTTGATTGCTTTAGAAAATGAAGACGACAACATTAACTATCACCCTATGTGCCCAGATTTCTTTATACATACACACACACACACACAAACATATATATATATATAGGATTAGATTGAAGAGTGAACACTAGTGTAGCTTGCAAACTGAGTGAACTAATCCTGGCCATACACGTGTGTAGATCAATGGCCAGGATTTGATGTTGAAATACACTAGTGTATTTTATGATTTGATGATGAGATCCTGGCCATACACGTTTGTAGATCAATGACCAGGATTTGTTCACTCAGTTCCTAAATACACTAGTGTTCACTCTAGAACCCCACCATATATATATATTTAAATTTTTGGTATGATGTTTTATATTTTTATGGAAGGCGGCGACGATAAACACCAGAACTTCGAAACAAGTTTGAGGAAGGAGGTGATGATGATTATTCATGGTGACAATGGTGGAGACGGGGTGAAATTTGGGCTCATAGCTACTACTCCGGCGGCGGAGACAGTGGATGTCGACCACAAAAGGGTTACAACCATGATGAGAAGCACAAATGGAGGAGAAGATGAACACCGCTAAGGATCTAGGGTTCCGGCCAAGTTGAGAAAAGATCCGGTAAGTCAAAAACACATATGCAGGGGCGGACCTTATGTTGTCCGATCCGTTGGGCTACGGCTCAACCTTTTATCGGTAGTGTAAATTTTTTTTTCCGGTTTTTATACCAAAGATACCCCTGAACAACTACGATGACACCTCTAAAAAAGAGTCTGTAAGCCCAAATCAATGGAAAATAATAAGCCCAAATCCCATTTGCCCAATATGTTAGCTCAAATCAATTGAAGATTGTAAATAATAAGCTCAATTACCCAATATGTTAGCCCAAAATAATAAAAGATTGTAAATAATTGACCAATTGCCTTGAAGTTTTAATGCATGGCACGGCACAACTACGAGGATACCAATCAATTCAAAATGATAAGCCCAAATCCCAATTGCCCATTTCGTCACACTATAAGTGATGGTGATAAATTTGCAAACTTGAATAGAATAAGTGATCTTGCGTGTGTTATGGTTGAAACGGGAACGCATAGTTCTTTTCCTTCAGTTTATCGGGTAGTGATGTGTGCAAAATGCAACATATAAATTACATCAATTGTGGCATAAAACTAACCCTTTTTTAGTACTAATGTTGAAAAAAGTGTGCTTCTGTCTTCCTTTTGTATTTTCAGGATTAAATGAGCTCAAATTAACAAAAGAAGCAAAAAGACAGCTAAATCTAACATAAATACAAGAAAAGAAACAAACGTGACATGCCCAACCCCACGACAACATCTTTCCATGCAAAACAAGAAAACAGAAGGCTGAACACGCCCCGTGTTCAGTGAACACGGGGGCGTGCCCAAGTGCCAGCAGAAAAGACAAAGCTGTAAAAGCTTCTATCGCCCACCACGGGGCCGTGCTCAGCGGACACGGGGACGTGGTCAACTCTAAGATTCGCAGAATCTGGGAAATCTTGATAGTACAGATTTGCTTCTGCACACGGGGGCGTGCCCAGCGGACACGGGGGCGTGGTCAACTAATGCAGACAAACTGCATTTAATGAAGAAATAGATGAGGGATGGACACAGGGCCGTGCCCAACGGACACGGGGCCGTGCCCGAGCTTCTGTTCAGCCTATAAATAGGAGTGCTTGGCTCAAGTGAAAACCATCCCTTGGCACACCACCCCTCTCACACTTCACCCACCACCCACCACCACCATAACACCATCATCCACCACCATAATCCATTGTCCATCATAGAGTGTGTGAGTCGTCTCGGGATCCAAGATTGATCGTAAGAGTTCTTGACAATTAAGGCCATGTTTGCCTAAGTCTCTTACATCACTTGGTGAAGACAAAGTGTCTAGTGTAATACTTTTTATTTTTAATCTTTTCGCACTTTTTACTTGGTTATGTATTAATGACTTTAATAACTAGTTTCTTATGTTGAGGGTGATTTTTCCTTATCGTTTGTCCGTGGTGTCTTGGCATTATTTTACTGTCTATATAAAATAAAAGATTTTCACCATTCATATCTCCACGGTCTATATGGAGGTATGTTGGCTACCTGGTCGGGGGTTAAGGGAACGGTTTGGTAAAAGTCTTGTCTTGTTCAGTGTATAGATCCTGCAAGGACCTAGGTCAAATTTAGTAGGACCTCCTTCAATACTTAACGGTATTGGATGGCGGGGGTCCAAACTCTTTGACCCCCTCATATGTAAGCTACTATTAATACTTTAACCCGGCTACTTAGGACTGTATCACTGCTGACTCAGACTACTTAGCCGAGGGTAACGTCACCTTCAAAAGAGGGGTCTACCACTATATGCATTAATAACTTAATTAATTATCTTTCAATAATCCGACCCTTTAGGATTGTATCCTTGCTGACTCAAACTACTGGGTTGAGGGTAACGTCACCTTCAAAAGAGGGGCCTACTACAATAACTAAGATAATCTCTTAAAAAGTGCAAAATTGCGAAAATAATCAAAGGTTATACTATACACGAGTCGGAATCAAGTGATTCATCTTGTCTATCTGTTTTTACTTTTATTTTATTTTCAGCATTTTAGTTAGTTTTTATTTTTCTTAGTTTAAAAAACCTTTTTCTAAACTTTTGATTTGATTAGACGTTGAGGATAAACCGGTACTAAAAGCTCTTATGTCCTTAGACGACCTCGGTATCTTACCAACACTATACTACGCTCACGATAGGTGCACTTGCCCATATGTGTGTTTAGTGTTAGTAAATATCGTGTTTTATAAATTTAAAACTTGGCTAAAAAGTGTTAAAGGGCTTAAAATATACATTAAAAACTATACGACACTTCACACGCATCAGGTAGTGAAGCTAGCTTTGTTTTTACCAGTTGCAACCACAACCGTTGAAAGATGTTTTTTGAAATTGAAGCTTGTTAAGACGGATTTACGCAATCGAATGGGCCCGGAATTTTTGAACAATGCTATGGTTTGTGCAGTCGAAAAGGATTTTTTACGTGAAGTAAAAGACGACGATATGATGGAACGATTTCAAGCTATGAAAAAAAGAAGAGGACAAATCTATTAGATATTTGTTTTACTTTATTTATTTATTGTCGTTTTTTTAATGTTGTACGATTGCACGGTGAAAAAAAAAAATAGGATACCCCTGAGTTAATGTTTTAGTTCCACCACTGCACATATGCATGTTCCGTTTCTAAGTAGATCCACTCCTCGGCCATGAGTTGGATTTTGATGATACATGTTATTTTGGTGGCAAGGACAGGTAGTGATGGCAAACCAAGTGATTGAAGCTTAAAGGATTTTATTTTCCCCGTATCAATAAAAACCTTTGTGTCTAATCGTTGACAATTGACAAGATAAATTGATATATTAAGCATATTAGCTAACTGGGAAACATCATATGTAAGTATCTTTTGACACTAGGTAGTTAAGTTTTATTGTTTAGCTTCATACTCCCTATATGGACTCTTGTATGATCTTTGTCGAAAGTATCAATATCAAATACTGTTGCTTGCACTTATCAAATTTTTTTTTTTTTTGCTTTTTATTTCATATCTTGATCCAAGAAAAAAAAACTCAACATTTTGCTCAACGGGCATTTAAGCAAACAGTTGATGATTCGTCATTATCTCCGTGGTCGGTTAGCAACCTTTTGATCTTGTATTCAAACTAGTTTTTGCCCCGCCCGCGTTGCGGGGCAATAAGCCGAATATTTATCTCTCATAACATGTATGTCTGTACAGAGGGCAAAATCGTAATTATATTTTGAACCGGAGGCGAAATCATAATTTTAAACTGAGAGTAAAATCATAATTTTGAGCTACGGGGAAAAACATAATTTTATTTTGAACTGTGGGCAAAAACATAAGTTTGAGCTGATGGCAGAATTGTAATTTTGAGCTAGAGGAAAAAAACAACATTTTATTTTAAGCTGTGGGCAAAAACGTAATTTTAAACGGAGGGCGAAACCGTAATTTTAGACTGGGAAAAAAATAAAGAAAGAGGTTTTGACCCGAGGGCAAAAACGTAATTTTAAACGGAGGGTGAAACCGTAATTTTAGACTGGGAATAGAATTAAATTAAAAAAGGTATGGTCCAATAGGGAAGTGCCACACAGCTGTGTGGCACTATTCCCCCCAGCTTGTTTTTGTATACGTAGGGTAATTTCAAACAAAAGTAATCGTTGTTCTTACTATAAGTTTGTAAAATTTAATCTGTCAATATTTATGTGATTGTTAGAGTGTACACCAACTATTTGCTTAAATGCCTGTGTGGGTTCTTGGTGATGTTCACCCATTTAAATGCACCTTACATTTCATTGCTTTATAAAGAGGTAAATAACATACCCTTCATAACTATGAAATTAATATTTTAACGGTTGTATTTTTTTTTTCTAATAATTAAGATACTGATTTGTTTAATTTTGATGAGTATTCTTGAATGAAGTATGGTTAGAAGCCTATCAAGGGTTATCAATAGGGGTGCAAACGAGCCGAGCTACTCGTGTGCTCTTCGAGATTGGCTCGAAAAAAGCTCGAACGAGCCGAGTTTAAGAGTCAAAGCATGAGCCTAAAAAACAAGCTCGTTTAATAAACGAGCCCGGGCTTCGTTTATCGAGCTCGAGCCGCACACGAGCCTAAACGAGTCTGTTGTTTATATATTTTTTATTAATATAATAAATATATATTTAAATACTAATGATTATTATTTATAAATTTATGAAAAAAAAACATACTAAATTACATATAAAATAGTAATTGTTATTAAAGGTTTCGAACTTTGTATTTAGTAGAATTGGTTTCTCTATTCAAAAGGGGGTGGCGGCGCAACTTGTTGCCCGACTACCTGCCATTGCTTTGTAATTGTCATTTTTCGTGTGATTAAATATTTATTCTAAAAAAAAAATTGTTATTAATATGAATTAATTAGGATATGATAAACGAGCTGAGCCCGAGCCCATTAGCTCGAGCTTTCATAAGTGAAACGAGCTCGAGCATGGTTGAGGTGGGCTCGGCTCGGCTCGGCTCGTTTGCACCCCTAATTATCCACATCCAAGGTATCTTTTTCTTGCTTCATATGTATTGTGAATTAGGAACCTTTCATTCCGTCTTACACTATGCATTTTTTTTATTCTTTTTTCTCGTTTTAGGACTAGAATGGGAACAAGATGGTTAACGAGTATGTTCGTGAGTATAAAATTGCTCTTGTAGCTATTGCAAAGCAGTAATTAGTGGATTGATGATTATTTATTCCAACTCCTTACAAGATTATTACACAATTAGCGTTTAACTTTGACATGTATGTTCTATAGGTACTTTACCAAAGCTAGCTTGATGTAAATCCAATTAATAACATAATTTGCTTCAGAATCAATTTTTTACTTTAAAATATTATTACTGATATGTTTTAGTTACCAATTTTTTTGTTACATAACGTTACTGTAATGGAATTTAAATGTATTGTATGTTATAAGGTGATATAATTGTGTGTTTTACATTTGTGATTGAATTGAATATCACTTTTCAAATTGTTTTGTTTGTTTGATGCAAATTGGTGTGTTGTTCAAAACGGATAAGTTTATAAATGTGGGTCAATTTGTGTTATGATAATTTTATATATTATAAATTTGATTACTTATAGACTTATAAGTTATATAAATTAATTATGCAGCCCGTGTATTACAGGTGTTTTAACCTAATTAAGAACAAATGAAAATAAAGTTAAAGGCGTAAAGAAAAACAAAAAACCAAAAAGGTCTTACAAAATTTTCAGGTCGTGGTTGAAACTTCAATGCTTTCTCCAATGCTTTCTCAAGTTTATTAACAATATTGAGCATATGTGGGCGATGTTCTTGCTCTTCCTTTAGGCAAGAATATGCGGTTTCTGAGTATATTCTTAGTGATCTAAGGGATATTTGGTATATGGACATTTGATTCTTTAGATCGGGATGGATTATATCCGCCAACGTTTTGTTTTCATAATGATGCATGGCCAATGGAGCTAGTAACCTATTAGCATCGTTCTTAATATATGCTCTCCTCCCACACAATATTTCAAATAAAACAACACCGAATGCGTAGATATCCGACTTGCAGGTCACACCTTTGATCTTTCCAATTTCTGGGTCCATATACCCTATTGTGCCAATAGGTTCAGAAAGGACGACCTGGTCCATTCGGTTAAGTGATTGTTTGATGGAAACTTTAAAACCGGATAACTTGGGTTCCCAGTTCTCGTCTAATAAAACTGTAGAGCTATTGATGTTAAGATGTATAACACCATAGCCACATCCCTCGTTATAATGGAGGTAACTCAACGCAGGAGCCACGCCTACACATATCTTCAATCTTTGCGTCCATGTGGGGATCGGGTTGCTTAGATGCTCCTTGAGACTTCCATTTTTGGCCTCATACGTGGTCACAATGATCTTCTCATGTTGTTCATCACAAAATCCGACAATAGAGACTATATTTGGATGCTTGAGATTAGAAAGCATTGAAACTTCGGTCCAGAACTCGACGACTCCTCCACCGTGCTTATGATCTAACCTCAGCGCAGAGATCTTGATCAACTCCCCGGACCGCTGGAGTTGTCCTTTGTATACATGTCCCAATCCACCGCGTCCGATGATGTTATCATGATGAAAGTTGTTGGTGGCGTTTAGTACGTCTTCAAGTGGGATTTGTAAGTGAGCAAACTTGGGGATTGTTGTTGTCATGTTTCTGCTTATAAAGTAAAAAAAAAGAGTGAAAAATCAGTGGGTTACAACTTACAAATGAATGAGATAAAGTAACTTATACATACGAGCAACCACACTATATATGAAAATTTTGAAGCAATTTGTTTTAGAAATAAAACCTCTATTAAAAATGATGCCCTTTTCTTTTAGATTTCATAGGTATATATTGTAACCGGGTTAGTAATCCCGTGTTCTGGTCTCGTTGATTTACCAAAACCACCTCAACACATTTTGTTGAAATGGATTGAAAGGTCGAACCTGGTGATGAGTAGAAACGGATCTGAAGAGTAGCAGCGAGCGGTGGTGAAAGAGAAGTAGATAATATACAGTAGCAGCAGCAAGCTACAGCCGGATCTGTAACTGCAGCGATAAGTAAGTGATCTAATGGGATTCGGATGGATGTGAGAGGAAATTGGAGGGGAAGGGATGATGGGAAAAAGGCAAAGTTGGTCTATGGAGAAGTAGGGGAAACGATGGTAAATAAATTGGACAATACGAAAGGGTCGTGCACCTTTCTGCAATTTTCTGAATTTAATTTTAATAATAGAATCATCTTCATTAAAATGCCAAAATAACAAATTACAAACAAGTGGCAGTTAAACGGGCAACAAGCTGCGCTGCAACACCTTTTTGAATTGCAAAACCAATCCTATTAAAAACGAAACAACCCTTAAAGGTTGAGAGATTACTATTCACAACCTGTTGGACCCTGTTTAGGAACTCCACGGCCTCTGGGGCTAGGGAACCAAATGTATCAAAAGCGAACGGAATAAACACATGTTGATTCTCTAAACAAGCCTTCTCATGTTTCACGACCTTGCTTGATTCCGCCTTCAACGCAGCCTGGCCAGCAAGAAACCCATTATCCCTGAGCCCAATAAGAGGGGACACTTCTATAAGGTCCACACAAGCGAGTTTTCCCCTGACCCACCCAAACACAAGAATATCAGTTGGCCGAAGAGTAGACCTCCCATCGAGTGGATACCGGGGCCTCCTTTTTTGCCGAAATCTATGCCCGCTTTAAAACAACGAACAGAGTATCCCTTACTAAATCATGCCTGTATTACGGTATGTTTATTTTTTAAAAGGACTTTTAAAAAAAGGTTGATCTGTCAGCCGCAGGGGTGGACCCACTGTGGTTGCTAGGTGGGGGGTCGGGGGCGCATCACTTAAATAATTTATTTAGTTATGTATAGGTGCGTTTAAATCTGGATTGCCGGTCTTCAAATTTTGGTTTTGCACCCCTTGAGTTTTTTTTTTTTTTTTTTGAAAAGTAAACTTTATTAACAACCAGCCGACCCAAACCAGGCCGACCAAAAAAACATGAACCAGTTGCAATTTGAAGTTGTATTTTAGTGGAGGTTGAAGATGTTAAAAAGTGAAAAGAAGAATACCGAGAAGAAAGATGGAGAAACTAGAAAGTGAGAAAAAGTGCATTGGTATGTGCACTAAAATGGAGTATGATGCATCGGAAATCTCACAAGGTTTATTTCAAAAAAATTTTAACGGCCAACAGAATCAATTGCGAGCACTCTCGGGGCACCCACTGGATCAAACGGAGTACTCCGAGAGTAACCCGAGTCCACCACCAATTCCGGGGAAAACCCGGTAACCCACTCGCCCGTAGGCATGACTGTGAAATTACCGGTAAAACCCGTTTGGCTCAAGGATCGAACCCAGGTTTCCCTGGGTCTTCTATCATTGTCCACCAATGCCTCACTCTACACCAAGTGAGAATTGAACTTGCATCTCTCAAGAAAAATGCAACCCTTCCACCACTTGATCTAGAGATCATTTGCAGTTTATTTCAAACTAGTGGGACTTTCTGTGCTATGTGGCCGGAGTTCGATCGGCGTCGGTATGGTACCTATACTTGCAATAGCAAAAAATCTAAAAAACTAAAGTCGTAACACGCCCAAAAAGATATTGTCATGGATTTCTATGGATCGAAAATAAAAAAATCATAAAAACGAATACCAGTTCCAATAAGACCATAGTGGTATCAATTTTGTTCTCTGGGAATGGGTTAGGTTTATCACGATACCGGTACGCTACTGGCTCTTAGATACCAAAAAATACTTATTTTGTATTCAACTATGATTTCAAATTTATGCCGGAAAAACATGGCCGCATATTAAGTCTATTCGTGTTCATGAAACGTAAAAATAAAATTAAACTTAACTGCATATTTAGATTTCTTTTAAAGTTAACAAATGCAAGCTATTAGAAAAATGCAAATTAAATAATAAATGAAATATTATTAAAAATTATTGTATGTACAAACTACAATAATATCAAAAGTTTAAATACTATTCATGGTAGTTTAATTTTATAAAAAAAGGGTTTTTCCCCGTAGCAGTGCTACGTAGCAAGAGTTTGATCATTTTTTCCCATGTAGCACGACATGACTTTGGTGGTTATCGGTTCGACTCCTAGAAAACCATAAAAGCGAATATCGATACCGGGTTTTTTCCCGCGCTACACGACGGGAGTATGATCGGTTTTCCCTTGTGTTACGAGGCATGACTTTGGTCGTTATCGGCTAAATCGGAAAACCATGAAAGGTTTTTCCCACCAATTAAAAAAATAAAATAAGTTTTCCCACCACGCTACACTACGGGAGTTTGATCATTTATCCTCGTGGTACGCGACGTAACTTCGAGGGTTAGCAGCTCTACTCATCGGAAACCATAAAAGTGAAAATCTATGATATACCAATGAAAAAAACACAAACATACCACTAAAAGTAAAAAAACCATTAAAAAAACTATTTATAAGATCTTTCTTTAAAACCATAAAGACAAAAAGAAAATCACTATTCACAAGACCTTTTATCATTTGTTATTATACTAGTTTATACCTCGCCTGCGTTGCGGGGCGTTAAACGCAATATTTTGCAGTTTAATAACATGCACGCATGTTTTCAGTTACTTATACATACTACTGATAACACGATCTCAATAAAAATTAGAGATAAATAAAAACAAGCGTGTCAACGAAATTTTGTTGTAATAAAGTTTAGGAATTATAAAGCAACTTTATTAAAGCCCAAGAGTAGTAGCGGTTGTCCACCAATAGTTAATGGTCACTAATCCCCCGGGTTGATTCGTTATGGTATGAAGAAACACAGAACTAATTAAGGGACTAATCAGTTTGGTTTATGTTCCTTTCATAGTGGTTAATCTTCTGTGGTTTCCTGAGCTCCTTAATGATCGGATTATCCTGAAAAACAGTACACCGTTACTCGTTAAAAGGGGAATGTGGGGGTTTCCCTCTTAACCGGGCTCCGGCGTGAGAATAAGCGATTGCTTTGAGGAGATAATTAAGTAGTAAGTGTGAGAGTAGAGGGAATGGAATGTTTAACCTGTGAAGTGAGGTCTCTATTTATAGCCGGAGAGGTGTAAGAGGATATGGGCTGATGGGCCTTGGGCCTGAAGACGACAACATGGAGGATATGCTCTTTGTCTCACTGGTGTCGACCGTTAGTGGCTTCTAGGAGCTTTCTGGAGCTGGCGCAATGTGACTGGAGCCACGTGTCACTGTTGTCGGCCTGGCCGCCCTTCTGCCATCAGCAGGTAGGTGGAGATCGTGGGGCAGTTGTCTCTGCCTTATGATTGGTGCCATGTAGGCGTCCTTAAGTACTTTTTGTCTCCTGCATGTCAGATGATCGTGGAGCACGATTGAGCAGAGCCAGAAGGACGTTGATTGGCTCTTTTCTTCTGCCACTTGTACCTTGTGTACTATCTGTAACAGCCTTGCACTGCTTCCCTGCGTGATTCTTGCTGGGCATGTAACTAACTCGCGCAGGGTTTGGTGACTGAGTGCTCCTTCAGTATGCTAAGTGCTGCTATTGGAGCTTCTTATTATCTTGGTCTCGCGCGACGTAGAATAGAACATGATGTAGCTCACGCGAGGTTCATGATAAGAAGCTTGTTGAATAAGGAGTATGTTCCCGCGCGCAACCTTGACGGAGGTTTGCGCGGCTTTTTTGGGACCATACCCCTTCAAGTCCCCCCAGTCCAGTGCTGCACCATGCGCGAGGCAAGTGGTTGGAGCTCTGGACTTAGAAAAAATAAAATTTATCAAAAGTACTTTTTTGTCTTTGGTAGACAGGTGGGGTATTGCCTTTGGGTGTAGGCGCGCAGGGTTATCAAGTCAATGTTAAAACTGCGTGACCCTAGTAGCTTTTGCATGAGGTCTTGTAATAATATTTGGCGGGAAAACATTCGAAATTTGAACTCTGACAAGTTGGTGAGAAACGTCATTGATGGTGACGTTTGAGTTGACCAGTTACACGGCTGTCATTAAGTTGTCTCTGACGGTTGGTCATTCCGTCAGGAGAGTGAGTTCCACGCGCGCGTGATAACCGTCGTTCCGGGGTTCCCGCCTTACGTGTCATCTTCTGATTGGTCACGTGCGCGGCGATCTCGGCACGTTTACCCATCGCATTAAATGCGATGGGTATATATATCCGAAGAGATGTGGGGGGTCATCACTTTCTCTTCTACTATTGCTATCTTTCTCTCTATTCATATCCTTTATCTCTTCAAATCTTCAAGCTTTGTAGCAGATCTTCAAGATCTTTCTTCATATCTTCAAGTTCCTCCAGAGTTTATTCACTATGGCTGAAGAACATCAAGAGGATAATCCCGGTGAGGAAGGTCCCGTTCCCGTTCTCCGGTGGGACTTGGGTCTGTTTGAGCAGATCGTTCGTAGTTTCCGGTTTCCACCGGAGTGGGATGCCAGATATCCCGGTCAACATCAGACCGCCGCCGATGCACCGCCGGGTTATATCACCTTATTTGAAGATTTCTTCCACCAGGGCAACTTCCGGTTGCCGGCGATGAATTTTCTGGCACATATTTTGCAGTTCTATGGATTTCACATCTCACAACTGAGTCCACCGGGGATGGTTAGGGTTCGTCACTTTGAGTTCTTGTGTCGATCTCATGATATCGAGCCAACGGTTGAGAAGTTTAGGGCATTTTACCAGCTTATCCGGAATATAGGCTTCTTCTCCTTTGTCAGCCGAGGGGCTGCGAAGAAGGTACTCTTGAATCCTCCCAAGAGTTTCCACGACTGGAAACCCAAATTTTTTTATATTCGCGAGGAGGTGATACCGGTTGCCATGACCTTCCGTGCGTGGTCCGAAACGATCTTGAAGGAGGATTTGGCGATCCCCAAGAATGACGCTTGGTACAAGAAGCTTACTTCTACCCCAAACCGAGTGTTTGGAGAAAATGTCTTGGTAGCGGCCCACATGAGTGACCAGTGGCCGGCTGACATCAAGGACGTTCCGGTCTTAAAGCTTGAAGATAAAGGTTAGTTATTTCCTCAATTCCTTTGATCTTTCATTTTGTAACCTGTGCTAATCTATATATTTGCGCGTGTAGAGGTGCACCTGTACCAAGCTGCTTTCCCCACCTTTGGTGGCTCTATGGGCGTGCGCCCGCTCCAGGCTGGGGAGGAGTTCTGGTACGAGCAGATTAAGGGTAATTTCATGTACCCGGTTGCTGATGCATTTGCCTCGCCGCCTACTGCAACCGAAGGTGCGCACATACCTAAACCTCGTCCTTTGCGCTCTGTGACTCTGCTGGGAAAGTGGTTGTCTATCTTTCCAGTGAGGAGTCTGTAGGGTCTTTGAACGGGGAGCTAAGTTCGTGGTCTAACGTCTTTTCAGGTGTGTTGCGCGGCCTGGGTATCGACCCCGAAGAGAAAAAGAAGAAACCCTCTAGGAAGAAGAAGGTGATCAACCTCGAGCCTGAGGTGATAAGCAAAAAGGGGGGGGAGTAGTCGCGCAACTTCTGGTGCTGCTGATAAAGGTACTCTTCGGCTTCGTCAAAGTGACTTGAAAGATTATGTGATAATTAGTGACTCATTTGAAGGCTTGTCGCGTATAGGCGAGAAGAAGGCTGGAGCCGGTGGCTCAAAGAGTTCTGGTAGCGCGGGTTCTCGCAACCCAGATGCTGGTGCTACTCCTTCCTCTGTTGCGCATGAGGAAGAGGAAGAAGAAGAAGAAGAAGAGGAGGCTGCTGAAAAGTTGATCAGCAGAAAAAGGAATAGGAGCGAGACCACGGCTGGTGTGGTCGCTGCGCCGAAAACTGGTGCCGTTCCCTTGATCGGGAAAACGAGCAACTTGCGCTCTCTTTATAAGTTTTCTCCTGGTAAGTTCCTTAATTTTCTTTGCTCTTTGTTGCCTCATTTCTTTAATGACTTCACTTCTGCAGAAGGCAAGAAGAAGACCCCTGAGAAGGGTGTTGTTTTTACGGAGCCTTCGGAGTCAGAGCCCAAGAGGCCTAAGATTACCATCAAACATTTCCAGGTTGCTGGGGCTGAGTCTGCAAAGGGTAAACAAGCTGCTGAGCTTGAGAAAGCGAAAACTGCTGAGCTGGAGAAGGCGAAGTTCGAGGCTGACCGGAAGTCGGAAGAGTGGGGGTGCGAGGGCCTGAGGAACAAACTTCAAGCTGCTGAACAGCAATTGGCTAAGGAGAAAGCTGAATTCAAGCGCATATGTGAGAAAGACAATGAGCGCGCGTTTGCGGCTCGTAACAAGATTGTCGACCTTGAATCCAAGGTTGCTGAGTTGACAGCGAAGGTCGAGGATGCGCAGGCTGCTAAGGAGCAGATTGAGGTTTGTGAAACTTTTAACCTTTTCCCTCTGTTTTGTTTGCAAAATAGCCTAAGTCCTTTTGTCCTTTTTAGGTTGAGTTGGCTGAGATGAGGGCTCATTTGTCTGGTAAAGATAAGGATCTGATTGCCAAGGACGTGGAGATTGCTGAACTGAAACGCCGCCTGAACGAGCAGGTTGACAAATGCGAATACTTGGAAATCGATCTTGAGGCGGAGAAAGTTAAGGCCGCAACTGCTGAGGAGGCTAAGCAGAGAGCTGAAGAAGCGCGTGAAGTTAGTACCGCGGCCCTCAATGTAGCGCAGACTAACTATTCTGAGGCTCAGGGCATCGTTGATACTCTTGTCTCTGAGGCCGAGTGGATGCGCGGCCGCGGAGTAGTGCTGGTATGCTATTCTTTTTACCTTTAAGTTTTATTTGCTAAGAGTTATTTGTAATACAGTCTTCGCTGTAGATTGCCAACTCTGTCCTTAACGCTGGAGAGCTAGATCGCGTTGTTGCTGCTCTGACAGATGCCGCACGCGCAGTTGGTCATCGTGGAGGCTATCTGGAGTGTGCGCAGCATGTTGAAGAGGTATTCGGACAAGAGTTTGACACTAGTCATTGTTCAGTGACTGACCAGGCTAGTGCCGAGTTGACACGTGCTGAAAATGCTTATGATCACTTGTCACTGCCCGTGATGGACTTAGTCACGAAGGCTTTAGAGCATGATGACTGGTGTCAGCACCTTAAGGCCATTCTTGACCCACCGATAACTGTTGACTTGTCTGACGCGGAAGAAACGGCGGGTAATTATGGCGATAAGGAAGGTGATGGTGTTGGAGATAAGCGCGACGATGATGATGGTGATAGCTTTGAATAGGCTAGTACTTTTAGGCTTTGTGCCTTGTAATTTTTCCTTGAAGTTTTGAATGTAAACCTTTGCGTGGTTGCGCGTGTTTCCGATCAAATGAATGACACTCTGTTTTAGTGTAACTGTTGCGCGGTCGCGCTTGTTTTAAATATGATGCTCGTTTATTCTTTCCCGTTACAATTATTGCACTGTTGTTAGAAACTTTGGTTAAGTTAGCGCGAATAAATGTAAGTGTGGCTCTTGTGTGAGTGTAATTTCCCGGTCTCGCGCTATGTTCGCGGAGGACCTTGGAGGCATAACTCGAGAGCTCGTAAGTTACTGGAGTGTTTTCGTGCTAATCAGAAGTTTAACATGCATTTGTAACGAAAGAAGTAGTATAGAAAACATGTCGTATGCTTTCATTGACTTGGAAACAGGCGCTTAGGCCAACATACATTGCTTGTAACGTAAAGGGCGTGTAGCCAACATAGGAAAGTAAAAAGGCGCATGGCCAACATCAGTGGGTAAAGGCGCAAGGCCGAGATTAATTACATATAGCATTTGCGCAGTTGTTGCGCATTCCACGTTCGCGGGATGATGTGACCATCCAGGGTGCGCAATTTGTAAGCCCCTTTTCCTAGCACTTCGTGAACCAAGTATGGGCCTTCCCATTTGGGTGCTAGTTTTCCTGGGCGTTCAGCATTTGAAGCTTCGTTGTCTCGGAAGAGGTATTCTCCTGGAGTGAAGGTACAGATGCGGACTCTCGCATTGTAGTACCTTTCCAGGTGTGTCTTGTACTTGGCTTCCTTAATTCGCGCAATTTCGCGCCTTTCTTCTAGCAAATCCAAGTCAAGACGACGCTCTGCCTCGTTGTCGATTGCGTTGACTGCTGTCAAGCGCGGAGAGGGCAGGCCAACTTCTGCCGGGATAACCGCTTCTGAGCCATAGACTAGGCTAAAGGGGGTTTCGCCGGTACTTGTCTTCGGCATGGTTCGGTGAGCCCACAAGATACTCGGGAGCTCATCCACCCAGCCTCTTCGCTTTGTGCCCAGTCGGGCCTTTATTCCATCGACGATACACTTGTTCACACTTTCAACCTGCCCATTGCCTTGAGGATGCGCAACGGAGGAGAAAGTGTGTTCGATTTTCATCTCCTTCATCCACTTCTGGAGGTCCTCAGACGCAAAGTTGGTGCCATTGTCAGTTACAATCTTGAGTGGTAGGCCAAATCTGCAGATGATGTGTTCCCAAATGAACTTGCGCACCATCATGGCTGTAGTTGAAGCGAGGGCTTTGGCCTCCACCCATTTCGTGAAGTAATCGACGGCCACTATTATAAACTTGACGGTGCCAGGAGCCTCTGGGAAAGGTCCCACCATATCAATTCCCCACTACTGAAATGGCCACGCAGTGGATACGGGAATAAGATCGTTTTTTGGGCGCAGGGTTTTTGGAGAATGTCGCTGACAGGAGTCACATTTGCGCAACTCCTTCAGGGCGTCGACGTGCATCCCTGGCCAATAATATCCGGCGTTCATAATCTTCGCAACAACCATGTGTGGTCCTGCATGGATGCCGCAGATCCCTTCGTGGATCTCCCTGATCAAGTAATTTGCATCTTGGGGGTCCACGCAGCGCAGTAATGGCCCCAAGAAGGACTTGCGGTATAAGATACCACCATTCATTTCGTAATGCAGGGCCTTGTTCTGAATCTTCCTTGCCTCTGCTTTGCTCTCAGGGAGTACTCCTTCTTGCAAATATTGAATTATAGGGGTCATCCAGGATGGCTGCCCTATCTCGATCACGTTGACTTGCCGTAGCAGAACTGATGGATTCTTGAGTACGTCAATCCTTACATCTTTGGCGAGATGTTGAAAGGATCGGTTGAAGCCAGTTTGCTCAAAGCGTCTGCTGGTTTGTTTTCAGAGCGGTTGATGTGTACCACCTTGTAGGACTTGAATTTTTGGAGCAACTCTTTCGCTTGATCCAAATATAGGGCCATAACTTCGCCCCTTGCATCGTATATACCGTTGATTTGGCTGGCTATCAAGAGTGAATCAACGTGTGCTTGTAGGTTTTCAGCTCCCATTTTTATGGCGAGGCGTAAGCCTACCAGAAATGCCTCGTACTCCGCCTCGTTGTTGGTGTTTTTAAAATCCAACTTGATGGCGTAAGTAAATTCATGATTTTCGGGGCTCACAAGGCGCAATCCTGCTCCCGCGCCATCCTCGTTTGAAGCCCCATCAGTGTACAACATCCATAACTCATTCGCTGATTCTTTCACGGGAGTTTCAACAAGCTCACAATCCTTGATTTTATCAATTGGGACTTCTGTGATGAAGTCTGCCAGAACTTGACCCTTGATGGCTGGGCGCGGCCTGTATAGGATGTTGTGGCCCCCTAGTTCGATTGCCCATTTTGCTAACCGCCCTGACGTCTCTGGTTTTTGCAATATCGTGCCGATGTGAAAATTGGTAAGTACGGTGATCACATGTCCTGTAAAGTATCTGCGCAGCCTGCGAGAGGCGTGTAGCAGCGCAAGCACCAATTTCTCAATTGTGGAGTATCTCGTTTCTGGATCGGTAAGCACCCTACTGACGTAGTAAATTGGAGTCTGTACTCCGTTTCGCTCCACAAGTAATACCGAACCTACTGCCCTATCCGAAGAAGATAAGTACAGTACGAGTGGCTCTTTTTCAAACGGTGCAGTCAGGGTAGGGAGTTCGATCAAACACTCCTTCATTTGCTGAAAAGCCTTCTCTGCTTCAGGGGTCCACCTGAACTCTTGTTTCTTCACACAGTTGCGCAGAGTGCTGATAAAAGGGTATGACTTCGCGGCGTGATTTGATAGAAAGCGGTTAAGCGCGGCTAGGCGGCCGGCCAACCGTTGCATCCCTTTGATTGTTCGCGGCGATGGCATTCGCTCTATTGCCTGGACCTTTTCTGGATTCACTTTAAAGCCGCCGTTTGTGACTATGAAGCCTAAGAACTTCCCTTCTTCCATGCCAAAAGAACACTTGGCTGGATTCAACTTCATATTCACACTGCGCAATGAATTGAATGTTTTTTCGATGTCCTTCAACATTTGGTCCTCTTCGGGACTTTTGACCACCAGATCATTGATGTAAACTTCAATATGCTTCCCGATATCTCCAGCGAAGGTCTTATCCATCAGGCGTTGATACGTTGCGCCAGCATTTTTTAAGCCGAAAGGCATCTTTGTGTAGCAGAAGATCCCTATATCGGTTCGAAAAGTTGTCTTGTCTTCGTCTTCTAGCTTCATTTGAACCTGATGGTATCCTTTGTAGCAATCTAAGAAGCATTTCCATCTGTATGGCGCGAGAGAGTCTATCTTTTTGTCGATCTCAGGCAAAGAGTAGAAATCTTTAGGGCACGCCTTGTTGAGATCGATATAGTCAACACACATTCGCCATCCTCCACTAGAATTCTCTACCATCACGGGGTTCGCAACCCAACTTTGATAACGTACCTCCCGCAAGATCCCTGCCTTTAGCAACTCACATACCTGCTCATTCATCGCTTTGGTTTGATCTGCCCCTAGGCTGCGTCTCCTTTGCACTTTTGGCTCGACAGAGGGATAAGTGTTTAAACAGTGCTCAGTGATGTTGCGCGGGACACCGGTCATGTCAGCCGGAATCCAGGCGAAGATATCCATATTTCTGAACAGGAGTTGCTTGAGCTGCGTTCGGATGTTTGGTGAGATTGCGTGGCCTATCGTCACCGTTTGCTCCGGGTATTTGCGGTTCAATACCCATTTCTCTGGCTCGGTTGTTGAAACCTTCGCTGCTTTCGTCGGGCGCATCTCGTCCGTTGACATCACTTCTTTTTTGGCGTAGATAATTGCCACCCCCGTTTTGGTTGGAAACCCTATCGCTGAGTGGGGTGTGGAAGTTACCATGTTCAATTCGCCTTGGGTTTCTCTCCCAATCAACACATCATGCCTTGATTTAACAGGCATCACCATGAAATTAACATTCGTTGTTCTTGAATGCTTCCCGTCAGAGAGTGTGACGGGGAAGCTGATCTGGCCTAGAAGGAAGACCATTTCATTGCAGAATCCAGACAGTGGATAATCAACTGGCTCAAGTCTCGCTTTATCATCTTCATCAAACTGATTAAAACATTGCTCGAAGATGATATCAGCCGTACTTCCTGGATCGATGAACACGTATTCTGTTTCATAATGGCCGATAATACCGGTAATGACGACGGGTCGAGTGGCGCGAGGGCCGCCGCGCACTACCGGGAAGATGACCTGTTGCTCTTGCCATGAGGGTTCGTAAGGGCGCTTGCCTTTCTCTTTTGCGCTGTATCTTGGTCCGTTGACCATATGCATTTCTAGACGTCTGACTTTCTTGTGGTTCCCCTCATCGTGGCGTTGGAGCTGTCGAGTTTCTTTGCGCATGTTTTTCACCAGGTGGCTCAGCTTCCTGCTTTTTAGCGCTCTTTCGATCTCTTGACGTAAACTGTAGCAGTCGTCCGTCAGGTGTCCCGTATCTTTATGGAAGTCGCAGTACAGGTTGGGGTCTTACCCCTTTTTGTTCGTCATAGGCCTTGGCGCCTTGAAATCGTGATTCTCCGTCATCAGTACCTATTTAGGTGTTTTTATGAGCGGAGTCCAGTGCTTTTCTCGATTGTCATCCCTGACTGCTTTCCGATAGCCGATGCGATCAATAGTATCTCGCGCGTCTTCTTTGTAGCGGGACCGTTCTTCATAACGAGGTCATTCACTATAACCGCTGGAGTGATTGGCTTTCCACCCAGGGTTTTTGCCTTTGTTTCGTCTGTTGACGTCGCGCGAGTGACCCCCTTTAGAAAATCGATCTTCAGTACGATAACTGTTGTTTCTGGCGAGTGACTCTTCAGTTTGCGCGACTATCTTCGCGGCTTCCATGAGTTTATCCCATTCCTTGGGCGTTCCATCTTTCCCGGTGATGGTTCTAATTAGGCTATCACAGCGGATGGCTTTCTTGAAATGGCAGCGCATGAGTTGTTCACTTACGCCACCGATTTCCAAACACTCCCTGTTAAAGCGAGTGATAAAATCTTCCAAACCCTCATTATCTCTGCGCCAGATGTCCTCAACCTCGGCTGTGTCACGCTGGTATCGTCTCTGTTGACTGAAGTGACTCAAAAACTGATTCCTGAAATCCACCCATGACTTTATCTTTCCCGGAGGAAGGCTGTCGAACCAAGCGCGAGCAGCCCCCGTAAGCGTTTGAATAAACAGATGGCACCACATGGGCATATTCTATCCTCCCATGCAGCCCACACTTGTGAAAACTCTGACGTGATCATCGGGATCAGTCAATCCGTTAAACTTTCCGACTGTCGGAGGTAACTTCTCTCTTTTGAGCGGCGCGAGCGCGATCTTTGGAACGAACTTTGAATGTTCTACGGCTTCGGCTGGTCGGTAGGCGAGGCGAAATTCTTGCTCTGCCTCTTCGGTATACCCAACGTGTTGTCTTGGTTTGTAGTATTCGTGATTTCTTTGCAAACGATTGAAGACCGAAGATTCTTCATCGCCCTCCCAAGTTGGATCATTCGGGTTAGTTTCTTCCCACTCATTGTTCATGTTGCGCGGCATGAGCCGGCTATGAACTGGGCCTCTTTGGACGTGTAACGGGTAGTCATAGTAGCTTTCTGTTTCTTCCCGTGTATCGCGCATGTCATGCACGCTTAGTCTCCTGGTAGGGGGAGGTCTATTAATTTTGCCTTGGATGTTTTGCTGCGGGGGTATCTGGCGCGCCCCCTGACTCTGTCCTTGAGGAGTAACCAAGGACGGTTCTGCCGTTAAGACTGCTTGTTGTGCGCTCATGGATTGATATGCCTCGTTAATGGTCGCAAGTTGCTTGGCGTACCATGAGGCTGGAGTTTCGCCCTCTGGTAGCCCTAGTAGCACCGAGATGTTCTGAGGTGGAGCTGGGTTTGAAGGTCCTGCGCCGTTGTTTCCTGGGGTTATTGTTTGAGTGATGCGGGTGAAGCTCCCGCGCGGACCCCCAGTGTTGGCTACTTCGATTTCGCCGATTTCTTCAACGTGTTGGGGTTGGATGTTTTGATTATCCACCCCCAACGCTGCATTAGGGTTTGCTCCAAGACCAACAAACTCAGGAATGATTCCTTGACCAGCCATGATCGAAGGAAGAAAAAACAACGAAAACTCAGAAAAAAGAAGATGAAAGTGTTGTAGAAAACCGGTGGGCGCCAATGAAGAAACACAGAACTAATTAAGGGACTAATCAGTTTGGTTTATGTTCCTTTCATAGTGGTTAATCTTCTATGGTTTCCTGAGCTCCTTAATGATCGGGTTATCCTGCAAAACAGTACACCGTTATTCGTTAAGAGGGGAATGTGGGGGTTTCCCTCTTAACCGGGCTCCGGCGTGAGAATAAGCGATTGCTTTGAGGAGATAATTAAGTAGTAAGTGTGAGAGTGGAGGGAATGGAATGTTTAACCTGTGAAGTGAGGTCTCTATTTATAGCCGGAGAGGTGTAAGAGGATATGGGCTGATGGGCCTTGGGCCTGAAGACGACAACATGGAGGATATGCTCTTTGTCTCACTGGTGTCGACCGTTAGTGGCTTCTAGGAGCTTTCTGGAGCTGGCGCAATGTGACTAGAGCCACGTGTGAGAGGAAAGTTAACCAACATGAAAAAAAATATAGAGTAAGTGATCTCTAACTGCACCGGCAAGCAACAACCAGATTGCACTGCCAAGCAAGTGATCAGATGTGAGAGGAAATTGGAGGGGAAGGGATGATGAGAAAAGGCAAAGATGCTCTATGAAAAAGCAGTGGAAATGATGGTAAATAGAACAATACAAACGTATACTCTTGGAGTGTTGCAGGGAAAGGGTAGTGTACCTTCCAACAATTTTCTGAATTTAATTTTAATATGATTTAAATTTTGTGTTCTCCGTTTTCTTATAATTTTGATTTATTTTTAATGATTTATAATTATGGTTATTGGATTTTATCACTCTCAACTATTTGCCATAGGCCGCTGCTGTCACACCCTGACTTTTGTGGAAGTGTAATATGTGTGACTTGCTTTATATCATTGCATTCAATTATAACAAACAACTATATGAAAGAAACCATGATGTTCATCCATTAATAAGTTTCAAAATAATACAAACCACATTGTTTTAGTACCAACCAAGACTTCAAGTTTAACATACAACCAACCAAATGTCTTAAGTTCCATAAAGGACTTTAACAAAAGACTTAGATAAAACAAGGCTTTGATTCATGTATCCCATCGAAGATAAGATACACAATTCAAACCCTTCAAAATGGGATGACATCACTTCTTGTAAACACATCTTGAAAACTTTCAACGCCCGCCAGATCCATATCAATTTCTTGAAATACATGTAGTTTGAAAACATCAACAAAAGTTGAGCGAGTTCATGTGTTTGTCTGTGTGCACGGATAACCTTGTAAACATTTGTAAGTATGTATTTTTAAACCGGTATGAAAGCGTCTATGAACAGATCAATTAATGATTTGCAAGGTCATTAATCTATATGCAACGGCGTAGGAAGGTTCAAACCTAGCAGATTTTGTACCGGGCTTCCGGCTGGAAGACATAGTCACCACCTTCGGCCACTTCCGGCCCAGGGGTGGGGCTCGCAACACCCAAATAGATCTATCACTCATGTCCATCCGTCCTTATACGAGTATTAATGGTCTTAAGTGTGCGCCAACCCATTCACATGATCTTACAGTTCATTCCTTAGCTAACCATACCATTTGTAAACGTTTGTAAACAATTGTAACATGTATTTCACCCCCGAAGTTATAAAACTGAAAACAGTTAAAAGAAAAGGGGGACATGAACTCACAATCTTGCGTCCTGCTGCCTGGTGTAACTCAAAGGTCCTGTCCTGAAGTCGTGCAACTACCTACACACGTGCTATGGTTTATTAGACAGCTAGGTCATGTAACGACTCTTAGTCTTATATGTTATGACTTAATCATACTTTTGATGTACATTATATTATTCCAAAGTATACAATTATTGGTTAAAATAATAATATTTTAACTTAAATTATATTTATCAATTTTTGGAATATTTGTTAAAATAATATATTTTAACTTGGTATATTATGTATTTATACCTGTATATTCTCCCAAGTATGGGTGTACTTATACTTGTGTATTTCTACACTTGTGTATTTTGCCAAATATTGATGGCGTATTCCGGTGTGTATTTGTACGTACGAGAATATGTATTTTCTTGTATTTAATAAGTATTTTATACTTAATCTTGTATTTAATTTTCCGGAATAATATTTTTATTCAAATAAAAATTCACCAATTTATATTCTTAAAATATATGCATTTTAAGAAAAAATTATCTATAAATCTTCCTTGGCAAAAATAATTATATTTTCATATAAACCTAAAAAATAATGTATCTTCAAGATTACTTAGAAAATATTCATAAATCCATTTTTCACCCAAAATAATATATTCTTAGTTGTTTAAGAAAATATATATTTTCTTCAAAAATAGTGTATCTTCTAATTGTTCAAGAAAATATATATATATTTCTCCACTCAAAAATAATATATTTTCTACTTGGTAAAATATGATATATCTTGTAATACTTGTAAAAATCATATTTTCTGTTCTTTTGGTTTCCAAAATACCGTTTAACTCGTTTGTCAAAATGTATAAATTTAATTCTGGAATATATATAAGTGTAGTCCATACGTCCGTTTGTCCGATTTTCCAATATTCGGGTATAATTCATATATTTATTTTCTTGGAGTTTTGGTAACATTTTGTATTACAATTTTTGTATTTTGGTAAGTTATATTATTTTCAAGTCCTAAAATAATATAATTAATACACATAATATACAAGTAGCACACAAATTGTGACATCTACATATATTTCCCTAAATATATACTTAGTCACTTTTATTTATCAAAAATCAACCTCCAATTCTTGTAATTTTTGTAACAAAAATTATGGCAAAGTTTACATGAAAAACCATGATTAAAATTTACTTATAAACACTTGTTTAGAAATATTTTTCTAAGTGTTTAAATTCTACAAAAAATTTGCCATAGTTTCCCCTTAAAAATGGAGGTTTCCATGCTTTAAAAAGCATATCATTTTCTTTTAAAATCATCATCAATCATCAACAATTCATTCAAGACTTACCATGAGCCAAAATCATGCAATTTACACTACATCATGAACTTGAAATTTTGTAAAAACTTGTAGTAACTTAGTATGTTATTTAGTAGGTTTAGTTACCCTTAAAAATATGGTTATTTGTTTATAAATCACATTCTTGTAAAATTTAGTCTTTTACAACTTACAAGATGATTTTCTAAAAATGATTTTTCTTGTATTCTTCTTGTTAACAACATGTTTCTAGCTTTGATTTAACACTAAAAACATGATTACTTTCTTTAAAAATCATGATCTTGTAAATCATGTAAATAACTTTGGTTTCTTGAGAAAACTATTTTTGAAATCATTCATTTACATGTTTTATAACATGTATCCATCATCATCATACACAAAAACAATTTCATTTTTCAAGTTCATGTTCACATAAAGGATGATCATTTTAATTTTCACAAGATTCATCCTCTCACTTGCTAGATCATGTGTTTAATGACAATCTAGCAAGTTTCTTATGATGATCATCATCATAATCACAAGAATTCAATCATCAAGTATCATACATACACTAAATCAACATAGATTCTTATGTTTTTAAGCTTTATGTGAAAGATTATCTTCTTGTTTCATTATGATCTTCATGATTAATCACTTACATAATCTTTTAACCATCATAATGAGAAGTAAAATCAAGTTACAAGAGGCTTACTACTAGTACAAGGGCTAGGGAAGAATCAAAGATGAAGAAGATGATGAACAAGGTGGATAAAAGCTCTAGGAAGTGGTCCTTCAAGCTCCAATGCCCCCAAGCTTCCTAACTAAGCTCCTAGAACCTTAGAACCTCCTTGGATTGTATGATAATGGAGTGAAGATGATGGAAGTGTGGGTGGTGGGTTACGACCGAGAACAAGGAGAAGGAGAGGAGAAGTGAGTTGGTTTGATGTGTGAAATGTGTTAATGTGAGGATCTTGTGGTTTTAAGAACAAATCTCCAACATTTTATAAACTCATGGATAATATGCTCCTAAAGTATCAAACAAATCTAATAACCAATTGAAACAAAATCAGGTGGGTGCCCCACCTTGTAACCGTCGAGTGGGGGGGGGGGGTATGTGGTTGAAATGTAATAGTAAGTTAGTTGTCTTGGTTAGATTCTAAGTATGATTATTAGTGTTAAAAGTGTTATATGTTTATAAGGTGTATTATGATGTTCGGTGACCATAACTAGCTCGGAAATGTTAAAACAATGCTTCTACTGAAAATTTGGTGTTTCGAGTAGTGTCCGGTTGTTCGGTTGGTTACCGGTTCGTTAAGGTGCTAAGTTATGCAGTTTAGTGTGCTTTATGTTCCCTTTTTGTGACAGTTTTGATTCCCGACACTTAGGAAGGTATTCTGGACCGTTAAACCATAATTCTGCATTATATTGTGTTGTTAAAATGCTGATTTTTGCTAAAATATGCAGAATTCTGCAGTTGTTGTGAGTTTTAGGCACTTTCCGGCACTTAAACTATCTATAGGGAGGCAGTTTTATGAGCCTTACTTCCCTACACACTATACTAGTGTAATTTTTTGTTTCGGGCTCATTCTGTGTCTTAACATCATGTCTGTCTGTGTACTGAACTCCCGTCAGTACTTCTAACTTGTCTGATAACTGTGCTAACTTTGTTTCGTGCACTAAGTAAATCATATTGTGTTGCATGCAATAATGATATGAAGTCATGCAACATGTAATGCACTTATATGTATATGACAGTAATCAGAAATCATTCATGTCATTAATTCAGATCAAGCACAGTCATTAAGATACAAATCACTGTTTAACATGTACGAAATTACATGAAAAATTGACAGTTGTCACATTCTCCCCCCGTTAAGAAAATTTCGTCCCGAAATTTTAAGTTGCGTTATTAGTTGTAGGGGAGTTAGGGAACAAGCGTGCTTACTTTGATTTCATTCGATCTTCACGCTCCCAAGTAAACTCTGGGCCGTGACGTGAATTCCATCGAACCTTGACAAGCTTAACATGACTCCTCCGAGTCTTGTTGACTTTCCAGTCTGTAACCTCAATGGGTTCCTCAGTGAATTGGAGAGTGTCGTCGATATGCACTTCATCCGCAGGGATGATAACTGTTTCCTGGGTTGGGCTTTTCTTCAGATTTGACACGTGAAATGTATCGTGTACACCGTTCAGTTCTTCTGGTAATTCTAGCTTGTATGCAACGGTACCAACCCTTTCCAGAATCTTGAACGACCCAATGTATCAGGGATTCAACTTACCACGTTTCCCGAATCGTGCTACACCTTTCCAAGGTGAGACTTTCAACAAAACCATGTCTCCTACCTCGAATTCCAGAGGTTTCCGTCTTTGATCTGCATATCTCTTTTGTCGATCACGAGCCGCCTTGATGCACTCTCGGATCTGCATGATCTTGTCTGTTGTTTCTTGAACCAGTTCGGGACCAACCATATGTCTATCTCCAGCATCTGCCCAACACAACGGTGACCGGCACTTACGGCCATAAAGAGCTTCGAACGGTGCGGCTTGAATACTCGTATGGTAGTTGTTATTATAGGAAAACTCAACTAGCGGTAGATGAGTATCCCAACTGCCACCCAAATCCATTACACATGCACGAAGCATGTCTTCCAGTGTTTGAATAGTTCGCTCGCTCTGACCGTCTGTCTGCGGGTGAAAGACCGTACTCAAATTTAACTGAGACCCAAAGGCCTCTTGAAAGGATTGCCAAATCCTTGATACAAACCGTCCATCTCTATCTGATATTATCGAGATAGGCACTCCATGACGTGCCACTATCTCCTTAAGGTAAAGCTCAGCTAGCTTCCCAGTGTTATCCTTTTCTCAAATCGGTAGGAAGTGTGCAGACTTTGTTAATCGATCCACTATTACCCATATCATATCATGTCCTCTAGGAGTCCTGGGTAATTTTGTGTAATTTTTTTATGAAGTCCATCGAAATTTGTTCCCACTTCCACGTGGGTATTTCAGGTTGTTGCAAAAGACCTGAAGGTTTCTGATATTCGGCCTTAACCTTAGCACAGGTTAGGCACTTCCCAACATAAATGGCAACATCACTCTTGAGCTTTGGCCACCAATAATAATCTTTCAGATCTTGGTACATCTTGTCCGATCCTGGGTGGATCAAGTACCTTGACTTAAGAGCTTCATCAAAAATAACCTCTCTAATACCGCCATAGAGCGGAACCCAAATGCGTCCCATGAAGTATAAGGTTCCTTCCTTATTTGGCACTAACTTCTTCTCCATTCCTCGGAGATATTCAGCCTTAAGGTTTTCTTTCTTAAGAGCTTGTTGCTGTGCGTCACGTATACGTGAAGTGAGATTCGTCTGGATAGTCATTTCTAAAGCTTGAACCCTTATGGGCTTAATCCTTTCTTTTCGACTTAAGGCGTCTGCTACTACATTTGCCTTTCCAGGATGATACTTGATCTCGCAGTCATAATCATTCAGCAATTCAACCCATCGTCGCTGACGCATATTAAGCTCTTTTTGATCAAATATGTGCTGCAGATTCTTATGATCCGTGAAGATAGTACATCGAGTACCATACAGATAATGTCGCCAAATCTTCAAGGCAAATATCACTGCGCCTAACTCCAGATCGTGAGTGGTATAATTCTTCTCATGTACTTTCAGTTGGCGCGAAGCATAAGCGATGACTTTTTGGTGTTGCATGAGCACGCAACCCAATCCCTGTCGCGAAGCGTCGCAATATACCACGAAGTCTTCGGTGCCTTCGGGTAGAGATAGTATCGGTGCATCGCATAGCTTGTTCTTGAGCAGTTGGAAGGCTTCTTCTTATTTGTCTCCCCAGTCATACTTCTTGTCCTTCTGAGTAAGAGAAGTTAGCGGTTGAGCTATTTTGGAGAAATTCTCGATGAACCTGCGGTAATAGCCCGCTAATCCCAAAAACTATCGAATCTCAGTCGGTGTCTTGGGAGTTTTCCAGTTCTTTATCGCTTCAATCTTTGTGGGATCCACATGTATACCATTCTCGTTTACCACATGACCAAGGAACTGTACCTCGCAAATCCAAAATTCGCACTTTGAGAACTTTGCGTAGACCTTTCCCTTCTTTAGTAGTTCCAGAATGGCTCTGAGATGTTGCTCGTGCTCCTCCTTTGTCCGCGAATAAATCAGAATATCATCGATAAGTACAATCACAAATTTATCGAGATATGGCTTGCATACACGATTCATCAAGTCCATAAATACTGTTGGTGCGTTAGTCAATCCGAATGGCATCACAAGGAACTCGTAGTGTCCATAACGAGTTCTGAACGCGGTCTTCGGTATGCTCTCCTCTCGGATCCTCAACTGATGATAACCCGATCGAAGGTCAATCTTGGAGTAGTAGCTTGATCCTTGCAGTTGGTCGAATAAATCATCAGTCCTTGGTAATGGATACCGATTCTTGATAGTTAACTTGTTCAGCTCTCGGTAGTCGATACACATTCGAAAGCTACCATCCTTCTTCTTAACGAACAACACTGGAGCTCCCCAAGGAGAGAAGCTCGGCCTTATAAATCCCTTGTCCAATAACTCCTGAAGCTGCGTGGATAATTCTTGTATCTCGGATGGCGCAAGTCGATATGGTGCCTTGGCTACAGGCGTGGCGCCTGGGACCAAGTCAATGTGGAACTCGACTTGTCTCTGCGGAGGTAATCCTGGCAAGTCTTCGGGGAAGACCTCAGGATATTCCCTTACCACAGGGATATCTTCAAGCTTCGGCTCTTCGGCTTTCTTATCCACCACATGAGCTAGGAAGGCAACGCATCCTTTACGTAGACATTTTTGCGCTTTCATACAATTGATGATCCGCAAGGGTGTATCATGCTTCTCTCCGTGAATCACGATAGTCTCCTCATTCGCCACCGGAATGCGAATGACCTTCTCATAGCAAACTATCTCCACACGATTGCTAGACAACCAATCTATCCCAACTACGACATCAAAGCTTCCCAAATCGACTGGTAGAAGGTCTATTGAAAATTCGCGCTCACCAAGCTCCAAAATACACCCTCTAATCACCTCATTTGCCTCTACTAACTTCCCATTAGCCAGTTCTATCGAATACGGAACGTCTAGCTTACTTACAACTAAACCAAGTATATTCTTAAAGTCTAGGGATACGAAGCTCAAATCGGCACCAGTATCAAACAGCGATGATGCATAACGTTGATTAATAGGGAACGTACCAGTAACCATGTTTAGATCCTGGTGTGCTTCCCTGGCTCCTATGGTAAACACCCTTCCACGAGCTTGATTGTTCTTCGGGCAATCCTTCTTAAAGTGCCCTAAATCACCGCAACCATAACATCCTTGGCCACGTCCGTTCCCATTACCACCTTGGTTATTGTTGTTATTGTTGTTTCCTCAACGATTCCCATTTCCCGCTTGATTTCCATTTCTGTTTCTGTTTCCATTACCTCCTTGATTGTTATTTCCTCCCTAGTTTCTGTTTCCATAACCATTCCCACCACGATTGCCATTACCATTACCACCCTGATTTCCATTCCCACGTCCTGTTCCATACCAACATGTCTCCTTAGAATGCCCAATTTTCCCACAAGTTTCACATTTTCCATATCTGCACCGACCAGCGTGATGAAATTGCCAAACGTCACACTTTGGTAGGGTACCCATGTATCCTTTTCCCTTGGGTTCAGCGTTTGGAATATAACAACCCTCCAAAATATTTTCTCGACACCCTAACATATTTAATACGTCCCAATATGTCCTAAAATACACCCCATATGTGAAAACCGAGCCCAAAATACGATATATCATAAAAAAAATTAAATGAAAACAAAGTTTTTATGTCGCTCGCGGGCCGCGTAAGACCACACCTGGATCTACGCGGGGCGTAACAGCTCTACAACGAGGCGCAGCCATGAGCCGACACGTGTCATGATCGTGTCGACTCTAGTGGTAATGACCAATCAGGGCTAAGGTCTACACCCCTACTACGCGGGCTGCGTAGCCCGAGGTCTCACTTTACGCGGGCTGCGAGGAAACAAGAATCAGGCCCTATATAAGGAGGGCATCGGGCCTTCAGTTAGATCGTTCAAAATTCTTTTCTCTCTCGAAAAATCATATAGTATAAGCTATACTCGGGTGTTATATCCCCCTAAATAACGAAGTTCTGCTCCGTTGTAAGTATCATAACCCCTGGATACGTATTAGATACGCTGCCCGATTAATCTAGGGTTCCGTAACGGCTGTCGTGGTTCTGCCCGACATAGTCGTTGGAATGCCGTCTTGGGGAGGGTATTACTAATGTTAAAATGGGTTATTATACTAACACGTGTACATTTGTGTAAAATTATAGATAATCACCAGGAACCCTTAAAGGAAATCTAAGACAGCAATGTGAGTTTATCCTCTTTTTGTAAATTTTTTGTGAATTGTTTTACAAAACCTTAAAGATTTTACAATGTGATTAAGCAGTGATTGAGTCTTTGTAATTCTTCAATTACTGCCGGTATGTTAGGGTTTTGTATACAAAGTGTGGAAGACGTTACCATTGGACAAAGAGTTAGCCAATGAGTAATATGACCCACCAGTCAGGATTGACAGTACTGAATGAGTAATTGTGTAGATATAAGCATTGTAATCGCTCTCAATACTATGTTAATTGATAAAACTCTTCTTGATTAAACCGGGATTCACTCACCAGTATTTCCCACTAACAAATGTTTTTAAAACGCATTTAAGGTAACAAAATGTAAAAGCCAATTAGAAGAAAGCCAGCTGGAGAGCACTGACGGCTTGGAAAAATGTGGCTATAAAAGTTACCTAAAATACGATGTTTTAAATTCAATAAAATAGGGTGTATCCCTATAAACATGTTGTAATAAGAAACTTGGGTTTTACCCATGTGATTATTAATATAAAATATGGTGGTTTTACTCTGATAAAATATTTCCTAACTACGGTCCTCATGAAAATTCCGCTGCCAAAATGATTAAACACACGATACCACCAAAACTGGTTCGCGGCCGCCCGTTCCCGGGACAGATAGGGATCGGGGGTTGCGACAGAAGGTGGTATCAGAGCTAAGCCACTGATTCAGCCACAGAAGTGTTCTGCTGACATCAAGATATTATTTAAAGTGTTAGGAAATAAATTATGGAAATACGTGCATAACTGTATTTTACTGTTATGTGTTATTTGACTATTTGTTAGTTTACAGTATGAGTGACTAAGGACCTTCCGACGCGTATCGTCAGTTGTCCAGCTCACCTAGGAGCGAAGGCACCTCTTCACAGCCTGCCCTCTCAGGGTATTCAGCTGATGATGAAGAAGGGATATCCGTGTTTAAGGCTCAGTCTGAAGAGCCATTCCATTAGAAAAAGAGAGGATGGTTTAGTAAGGGAGCACATGAGCGTAGGAAAAGAATGAAAAAGTTGCAAGAACAGCGAGTACTAGCAGCCGCTAAAAGAGAAACAGATGCCCATACCCAAGACATGCTTAATAGGAGTTTAGCAAACTTCCATATTTTAGCAACCACAGCTGCCGATCCAAACCTGGAACAAGTGATAGCACCCCAATCATTACAACCAATGGAAATAGAAAACAACCCTGAAAATCAAGTTGAAATGCATGATTTTAATCTAGAGGAGATACATAGGGTTCCAGCACCCAATCCCTTAGACCCAGACTATGATCCGTGGTTAGATGACCATAGGGATTATGTGCAACGCTACCAACTGACAGACCTACCCATGCCAAACCTATCAGCTTACCCAGGTCTGGACCCTCTAGATCCCTACTATGATAATGATGAATACATTAGGGAGATCTTAGAGAATCCGTATCCTCAGGAAGAAACCATGCCATTGTACCCAGATCCAGTACCAGCACCTGCACCCCCAATGAGTGCAGAGAATGTGCAAGAACTCTGAACTTTCAGAGAAGAAATCTTAGCAAGTTGCGAGAGAATGAGGTATGTCGGAGAACAACTCGTCTGGAAGTATGACGAACGTCATATGGATTTCTGGATGAATCCATATCCGTGAAGGTAATGGTAGGAGATGGCAATAATAATAATAATACTAATAATAATAATAATAAATCTATCGTAGTATAGACCACTTCGTGGTTAGTGATGCATAATAGTATTTTAATTTTAATTTACAGTATCGGTTTGTACTAAATACTATATAAAAATAGAGTAAGTCGCAATTCTCGACGCTTTTGACCAATATGCGTGTTGTATGGTTGATAGTATTACTTATTATCTTGTGATATTAATACGTGATAATTGTTTAAAATTCAGATGGCCGACCAAGTGAACCAAGAGAATCTGGATAATAACCCGAAAATTCAGAATGACAATAACCTGGATAACGATAACCTGAATAACAACAATAATGGAAACCAAATGGATAATAGTGCCATCCAACACATAGTGGCATAAGGGATTATAGACGCAATGCCATTTATTATCCAAAATGTTAGGGAAGCCGATAATAAAAGTAAACATAGCAGTAAGCGACCAACTGAACCTGAAAACAGTGTAAACAATGGACCTATACTTCAAGTGCCCATTCCCAAAAGAAGAAGAACCATGCCTTATGGTTGTTCTTATAAAGAATTCTGGTCTTGTAAACCAATGGAATTCTCGGGCAAAGAAGGGGCCATTGCAACTCTACGCTGGATAGAAAAGACCGAGGCTGTCTTAAAAATAAGCAAGTGTGCAGAAGAGGATAAGATAATGTTTGCTTCTAATCTATTTAAGAATTCAGCCTTAGAATGGTGGAATACTATCCTCCAATCTAGAGGAAGTGACAGGGTTTACAATATGGAATGGGAGGAATTTAAGGATAAGGTGGAAAGAAAATTATGCCCTCCCAATGAAAAAAGATCAGATAGCAACTAAGTTCTTAAACCTTAGAATGACAGAAGTGGATAGTAAGGGGTACACTAAGTTATTCTTTGAATATGCTAGAATAGTGCCAACCCTTGCGTCACCTGAACCAGTATTAATCTCCCGTTACATCTGGGGATTAATTGGAGAGATAAGACATGTAGTCAAGGCAGCTAGACCACAAACCATAGAAGAAGCTGTAGAACTAGCCAATACCTTGACTGATGAATTAGTCCGTACCCGAGAAGAGGATCAAAGAAGGAACCTAACCCAGAAACTTACCCAAGAATTTCGCTCTGGAATTTTAATTGTGGGAAAAATGTAGGTTCTACCTCTGCAACCTATTGCAAATATTGCAAAAAGAAGCATTCTGGAAGATGCTCCATATATTGCAACTTTTGCAAAATATCTGGACACAAGGAAGAAGACTGCAGGAAAAAGCCTAACAACAGGACATGCTACAACCGCGGAGAACAAGGCCACATCAAGCCAAACTGTCTGAAATTAGCTCCAGCTACAAACAACAAGAATACTAAAAATGCTAGAGCATTTGTTCTTACTGCAGATGAAGCCAAGATGATTTCGGACGTGATAGCCGGTACGTTTTTAGTTAATGATGTTTTTGCTAAAGTATTATTTGACTCTGGTGCGAACCAAAGTTTTATTAATACTTTATTTTGCAAATTACTCAATCAACCATTAACTAAACTCCCACAAGAATGTCTAGTAGAGACAGCGAATGGGGAAACCGTTAAGATTTCTTAAATCTTGCAGGGAGCAAGAATAGAAATTCTAAATCTAAAGTTTATTGCAAACCTTTACCCAATGAATCTGGCAGGATTCGATGTTGTATTAGGAATGGATTGGTTGATAGCCAATAAAGCCAGTATTTTATGTGATCAAAAGTCAATCCAAGTAAATTCACCAAGGGATGAAAAGATCAAAATTAAAGGAAATAAGTCATCTAGATCTACAAAATTCATCTCTGTGATGAAAACAGCAAGTTATATAAGAAAATGATCATTAGTGTATTTGATTTCTATAATCACTAACACTAAAGGAAAAGAACTAAAATATATTCCAGTAGTATCTCAGTTTTCAGGTGTATTTCCAGAAGAATTACCAGGACAACCTCCAGATAGGGAAGTTGAATTCAGAATTCACCTGTTACCTGAAACACCACCCATTGCTAAAGCACCCTACCGCTTCGCACCCGCAGAAATGCAAGAACTAAAGAAACAGTTAGATGAATTGTTGGAGAAAGGATTCATACAGCAGAGTTCATCCCCGTGGGGAGCACCAATTTTATTCGTTAAGAAGAAAGACGGATCCATGCGTATGTGCATTGATTACCGTGAATTGAACAAAGTCACGATTAAGAATCGGTATCCATTACCAAGAATCGATGATCTGTTCGATTAGTTGCAAGGAGCACGATTTTTCTCAAAAATCGATTTAAGGTCAGGATATCATCAATTAAAGGTACGGGAAGAGGACATTCCTAAAACCGCATTTAGAACAAGGTATGGTCATTATGAATTTACTGTCATGCCATTTGGTTTAACCAATGCCCCAGCTGCATTTATGGACATGATGAACCGAATATGTAAGCCATATTTGGATAAATTCATAATTGTCTTTATAGATGATATTCTTATTTACTCTAAGAACCAAGAGGAACATGCAAGGCATTTGCACGCACTTTTTAGTTTATTAAGAAAGGAAAAGCTTTATGCTAAGTTTTCAAAGTGCGAATTTTGGTTAGAACAGGTACAATTTCTTGGACACTTAGTCAATCATGAAGGAATTCATGTAGATCCCACCAAGATCGAGGCAATTACTAAATGGAAAACCCCTGAGTCACCAACTAAGGTTAGAAGTTTCTTAGGATTAGCCAGTTATTATAGAAGATTTATTCGAGATTTTTCTAGAATAGCCATTCCCTTAACTAAGTTAACCTGTAAATCTGTTAAGTTTAAATGGGAATCAAAACAAGAAGAAGCATTTAGAACTCTTAAGCAAAGATTAACCAATGCACCCATACTAGCATTACCAGAAGGAACTGAAAACTTTGTAGTCTATTGTGACGCTTCTAAGTTAGGTTATGGATGTGTGTTGATGCAACGCCAAAAGGTTATAGCTTACGCATCTAGACAACTTAAGAATCATGAAGAGAATTATTCAACCCATGATTTAGAATTAGGAGCTATAATTTTTGCCCTGAAAATTTGGAGACATTACCTTTATGGTAATAAGTTTACTATTTTCACTGATCATAAGAGTTTAAGATATGTTTTTGGGCAAAAGGAGTTGAATATGAGACAAAGACGCTGGATGGAGATGCTAAGTGATTATGATTGTGATATCCAGTATCATGCAGGAAAAGCTAATATAGTAGCTGATGCTTTAAGTCGAAAGTATCATGAAAAGTAAAAAAGAGTACGTTCTCTTAAATTAAATCTGCAAGTAGATTTAAATGAGCAAATTAGAAAAGCACAAGAATCAGTAATCAAGGATGATACTGAAAAGTTAAAAGGAATAATTAAGGAATTAGAACAAGGAACGGGTGGAACTTGGAGATTCCATAAGAAGAGAATGTGGATACCTAAATTAGGAAACCTACGTCATCATATATTAGAAGAATCCCATAAGTCTAAGTATACGATACATCCAGGAAGTGATAAAATGTATCAGGATTTAAGAAAGAATTTCTGGTGGATATGAATGAAAAAGAATACAACAACTTATGTTGCCAAGTGTTTAACCTATTCACAAGTTAAAGCTGAACACCAGAAACCCTCAGGTTTATTACAGCAGTTAGAAATGCCAGTTTGGAAATGGGAATTGATAACAATGGATTTTGTTACCAAATTACCCAAAACCAGGAAAGGTAATGATACAATCTGGGTGATTGTAGACAGGCTAACTAAGTCAGCTCATTTCCTACAGACGAAGGAAACTTTCAGTATGGAACAATTAGCTAAATTGTATGTAAATGAAGTAGTTTCTTTACATGGAATTCCTTTATCAATTGTTTCTGATAGGGATAGCTGTTTTACCTCTCATTTTTGGACAAGTTTCCAAAAAGCTATGGGAACCAAGTTGAATCTAAGCACAGCTTATCATCCTCAAACAGAGGGACAAAGCGAAAGGACAATTTAGACAATGGAAGATATGCTTAGAGCTTGTGTAATTGATTTCGGAGGTAATTGGGACGATCACTTACCATTAATATAATTTTCTTATAATAATAGTTATCACACAAGTATCAATGCTGCACCATTCGAAGCACTTTATGGACGAAAGTGTCGAACCCTAGTCTGTTGGGCAGAAATTGGTGAAAAGGAACTATCTGGACCTGAGATAGTACAAGAAACAACAGACAAGATCATTCAAGTCAAGGAACGACGGAAAGCAGCACGTGATCGACAAAAGAGATATGCTGATAACAGGAGAAAACCGTTGGAATTTCAGGTAGGAGATAAAGTGTTGTTGAAAGTCTCTCCTTGGAAAGGAGTAGTAAGATTCATCAAAAGGGGAAAGATAAGTCCCAGGTATATTGGACCTTTTGAGATTATTAGAAGAATAGGACCTGTAGCCTATCCGCTACAACTGCCAGAGGAAATGGCAAGAATACATGATGTATTTCATGTATCTAATCTCAAGAAATGCTTAGCTGATGAATCATTAGTTGTGCCTCTTAAGGACGTAGAGGTAAATTGTCATGGCCCCCGACCCACCCTGGACGGAATCGGGAGTCGCGAACAGCCCGGTGGTACCGGTGATTATTTTGAAAATGTTGCAGCGGAAATTTCATCAGAACCGTGAGTTAGGAAAAATATCAGAGTTTAGAAACACCGGATTTTATTTATTAAATAGATGGAATAAATCCATGTTTTACAAAGGTAGCTTTAATAAGATAAATTTGATTACATAAAACAATATTTCTTAATTTGATTTAATTAATAAAATAAGCCACTTCTTGATGCCTTTCAGTGCCGTATCCATCTTTTACTCCAATCTACTGTAATTACCTGAAAAGTATTTTAAAAAGGTTTTGTCAGCGGGAAATACTGAGTGAATCATTCATTTTGCATAATGATGCATAGTTATTAATTACAGCATAAGAGCGATTACAATGGCTTCTATCTTATTTTTATCTGGCGCTCTGTCACAATGGTGACGATGGTCATACCACTATTAGGTCAATGAACCTAAATAGTGATGATTATCCCTAGTAGGTCAATGAACCTAACTGGGAGAAAATTAGTAATGTGCACAATACCCCACTAGCCAGTGATTCAAGATATCCACGACTTAGTCCTTGTAATTATAACTTTTGAAAATAATTTGAGGTATTGTAAAATAATTGATAAAAAGAGAATGACTCACAGATAATCATGCAGATTCATACGACCACAATTTAGTCTACAGATAAGCCTTGATATAGTGCAGATTTATACAGGCAGAGCTTAGCTTATTGATTTAGCCTTGTAACCTCGTGCACACAAACTAGGTAGGTAACTTAATACAGCATTTACGATAACTCACGAGATTAAAACCCTCACAATGAATAACAAAGTGCAATCACTTAAACATCCATCGGATTCACAACGAAGGACAGAGTTTCCCCCCAATTCGGGTGGTACTCAACATCCTGTCGGAATCACAACAAATGACAAAGGATAGTACTAAAACATCCATCGGATAGTTTCTATCAATCGGACATTGAATCGTAGCAGCGATCGAGTTAATACCCTGTTTGCGGCAGCACCCCGCTATACTAATTAGTGATTTGTGTGTGTTTTTAGAGTATTTGGACGATATCTCAGTGTGTATTTCGAGTTTGATCGTCGTTCAATCGCCAGAAATAAAGTCCCAATGTTCTGCTATTTATACTCGATTTTGACCTGGCTTACGGACCGTAAGACTCAACCCTTACGGTCCGTAAGGGACACATTTGCACTATAGGTTTGCCACGTGTGGGACTAGGCCTGTTGAGTTGACAAATTCTCGAAATTCAATTTAGACAGCGAGATAATTAGATAATCGTCGAGTAGGAAATACCCCCCCTGAGTTTTAGGGGCCCTGATCCTGATTCTGATTGTTCTGAAAATTTTAGGGTTTGTGCAGAATTACTTGGGTGTCTCAATTAGGTTTTCCTATTTGATAAAATAATAAAATAAATAGGACTTTTAGTGAGGGTTGTTACATTAGGGGTCCGGGTTTATACTTACAGAACGTTTTTAGGACATTTTTGTGTGAGTCGTTACATAAATGAACAGTTAAAGTTTGTAGAAAAACCTCTACAAATTGAAGACATGAAAGTCAAGAATCTCAAACACAAGAGATTAGTTCTGGTCAAAGTAAAGTGGGATTCCAAAAGAGGACCAGAGTATACATGGGAGCTTGAATCAGAAATGCAAAGGAAATGCCCACACCTGTTCCAGTAGACCTCGAGGACGAGTTCTAAAACAAGGTGGGGAGGATATAACAACCCTCCAAAATATTTTCTCGACACCCTAATATATTTAATACATCCCAATATGTCCTAAAATACACCCATATGCGAAAACCGAGCCCAAAATACGATATATCATAAAAAATTAAATAAAAACAAAGTTTTTATGTCGCTCGTGGGCCGCGTAAGACCACACCTGGATCTACGCGGGGCGCGACGGCTCTACAACGAGGCGCAGCCCTGAGCCGACACGTGTCATGATCGTGTCGACTCTAGTGGTGAAGACCAATTAGGGCTAAGGTCTACACCCCGACTACGTGGGCCGCGTAGCCCGAGGTCTCACTTTACGCGGGCCGCGAGGAAACAAGAATCAGGCCCTATATAAGGAGGGCATCGGGCCTTCAGTCAGATCGTTCAAAATTCTTTTCTCTCTCAAAAAATCATATAGTATAAGCTATACTCGGGTATTATATCCCCCTAAATAACGAAGTTCTACTCCATTGTAAGTATCATAACCCCTGGATACGTATTAGAAACGCTACCCGATTGATCTAGGGTTCCGTAACGGCTGTCGTGGTTCTGCCCGACGTAGTCGTTGGAATGCCGTCTCGGGGAGGGTATTACTAATGTTAAAATAGGTTATTATACTAACATGTGTACATTTGTTTAAAATTATAGATAATCACCAGGAACCCTTAAAGGAAATCTAAGACAGCAATGTGAGTTTATCCTCTTTTTGTAAATTTTTTGTGAATTGTTTTACAAAACCTTAAATATTTTACAATGTGATTAAGCAGTGATTGAGTCTTTGTAATTCTTCAATTACTGCCGGTATGTTGGGGTTTTGTATACAAAATGTGGAAGACGTTACCATTGGACAAAGAGTTAGCCAATGAGTAATATGACCCACCAGTCAGGATTGACAGTACTGAATGAGTAATTGTGTAGATATAAACATTGTAATCGCTCTCAATACTGTGTTAATTGATAAAACTCTTCTTGATTAAACTAGGATTCACTCACCAGTATTTCCCACTGACAAATGTTTTTAAAACGCGTTTCAGGTAACAAAATGTAAAAGCCAATTAGAAGAAAGCCAGCTGGAGAGCACTGACGGCTTGGAAAAATGTGGCTATAAAAGTTACCTAAAAGACAATGTTTAAATTCAATAAAATAGGGTGTATCCCTATAAACATGTTGTAATAAGAAACTTGGGTTTTACCCATGTGATTATTAATATAAAATATGGTGGTTTTACTCTGATAAAATATTTCCTAACTACGGTCCTGATGAAAATTCCGCTGCCAAAATGATTAAACACACGATACCACCAAAACTGGTTCGCGGCCGCCCGTTCCCGGGACAGATAGGGATCGTGGGTTGCGACATGCAGTGCCAGCTCGTACCTCGGCTGGCTGGTTGGTATCCCTACGCTTGTTGGCATTGTTGTTGTTGTTCGCTCGAGTGCTCTTCTTGAAATTAGTGAACTTTCTTTTGTTATCCCCTGATGACTCCAGATGAGTCTCATTCTTTTTCGTTTCTGAGATCAAAAACTTTCCTAATCGAACTGCCTCCTCAGTAAGCGCCACACTTAGATCAATAACCTAAGAAATAGTTGGAGGCTTGGAAGCTGTAACCATACTCAAGATCTGAGGTGCCAATCCCCAGATAAAACGCTCAATCCTTTTAAACTCTGGTTCCACCTGATAAGGGAAAACTCTCGACAAATCATGAAATCGCTGGATGTACTCAGCTACCTTCAGACCATGCATTTTTAAGTTCTAGAATTCTGTTTCCAACTTCTGAATCTCCGCTCGAGAGCAATACTTTTTGCGCATTAACTCCTTCAGTTCATCCCATGATAATGCGTATGCAGCAGCTTCACCCAAAGTCTGAACTTGGAGGTTCCACCACGAAAGCGCTCCGTCCAGAAATAACCCAGAAATATACGTAACCCTTTGTTCCGGAGCACATTTGCTCATCCTCAATACAGAGTCACTTTTCTCCACCCAGGGTACAAAGGCGACAGCACCCCCAGTGCCATCGAAATTTAGGGGCTTGCAGTCCAATAATTGTTTGTAGGTACAGCCTGTAACACAAGCAGCACCATTCGCAATAAGCATTAGCAAAGCACAATTGGAAATATCCAAACGAGTTGTAATGTGTCTTAGGTGACTTAAAATTACCGATTGGGGGCTTATTCCCAGAGGTACCACCGCTATGTTCGGAGCGAAGGGCCTCGTGCTGAGCGATGGCTTGTGAGATGCGCTCTTGCAGCTCTGCCTCTGTCCTTGGCAGAGGGTTGTTGGTATCGGTATTTCTTCGAGGCGGCATCCTTCTTCTAGTAAGGAGATTTGGATGGGTTAGGCCTTATATGTTAAATAAATAAATACTTGTCTAGGAGTCGTATGTATATATATAACATAAACAATCATCACAACAATCAACCACACAATAACATAATCATCGCATGAATACGTAAACCAACAATGTATTTAATGAGAACACGACTATTGAGCTTTCATTAATAACCAACCACAAGTTACATCGTTTTCAGATCGTAGCATATCAAAAGAGACATGGGGTCACACTACCCCTGTCAAATAAGTTTGTCAATATACAAAAGTGATAATCAAAAAGTGGTCTTCATGTCTTTGTAATCTCGGCTCAATTATAACGTTCTCACCAAAAGTAGAGCATCTGCATAAAACCAAAAACCTACGACACTGATGGCGGAGGAGGAGGGAAAAAGAGCAAACTGCGAACATGGGCGAGCTCCTCCTCGAGCTCATGAACTCGGCGAATCAAAAAGCTAATCTGCTGCTCAACAGTGAGAAATCGGGCATCAAAACCCGGAATAGATGCGGGAGCAGCAGGTGGAGGTACAAAAGAAGCTGATGATGAGGGTGGGGGAGCAGAAGTAGGATGAAACGGAAATGGTGACCGTCTGGCACCCTCATCGAACTCCAGCTCGAGAACTCGGCGACTCAAAATCTCGAACTGTAACTGTAGTGACAAAAGTAACTCATCACGAGTGTAGCCTCCATAATGAGAGGGATGATAAGGGTCAGAAATAGGCATAGTGTATGGTGGGAACCATCGAAATGGCTCGTCCAGTGAAGCTCGTGTGGAAGGGGTAAAATGTGGGATCGGTGGAAAATTAGCTGAAGCGAACGGATCAAAACTCGGGGGCTGTCCCGAGGTGCCTTCCCCTGGTCGGGGAGCTGGGATCTCCTATAGAAAAATGATCGGAAGGTCAGTACGATGAGCATCAGACACAAAAGGAAGTGGGGGAACAATGTCAGCAGGTGGGGGCTGCGGAATGAATGGATCAGCAGGTGGAAGGTTAAGTGGGGCTGGAACATGCTCAGGTATGAGTGGTGCAACATCGGGTAAACCAAATAGAACAGGGTCTGGATCAGGAATATGCTCTGGGACGTGAGGGGGTGTAGGGACTCGAACAGGGGATGACGGTGCCGCAGACATCACAGTGTCGTCATCTGAATCGGTGGCATAGAGCTGAAGTCCTGTAGCCCACAGGGCCGATGAAGTTACAGACTCAAAGGAGTCTGCAATAGAATGCAAGCTAGAATCGGAAGATATCTCAATAACAGGTATAGCAGGAGGAGGTATATCTAGCACAACAACATTGTCAACCTCCCCATCACCCTGAGCATCTACTACGGGATCGCCCAAAAACAAATCAACATCATCATCAAAAAGATCGTCGAAGGGCCAATCCTCTGGGGGAATGACCAATAAAGGAACAGCATCCAGGATGGGGGCAACAATATGCTCACAATCGGGGTGACCGATGATGAGATGGTCCTTGATAGGAGCGGGGAAAGCAAAAGCATCATCAATGGGAATGCCATCAGCAATAGGTGCATCATTTCCAAAGTCCGGTAAAGCGAAGGGCTGAAAATCGTCCTCGTCGTCGGGCAACATCTACGGATCACTCTCTGAATCTGACGTGAAGATCTCCGGCTATGGAGCTATCTCGTCGTCGGAAACCACTGCCATAGGGTCATGGTCGTCTGACAATCCACTCTCAGACGATGACATAGGTACCTGTAACATAATAATCATGGCATGTGCACATATGTTAACCACTATCAGTCGGTGTATGTAAACAAAGACAGGCATCACTTTAACATGTATTCACGTTATCCCTATGTGAGACTTTTCTAACTTAACAAGTCTACCCCATGCAAACTAAACCATCGACTGTGTCTTTGTTCGTGTTTCTTGTCTTTCCTTTGTAAAAATGTTTGTTCCATGGATCTTGGCGTTTTGGAAATGCAATGAAAAATATTTTGTAAAAATATTTTCGTGAGAGAGTCCTAATGATTGTAGTCTAGACTCGAGAAGGAATCCTAGTTCACTACAATCGAAGCTCTGATACCAAATTGTCACACCCTGACTTTTGCGAAAGCGTAATATGTGTGACTTGCTTAATATCATTGCATTCAATTATAACAAACAACTATATGATAGAAACCATGATATTCATCCATTAATAAGTTTCAAAATAATACAAACCACATTGTTTTAGTACTAACCAAGACTTCAAGTTTAACATACAACCAACCAAATGTTTTAAGTTCCATAAAGGACTTTAACAAAAGACTTAGATAAAACAAGGCTTTGATTCATGTATCCCATCGAAGATAAGATACACAATTCAAACCCTTCAAAACGGGATGACATCACTTCTTGTAAACACATCTTGAAAACTTTGAACACTCGCCAGATCCATATCAATTTTCTGAAATACATGTAGTTTGAAAACATCAACAAAAGTTGAGCGAGTTCATGTGTTTGTCTGTGTGCACAGATAACCTTGTAAATATTTGTAAGTATGCATTTTTAAACCAGTATGAAAGCGTCTATGAACAGATCAATTAATGATTTGCAAGGTCATTAATATGTGTGCAACGGCGTAGGAAGGCTCAAACCTAGCAGATTTTGTACCGGGCTTCCGGCTGGAAGACATAGTCACCACCTTCTGCCACTTCCGACCCAGGGGTGGGGCTCGCAACACCCAAATAGATCTATCACTCATGTTCCTCGGTCCTTATACGAGGATTAATGGTCTTAAGTGTGCGCCAACCCATTCACATTATCTAACAGTTCATTCCTTAGCTAACCATACCATTTGTAAACGTTTGTAAACAATTGTAACATGTATTTCACCCCCGAAGTTATAAAACTGAAAACAGTTAAAAGAAAAGGGGGACATCAACTCACAATCTTGCGTCCTGCTGCCTGGTGTAACTCAAAGGTCCTGTCCTGAAGTCGTGCAACCACCTACACACGTGCTATGGTTTATTAGACAGCTAGGTCGTGTAACGACTCTTAGTCTTATGTGTTATGACTTAATCATACTTTTGATGTGCATTATATTATTCCAAAGTATACAATTATAGGTTAAAATAATAATATTTTAACTTAAATTATATTTATCAATTTTTGGAATATTTGTTAAAATAATATATTTTAACTTGGTATATTATGTATTTATACCTGTATATTCTCCCAAGTATGGGTGTACTTGTACTTGTGTATTTCTAGACTTGTGTATTTTGCCAAATATTGATGGCGTATTCCGGTGTGCATTTGTACGTAAGAGAATATGTATTTTCTTGTATTTATTAAGTATTTTATACTTAATCTTGTATTTAATTTTCTGGAATAATATTTTTATTCAAATAAAAATTCACCAATTTATATTCTTAAAATATATGCTTTTTAAGAAAATTTTTATAGAAAATTATCTATAAATCTTCCTTGGCAAAAATAATTATATTTTCATATAAACCTCAAAAATAATGTATCTTCAAGATTACTTAGAAAATATTCATAAATCCATTTTTCACCCAAAATAATATATTCTTAGTTGTTTAAGAATATATATATATATATATATATATATATATATATATATATATATATTTCTCCACTCAAAATTAATATATTTTCTACTTGGTAAAATATGATATATCTTGTAATACTTGTAAAAATCATATTTTCCGTTCTTTTGGTTTTCAAAATACCGTTTAACTCGTTTGTCAAAATGTATAAATTTAATTCTGGAATATATATAAGTGTAGTCCATACGTCCGTTTGTCCGATTTTCCAATATTCGGGTATAATTCATATATTTATTTTCTTGGAGTTTTGGTAATATTTTGTATTACAATTTTTGTATTTTGGTAAGTTATATTATTTTCAAGTCCTAAAATAATATAACTAATACACATAATATACAAGTAGCACACAAATTGTGACATCTAAATATATTTCCCTAAATATATACTTAGTCACTTTTATTTATAAAAAATCAACCTCCAATACTTGTAATTTTTGTAACAAAAATTATGGCAAATTTTACATTAAAAACCATGATTAAAATTTACTTATAAACAATTGTTTAAAAATATTTTTCTAAGTGTTTAAATTCTACAAAAATTTTGCCATAGTTTCCCCTTAAAAATGGAGGTTTCCATGCTTTAAAAAGCATATCATTTTCTTTTAAAATCATCATCAATCATCAACAATTCATTCAAGACTTACCATGAGCCAAAATCATGCAATTTACACTACATCATGAACTTGAAATTTTGTAAAAACTTGTAGTAACTTAGTATGTTATTTAGTAGGTTTAGTTACCCTTAAAAATATGGTTATTTGTTTATAAATCACATTCTTGTAAAATTTAGTCTTTTAGAACTTACTAGATGATTTTCTAAAAATGATTTTTCTTGTATTTTTCTTGTTAACAACATGTTTCTAGCTTTGATTTAACACTAAAAACATGATTACTTTCTTTAAAAATCATGATCTTGTAAATTTTGTAAATAACTTTGGTTTCTTGAGAAAACTATTTTTAAAATCATTCATTTACAAGTCTTATAACATGTATCCATCATCATCATACACAAAAACAATTTCATTTTTCAAGTTCATGTTCACATAAAGGATGATCATTTTAATTTTCACAAGATTCATCCTCTCACTTGCTAGATCATGTGTTTAATCACAATCTAGCAAGTTTCTTATGATGATCATCATCATAATCACAAGAATTCAATCATCAAGTATCATACATACACTAAATCAACATAGATTCTTATGTTTTTAAGATTTATGTGAAAGATTATCTTTTTGTTTCATTATGATCTTCATGATTAATTACTTACATAATCTTTTAACCATCGTAATGAGAAGTAAAATCAAGTTACAAGAGGCTTACTACTAGCACAAGGGCTAGGGAAGAATCAAAGATGAAGAAGATGATGAACAAGGTGGATAAAAGCTCTAGGAAGTGGTCCTTCAAGCTCCAATGCCTCCAAGCTTCCGAACTTAGCTCCTAGCACCTTAGAACCTCCTTGGATTGTATGATAATGGAGTGAAGATGATGGAAGTGTGGGTGGTGGGTTACGGCCGAGAACAAGGAGAAGGAGAGGAGAAGTGAGTTGGTTTGATGTGTGAAATGTGTTAATGTGAGGATCTTGTGGTTTTTAAGAACAAATCTCCAACATTTTATAAACTCATGGATAATATGCTCCTAAAGTATCAAACAAATCTAATAAACAATTGAAACAAAATCAGGGGGGTGGCCCACCTTGTAACCGTCGAGTGGGGGGGGGGGGGGTATGTGGTTGAAATGTAATGGTAAGTTAGATGTCTTGGTTAGATTCTAAGTATGATGATTAGTGTTATAAGTGTTATATGTTTATAAGGTGTATTATGATGTTCGGTGACCATAACTAGCTCGGAAACGTTAAAACAATGCTTCTAGTGAAAATTTGGTGTTTCGGGTAGTGTCCGGTTGTTCGGTTGGTTACCGGTTCGTTAAGGTGCTAAGTTACGCAATTTATTGTGCTTTATGTTCCCTTTTGTGACAGTTTTGATTCCCGACACTTAGGAAGGTATTCTGGACCGTTAAACCATAATTCTGCATTATATTGTGTTGTTAAAATGCTGATTTTTGCTGAAATATGCAGAATTCTGCAGTTTTCGTGAGTTTTAGGCACTTTCCGGCACTTAAACTATCTCTAGAGAGGCAGTTTTATGATCATTACTTCCCTACACACTATACTAGGGTAATTTTTGGTTTCGGGCTCATTATGTGTCTTAACATCATGTCTGTCTGAGTACTGAACTCTCGTCAGTATTTCTAACTTGTTTGATAACTGTGCCAACTTTGTTTCGTGCACTAAGTAAATCATATTGTGTTGCATGCAATAATGATATGAAGTCATGCAACATGTAATGCACTTATATGTATATCACAGTAATCAGAAATCATTCATGTCATTAATTCAGATCAAGCACAGTCATTAAGATATAAATCACTGTTTGACATGTACGGAATTACATGAAAAATTGACAGTTGTCACAGCTGCCATCCCCAACTAACACTTTGACGCCCAACACCCCAACTTAATACTCAGTTTCTTCTGTCACCGCTATGTTAACCGAGTTAGTGTTTTTGCCTACGTGTCACCACCTTTCCTACATGGCTATGATTACATGGACTATTTTTGTATAAGAAATGAATATTGAAGCATAATAGGACTATTTCTAAAATTCACACTTTCTTCAAGCCTCTTCATAAACAAAAGCACAGACCCTAAAAACCCTAAACCCCCCCATTTTCTCGAGGGGCAAACACCAGAGCTACAAACAATAGTTCATTAATGGCGTTTAGGTTATGTGTTATTATTTAAAAAACCAGGATGGTGTTCCAGGGGAAAAAGGTGATGACTGCAGTGGTGGTTTAGGGTCAAAGACGGGGAAACAGAAGTGGGTTCCAGTGTTGAGGTCAGCAGTAGCCTGATAATGATGATTGTGGTCGCACTAATGGCGACGATGGCGATTATGAACAGGTCGGGGCGAGCCAACAAAGGTTCTGACGATGACGGTGATGTTGTGGTGATGATTATTGGTCGCAACGATGGTGTTCCGACGAAGTTGCGGTTACCGAATCCACCAGAGCTTACTGTCTGCGCGAAGAGACAAGGCCTCTGGGCGCCGTGGTGTTCTGCCGAAAAGAGGCGAACAGAGAAGATGAAAAGGCGGCTACGTGGTGGTGGTTCCAGGTGCGGTGACGACCGTAGGAGGCGTTATGACAGTAACGTAGAAGATGTGTTAGTGGTGGATGTTGAGGAAACGATTAACGTTGTGTGTGTGTGTGAGAGAGGAGAAAATACTATGTGCGGTGGTGTGGTGGTGTTTCTTGCTGGATGTGATCATAGGCTTTAGATTATAGGGTGTGGAGGAGTCAAATCCTTGGAGGATGCCCCTCCACGTCATCGCCACGTCAACATCCAAGGAGGATGCCTCTCCAACGATGGACAAGGGGGGGGGGGGTGGAGGATGGGCCTCCCCCCATTTTTATTTATTAATTTTTTTTTTAAATTCAACATGTTTTTAAACATTTAATAAGTTATAAAATAAAATAATTAATATAAAAAAAACATAACATAACTTAAAAAAAATACTAGATTGGTAAAAATTAAAAATCCTAAGAATTCCATTTTTTAGCGATCTTTTCTTTCCTTTTACGCAAAACTAGACGGTCTACTTTCGGATACGAGTTGATTTCGGCTATCATTATCTCCCATTCCTTTATTTCTACCGCTTCTTGCTTCAACCGAACCCGTTCGTCCACTTCACGTTGCTTCGCTTGTACCTTTTGGGTTGTGACCTCGGTGTATGCTTTGAACGGGCTTCGCATTAGCATTTGTTGCATGGATTGCATTTGGTTTATTTGAGCGAAGGCGTTGGGGATTTGTTGGAAACCCGAGAAAGAAAATTTCAATGCCGACCAATCGGATCCATTGTTAGATAGTAGTCGGGTACCGAGAAAACGTTCGGGTTTAGGTTTGTGTTCGCGTTTGGGTTCGGGTTGTTTGGATTGTATGGATCCATGGCAAAATTTATAGAAAAGATTGAAGAATTTGTATAAAGTTGAGAGAGAGTTTGGGTTGGAATGGATAAAAAAATAGGGTGAAAGATGTGTATTTAAAGATAAAATAATTAATTAATTTAAAAAAAAATAGTCGTTAGAGAGGCATTTAATTCGATTTTTTTTTTATAAAAAACTAATCGTTAAACGGCATATTTTTGAATTGTGGAGGCATAGCAAGAACGTCTTGGGGAAGATGGTGAGGACGGGGACGGACCTAGGGGCGGTGTGCTGGGGCGTCGCTGGCCTTCGCCGGCCCTAGGCCGCTCCCCACACCGATTAGCCTTATAAGGTATCAAATAATCCAACTCAGCATGCCATGCTGGAACTGGAGTGCCACGTATGACCAAAACATAACTAAGTTAGTGGTCAGTTAATGACTGGGTGACACAACAAACCAAGTGTTAAATTGGAGGTGACGGGCGTCAAAGTGATAGTTGGGGGTGACAGCGGCCAATACCCAATAGTTAGGGTGATAAAACCCAATAAGGAATGATTTTTCAAAAAAGGTAACTTGTATGGCAAGAAAAAAATGAATCTAGTGATTGGTTTTGTTTTTAAAATTTAATTCAAAGTTGTTAATGAGACTATGGAAGTTGTCTTTTACTTTAATTTTCTTGTAGATGAGTGCAGAATCATCATCATCCGTTCGGTACCGAACCGGTATCGATATCAAAAACGAGAAAAGTGGGTACCAGTACCGAATATACCGGTTCGGTAACGGTACCGGTATTTACCGATATTTTACCGGTACCAAAAACGCAGAAAATGGGTATTAGTACCAGTACATGTACCTGGTACCAAGTGCTCATTCCTAAGCCCATAGTAGACTCTCTTAACCATTTTCCATCCATCCTAATTAAAACTAAATCACGGAAATGGATACACACCACCCCACACATTCTCAAACCATTTTTTAAATAATTAAAATATATAAAATAAGAGAGATTGAGGATGAGTTTGATGGTCATCCTTTATCCGGATGGTGTTGTTCGGTACCGCATGATATGGGATGGCGTTGCACACGGTACCCAACCTTCACATCATCATCCCTATTTGTTTCTAAATTCTGAGTAGCCTTTGGTAGAAGAGGAATGGGATGCAATAGAACTTTAAAAAATGAATTGAAGGTAGCGATTCGATTTAAATCTTGGATTCAAAAATGTAATTTCACTTTTTCCTCAAAACGAAAATGCAGATCCATGTTTGTGGTGCATGATGATTGAAAATTAATTATGGTCATTTATTTGGTTGATGTTTTTGTTTTCCAATATGTGGTGTATGTTAGGTTATTCGGCGCGGTCATCACGGCACCCACGGGAGATGATGTGGCAGCGTAGACAAGAAGTGGACATCATGGCCTATTGGCGTGAGTGCAATTACGTAGAAAGCAATTGTGATTTTTTTTAATAATACTACATTTATTAGTTAATTTGATTTTTCTTTAATAACTTGTGCTCTTAAACTCTTTAGAAAAATCTAAATATACATTGTCGTTAAATTGTGTTTTTATGAATATTTTGGTATAAACTTTATTGTTTTTCCTATCTAAAAATAATAATTTTACTTTTTAGAAACTACAAAAACCACATACCTTATATTTTTTTTTCTACACCAAAAGATACATTCTCTCTACATGAAAAACGAAAAGAAAACCGATACCAAGCAACCAAAATCAAACAAAATATACTTTTTTTTTAACGGCAAACACACTTTATATACATATACTAACTGAAATATACTAACTGAAACTAAATAAAAATAATATTAGCTATTTTATAGGCTTTTTTGTCCTTTATAATTTGATTCATCACCTACTCTCTTACAAAACATTTATACATTTCATTGATGACCAATACCTACCTCACCCCACCCCACCCCAAGTCCCCAAGCAATTATTGCCTTTATGTCCGGTCTAAAAACATTATTGCATTTATGTTTTTTTGTCTTCATATCCTTCTTAAAAATCTTAATTTCGTTTTTACTAATTATTACATAAAATAAAATAGCAAATAATACAAATTTATAGCAAAGAAAAAAATGTGTGATCCGACACGGCAACACCTCAAACGAAAATCATCATTGCAGCAAAGAACCGCTAGAAATTGAAATTTGTTGAGGAAATATGGAATACTATAATTTAAGAAAAGATAAGATGAAAGTTTGTAGTGGAAAATCTAGTTAAAGCAAACAACAATATTCAAGACAGAATCATTAGAAAATTCACTAGGAACATATTCTAAAAGAACTAAATATGTAAACATTACATAGTGAGGTAAACACGCTTGTGTTGATCTTACCGGGGTTTCCCTCCTTGTAGGCTTTCGGGATACAGGTTTTGTCCCTGGTCAGGCGATTGCAAGGGCGGCAGCAAAGAAAATGGACAAACGTGCCAAAACCCGAGGATAATCAACATTCCCTTATCCCTTTTGTCTTTGATACCTTTGGCTCGCTAGCCCCAGAAGCCATCAGATTTCTTGAACAGGTCCAACGGGTTGTTCGCAGCAACATTTCGTCTCCTAGAGATCGGGGTTTCGTTTTTACTAGGTTAGGTTTCGCTATTCAAAAGGGGGTAGCGGCGCAGCTTGTTGCCCGCTTACCGGCTATCTTGGTGTAATTTGGTTGACCTTATATATAAAATATATTCAGACCAAGTGGAAACTTCTGCCCAAAAAATAAAAAATAAAAAAATAGTGAGATGAAGCCATAATCTCAAATATTATTAGAGCTGATTTGATTGAAGTGCGCATTCAAGATAGAAGAATTCAACCGGTATCAAGTTATTCAACAAATTGAGCAGGTGACTTGCAACTGTAGACGCTATATTGTTATCATGGATCGACTCCCTCTCTTTACTCATTGAATTTCGGATTGAACTCATCAACGTTCAATCGATTGGCAGAATCTCCGTTACTGACAACGTTATTCAGACAAAAATGAGGCTATAACGGTGCCCATTTTCGGCAGATGCTGCAACAAAATGATCATTGGCAAAATCCTAGAAGCAAAACAGAGAGAATTAAAACAGATTTTTGGGTTTTCAGGCATTTGGGTCGGATCCTTCTCAAGATCCTTAGTCGAATCAGCTTGGGTCGGATCTAATACGTGCATGTGTTGTTATCTAGTTGCTTATGGGTTTTCTCATAACTATAAAAATGGACCATGTGTAACACATAATGTCATAGTGACGCTTACATGTCACATCACATATTAACTACGTACAGAGGCTACCAAACACAACTTGGTTAAGATGTTCATCACTTCATCTAGATATGAAAATTTACCATTCAATATACGTGGACAAAATCTTCTCCTACGTTTTTATATGTTGGTTAGACTCTATTAAAATCCACAAAACCCAACATCAAAAAAGAAGCATATGTGAATGTAAGAAACACACATCCTTTACTGGTATTTTTTTTGCTATAGAGATGGAAAAAGTAAAACTGAACTTCAAAACATCTCTCAATGCCTAAAGTAACTTACAATGAAAGTTAAAAATCTAGACCTACTATTACATATTTTCTTAGCTACCATTTTGAGATTTAAAACAGGTTCAAAACAATACAATAGATACTATACTTCATATCACATTGAAGTGGGTTTCACTCAGACATTTCATCAAACAGGTGGTGTGCATAGCAAGTTATCACGTTGACATAATCAATATAGAAGAATCCATGCCATTTAAACACAAAATGTAATAGACTTGATATATTTAGAGAAAATTGATATATATTTACAGGAAAATATTGTATTTATTTTTCAGAAATCTCCTCCTAAAATAATGGAGAGAAATTGTATTATATATAGGGTTTTGTATGAATGAGAAAGGCAGCGAATATTACAACTATCATGGTATCAAGAGGGAAATCGGTCCTCTCGACCTAACCCTACCCCCTTCCAGTGCCGATTACACTCCTCCCTGTTCGTAACCCACTAAAATTCGTCCAGATGCTTGATCACCTTCACGTCCAAGTTGAATATAGATGCGACTGATGTTGCTTTTGTATTATCCCCTCTGATGTCGTCCAGATTACACCCTGTTCCCCTTGTTTTCTGACTTCCAGCGCCAATTACACTTTGTTCCCCTGGTTTTCTGCTTTAATTTCCCTTTTCCCTCATTCTCTTCTTCAATAATCCCTATGGCCTCCCCTCTCCACCCTGCTGTCACAGTCACCAACATCCGAACCCTCATCCCCATCACATTAGACATTGAATCCGGCCATTACACCTCCTGGTCGGAACTATTCAAAATTCAATGCAAAGCTTTTCTGGTCTATGACCATCTGCAGCCTCGCACAACACCTGCCACTTCATCAGATAAAGATAAGGAGAAGACCCCCTCGGGCGACTCATGGGAACGTCTTGATTCAATCGTGCTACAATGGATCTACGACACAATATCGACTGACCTCCTCCACACCATCTTAAAACCAAACACAACAGCCTACGATGCGTGGACAACCTTGTCAAATCTGTTTCAGGATAACAAGGCCACCCGCACAATTGACTTCAACAATCGTTTTGCAACCACACGTCTGGATCCGTTCACTTCTATGTCTTCCTACTGTCAAGCCATGAAGGAGATTTATGACCAACTTACAAACGTTGGTGCCACTGTCACGGATGAACAACTCGTTTTGCAGATTCTCACAGGCCTAACGGAGCAATACGAGAGTGTTGCTCTTATCATTCAGCAAACAAAACCCCTCCCAAATTTCTATGACACCAGATCTCGACTCTGCATGGCCGAAACTCGTAAAATCAACCAAACAAAACAAGCAGCCCAACTTGCTGGAGCCGCACTTGCTGCTACTTCAGACCGTGCTCTTCCTCGGCGTCAACAGGACAATCGGAATGACCAGACCTTCAATTCACAGCAAGACACTCGAGGTCATGGCCGGGGCAGGGGCCGTAACCGTGGTCGTGGTCGCGGCTACTCGAACCGGGGACGCGGTGGCAACTGGTCATCTTCTTCTCAGCAGCCATGGGGTGCCCCGTTTAATTACTGGGCCGGCCCACATCAGAATTTTAGTTCTCAACAGTGGGCTCCTTGGATGGTCCCTCCTTGTCCTTATCCGACCACTCCAAAACAACAAAACCCAGACCAAGGCATACTCGGCCCACGGCCCGCCCAATCATATGCTGCAAGTCAAGCCCCCCCTATGCCGACACTCTGACCCCCACGGACATCAACCAGGCACTTTACAACATGTCCTTGAATCAGCCGGATCAAAACTGGACGATGGACACAGGTGCGTCTGATCATATGACTAAACATTCAGCTAATTTCTCGTCATTTTTTAATAATAGCATGTTTCGTAATATATAGTAGGTAATGGTAAAACCATACCGGTTCGTGGACATGGTCACCAAACCTTACAACCTCCCTTCCCACCCTTTCAACTAAATAACGTTCTTTACGCACCATCTTTAATTAAAAACTTGTTATCTGTTCGTCGATTCACAACTGATAATCAGGTTTCTATTGAATTTGACCCATTTGGTTTTCTTGTTAAGGATCTCAAGACCCGGACCCCTATCCTACCATGCAATAGTTCCGGTGATCTCTACACACTGGATCCTACACAAGTCTCCAAGTTCACATCCCCTACAACCTTTACTGCAATAACTCAAGACACTTGGCACCAAAGACTCGGTCATCCTGGAGCAAATTTATTACATTCTCTTAAACAATCTAATTTTATTACTTGTGGTGTTTTGAATTCTAAACTTTGTCAATCATGTGTGTTTGGTAAACATATTAAACTTCCGTTTCTAAGATATTTTAACTCTACTTCTTTGCCCTTTGACATTATTCACAGTGACCTATGGACTTCCCCCATTTTGAGCGGGGGAGGTCACCGTTATTACATCTTATTTCTTGATGATTTTACTAATTTCTTATGGACGTATCCTATTAGTAATAAATCACAAGTGTTCTCAATATTCACCACCTTTTCCAATTATATTAAAACACAATTTGACCGCAAAATTAAACAATTCCAGTGTGACAATGGCAAGGAGTATGCTAATTCTCAGTTCCAACAGTATTGCACCCAGCATGGCATGCACTTTCGTTTTTCTTGTCCCCATACATCTTCCCAAAATGGCAAAGCCGAATGGAAAATACGAACCATTAATAACGTCATCCGAACTCTCCTTGCCCATTCCTCCTTACCAAACACTTATTGGCATCACGCCCTTGACGTTGCCACATACCTTCTAAACATTCTTCCAAGCAAGCTCCTCAACTACCAATCTCCAACCGAACGTCTTTACTTCAGCCGCCCTTCATATGACCATCTTCGGGTCTTTGGTTGCCTATGCTATCCACTTATACCCTACACTACAATAAACAAACTTGAACATCGCTCAATGCCTTGTGTTTTTCTCGGGTATCCTCCCAATCACAGAGGGTACAAATGTCTTGACCTTGCCACAAAGAGAATCATAATTAATCGTCACGTCATTTTTGACGAAAGCACATTCCCCTTCTGATGGGTGTCAAGTGTTATATATTTTAGGTGTATATTTTAAGCCCCTTTAACACTTTTTAGTCAAGTTTTAAATTTATAAAACACGATATTCACTAACACTAGACACTCATATGGGCAAGTGCACCCATCGTGAGCGTAGTATAGTGTTGGTAAGATACCGATGTCGTTCAAGGACACAAGAGCATTTAGTACCAGTTTATCCTCAACGTCTAATCAAATCAAAAAGTTTAGAAAAATGTTTTAAACTAAGAAAATAAAAACTAACTAAAAATGCTGAAAAAAAAATTAAAAAAAAATAAAACAGATAGACAAGATGAATCACTTGGTTCCGACTCGTATCTAGTGTAACCTTTGATTATTTCCGCACTTTTGCACTATTTTAAGAGATTATCTTAGTTATTGTAGTAGGCCCCTCTTTTGAAGGTGACGTTACCCTCACCCCAGTAGTTTGAGTCAGCAAGGATACAATCCTAAAAGGGTGGATTATTGGAAGATAATTAATTAAGTTATTAATTCAAATTATGGTAGGTCCCTCTTTTGGAGGTGACGTTACCCTCGACTAAGTAGTCTGAGTCAGCAGGGATACAGTCCTAAATAGCCGGGTTATAGTATTAATAGTAGTTAACTTATGAGGGGATCAAAGAGTTTGGACCCCCGCCATCCAATACCGTTAAGCATTGAAGGAGGTCCTACTAAATTTAACCCAGGTCTATTGCAGGACCTCTAAACGCTGAACAATGGCAAGACCTTTACCAAACCGTTCCCTTAACCCCCGACCAGGTAGCCAACATACCTCCATATAGACCGTGGAGATATGAATGGTGAAAATCTTTTATTTTATATAGACAGTAAAATAATGCCAAGACACCACGGACAAACGATAAGGAAAGATCACCTTCAACATAAGCAACTAGTTATTAAAGTCATTAATACAAAACCAAGTAAAAAGTGCGAAAAGATTAGAAATAAAAAGTATTACACTAGACACTTTGTCTTCACCAAGTGATGTAAGAGACTTAGGCAAACATGGCCTTGATTGTCAGGAACTCTTACGATCAATCTTGGATCCCGAGACGACTCACACACTCTACGATGGACAATGGATGATGGTGGTGGATGATGGTGTTATGGTGGTGGTGGGTGGTGGGTGAAGTGTGAGAGAGGTGGTGTGCCAAGGGATGGTTTGAGCTTGAGCCAAGCACTTCTATTTATAGGCTGAACAGAAGCTCGGGCACGGCCTCGTGTCCACATCCTCTCTTTCTTCATTTAATGCAGCTTTGTCTTATTAGTTGATCACGCCCCCGTGTCCGCTGAGCACGACCCCGTGTGCAGAAGAATCTTTGTACTATGAAGATTTGCTTAGATTGTGCGAATCTTATAGTTGACCACGACCCCGTGTCCGCTGAGCACGACCCGTGGTGGGCAATAGAAGCTTCTACCACTTTGTCTTTTCTGCTGACACTTGGGCACGCCCCCGTGCTGGCTGAGCACGGGGCGTGTTCAGTCTTCTGTTGTCTTGTTTTGCTTGGGAAGATGCTGTCGTGGGGTCGGGCATGTCACGTCTTGTTCCTTTTCTTGTATTTATGTTAGATTTTGATGTCTTTTTGCTTCTTTTGTTAATTTGAGCTCATTTAATCCTGAAAATACAAAAGGAAGACAAAAGCACACTTTTTCCAACATTAGTACTAAAAAAGGGTTAGTTTTATGCCACAATTGATGAAATTTATATGTTGCATTTTGCACACATCAAATACTCCCACACTTGAATCTTTGCTTGTCCTCAAGCAAAACTCTTTAATATGTGGCTATTACACTCCCAAATGGAATGGGTAGAGAAGAAGGTTTTTGGGCTTGTCGTAGAGTGTCGGGATGTCCAAGATTTTTTATTCAGTTTTATTTTTATTTATTTACAATCCTATTCGTTATGATTTATTTAAAACTTTTAATAAGATAAATTACTTATTAGGGCATAACATGCCTCTTTAAAATTCTATTTATATACAAGTTCACATACCTCACGGGGATCACTCAACACTCGGCCGAAAATGTATTTTTGTGGATCACTCGAGAGCGGCATGGAACTTATTCCTACCATAGGCTTGCCAAGCAATCAATCATCCTCCTTTTTAACTTATATACCTTTGAAAATATCAAGAAGACTTTTGGGTGAAGGGTTAGGCTTGGGTTAAAGGTAGGTGGTTGGGTTAGTGGTTAGTGGTTAGTAGAAAAAGGGCGAAAAACGTAACAAGCGTCGGTTTTTCGTAAGACTTTTTATTTTTGTAACTTTTGTTTTGATGAAGCTACTTTTCAAACAAAGTTATTTTTGATGAACTTGTTTGTTTATTTTCTTTTGCTTCATCATCAACACACAAATTTATTTATTTTTTTTTTTTTTTGAAAAGTCATACGAAAAATCGAACTTGTTACTAAAACAATGGGTTAAAAATGAAAAAGGTTTTGGTGGGTCAAAAGGGTGTTTGGTTTGGGTTATGAAACGAAAAAGTTTAGGCTCAAAGGGGCTAACTAGGGGGATTTTTCACTACTAGAAAAGTGGTTATTTTGCTACGGAAATTTCCTACGCAAAAAAATGCGTCGCAAATTCTGACACATTTACTACGCATTTCCTACGGAAAAAAGACCTTGATTTTTTTGGGCAATTTGTGACACAATAGTGACAAATATACTAATTCTAAGTATTGTGTCGGAAATGCGTAGCAACTTGCTACGCATTTCCGACGGAACCATTATTTATTTGTTGGAATTAGATTTATATGTTAAATTCATTTAAATATTAATTGTTGCGTCAGAAATGCGTAGCAACTTGCTACGCATTTATGACGAATTATTTATTATTATACTTAGATTATATTTAATGTTTAATCAGCATTATTATTAATTATTGCGTAGGAAATGTGTAGCAACTTGTTACGCATTTGTGATGGAAAATTTATTGTGTAGGAAATGTGTAGCAACTTGCTACGCATTTGTGATGGAAAATTTATTACCATATTGTGTAGGAAATGTGTAGCAACTAGCTACGCATTTGTGATGGAAAATTTATTGTGTAGGAAATGTGTAGCAACTTGCTACGCATTTGTGATGGAAAATTTATTACCATATTGTGTAGGAAATGTGTAGCAACTAGCTACGCATTTGTGATGGAAAATTTATTGTGTAGGAACCGTTCCTTCGACGTTTTTCCCGGCTACTTTAACGGTTTGGTTTTGATGGTGAAGACGATTTGCTGTTGTTGGTAATGTTGGTGGTTCGGATACTTCCAGATCGATTCAGGTTTGGTTAAAATAGATGACATCAGCTTCATGATGGTTCCGGTTTTGTTTCGGCTCGGGTCACGGTTCGGTTTAGGTCAGATTTAACGCGGGTCAATCTGTGTATACCCGTGTTATACGTATGTATTGTTACCTCTGTTCATGTTCTTTTATAAACTGTTCGCCGAACGTTTGGTTCGTATGCAGCCCTAATTATTATATAACTATAATACATTTAATTTTTGTAAGTATGTTTTGGAATTAATAATTAAATCTTATTTGATAGTTGTAAATAAAAAGAATAACAAAACATATTTATACATTATAAATTATCAACATGTTGATGCATTGAGTAGTTGTACTCTATACTTAGGGAGATTTTCAAAAAAATTTTGATATAATTACACTTTTAATGTGATTTATAAAAACAAATTGATATAAATACACTGTTAATGTGATTTATAAAAACAAATGGATATAACTAGTTTATAACAAATTTAAGATTTAAAATCTAATTACATGACATATAGTTTACGAAAAATATGATTTATAAAAAACTGGATATAATTTACGTGCCACCATATTAATAATAATAAATAATATTTTTCCATTAATTAACTAGTTAATAATAATACAAGTAATAGATTCCAATTTTCTAACTTATGAAAAGGATAATGGAGGCATAATCTTTTACACATAATTGAGCCAATCAAAAGCTTTAGTTAAACTTCACACGGATCACCATCCTACGGTCCATTCCTCACCTAATTTTCAATCCAACGGTTTAAAAATACCTCTAGAAACACAAAATCCATATACCCACAAATATCAAAATCTCTTCAAACACGCACACCCCAAGATCCCTGCACCCACCCTTTTTGCTTCAGTTCAACCACCAGAATCACCCACATCTCCATCATCGGCAGTTGTCGGGTCGTTGTTCGAGCGAGAATAGAAGGCGGCGGCGGTGGTGACGAGATCAGATGAAGACGTGATGTTTTGAGGGCCGGCACACCCACCAGAATAGAAGGCGGCGCCGTGAATGATGATGGTGGTGGTGACGAGATCAGATGAAGACGTGATGTTTTGAGAGCCGGCGACCGGAGACGCCGCTCACGGCGGCGGTCTTTATCTCCGACCGACAAACTTCACGGTAAATCTGGAGATTCCTTCTTGATGATGGGTCCACTCTGTAACAAACAAACAAGCAGGCAGATCGGAGGAAGATTCGCTTCCAACACACAAAGGAAAGGAAAGAATTACCCACCCCTTGATGCAGGCCTTGGGAGCCGATGAGCTGTATCTTAGAGAGTCCGTTCAAATTCATTTGATCGTCAAGAATTTTGCCTTTAGCGATGAGTTTCTGGCCACGAGGATGGAGATTGGTGAGTGGTTGAAGCACAGATTTCAGGTCTTTGACGGTGGTGTCAGCAGAGTATTTTAATAAAGACATATTTGGAAAAAAAAGTATTTTAATGTATTTAGTGTAAATTAAAGTATGAGTAACCAAATGGGTATTGAAGAGGCAGATCTTTTGGAGTACCAAATGGGTGGCAGAAGGTTTACATACCGATCCGATAATGGGGAAAAATTCAGTAAATTGGATAGATTCTTGGTGAGCCGGGACTTCATGAATAAGTGGCCTTCGGCATCGGTGTTGGCACTTAAAAATGTCGTCTCTGATCATTGTCCAATACTACTTTCCACAGTTCAAACAGATTTTGGCCCTATCCCGTGTAGGATTTTCAACTCGTGGATGGATATTCCGGGGGTGAACGACTATGTAACGGCCCTTTTTTCTAGTTTTAGATTTGACGGCCCCCCAGATCTTGCTTTGGCCACCAAACTAAAATGGGTAAAACGGCGCCTAAAAGAGTGGGTAAATAACTATAAGTTGGCAAAGAATGGTTTGTATGCTAGAAATGTGGAACGCCTTGATGAGCTGGAACTTTTAGCTGAAACTAGACCTCTCACCGGGGAGGAATTGGAGGAAAGGGCGGGATGCAAAGGCTTTATTATGGATACGGATAAGATTAAACTTATGGACCTCAAGCAAAAATCGAGGGTTCGATGGGCAAAGGATGGAGACGAGAACACGAGCTACTTCCATAGCGTGGTTAACGCTAATACAAGCAACAACCGTATCAATGGTTTATTCATCGATGGGGTTTGGACTACCTTCCCGCCAGCCATTAAAGATTTCGTATTCTCGTTTTTTGAAGAAAAGTTTAAGGAGCCGATGTACATTAGACCCACATTAATCTGCCCAAACTTGAAGACAATCTCAGATGGTGATGCGGGTATTATGGTGAGTCCTTTTTCATTGGAGGAAATAAAATTAGCGGTTTGGGAGTGTGACGGAGACCGGGCTCCGGGACCAGATGGGATTAATTTCACATTTATAAAAAGATGGTGGGTTAATTTGCAACAAGACTTCATGAATTTGTTTACACATTTTTATGATAATGCCGATTTAAATATGGGGTGCATGTCTTCTTTTTTGGCTTTAATTCCAAAGAAGAATGATCCCGTGGGGCTTAACGATTATCGTCCTATTAGTCTTGTTGGGTGTATAAATAAAATCATTTCAAAGGTGTTGGTCAACAGACTAAAACCGGTAATCCAAAGCCTAATTTCGGAGGAACAAACAGCATTTCTATCGGGGCATAGCATTCTAGACGGGGTTCTTATTTTGAATGAGTTGATTCCTTGGATGAAACGAAATAAGAAGGCGGGTTTGATTTTCAAGGTGGATATAGAAAAGGCGTATGACTCCTTGTCTTGGGAATTTCTTGAGTCAATCTTAACTCAAATGAATTTCCATCAAAAATGGAGGAAATGGATTATGGCGATCGTGAGGGGGGCGCGGGCCTCGGTTTTAGTAAACGGCTCACCAACTCAAGAATTCCCTTGTCATAGGGGTTTAAGACAAGGAGACCCAATCTCTCCTTTTCTTTTTGTTCTGGCTATGGAGGCGCTGACAGGGGTAATGAAAAAGGCATGCGCTATTGGTTTGTATAAAGGTATATCCATATCCCACCATGGCCCGTCTGTGTCACACTTTCTATATGCCGATGATGTGGTCTTTGTGGGTGAATGGTCATTGCAAAACGTCCTTAGTCTTAAGAGGCTTCTTAGGTGTTTTTATCTCTCGTCGGGCCTTCGAGTGAATCTATTAAAAAGTAATTTGTACGGGGTTTGCATAGACGAGACTCTAGTAGCATCTATGGCTGAGGTGTTGGGGTGTAGGAAAGGATCGTTTCCGTTCAAGTATCTTGGCTTACAAGTAGGGGCCAACATGAATTTGATAAAAAATTGGGATCCAGTCGTTAGTACTTTTAAAAAGAGGCTCGCATTGTGGAAGGCGAACACACTTTCATTTGGTGGTCGAGTCACTTTGGTTAGGTCAGTGCTTAATGCGCTACCAACCTACTATTTTTCTCTTTACAAAGCACCCGTCGGTATCATAAAACAATTGGAAAGACTTAGGAGAAATTTTCTTTGGGGTACAACACCGGAGAAAGATAAAGTAAAATGGGTAGCTTGGAAAAACGTCATGACTCCTAAAGATTTCGGGGGCATGGGGTTTGGTTCTTTACGTGAGGCGAACTTGGCAATGATGGCAAAGTGGTGGTGGAGATTCAAGTTAGATAGGGGTGACCTTTGGAGAAAAGTGATTTGGGGTTTGCATAATAACTCGCGCTCATGGAATTTCATTCCGGTCAAGTTGTCCATTCCTGGGCCTTGGAAACAATTGGCACGACTTTCATGTGATCTCGAAGAAGTGGGTTTGGATCTTGTAACTATGTTTCGTGGTGTACCGGGGTGTGAGTCAAAAATCAGTTTCTGGAAAGAGGTATGGTTATTCCTGGAACCACTTTGCAGAAAATTCCCTAATCTTTTTGAGATTGAGTCTCAAAAAAATGTTGCAGTGGCCAATAGAATAAAGGTGGAGGATGGGATGAACTGTGTTAATTTTGTATGGAGTAGACCCCCGACAGGTCAAATTGAGGTAAACGAACTAAAAGATTTATTGCATGCCATTAGGAATTTCACGTTTGGGCCTGGGGTAGATAACTGGAGATGGGGTTTGGAGAGCTCGGGCGTTTTTTCGGTCAAAAGCTTAAGAAATCGTATCCAACAAGTCTCCTTCACAAATTTGGGTGTTGATTTCGAGTGGAATACTTGGTGTCCAATCAAGGTTAATTTCTTGGTTTGGAGGCTGATTCAAGACCGGATTCCTACTGCGGCCGCTCTTGAAAGGAGAAATATTCATCTGCCTTGCACCCGGTGTAAGCTGTGCGATGAAGACGAAGAAACGACACTCCATTTGTTCAGTTCTTGCTTTGTCGCGCAACAGGTTTGGGAATATATTACTCGCTGGTGTAGAATAAATCCTATATATGTTTTGGAACTGCAAGATTTGGTGCACATTCATAACCGAAACCTAGGCTCGAAGTCGTGGAAAAAGGTTCTCTATCTGATTATCCAAACTGCCGTTTGGGGTCTGTGGAGATGCCGAAATGACGTCGTATTTAATCGGAAGCGAACAACAGTAGCAAATCTTATCGAGGAGATCCGGCTTCTCGCCTTTTTATGGTTGCGGAGCAGGTCAAAATACCAGGCTCTTAGGTGGGAAAACTGGGTGGATTTTGAATTATCAGGCTTGGGGTTTTAGATTGTATGTTTTGGTGTACAGTATGTTTATTGCTGGTTAACAATCTGTTGGTCAGCTATGTTTTTTGTAACTTTTTTGGTGTTAAATGAAGATTTTTGTTGGCCTTTCAAAAAAAAAAAAGTATGAGTAACCTTTATGATTAAAATAACATATTTGGGAGTTCTAGAACTTTAGAAAGGAAACAGTGGAGTGATTTATACTCCAAAAGTAATGAAATCATAATTCTTCAAAGACCAAACGGAGTGACTTGGCAAGTGGCAACGGAAAAAATATGCAAGTGTTCGAATTGACCATTGACTTATTGACTTACTTTGTATTATGCATCATCCACTAAGCGACTTATTGAGCTGTATATTAGAGAGTCCGTTAAATTTCGTGACAATTGTGTAGCAAAAATAAAAAATTAACTTCCACAAAATGGGTAGAAAATGTGTAGCAATTTGTGACAGCCTTGTTCTGTCAGAAATGGGTAGGAAAATGCGTAGAAAATGCGTAAAGAAACCAGTTTCCTACGAGTGGTTTAACTATATATGCGTTTCGTCACAAATTCGTAGAAAATTAAATTTCGTGACAATTGTGTAGAAAAAATATAAAAATTAAATTTCGTGACAATTGTGTAGCAAAAATTAAAAATTAACTTCCGTTAAATGGGTAGGAAAATGCGTAGAAAATGTGTAGCAATTTGTGACAGCCTTTTTCTGTCAGAAATGGGTAGGAAAATGCGTAGAAAATGCGTAAGAAACCAGTTTCCTACGAGTGGTTTTCCTACATATGCATTTCGTCACAAATTCGTAGAAAATCGCGAGTTGTGACGCATTTCCTACGGAAAATGGTGTCAGAAATTTTAATTTTTCTAGTAGTGTTTGGGTAGGTGGTAAAAAAAAGAAAAATAATGGTGTAGAAATAAAAAGGGTTAGTCCTAATGCCTCCATCATTTACTTACTCGGGTTTAAGTTGGTAAGGACCGAGAATGTATCGTCATGGCAAGTTCTAGAGTCGTAAGAACCAATCGGCTATTCACACAAGAAACGAAAAATGAGCATTTAGTCTAATGATATGTAATTGTATGCTCAATAAAGGCTCAAAACTCACTTTTGTGAGAATGGGTTTTTGTGTGATCAAATATATATAATCAAATTTTAACTAAGCTTGTCATGCCTTTTCATAATTTTCTTATGTTGGTTCTTTTTATCACGACGCTATCGGTTGTAAATTCGTAAAAATATAACCTTTTAGAGAACTTGAATTTCCCGAGTTAAACCTAGACGAGTAAAAAAAATGATAATTTTTGAAAAAAATTTGGGGTGATTAGCGGTTCCAATAGAGTTTTGTGTAAGGCTTGTGTTTAGGACTTGCAAGATTCAAGGTTTTAGCATCCCCCCCCCCCCACTTAAATTACACATTGTCCTCAATGTGTCCCAAAAATAAGTTTTTAGGTTGATTGAATGTGTAAAAGGTGTGATTTAAGCAAAATTTTGTGTTACTGGGCGCTGAACACGGCACCGTGTTATCCGGGCACGGCCCCGTGTTCAATTGCCAGTAACAAAAATAAATCAAAAGAAACAGAAGCCTGGACACGGGGGCGTGTTGGGTGAACACGGCCCGTGTCCAGTTACCTGAACTGGGTCTTTTTCTGCAGACTGTGCAGCACGGGGCCTTGTTGGGTGGGCACGGCCCGTGCCGAGCTTACTGTAAACGAACAAAATTGTCGGATGGTCCTGTTTTTCCTGCATGGAGTGCTGGTTCAAGTTTCCCTTGCATCCTTTGTCATCTCATGTGTGTTTTATTCATGTCAACACCCCCCAAACACCAAATTAACAAGAAACCATCATTCATTACTTCATAGAGAGTTACATATTAGTCCTAAAAGTTAAAATACTAGATAGTTAGGTCAAAGGAACACAAGAAATCCAAACCAAGAAGTTCTAGCCTTATTTTAATAACAAAATTTCCGAAAAGGTAAATCTTCCGGTTAAATGTGGCTTGACAAACTTCCTTCTCTGGGTATGGGTTCCTCACACGTCGGCGAGCCCCTCTTCGATCTCCCTAGGGAGAAGAAAAGCGGGCTCATGAGCATCGGTTTGAGGAGGTGCAACTTCCACCGGGATTTCTTGGAATTCTTCAAGAGGTGGTTCCGCCGGAATCTCGTCCCAACCGGTAGGATTGTGGATTCCAAGTGCTAGATTCCAATCTTCTTGAGGGAGGATTGGTTCCATGGGAGGTGTTACAAGAATGTTTAACCTTTGGTGCAAGAGGTTTATTTCTTGAAAACTGTTTTCCAACCCCACCGAGAGATAATTTATACGGTCAATGAGGACCTCCTCCACCGAAGTCATCTCGTCAAGGGCCTCACGTAGCGCCATTACGTATCTTACGAGAGTAGCTTCAATCGATGGCCTCCTTTCCCGTCGACTGTTCCTTGAGTGCGCAGAAGAGGTTCCACTGTTTTGGCTAGACATTCTACGAAAACAGACCAAAAATAGTGTGTTTTAATGAAACAGTACCACGGACACGACCCCGTGCTCAATGAACACGGCCCCGTGTTCAACTTTCTGTAGATTTTTAGAACAAGGAATCTTGGGGATTCAAATTATTTTCTTAACTTTTGAAGCTTTTCTGAGCAGAAATAACTTAAAACAATGTTGTGTAACTTATTTTTAACAAGATTCATTGAACAAAAACATCAACAATCATCACAATGAAGCTTGAAATCAAGCTTCAATGGAGGTGTTGTTGCAAGAAAGGTGAAGAAGAAGGCAATGGATAAAACAATATTGTGTAACTTATTTTTACCTAGGATGGTAGGTCAGAAAATCCCTTCAAATCTCTGTCCCTGGATGGTCCAAATGTGCAGGATTCTTGGCTGCATTTATAGAAAACGACAGCGTGCTGGACACGGCCCCGTGTCGGCTGGACACGGCCCCGTGTGCAGGCAAGAACTTGACACATTTTGTCCGTATTCTGACAAAAGTCAGAAAGGAATCTTTTGGTGGACACGGGGGCGTGTTGACCTGGGCACGGCCCCGTGTCGGAAAACTGTTTTATGAAGTTTGTCTATTTTCAAGGAACTTTTCCGGATTGGGCGGTTCCTTACTGGATGGAACAACCCCAAAGTGCCTAAGATACCTTAATTGATCTAGACTAAGACGAGAACGCAAGAGGTTGTCGGTGAGGGTGATTCCTATGCTATATGTAGGTGGACAAGTCCAACCCTTTTCCGGGCTCTCGTTAAAGAAGGTGTATGTCGAATCGCTCAGGTTTATGTATGCATCAAACGAAGTTGATGGGGAGTCCTTCACGGCACAATCGACACAGGGACGACTATCGCTCAAGTCCTCATTAGAGTTAGGGGTATCGTTGGAAACAATGAAGTTGTTTGAATGCGTTTCCAACCCTTCTTCTTGGCTATTGTCTTGGAAAAGATTATTGTAATCTTTCCTAAGTTCTTTTAACCAATTAATAATTAGATCTTCTAGTTGAAATAATTCGTCGAGAAGCATTTCTCCTAGAATATCCGGTTGGGCGCATTCGAGGGAGAGATAGGGATTATTTTTACTTTCGCCCCTCTTAAGGATACTGGGAAACGATGGGTCTATATAGTGGGGTTTATAGGTTAGAAAATAACATTCTAGTTCCTTATGGTTACCTCCACATAATTGACACCACATAGTACCATAAGAGTGCCGAAAGTAAAAAGTATCAGTATCACTCATGGTTGTGTCAGAAATTACCAACCATCGGGATCTTACGGTTCTGTTTTCAGTAACTGAAACTTGGGCACGGGGGCGTGTTGAGTGGGCACGGCCCCGTGTTCAGCTTACTGTCTGACTTAAAACAGGATTGCCAGTTCCAATGATTGGGCACGGGGCGTGTTCAGCGGGCACGGCCCGTGCTGAGTTCTGCAGAAGCTGAAAAATTAAGAAAAATCCTAAAAAAATGAAAAATAAGAAAAACGATTAGGCCGTTGATTCCTAACTTTCTTAAAATCCTTGTGTCCCCGGCAACGGCGCCAAAAACTTGATGGGTGTCAAGTGTTATATATTTTAGGTGTATATTTTAAGCCCCTTTAACACTTTTTAGTCAAGTTTTAAATTTATAAAACACGATATTCACTAACACTAGACACTCATATGGGCAAGTGCACCCATCGTGAGCGTAGTATAGTGTTGGTAAGATACCGAGGTCGTCCAAGGACACAAGAGGTTTTAGTACCGGTTTATCCTCAACGTCTAATCAAATCAAAAAGTTTAGAAAAATGTTTTAAACTAAGAAAATAAAAACTAACTAAAAATGCTGAAAATAAAAATAAAAAAATAAATAAAACAGATAGACAAGATGAATCACTTGGTTCCGACTCGTATCTAGTGTAACCTTTGATTATTTCCACACTTTTGCACTATTTTAAGAGATTATTTTAGTTATTGTAGTAGGCCCCTCTTTTGAAGGTGACGTTACCCTCACCCCAGTAGTTTGAGTCAGCAAGGATACAATCCTAAAAAGGTGGATTATTGGAAGATAATTAATTAAGTTATTAATGCAAATTATGATAGGCCCCTCTTTTGGAGGTGACGTTACCCTCGACTAAGAAGTCTGAGTCAGCAGGGATACAGTCCTAAATAGCCGGGTTATAGTATTAATAGTAGTTAACTTATGAGGGGATCAAAGAGTTTGGACCCCCGCCAACCAATACCGTTAAGCATTGAAGGAGGTCCTACTAAATTTGACCCAGGTCCATTGCAGGACCTCTAAACGCTGAACAATGGCAAGACCTTTACCAAACCGTTCCCTTAACCCCCGACCAGGTAGCCAACATACCTCCATATAGACCGTGGAGATATGAATGGTGAAAATCTTTTATTTTATATAGACAGTAAAATAATGCCAAGACACCACGGACAAACGATAAGGAAAGATCACCTTCAACATAAGCAACTAGTTATTAAAGTCATTAATACAAAACCAAGTAAAAAGTGCGAAAAGATTAGAAATAAAAAGTATTACACTAGACACTTTGTCTTCACTAAGTGATGTAAGAGACTTAGGCAAAAATGGCCTTGATTGTCAAGAACTCTTACGATCAATCTTGGATCCCGAGACGACTCACACACTCTACGATGGACAATGGATGATGGTGGTGGATGATGGTGTTATGGTGGTGGTGGGTGGTGGGTGAAGTGTGAGAGAGGTGGTGTGCCAAGGGATGGTTTGAGCTTGAGCCAAGCACTTCTATTTATAGGCTGAACAGAAGCTCGGGCACGGCCCCGTGTCCAGTGGGCACGGCCCCGTGTCCACATCCTCTCTTTCTTCATTAAATGCAGCTTTGTCTTATTAGTTGACCACGCCCCCGTGTCCGCTGAGCACGACCCCGTGTGCAGAAGAATCTTTGTACTATGAAGATTTGCTTAGATTGTACGAATCTTATAGTTGACCACGGCCCCGTGTCCGCTGAGCACGGCCCGTGGTGGGCAATAGAAGCTTCTACCACTTTGTCTTTTCTGCTGACACTTGGGCACGCCCCCGTGCTGGCTGAGCACGGGGCGTGTTCAGTCTTCTGTTGTCTTGTTTTGCTTGGGAAGATGCTGTCGTGGGGTCGGGCATGTCACGTCTTGTTCCTTTTCTTGTATTTATGTTAGATTTTGATGTCTTTTTGCTTCTTTTGTTAATTTGAGCTCATTTAATCCTGAAAATACAAAAGGAAGACAAAAGCACACTTTTTCCAACATTAGTACTAAAAAAGGGTTAGTTTTATGCCACAATTGATGAAATTTATATGTTGCATTTTGCACACATCACCTTCGCTAATAACCCCAAGCCGTCTCTCCACTCATATGACTTTCTCACTAACTCTCTAAACCCAATGTATTGGACACACATACAACCTTCTCCTTCTTCTAATAACCCACCCCCAAACTCCTCCGGCCCAGACCCACCCACTTCCGGCCCAAACCTACCCACTTCTCCCATTCCATCCAACGACCCTACCACCCCATCTGATACTTTTGGCCCACTATCACCAACCCCAATCACACCTCCACCCTCCTCTCCAACCCAAACGCCACCGACCGTACGTACTTACTCTCGCCGACCCAAACCTTCCACTACGGTCCAACCACCTACAACCCAATCTCAAATGCCTACTTCTCCTCAGAATATTCCTCATCCACCACCACCTCCTCCTACACAAACTCGTACCATACGCACTCGATCCATGGACGGGATTACCAAGCCTAGACAACCGTTTAACCTTCACACCACCGTCATAACTCCCTTACCTAAAACACCCAAAGAAGCTTTGTCCACACCGGATTGGTATAATGCCATGACTACTGAATTTAATGCTCTTATTAAAAACCAGACGTGGGAATTAGTCCAACGAACACCGGACATGAATGTCATTCGTAGTATGTGGTTATTTCGGCATAAATTCAGGTCTGATGGCACCTTAGAGAGATATAAAGCACGATTAGTACGTGATGGGAGCACTCAACAGATTGGTATTGACTGTGGTGAAACGTTTAGTCCTGTTGTCAAACCTGCAACTATTCGGACTGTTTTGACGCTTGCTTTATCTTAGTCTTGGCAAATTCACCAGTTGGACGTCACCAACGCATTCTTACATGGGTACTTGAATGAAACCGTGTATATGTATCAACCTATGGGTTTTCGACATCGTCAGTATCCGGATCATGTGTGTCGACTAAAGAAGTCTCTATATGGTTTGAAACAGGCACCCCGAGCTTGGTATCAACGGTTCACCGATTTCGTGGTCACTATTGGATTTCAACAAAGTAAGTGTGACAACTCTCTATTTATTTTTCATCATGAGAGAAACGTCGCCTACTTACTTATTTACGTAGATGACATTATCCTCACCACTTCTAGTGAACAATTGCGGGTTAACATTATGACACGTCTAGCTGCTGAATTTGAAATGAAAGATCTCGGTCCGTTAAGTCATTTTCTGGGAATCAATGTTTCTCGGCAACAAAAAATCATGTTTTTATCTCAAAAATCCTATGCAATGAATATCATTGAACGAGCAGGAATGCACTCTTGCAAGCCAGTCGCCACTCCTGTAGACACTAAGACCAAGCTGAGTGCCACCTCCATCCATATTTTTGACGACCCTACTTTATATCGCAGCCTTGCTGGCGCTCTCCAGTATCTTACATTTAGACGACCCGATATAAGCTATGCTGTTCAACAGGTTTGCATGCACATGCATGCTCCTCGGATAGATCATTGGAATGCATTAAAACGTGTTATTCGCTACCTTCAGGGCACTATTTCGCTTGGATTAACCCTTGGTCCTTTCACAGATTTATCACTACATGCATACACTGATGCTGATTGGGCTGGGTGCCCTGACACTCGGCGATCCACTTCGGGCTACTGTGTATATTTGGGTTCAAATTTGTTATCCTGGTCGTCTAAACGGCAAGCCGTTGTCTCTCGATCCAGTGCGGAGGCCGAGTATAGAGGAGTGGCAAATGTCGTTGCAGAATTGTGTTGGCTTCGTAACCTTTTGCTTGAATTACATCGCCCTTTACCGAAAGCCAGCCTGGTCTATTGTGATAATATCAGTGCGGTATATCTCTCGGGTAATCCAGTTCAGCACCAACGCACCAAACACATTGAACTTGACATTCATTTTGTTCGTTACTTGGTGCAACGGGGTACTATTCGCGTCCTTTTGATGCTCCTTCACGTTATCAGATTGCGGATATCTTCACCAAGGGCCTTCCCCGGGTTCTATTTGATGATTTCAGATCCAGTCTTAGCATACGGCCACCTCTAGCTTCGACTGCGGGGGTGTAATAGACTTGATATATTTAGAGAAAATTGATATATATTTACAGGAAAATATTGTATTTATTTTACAGAAATCTCCTCCTAAAATAATGGAGAGAAATTGTATTATATATAGGGTTTTGTATGAATGAGAAAGGCAGCGAATATTACAACTATCAAAATGCATAAAATCTAATATAATAATCTGATCAAAAGATAAAAAAAAAACCCTAAAAAATATAAAGTGTTTGAAGTCTCGGGCATGAGAACCCAAAAGACATCAATTCATCAATCATTAGTTACGTGAATGTAAAATACCTTCAATCTTCTGGGTTTCAAGAATAATACTGGGTCACTTCACCTATACATGTGGGCCGTAAACATGTTTATTGGGCCATGCCTTAATAAAATATTAGCCAAAGCCCTGCCATTTTTTCTTCTGTTAATGGGTTGGCTCTGCTCCCACTTTTTGGGCTTCTAGTATGTTAGATAAAAGATGACACGGCGATAGGTTCTTTCTTTTATGCTCATTTAAGTAGTAATTTTTGTTTTTGAATTTACAAAATTAGTTGTCATAACTCACATGTCGACATGTTAGCTAATACTACTATCAAGTTGACGTTTTAATATAAAGAGGGTGTTTGGGATTGAGTTTAGAAATGACTTATTGACTTATTGGCTCCAATAAGTTAATAAGTCATTTTTAAACTCAATCCCAAACAAAGTCTAATCTAATATACTCTAAACACGTTATTTTTAAAATGTATTACTATATGTATGTTGGTTCAGTTCTGTTTAATCATAATGGAAAACATGAAAAACATACCTTTGATTGCATCAGCACAAACCAGCATGAGAATCCAGATGGAGACGCAGCAACAGTGTTTGACATGATTGTCAGCTTGATCTGGTTCCTCCTTAGGGTGCTGACTGATGATGGTGATAAGAAACCGAATAGGGGATTCAGTTATGGAGATGGAGGTCGAATGTGATGTTATGCTTATGGGGTGTGTCTGATTGTGTAACTGAGTAACCCTTTAACCTCCACATAATTCTCCTTATATAAGCACCCAGGAGGAAACCTAATTAGTTAATAAGGGTAATATGGTCCATCAATAATTACCAACTAATTATTTAATAGGTTATTATATATTTTGATCTATATGATGTAAATGATTATAATGGCTATAGATTAAATATTAATACAGAATATATTTAATCTTACATTCTCCCACTTAGCCGAGTAATCATTTACTATGAGTATTAGATAAGCCTGATCAGGAGTTAACACTAATTTTAGCCTTAAACAAGTACTATAGCAGAGAAATACAGCCATTGAATCATTATGCGACTCAGGACCCCCATTAATCATACTATAGCCTTAATTTAAAACCTAATCGTTATGATCAAAATACGCATAAGCCCTTTGTTTGATTTGTAACTATATTTGTCTATATGCCATTATGCTAGCTTGACATATTCTTAGAGACATACAAAATCAAACTGATGAGGAAAATTAACTAATACTTAGTCATTCATAGTACGATATGCAGTTGCGCATGGCTATCAATTAATACCCGTCTCTGAGCTCTCTTAATAAGACTTATGGGTAATAGCCCTTTCAGTTATAGGATCCTTAAGCATATCATGAATGTGTTCGATACAAAACTTAGTTTCCTCAATTCGTTCATAAACGAATAATTAATTGCGTATCGAAAATTAATGCAGCACCTCTTGAACTGTTACTGTTCAAGGAGTCATGGTAGCTGACTTTATCACACTAATTCTTCAAAACATTAATTATATGGAGTTAATGAGCTTATGAGTCCACTGATAAATTTCCAACAACATTTAGTGACTGTATTATGTCGTTATAACTTAGGTTGTTATTATCAGTGCATTATGACTCCTCCATGAGATAGGTTTTGTCTGCTGACATAAGGATATACCCGAAATTACATTTTGTCATCTTTGAATATCTCAGAGTTAGAGTAATAAACCGGTTTTAATTCTCACTTCTTCTTTAAATTGTAGCCTCTCGTTTCTTTTAAAGATATTATAATACTCCATTAGATGCTTCACATTAATCTAGACATATCTAGTGTGTTGCAATGTGAGTAATATCTAAACGAGTATAGACTTGAACTTACATAAGGCTTCTAATTAATGAAGCGTAAAAATAATCTCATTTATCCTATTATCCTCTAAAAGAGAGCATTAATGTTTGTTACATACGTAAGGACCCATTTAATGTTAAACTTATGGAACAGAACTAATGTCCCACTGGGTCTATCTCGGTATGTTATGATATCTATCACGTAAGAGATATCTCTGAGATATAATATATCAAAGTTTGTGTTAACAATGCTTTGACTTATGTAACATATACTTGTCAAAAGAATATCATCTATATAGACAAGTTTATCTTAGTTGCTCCCACTCATTTTGAGGTAGGTACATTAATCCACTTGGTTCTTGATGAAAATAATTACGTTAGCTTTTCATCACATTATGATGTTTGCATTAACCCATACATGGATATTATTGGCTTACAAATAAAGTGTTCTTTAACCTTCAGTTTGAAACTTTAGGTTGTTATCTAATGAACATGTAAATGTGTCAGCCATTTGTTATGGAAAATTGTTTATAATGTTCATCTAATGTAGCTTTAAACTATTATAAGCTACTAGAACAGTGACGATCCTCAAAGAAATCTTTGTTAGATATGTAATAAAGATTCTTTAATAATTTATCTCTTCCTGAGTACAACCTTTGACAATCAATCAAGCTTTTTCGTGTCTTAATACTTATATTAGGATTTGGTTTAGTTATGAATACTCTTAGGTAATTCAATCAAATCCCAAACGTTATAGAAACACATAAAATCAGTTTTACTAGAAAACTGTTTTATTCCATTTAAAAGAATATTGATTGACACTAATGGCTTAATTTGAAGAGATAGGATCAGCAAACATTTCCAAAATCCATTTCAACTTCAATTAGGGAGGTTATGTAATCATCAAAGTTAGTAGGTTTTTAAACCTAGATGATCTCCTGAGTTGATTATTGGGTTCATTAGAAGTTTCAGTTTTATGGATTAGCTCTTGGTTAGGTTGCTATCATTTTCAGGATTCTAAGTTTGAGAGAGTTGGTGCAGTATGGTGTACAAGAGGTGTAATCGGAGTTAAATTCGGAGTGAAATTTAATGACACTCTTCCCCCCGCCTCTTGTATTCCTTGCAAATCATGATAAGGACTTTGACTGCTCCAACCGACCTTAGAAATCTTTAGGAACTCAGCATGCTTATGGTCAATATGTAATGACCAACAAATTCTAATAGAGAAACGAGTTAATGACGTTAGTCGTTGTAGTTTCTCTTGTTGAGGATTATGTTAGTTTAGGTAAGAAATCTAAGTGTGCCCACAATTAAGTAACAATGAAACTTTTGTAAGTGTAGCATTAGATTTTAATGAGACAAGTTATGATAGAACAGCGTCATAATGGAGCAGTGTCTTGTACAAGAGGTGTAAATTAAATTAATATAAAGTTTTCACTCCCCACCTCTTGCAACTATTGCAAGTTATCATTAAGACACTTAATGCTCCCACTGATCTTTAATATCTCTAGAAATGCTACAAGAGAAGTTTCAATGAGGTACGTGACGTGGGAACCTATCATATATATGTTAGACTTTAATTGATTTCCTTAACGTCCAAATGTCATAAGAAACTTAAGGACATATTTAATAGAAATCTTATTAAGTACATACATGAATAGATTTCTTCAAAGAACGTCAGTCATATGTGACAAAATTTAGATACAAGTTGATAGTCTTTTAAATGATAAATGAATTATGTCTGAATATTCCATTTTGAATAAGTTCCACGAATGTCAATGAATGACTTATGATGGACCCATACTTATTCCTTAAGCCAAGTAATATTTAGGGCTGTAACGTCATGATTTAAAATCATTTAGAATGAGATTGGATAAAAAATCATCCTCATTAACCATGTCATGATTTCTCATGAATTTCAGTTGTAATGGATGAAATTTATAAGTCTCATTTTCCTTTTGTCAAATTCTCATTTGCATGATGACAAAAGTTGTGAAAGCGTAAGGTATCATCTAGTTTTATCTTAGTAATGTTTCAATCCAGATATTTAGAACAAATAAGATGAGAGTTTAAGGTAAGTGTGACTTTATGTTGACTATGCAAACCTCACAACCTTCATAACATTGCTTAATTATGATACTATATTCTGATTAATCTTCAGAATATATAAGGTATCAAAAAGCGTTGTTAGAAGATTGCTTATTATGGTTCTTATAGTCTTAACAATTAATTTTGTCACTAACTCTCATGTTAGTTATTTGTCAAGTTCTGGTAAGGAAACGTATGGAACTAGAGTCAACTAATCATGTGTTAAATGGAATATTAAAATTATGAGACTTAAATATCATTAGTAAGTGACTATCTAATTAACTTATCCAACTGTTCTTCTGAATAATGGATAGTCTCGTTGCTTATGCCTAGTCTAATGACATAATTATGCAGTGAGATTTTCCCTTGAAGAACCTTAAAGTTGGCATTAGCACTTGTAATTTGTCTATGGACCTTAGAACAATCCTCTTTTAAACTATTAGTGGTTGTAAGGTGAATACCATCTTATTTTCCAGCTTCAAACATGTATTTCTTTGTACATATGTTGCTTATCAACACACTCATTATACTTTGGTACTTTTGAGTGTTATAATTGATTTATAAGGCATCAAATTGTACAAGTGAAAATCTTAGTATGTAATGTACTGGAAAAAATGTACTTATTTCCATGCGTAAGCCCTTAACTTTATGGGTCATGGAATTGTACACTATTATGTATTCACATATACCACTTAGCTTTATAATTTATAATTTATAATTTAAATGAAGGCATGCATCTTAGGAGTTCTAGTAATTATTCCACAATTATAGATTAGTCTTAGGAAAGACTTAATCTGGAATAACCTTTTAGTGACAGCACTTATTCTTGATTATCATAAGAGACATCATGTTCGATTTATCTTAATCATCATGCTCTACTTTTCTTCTGTAGTGCTTTATCAGAAGAGAGCAATAGGATTATGGTATCTTAAGAGATAATCAAGGATTTAATTTAAGAGCTAATTCTTATAGAAACTTTAAGCAAAAACATATTAGATTTAGGAATTAGAGTGGATGGGATATAGACTTATAGAAGAAAATTATAGTGAGTAAAATTATGGGTACTAAGAATAAGGCAGACGAAATGATCATAAAAATTAATTAAGGATCATTAATATAAGGATCATTATGTGAAGAGATTGTGATATGTCTATTACTAACATCAAAATAATAGACTACTTAAAGTTCTACTTAAACGAAGACAAAACAGCTTTGGCCAAAAGTGTAAACATTTAAGCATGTGTGCAAAGTGGTTGTAACAAATCAGCTTTGGCCAGAAATTGAGACAATCACTTTAGTTATGCACTTGTTGAGTATGCCATCTATGAATGAATTAAATCAGCTTTGGCCAGAAATTAAGACATTTCATGCTTATGATGCACACACAACATAGCTTTCGTAATACTTGAACGATAAGTAGATGTATCAAGTCAGCTTTGGCCAGAAATGATATATCAAAAACTCATTCAAGTTGAGCTATTTTGGTTTTGTAAAAACATTATTTGATCCTTATTAATTAACTAAGTATTTACAAAACAAATCATTTAATAGCAAACCACCCGTTAGCGCGGATCGAACTTGTGCGATCAGTAATGCCCAAGTCTTGTGCGATCAGTAAAGCCCAAAACTTGTGCGATCGGTAAGGCCCAAAAAAACTTGTGCGATCAATAAGGCCCAAAACTTGTGCGATCAGTAAGGCCCAAACTTGTGCGATCAGTGAGGCCCAAAACTTGTGCGATCATGCAGTCTTGTGCGATCAGATCATCTCTTATGTGATCTGATCTTGTTCGATTCATTGCTGTTTATTGTTATAACAACTAGAAATTCGAAAATTGAGAATTGTGATATAGTTTCGAATTAAAACATTGATCTATTTTATCATAAAATTTCGAAAACATAATCTGTTTATCCTTTTAACAGATTTCGAAAAAAACTTAATAGACAAAATTAGATCAAAATTAGGGAAACATTTAACAATTCAAATCACATTCCAAATCATAAAGGAAAATTCGAGTTGTGACTAAGAACATGATGAACCCTAAATAAAAATTACTCAAACATTCATCCGAAATCTCTGAAATATTATTACACATTTAAACATATTGATTTCGGAACAGTAAAACTTCATGAACATATTCATTCGAGATCCATGATTCATGATTCAGATCCGAGATGATATTTCGGATGATGATGACGAAAAAATATTATGGTTTTATAATTCTGTTTTCCAGATTTATTCCAGATTTCGGATACAAAAACAGAACCGACTAATCAACATATGCTCTGATACCACATGTATGTTCAGTTCTGTTTAATCATAATGGAAAACATGAAAAACATACCTTTGATTGCATCAGCACAAACCAGCATGAGAATCCAGATGGAGACGCAACAACAGTGTTTGACATGATTGTCAGCTTGATCTGGTTCCTCCTTAGGGTGCTGACTGATGATGGTGATAAGAAACCGAATAGGGGATTCAGTTATGGAGATGGAGGTCGAATGTGATGTTATGCTTATGGGGTGTGTCTGATTGTGTAACTGAGTAACCCTTTAACCTCCACATAATTCTTCTTATATAAGCACCCAGGAGGAAACCTAATTAGTTAATAAGGGTAATATGGTCCATCAACAATTACCAACTAATTATTTAATAGGTTATTATATATTTTGATCTATATTATGTAAATGATTATAATGGCTATAGATTAAATATTAATACAAAATATATTTAATCTTACAATGTATGCACGTAACATTTGATGAAGCTGCTGAGCACAACTATTTATAAAATGGTAACCTGTATTAACAAGTTTTGACGTTAGTCCAACATCCTTTGTACCATTTAAATATATAAGGATCTACTTAACTGCCTTTCAATGCATATTTCATAGATATGCAAAGTATTTGTTAACCACACTAACATAGCTTTTATTTGGCATTATGCACACCATTAGACACGTTAGACTTCCAGTTGCATCAGCGTATGCCACCTTTAAATTTCATCAACTTTAGAATTTGTTTATAGAGAATCTTTGCTTTGAAGTTTGAAGTTCTCACCAATAAGGGTTGTCACAACTTTGCATAGTACATATAGGTGATCTTAACTGCTCACGTCCTAGTAAAACACTTTTAAGAACTAAAATTAATTAAAGTACTACAAAAGAAGCTGAAAGTACAACTATGAAAGAGTTGAAATTAATTGCATTAAACATGCTTAAATATAAGTAGAATAAAGTTGCATGTAGTGGTAATGGTGATGTGGGTGCTTGTAGCTTATTATACTGAAGGGTATGGTCTCGGGGAGGACATCGGGGTGTTGAGATGGACACCCTCTCCGACAGGGAAGACCCATTCAATCTTCGGAACCACACCCCACAGTCTTTTCAAAACATCTTTTGCTGCTGTTGACTATATTGACTCTTTTGGTCGAAGTCAACGTTACCTTTGTAAAAAGTCAACTTTGACTTTTTTCGCAGAATTTATATTCAGCAGATCTTCATTATGTTGATGGCTGCTGTTGTCAATTTTGTCTCCTCTCAACCCGACAAGGTAGTTACATACGACATCTATTATAACCATATCTAACATCCCATCCATCATCACGTATCGATAACCACCTCACTAACGAACGAGCATCTCAGATCAATGATCTGTTTGTGTTTGATTGCCAGCCTGGCAAGTGTCACACAGATCGACATCATGGGCATTCAGAATAAAAATCATGAAGTTGCCAATTAAGCCATAATCCCAACTCGTTTGATTGCTAATGTATGTTCACAGAAGCAGATTGAGGCTGTATATATGAATACAAAAAGGGTTTCTTACGTGTGTCTAAAAATGCCAGTGAAAGCAAATCTCACTACATTGAGTATGGCCCAGCAGCAAAATTATCCGTAACCGAGAAAAACCAAACTCCAAACCATATTCATAAAAAAAAAAAAACGAACCAAAATCTTTTTCAATACCGTATAGTATCCAAATGTTATTCAGTGTTTGGTTCGGTTATCAATACCACAAATCTTGCTTATTTAGACGCTGGTTCGACTCCCGGCTGTAGCAAAAGGTGCGGGACGTCCCAATGATGGATCGTTTCCTACCGAGGCATGGTTCGATCCGGAGGGCAACCCGGTTTTACCCAGCTGTTACCCCAGCGAGGTTCTCGTGTGGGGGCAGTACGGTTTCCGGGCGAAGTTCAGTTTGCGCGGCGGCCGGGGCCCGATAGAACATCGCGTCCGGAGGCGGGGCTGACGGGGGATTGTCTTTGACAAGAACCCGGTGACCACTAGGTCCTGTAGATAGAAAGTCACCGTTCAAAAAAAATATTTTATTTTTGAATTGTTTATTTATTAATGTCGATCTTCCCTCTTCCTTTCATATCAAACCCACCTTCCCACATTTATTTTATTAATTTATATCGATAACTCTAACTCTCTGAAACCTAAATCACACATTGTAAAATTCTTATAAATTATGGCATGTATCCATCACGTACCAAGTAAAATATTCATGCACAATGTAACGTGTTTGCTCTAGTTATTTATTATAAATCGATTATATAAATATACAGGGAGTTTCTTGTAAATACTTCAATTGTTCGAATATCAAAAGACTATAAGTTAAGTTGACCTTGACTTCTCAAAGCTTACTTCCATATATACACATACCATCTAAACTCATCACACCCCACATCACCGGAAAACCTTCCTCTCCGGCTAAAAATGAATTACAGCGGCTCCTCACCAACTCTCTCAGCTACATTCGAACGTTCCGCCAGCATCGATCCCACAAAGCACGTCAGCTACGCACCCGAGCCAACAGCTCCAACCGTCTCATCTATTCTTAACGGACACTCCGAACCTCAGTTGACCGCAACCAGTCAGCACTGGGTGCCTCCGGTACAGTCAGATGTACGTCCAATAATGAAGTCAACTAATCAAATTAGCGCTCGCGGGTTGAGTTCAACCAGTGTCGGTGGTCAAGCACCAGGGCTTTCAGGTGCTGTGCACAATATCATGTCTGTGCATGAAGTCACCAGCAAGGTTGCTAGTGAAGCAAAAGCGCCCACAATGACCGGTGTTGCGGAACGAGAACGGAGTAACAAGGGAGAATCCGATGAAGCTGAGGCGGATAATGATAATGAACAGGACCTTGTCGGGGTTAGTATGGTTGGAAAGAAGTTCAAGCCGGTTAACCCGGAGGCATACGATGTGGAGGATGATGATGAATATTAGATGATCCATCTTCCTGATTTTAATTTGTGTTATTTGTTTGCTTTAAATGCGAGATCAAAAGAAAATTCATATATGTATTTCCATTAATTGAATATCTTCCATGGATGGGTTTTAAGTTTTAAATATGTTTAATTGTTTGACACAGAAAATTGTTGTTTTTGTAAACGTTTGAATAATACTTTTTATGGGAACGATTCTGACATGTTATACGAGTCATATGATATGTAAGTAGTGTCAATGTAGAATGTTGTATCTGATATTAACACATGAGGGGATGCACGAATAATCGAGATAAGGTTTCGGGGCTATATATTAATAGAATCGACAGGAAATATTGTAAATATAGAATAGATTGTCATAATTATAGGAGAGATTGATTGTAAACTTATTCTCCAAGAAAAGGAGATCTGATGTATACTCTATATATTGTTATTCATTGATCAATAACAGGCAACGATTTGAACCATAATTCTTACATGGTATCACACGCCTATAGATACTCCTCTTCGAAACCCTCTGCTTCGAAACCCTCTGCTGCCACCTTCCTGTTTCTCGTTTTCTTTCCAATGGCTGAGCACAAGATTCATCCCGGTTGCACCGTGTCCAACATTAAGTCTTTCATCCCCATTCAACTCGAAAATGAATCCTCTAATTACATAACCTGGTCCGAGCTCTTTCGGATCCACTGCACTGCGTTTCTTGTTGATGACCATCTCCAGCCCCGTCCCAAACCTGCTGAACAGTCCTCCTCGGCTGACAAACAGACAGCCGATAAACCTGCTCAACCCGTGGCAGATTCTTGGGAATGCCTAGACGCTATTGTGCTTCAATGGCTCTATGGCACGATCTCACCCGACCTCCTCAAAACTGTCATGAAGCGTGGCACCACCGCTTACGCAGCATGGACCACCCTTGAATCCCTCTTCCAGGATAACAAAGGTATCCATGCCTTGTACCTCAAACAGAAACTTGCCACCACACGCCTAGAGAATTTTTCTTCTGTGTCTGCATACTGCCAGGAAGTCAAGGTTCTGGCCGATCAGCTTACCAATGTTGATGCACCCGTTGACGAGCAAACCCTTGTCCTCCAAACCCTCTCAGGCCTTACCGAGCAATACGAAAGTGTTGCCACTATCCTGCAAAACACCAAACCTCTGCCTTCCTTCTTCGAGGTTCGTTCCCAACTCTGTATGAACGAAACTCGGAAGGCTCATAATGCTCTCCACTCCTCCTCCACTGCTGCCACCGCGCTTCATGTCTCCTCCACTGCTGCCACTGACAACCGCACCATCACCTCCACTGCTGACACCCGATCCGACACCACCTCCCGTGGTCACGGTCGCTCCCGAGGGAAGGGCCGTGGCCGCTCAAACTCACAAACTACCCGCAACAACCACACCTACCAACCGGCCCAAACTTCTAACACATAGATTGTCTTCCCAAATTCATGGACTCAACAGCAGTGGGCTACCATTCTGCAGCAGGCCCAAAGGGGCTCCTGCCCATTCTCCTCTCAGAACACTGGGCCACCATGTCCCTATCCATCAGCCCCACCATCTCATTCTGGCCCAGGTATTCTCGGAGCTGCTCCGGCTCAGGCTAACACGGCATACACGCCTACACCGACTGACATTGCTCAGGCACTTTGCACACTCTCTTTGAACCAATAGCAGGACCCCACTGGTTATATGGACACAGGTGCAACGGGACACATGCAACTGCGAGGTAATCTCTCCCCGTCTGTTTTTAATACTTGCACTACTAAACAAATTATTGTCGGAAATGGCATGACCATTCCCGTTGTTGGACAAGGCAACCAAATCCTACCACCCCCTTCTCCCCTCTAAAACTTAATAATGTCCTTTATTCACGTAACCTTGTCAAGAACCTTATATCTGTTCGTCGCCTCGCGAATGACAATTTAGTTTCTATCGAATTTCACCCATTCGGTTTTCTTGTGAAGGATCTCAAGACCAAGGCTCCTATCCTACGATGCAATAGCTCGGGCGACCTCTACCCTCTCACATCGGACATCACCAAGTATCTCCCAACACCTTCTGCCTTTATTGCAACTACTCAAGACTGTTGGCATCAACGACTTGGACACCCGGGCCATGACTTATTGCATTCGTCATCTATTAGTTATCTAAAACCAAATAAATTGCTTTGTCAATCTTGTGTGTTTGGAAAAAGTGTGAAACTTCCGTTTTAGGATTCTCCTAATGTTACTAAATTACCTTTTGATATCGTGCACAGTGACTTATGGACCTCCCTGGTACTCAGCACCGGCGGTCATCATTATTATATATTGTTTCTTGACGATTTTAGTGATTTTCTTTGGACATACCCACTTACAAACAAATCCCAAGTTTACTAAACCTTCACCCATTTTTACAACCTTATTAACACACAATTTGAATGAAAAATCAAACAATTCCAATGCGACAACGACACAGAATATAAAAATAAAAATTTTCAACAATTTTGTCACAATAGTGGAATGATTTTTCGCTTCTCTTGCCCCTATACTTCTTCTCAAAATGGAAAGGCAGAGCGCAAAATTCGTACTATAAATAATATGATTCGCACTCTTCTTGCCCAAGCCACCCTGCCCCCCAACCTCTGGCACCACGCGCTCTAGGTCGCCACCTACCTTCTCAATATTCTACCAAAAAAATCGCAAAACTTCCTCACCCCCACAACTCTTCTTTATAACTGCCTTCCTACATACGAACACCTTCGAGTGTTCGGTTGCCTTTGCTTTCCTATATTGCCCTCTACCACCATACATAAACTCGCCAATCGCTCAAAGCCTTGTGTCTTTCTCGGTTACCCATCTAACCACCGAGGGTACAAGTGTTTTGATCTTTCCACCCACACCATCTTCGTCTCTCGACATATCCAATTCGAGGAAACTATCTTTCCTTTCTCACACCAAAAACCCACTTCATCACCCACTTATGACTTCCTTACCACCCCTCTACACCCACTTCTATGGCCACATGTTGGTTCAGCAACTACTGGCCCAACCGATTCCGCTACCCCATCGACCACGGCCCAACCCCAGACCTCATCCCCATCTCATCAGCCACCTCCTTCAACCCAAACACAAACCGGCCCAATTACCGCCCCTTTCTCACCTCCGCCCCTGTCCCCCACATCCCGTCCTCAGCCCACTAAAACATACTTTCGACGCCAACTTTCCTCCCGTACCCCTTCGGCCCCACTCTCACAATCAACTACTAACTTCGCCCCTTTAGCACCCCCTCCACCTCCCGAAACCCTCCCTTCCGACCAGCTTAACACCTCCACTAATACCCGTTCCATGCGAACCCGCTCCATGGACGGTATTTCCAAACCTAAACAATTTCTTAATCTTAATACTACCACCGTCATTCCCGTTCCTAAAAACCCTCAGGTAGCCTTGTCCACACCCGAATGGCATAAAGCCATGACTGGCGAGTTTAGTGCACTTATTAAGAATGAGACTTGGGAGTTGGTTCCTCGTCTACCACACATGAATGTGATTCGCAGTATGTGGCTCTTTAAGCATAAATTTCGGTCGGATGGTAGCCTTGAGCGTTATAAGGCGCGCTTAGTCTGTGATGGGCGTACGCAACAGGTAGGTATTGATTGCGGTGACACCTTCAGCCCGGTGGTCAAACCCGCTACCATTCATATGGTTTTGTCTCTTGCCCTCTCTCAATCATGGCCGATTCATCAACTGGATATTACTAATGCATTTTTACATGGACATTTGCATGAGACCGTCTATATGTAACAGCCAATGGGTTTTCGTCACCGTCAGTATCCCGATCATGTTTGCCGACTTAAGAAATCTCTTTATGGGCTAAAGCAAGCCCCTCGGGCGTGGTATCAACGTTTTACGAATTTTTTCCTTCAACAGGGGTTCACTCAGTGCAAAACAGACACATCTTTGTTTATTTATCATCATGGCAGTGATATTGCTTACCTTTTAATATCTGTAGACGACATTATCCTGACCACTTCTTCTAATACATTACGCTACAGGCTCATGTCTACATTATCAGGAGAATTCGCCATGAAGGACTTGGGTCCTTTATCATATTTTTTGGGTATATCTGTTACTCGCACGGGCAACTCCATGTTTTTGTCACAAGCAGCATATGCAAAGGACATCATCAGTCGAGCAGCTATGGATTCTTGCAAGCCTGCAACGACTCCAGTTGATACACAGTCCAAACTTTCAGCCGAAGGATCCCAGTTTGATGACCCATCTTTGTTTCGCAGTCTTGCTGGAGCTTTGCAGTATCTTACTTTTACCAGATCGGATATCACCTACAGTGTCTAGCAAATTTGTATACACATGCATTCTCCTCGGGTTGACACACTGGAATGCCTTGAAGCGGATCATTCGTTACATACAGGGTACTCTTGATTTTGGTCTTACTTTGGGCCCTTCCACGTCTCTTTCTCTCCGTGCTTACACTGATGCTGACTGGGCTGGCTGCCCTGACACTCGGCGGTCTACCTCAGGCTACTGTGTCTATCTTGGCGACAATCTAATTTCTTGGTCTTCTAAACGACAGTCCACCATCTCCCGCTCCAGTGCTGAAGCCGAATATCGTGGAGTTGCAAATGATGTTGCTGAAATATGTTGGCTTCGCAATCTTCTCTTGGAGCTTCATCGCCCTCTCTCTCAGGCGACTGTTGTCTACTGTGACAACGTTAGCGCTATTTATCTGTCCGGGAATCCAGTTCAACATCAACGGACCAAACATATCGAGCTCGATATTCACTTTGTTCGTGAGCATGTTCAGAAAGGCCTGGTTCGTATTCTCCACATCCCCTCTCGGTTTCAAATAGCTGACATCTTCACCAAGGGACTTCCAAAGATCTTGTTTGACGACTTTCGGTCCAGTCTAACCGTTCGCCTTCCTCCCGCTTCGACTGCGGGGGTGTAATAGAATCGACAGGAAATATTGTAAATATAGAATAGATTATCATAATTATAGGAGAGATTGATTGTAAACTTATTCTCCAAGAAAAGGAGATCTGATGTATACTCTATATATTGTTATTCATTGATCAATAACATGCAACATTTGAACCATAATTCTTACATATATAATGCGGGTTGTGATGGCTGGTGGTTTTTTTGTTACTGTAATCGAAGCTCATTTCTTATGCATTACAATGACATTGAAGCTCAAAACTTACTCTGTAGGGGCGTGCATTATTATCCGTAATTGACAAACACCTAAATCCGAAACCGTATCGAAAAAATAAACGGAAATCATTTTGGATTATTCTGTTTAGTTCCTAACCTTAGCCGAATTGCTTATTCGGTTTTCGGTTTGCTTATCAGCTCCACAAATCTTTCTTATCCAATCGAGTAAAACAAATAATAACCGGTTTAATCATTTATTGGTTTAATCGGTTGAAGTTGAATTTGGTTCGGTTAGACACATTTCTACCATTTATCAGTTTAATCGGTTGAAATTGAATTTGGTTCAGTTAGACACATTTCTAGTTCTGATTGGTTCCGTTATCGGTTAGGCCCGAAAAAGTTACTACACCCAATAAACTGATATCCGAACCAATGAACATCCATAGATATAGGAGGGAGAGATAAGGCACTAGGCATGTATATACGCAGTCCTTTACTTAAAATTGGTTTTGTATTGAACGATGTCCGTCTGACGACCACAATAGAAGACTATTTGATTCTTGATGATATTTGCGTCGAAGTTTGATTCTGTAATGTGCTTTTAGACTTCTTAGTTGTTTGTTTTCCCATTCATGAGGGTTTTATACAAATTGAGAAACAAATAGGCAAAGGAAAGAGATGAAGAAGTTTAAAGGTTACACCGCAATTGAACTTTGCATATGTCCATTGGCTTGTCAAATATTTGGAAAGAATTCATGGCCATGTTCCCGCAAAACCTCGTGCGGTAAAGCCACCACAGACCATTAAATCGAATACATGCAGATGCACAGATGGTTAGATCTGGACCTAAATGATCCTGACCTCACACACATTTGTTCTATTAACAATAACGGTTGAATTCAGTTTTGGGTGTACATTTGACATGTAGAATTCTGTTTTCTAAAGTTCAAATTCTGTTTTTTTCTTATTACTAAAAACTGGATTCCTATTTTTTTTGCAGCAGCCACTCATTTTGACTTGATATGAACCGGATCACTCAGTTTTGGGCTAGTTAGTTGCTGACTTTGGTTCAGTTTTTTCAACAAAATTTGCATTTTAGTTTTTCAGATTAGGACTGGCAATTTGTTGACACAACACAACACAATACGAATCCATTACAAAATATGCGGGTTAGTGACTAGTCTAAAGCCTAAACGGGTTCGCGTTAGTCTTGTGTCAATTATGTGAATACATTTAGCTAAACGGGCCAACACCAGGTTGTGTTGACCCAGTCGTCTGCAACAAACACCTTGCTGCGTGGTTGATCTAATTCCCCAGTTTATAGAAACCCTCCAATGATAAGACATGATGTTATTTTTGTTGGGCATTACGTCGAACAACTTCACTGCATTATTGCATTCAGCAATTCATGTCCTTCATTGCCCTCATCACTTCGCTATAGGGCCTGTATGGATGCCCAAGATCAGACCACACACACCAGCCCTCTGCGACCTTTTTATTTCTTTGTTTTTTATATCACAGTTATTGTTGATGATATTATCACTTAAACAGTTAAAGATAAAGCATAGCATGAAATCACGGGGTGTCAGCCCAGTGGCCACCAGCACCCATCTAAAACCAGTTCGGGAGTCCAAGTGGCGCGGGTTCGAATCCTGCTTGCAGGCTCTTCGCTCCCCTCGAACTCGGCTGGGTATTCACCGCCAGGAAGCGTTGCCGGGTCACTAGCTTGGGAAGGGGGATCCCTTCAGCGGTCAGGGGTACCGTTCAATTACCCTTTTTTTAAAGCATAACATTAAAACCCATTTTCATACTGTTGTTCAATCAGTTTCTATGTAATTTTATGATTTGTCACATGTCGATTATCTAAGAAAATAGTTGGAGGATGTTATTTCCAAGTTGTTCGCACTGATTTTATATGTATTTAACGGTCTATTTCATTTTTACATGTCTTAGAATGTCATTAATTTGACTGGAAAATGGTGGGTTGGGTCAGGTTGTGTAACAGGTCAAAACTAACAGGACAGGTTGGGTTGGGTTGGGTTGGGTTGGGTTGTGTAAAGTATCAAATTGGTTTCGTCTCTGAATGGGCAGCTCTTAGAAAAACGTGTCAAATGAATTCGGGTCAAAACAGGTTGGGTCAGAGCGGGTTCGCATGCTATGTTTGTTTTTATGGGGGTTAGTGGCGATGGTCGTGTTGGCGGCATGGCTATTGCTGTGTTGGACAGATGACGACTGATAGAAGACTCTTTTTGCTTTAACATCACATAGATCGCCACAGCGTAATGCATCACATGGATCACTGAGGTGGATTAACATCCTATAATCCGGATTGCCAACCGGGCAGGTGACACAATGCCTTGCATTTTGTCTAACAAAAGAATAACCAGACTTTTGTGAATCAAATAATAAGCCCAATTTGATTTCCTAGTTCACTTTTGCTTTTAACCTGAATTTAGACCATGGGGTATGGGGCGGGGGTTTGGGCGTGGGTTGGGGGAAAATGTAGCAACTCTCACTAAAAAGTCCTATTTAGTATTATTAGTCCAATAGGAACCCTAATTGAGAAACCCAAGTGATTATGCAGAAACCCTAAGATTTCCAGAACAATCAGAATCAGGATTAGGGCCCCTAAAACTCGGGGGGGGGGGGGGGTATTTTCTATGGACGATTATCCACTTATCTCGTTGTCAGAATAGAATTTTAAGAATCTGTCGACTCAGCAGGCCTAGTCTCACACGTAGCTACCCTATAAGAATTAAGTGTCCCTTACGGACCGTAATGGGATATTGTTACGGTCCGTAAGCAGTTCAAAATCGGTGTATAAATACAGAACATTGGCACTCGATTTCTGTCTCTGAAACGTCGTAGAAATTCCAATTCTACGCTGAGTTATAGTCGAAATACTACAATTAACACACACGATCACTAATTGATGCTACGATACAGGGTATTAATTCGATCGCTATTACGATTCAATGTCCGATCGATTGAAACTATCCGATAGATGTTTAAGTGCTGCTCAAATTGGGTTTATACTTTGTCATTCGTCGTGATTTCGACTGGATGTTTGAGTGCTGTCCAAAATCGGACTATACTCTGTCATTCGTTGTGAATCCGCTGGATGTTTAAGTATCGCACTTTGTCATTTGTTGTGAGGGTTTGATCTCGTGAGTTATCGTAAAAGCTGTATTAAGTTACTTACCTAGTTTCGTGTGCAAATTAGGTTATTAAGCTTATCAGTAGGCTAAACTCTACCTCATACCAAAGTAGATGATAATTCTCAGAAGAGTTAGAATCAGGAAGCTTGTTAAATCAAGGTGAGTTCACAGACTTTCTACAAGGCACGTCCATCCTCAGTAGGTAGGATGCCACTCCACTAATCTTCGCACACATGTCTGGGAGACCGCGATACATACGAATTCTCCAGAGTGCAGAATAACGTACGTTCGTCCTGGGTAGGACAACAAAACAAAACTTCGGGATAATCCTACGGGCTAGTAAGCCAGAGAACAGAAACCGTTAATTCACTCAACTTTGTTGTTGACTCGTTGTTACATGCCTTGCAGGTCGTTAGATCCCTAGCTTAAGGAGCTTGCACAAGGAGGCGTGGTCGTTGTGGGAAAACATTTCAATTAATATTAAACTTATGTTTTGTGCTTCCGCTGTAAACTCAAACTATGTTTTGACACAAATTGTATTGTGTTGGATTTTATAAAAATTACTTACATGCTTTGTTCAATATGATTGGTGGCTATGATCCTGGGCATGTCACGCCTCCAAGGCGGGGTGGGGTTTTTGGAGGGTGTGACAGAAAACGCCCAAGCCACCACCCCGGGTGGGCTTGGGTTGGGGCGTGGCCCTCGGGCTTGGGTTTCAATCCGGGACTGTGGGGCGGTCTGGCCAAGCTGACATGGCGGGCTCTCACTGGACAAACCAAAGTAGCCGTTGGCCAACGGCTATCTTAAAAAAAATCCACTATAAAACTCACATTTTTCTTCCATTTTTTACCACATTCAACCACATCTTCTATAATCATCTTCAATTCTCCTTCTACAAAACGAAAAAATGCATCCTCATAACCGTCCTTTTGACCCGAACAACCCGTATGCATTCCAAGAAAATAATCCTAGCCCACCACCCATTCGTCCAATGCCTCGTCCATTTTTGATACACTCTTCTATGCCCCAAGAAGCGAGTTATGCATCGTATCTTGGGAATTGTTTGTTTACTAACTTCCCACACACCGAAGATTCGATACCTACCCCGTTTACACAAACGCCCATCAACCTTTCACCAACCTCCATCGACCTTTCACAAAACGAAACCGTCCCCGAAACTCAACCACCCAACGATGGTCCTTCCGCATCGAAACCCATCAATAAGAGAAGCCATAAGAAAAAAACCGAGGCGGATAAAGCACTTGAAACCGCTAAGCGAAAACAACTAAAATGGACCGTTCCTGAAGAACTTGCATTGGCGAGGGGTTGGTTTCAACAATCTCAACATGCAACTTTAGGTATTCTTAAACTTTGTTTTTATTAATATTTTTTTTATATAACTTTGTAATATATTAAATTTTGTTTTTATAAAAATAGGAAATTCTCAACATTGAACCCATTTATGGCAAGGGGTTAGTAGAGTATTCCATCAAGAATTGGGAAGAGAGGTTTATCGTGAAAACGATAGCTTATCCTCGAAGTGGAGCGAGATAAGCGGCCAACTTACAAAATATAGTGGTTATTTAAATAAAGCAAAACAAAACCCAAAAGATGGTGAAACCGAAGCCGACATTGTGACGAATGCATTGGTTCAATTCAAATCAAATGTGGGGACCGACTTCCGTTTCATACATTGTTGGGAGATTTGTAAGTTCCATCCAAAGTGGGCGAATATCCCCAGTGGTAGCGAAAGTAACACGTCTTCCAAAAGGTCAATGGCCTCGTCCCAAGCCCAATCTGATGCACGAGATCAAGAGTTTGAGGACCTTTTGGATGATTCGCCAAGCCCAAACCGGCCTGAGTATGGAAGAGATGCCGCAAAAAGGCGTGCTCAAAAATCAAGATCTGGTACGGCATCGCCTTCAGCTGGGAGTTCGGGCTTGCGTAGGGGAATATACAGCGACCAGTTGGATGACATTTCATCCAAGTTAGATACATTCAACGTCTTCCAACAACAAAGGGCCGAACAACGAAGGAGCAAAGAAGCTAGAGATGCCGCTAGAGATGCCCTGAGACAAAGACGGGATTATTTAAAAATTCTATCCCAGCCGATTGATCACCTACAGGGTGACGAGTTACAACTAGTCTTGGAGATGAGAGAAGAGATAAAAAAGAAATATAAACATTAGGAATTTTTTTAATGTAATTTTCTTTAATTAAAAATATTTAAAAAAAATAAATTTGTTGTTTTAAAACAAACAGCCCACCGGGTCAGCCCAGCGAAGCCCACCAAACCCACGCCCCAAACCCCCACCCCACCATACTCTGTTTAAATGTGGGTCGCCCCATGTCTGCCCCCCAAGCCACGTGTCAACAAATGCCCTAACCCAAGCCCAACCCAAGCCACACCATACCCATGGTTTTACCATATCAATATTAAGGTTTCCTGCCACATAGATCAGATGTTGGCTAGCAGCATTATGATTTTGACTATTCCAACTGCTGTTGACTTTGACCCTCCACCCATTGATTCCTTGCTCTATGTTTCATTGGAACAATAGTTTTTGCAGTTTCTTATATTAATTCATTCTGTGCTTAGTGCTTATCCCTGTGGAACCGATAGTGTGGTGCCTTTGAAAGTTTTATTTATTATTTGGGATAAACAATTGGTGTCACTAAACCAAACCATTGGCCGAAGATGTTATTAATCATTATAAAGTTGTGCCAGTAATCAAATTATTAAATGTAGGTTTTGATGTAATCGCTTTTATATATAAAGTGTATTGAGCCCTCCACTTTAATGAAAATAACTCGTTGAAGAAAACTTTAATCATCAAGTTTAACCTTTCTAAAAAACTATATATATAAAGTGTATTGAGCCCTCCACTTTAATGAAAATAACTCGTTGAAGAAAACTTTAATCATCAAGTTTAACCTTTCTAAAAAACTAGAAATAAAATGTGAAACCAGTATAATTTTAGTCTTTGATCTCACCAATCACGTTGCCAAAATCGTGGTGATCAATTTTCTATTGCTTTTGCTATTTTATATGTAGTAGTTTTGTCGAATAAATAAGTCCAAATTGGGAAAATGACTGAGCCATCCCACAATGAAGTCTCTTTTTTAAATATATATGTTTGTTTTGGTCTTTAAAAAAGATAAATATTATATTACGTATGGATTAGGGGTTGAGAGATTTAATTGGTTAAAGTTCTTGAAATTTAATTCCATGCTATGCTATGCCAAATCATTTTCATTGGTTAAAGCAACGATGGTCTAATGGTATTAAGGAGTGTTGAATATTAGTGTAAAATTTAGGAGTATATTTAGTGGGTGGGTTTTTGTCGTCTAAAAAAAGTGTATAGAGGTACTTTTGATTTAAAGTTCACATAGATTATCAAAAAAAGTGTATAGAGGTACTTTTGATTTTAAAGTTCATATAGATTATCAAACCACATTTGCACAAAAACACCTATCTAGGTAAGAAAATATTACATAGTAACCTTCCCAGTGGCTTGTTGTAAGCCTCTTGAGGACCATAGGGATGAATTTAATAAATGGGTTCTTGATTTTGGGAATATAAAAGTGGTACCAGATATAGCTAAATACTAAAACTAAACCATAAAGATAAACCCTCAAAAAATGTTAAAAAAATCTAAAAAACACACAAGTTTTTTTTTAAATATTTTTTTAATAAAATTTGCTAGTTTTAGTCTGAATTTTTTTTTAATTTTTTATTGACGTAAAGTAGCGATTTTTATTAAAAAAAAATTGTGTGTTTTTTAGATTTTTTTAGGTATTTTTTGTTGTGTTCACATTGATTCTTGCGGTTCTCGCAATAAAGGATGGTTGCTAATGGATCATCTCATATATGTATATATATATATATATATATATATATATATATGAAGATATGGCTATAATATTCTTATCCTCATTACTAAATTCATTTGAGCATTTTGTAGACGCTCGCTCTGTTGTATTTGGAGGGACAGGTTCTTGCATCCATAGACTCAAAATAGTTGAAGAAAAGGGTTGATAGAAGAGATGAGTACCGAGATGGATTATTCGTCACACGTACATAACAAAGGCCTTTAAAAGGATATCGTGTCCAGTTAAAAATTAACTAAGACATTTAGGGTTGCAGCTACGGGTACTATAACTTATTTGGTGAACAATATCACCATCATCAGCAATTCATAAGAAAACAGGAATGGATGTGTTGTTGGGTTTAGACTGTTGAGATTAGATGATGCAAGTCTTAAAGTCACAGTGAGCACAAGAAGTTTGTTTATTAAGTCACATGGATATGATTCAAAACTAAATATGCTCAGTATATTGACCAAAGCATTAGGACAAGACTTAAAACTGGATTCAAGCTATCATTGCTGATGATGGTGAGATTAAAGAGGTTAAATTAATTTGACGACCTTCCTGATCGAGAAAGTCAGAAATCTTTGAACATTGAGCAAAGCTTGAAAGCTTGCACAATGCCAAGTTTCTTTCCGGTATAATATATCTCAAGAAGCATCATACCCCTTTCAGGTGGCGTCAGCTCAACAACTTCAATAAGATGACTCTTGATCTTGAAAACATTAAAGTTGAGTTGGATAGAGCACAATCGAAGTAGAAGCCACAATCACACACGTTTTTTATATAATCCAGAGAAGCACTAAAGACGGTGCAACTTCCGCCAAGTGCAAAACAGCAACTACAAATTTGAAAGCCAAAACTAGATATCAACTTGACACATGATGAATTCTTTCAGGTTATGACTTCTTATATTACAAATCCACAAGTATCATGCAGAATATTATAGAGCACAAAAATGCGCATTACAAAATCAGTTTGAATACCAAATCTCAAAAATAAACATGCCATAACTTAGAACCAACTTAATAATAAAATATTTAACACAGTTTATTGATCAGGTCGTGCATAGTTTAGATCGTCAAGTTCATCTCACGAATATAAATGATCTGTTTTCAAAAGGTTGAACGGTCCTTTTAAGAACATCACACAAACAGCAACAATATTCGATGGTCTCAAGCTTCAAACACTGGAAATCAAAACCTCACTAAAATGAAATTATTACTGCTTCAAAACACACACCTTTCATTCATTGCAAATTTAGATTAAATAGACTCTAAACAAACTAACCATGTAACACATTATCTCCTAAACCTCCTACATTTATGCCGCGTTTTCTTGACCCACTAAACCTACACACGACTACTTAAAATCACTAATAAATATGTGACTTAATAAACAAACTTCCTGCTGACCAATATCCACTTTTGACCCGTATCCATGACCTGCTTAGAACCTGTTAAGATTAACCCTACACTCACCTCCCTTACCCTTTACCTGTTTCTTCTTTCTTTCTTGGTGAAAACTAACTTTCTTTCTTGCTTCTCTTTCTTGATCGGTTCACAACTTGCTCTTGCTTAGTCACTTGCTTCAAACTTGCTCTTGGTTGTTTTCATATTAACCCTTTGGCAGCCCTATACAACATCCCACGGTACTGTTTCATCACCGATGCTGTCCCGATACAGCCTCCCAACAGCTCTCAAATCACACCGGTACGCCACAGCCCTGTGCAACGACACAGTAAATTAATTACATCAGTCGCTACATTACATAATGATTGTTCCTATACTTACAAGGGAACTAAAGCAAAATTTCTAAACAAACAGATATAGTGAAACTTCAGAAACAAAAGTCTCTTCAACCAGTTGAGTATCAATCTCTTGCGATACATGCTTAAAAACATACGCTGGAGAGTTTATGAACACACAAATTATCAAAACATTATGAAAACCATCTTGACATTGTAATGACCCGTACTCAAGTCACTTGAATTCTATATCATAGCTCTGTTTTCAATTGTCACTAGATGTATACATTATATATACTTCTGAAGTTTGAACACCGCAGTGCATATAACCGGGCCTCTTTTTACGCATACATAATTTCTCGAGTTATATCCATGATTTATCATTTCGCATGCCTTACAGTTTTGTCAAGTAATATAGCATGTACAAATAATTGTTTTGTGAAGAATATATAGCATGTAAAAATAATTACAACTTGACAACACTTGATGATTGTTACTGTATGTTTGCTACTGATCTGGGTAAACAGAACACACTAACACTACAAATTTTGTATTTAAAACCCTCAAGTGGCTTCAATTAACACCCACTCGTTTGATTCTGATGTTTAATGAAGTGATTATGATGCTAATATGCGTTCATAGAAACAGACAGAGGCTGTATATAAGATACCCGACGATTTACAAGTGTCCTAGATTTTCTTTACTTACCGCATTGCCGAGAAACAAGTCCTAAGTTGCTGCTGCTATAATCCACAAACCCCTACATCAAACAAAAGCATATGTGACTGTAAGACATTGAATAAACAGACATTCCTGACTGGTATACATGTTATGCTAGACCTTATTTTACGTTGTTGCTTAATTGGCATTTTGCAGATTTTAAACAGGTTCAAAACAATATAAACCATACTTCATTTCTCATAGAAGTGGGTTTCATTGAAGCATTTCATCAAACGGATGGTGTGCACAGCTGGTTATCACGTTGACATAATCAATGTCGAAGAACCCATGACATTTATGCTCAAAATGGAGGAACTCCTTTTGGGACAAATCCCCATATAGTAGCAAAGACTCTAACACAACAATTATTGTTTGCTTCCTGATTAACTGGCAAGCAAACACATATCGTATATCTCTGTAGCAGCAACATGATTATATGCTGCGTACAGCAGCCAACAACTATATATTATTCCAGAAAATCACAAACATACAAGGTTCGGTTCGGTAACGCTTAAAGTCTGTTAACGGAGATACATCAACCATACCCATAACCGAATGGTCGGTTCATCATATTTACTTAAGCAACACCGATTGATTATGTTGGTTTTGGTTAATTTTTGACGGTTCGGATTTCGGTTATGGTTTGGTTTTTGCTCCCCCTAAGTCAATAAGCATCAAATGTGTATGAGAACCGAAAGCATGTGAAGCAAATCTATGAATATATGAAGACAGAAACAGTTCCTTACATGTGTCTGAAAATGCTAGTAAAAGCAAATCTCACTACTTTGAGGATGACCCAGTAGTAACCCGCATACTAGCCAATGACTTTTGCTTTTGTATTTATTGAAAAGTGATAACCAAAACTACCAACTTGCAGAAAGAAAAAATGGAGAAAAATGCTTGTTTATTCCATAACCAAACCAAGCCTTATATAGGCAATTACATGCAACGTAAACAATTTCAAATTAATAATGACTCTAAATTCTCTTACAGAATCGGCTTAATCAACCAAACCATTTGACCCAGCTAAGAATTAACACATGCTAAATAGACTTCTAACGGTCACATTGACCATGCAAATATTATTTGAGCTTTTTATCCGGCTGACTTATTCGTTTTCGAAATCCACGAGTCAAGATTATCCAACAACCAATTTACTTCAAGTGATGCGTACGCCACAAAATAGACATCAGTAAAACTTTATAGTTGTTTGGATTCCATGAAAATAAATTGAAGGAAGTTTGAGATATCATGCTTCAACGATCACATGAATTACTAGAAACGTATAACAGTTTCTTGAAAAACATTTAATTTCTTATTTTTTTTCATGGGTTAGGGCAACCATAGATTATTGAAGAATCATGCATAAATACAATAATTCAGAAAATTGACTTTATTCATCCATCCTTCCACACATCCAATGCTTTTGATCTCCGTCAAAAGGCATCACAAAAACTTTATTAGTACTCTTTCACCCGATTAAAATAATAAACAAACCAACATTAACAATGACAATCATATAGTTATATCAGCAAAAATCATGCTTCACAACTATGTCATGAAGTTAATGTACTAAAACAGAATAAACTTTTACTATTCTCCTCTCCCTCTATGTTCTTGTTTAGTTTATGAGGGATTCCTATTTCCTCTCCCCTCGGATTTTAAATACGAACAAATACATTAGCAACCGAATCATGAATAATTAAAGATTGACTCGATATGCACTTCAATTGGACAGTAATTTAGGGGAAAACCTCTTCTGCAAAGCTTATAATTTTGATCGATTTTGACAACCAACTGACTTTAAAACTTTCCAGTGCTCCTTCATGTGGTTAAATAATAAACAAAACAACATTAACAAAGGCTATATCATATGTTTAAATTAGCAGAAATAATGCCTCACAGCTATATCATCAAGTCAGTGTATTCTACAGATAAAAATGGTTCTTATTTAGTTGATGAGGGGTTCTAACTTCTAAAAATCCTAAACATGCATTTCATATAGCAAACAATATAAATATCAAATCAAAATCAACAACATCAAGCAATCAAAAGCTAGATCCATATGTTTAATGTAACAACTGAAAATCACCAAACGGAATCGCGTAATGAAACCCTAGCTTACGATTTTTTGGTCTGCACAAGAGAACGAGCATGACCGAATTGGAAGAGGTCATATAAGCCGTCGGCGTAGACGGTGTCCGGCCTGTCCGTTGGTGGTTCCAACATGAAATTCTGCTGTTGTGTTGTTCACCTTCCATTCTGCTGTTGGGGGTCTCAGGTGGCGGCAGCATAGTGCTCCGGCGGTGGTGGTGGTCGTCTTAGACCCAGCAACAGCGGTGGCGTCTCAGGGTTGTGCGATTGGGGGGAAAGAGATGTCAGATGGGAAAACAAAGCCCGCCAAGGGTTTTTGTTGAACTTTTGCGCTATGTTCCCGAGTTTCATCAAGTTTCATCAAATGAGAGAAAAAGAAAAGATTTGGATGGAAATAATTTTTAGTTAGTGTTCCAGAGTTTCATTAAAAGAGGAGAAAAGAAAAGAAAATGAGAGATTTTTTTGTCTAAAATTAATCTTTCCAATTTGAAAAGAAACGGAGAGAAAAGAAAAGAAAATGAGAGAATCATTTCTTTTCTCTCCTTAACTTAACTCGGGAACACAGTGTTGGGGCAACATGTCAAGACATAACACCAACCGTCGGATAGTTTTGTAGATCAAGGGACAGAATCTCAACTCACATGTTATAACACAGATCAGACTTTTTTTTTTAACACACGGATCAGATTTTTAGAGGAGACTTTCTACATGTTGTCTTGAGACCATAGTGCTACACATGAATAATGCCTTTATTTATGGGCATTTTTCAACACGTGTCATTTCAGTCAGCAATGGGGCATTGTGGGATGTTTTTCTACAAATGGCCGTAGTAGGATAATGCCCAATAATGTCCCATCAATAATTACACAATTATTATTTTCTTGTTTTTTTTTTAATTTAAAACTAATGATATTTGATTTGGAATGATTTCATTGGCCAAACAATTTGCAGAGAGGCGCGATACGCCTTGGAGGATTTTTTGAAAAAAAATGCCCCCAGGGGCGGTCCTTGGGCGTTGTGAGGTGTTTTTATTTTGGAAAAAACACCCCAAAACCCTCCACTACGGGTGGTCTAAGATTGTTGGGAGTGAGGCTTGGTTGGGGGCTTTGATTGACATGTGGTGGAGATGGGCTCCACCAGGCCACCCAAAAAAAGTAAGGTGTGGGAGCGGCGTGGGCTAGGTGGCGTGGGTAGACATGTGAAAATTGATATATATATTTTTTATATTTTGACATTTATAAAATAAAACACACCACTAAATTAATTTAAAAAAAAAAGTTACATAAAATCCAAATAAATTAAAAAAACAACTTAATGAAACCTAAAAAACTAAAAAAAAAATAACTTAATAAATCCTAAAAAAATAAAAATAAAAACTTCATAATAAATTCTAAAAAAAAAATTACAAACTACGATATATATTAAAGTGGGGAACCAAACGATATTCCGAGTTCCCATCGTGCCTATACTCGATTTTGGCGATCTCCACTCGATCGTCGTAGCTTAGGTCGCCCGCAGACACACGGTCGAGGCATGCTTTAAACCGATCCAAGTGCGGTTTTAGCTCCCGCCACTTATGTTGACACGCATTCAAGTTGTGACGCGCGTTTCCAACATGCTGTTGGTATTCTTGAAACGCTCGTGTCCAGTAGGCGGTTTGACCACGACGTAGCATTCGTTGTGCGTTAACGATTGACGTCACTAGCGCTAGCTCCTCCTCCTTGGTCCAATGAACCATTTTTGTTTTTTTGGGTTGGTTTTGGATGAAGATTTGTGCTTGAAGAAAGTAGATGTGAAAAATATTGATGTGTGGGTGAGTATATACAGGCAAAAAATTGTAAAAAAATTTTAAGATTTGATTTACATATAGCGGTAACCGCCATAGCCAACGGCTAGCCCAAACGGCTATGGGTAACGACCTGATTTTCCTAGCCAATCCTAGCCAACCACATCTTCTTCCCAACCCGCCCCACTCCAGGCTTCATAGCCACGCTAAAGCGGCGTTGGTTGGCTTCCCACGCCCCAAACCAAAACCCAAGCCCAAACCCACATCCCACGGTCTAAAAGTGTCGCCCCTGTTAGGGGCTGTTTGGCAACATCTGAACCAATAAGTGCTGAATGAATAAGAGGTCTAAATGGGTAAGAGACTCTGAACCAGTAAGTGCTGAACCAGTAAAGTGCTGTTTGGTTGCACCTCTGAATGACTGTGTAAAATGACAGTTTTACCACTCTGAACTACTTTGGGCTGAATAAAATACAAACCTATTCATACCATGAATCTTTTCATACAATCACTTTTCAAATAATAGCATTATTATACTTTCACAACAAAACAAAATTGAACATAATTCCATACAAATAAATACAATGTGTTTATATTACTAGGTTCAAATTGCATACAAACAAATACAATCTATTTATAATAGAGTTGTTCACATCAATTGAGGCAAAAAGTTCATGATTAATTACCTGTGGAGATGGAGGCTGTGGAGGGTCGGTGTGAGGAGAACGGAGGCTGTAAAGGGCGCTGCGATGGAGGACTGCTGCAACATGGAGGACGGCGGAGTGGTGGAGGGCGGCGAAGGAGAACAGAGGATGTGTAGGGCGCTGCGATGGAGGACTGTGGCGGAGTGGTGGAGGGCGGCGGAGTTGTGGAGGAGAGGAGAGGAGAGGAGGGGAGGAGATGATGGCGTCTGTATTTAGGAGATGATGTTTGTATTGTTAGGTCAAGGGGCATGAGTGTCAAATATCTCATTCAGCGTATAAAAGTAGTTGAACCATTCAGCTCTAAATGGTTCCATTAAGAGGAGAACTTTTTGTGAACCAAACATCCCATGCCTATGACCGATCCAGAGGTAGGCTCTGAATGAATCATTCGGATGCAAACAAACAGGCCCTTACTCTTATTTCTTGTAGTGGCGTTAAGGTTGGAGGGTGTGGGATAAAGCCCCTAGGGGCTTTATCACGCCACGCCACGTCACGTCCACGTTAGACATGGGGCTTTAAGGCCTCTCCTCTTAACTTGCAGGGTGTGGGATAACGCCCCCTATTAAACAAAATTAAAAAAAAAATATTGGATGAAATAATGTGGGCCCCACCTGCACATAACCTTCTTCCTCGTTATCATGGTGGCGATGGAACCGTGGCGCCCCGGTTTAACTTTGCAAGGTATGGGTGGTGGCGCCAGGAGGACACTATCAGCGGTGAGATGGCAGGGTGGCGTCCTCCATACCCTCTGGCCTAAGTATGCTATAATTATATCCATATTTTTCATTTAACAAATAGACCATTAACATTGTATTATTATCATCCTTTATTTCTAGTTGGTTTTTATAAAAAGAGGTTATGGTTCCTTTTGTTTAAGTGGGGATAATGCTCCATGAAGCTTTCATGTAACGTATGATTAGTGGTTGAGAGATTTAATTGGTCTTATTTATTTTTCTTTAACACTTTTAAGTTTTTGAAATTTAATTCCATGCCATGCCAAATCATTTTCATTGGTTAAAAGAGTGAGTTTAATGGTATCAAGGAATGTTGAATATTAGCGTAAAAATTAGGAGTATATTTAGTGAGCGAGTTTTTTTGGTTCTAAAAAAGGTATATAGAGGTACTTTTTGATTTAAAGTTCATATAGAGATAATGAAGAAAATATTATAAATTATAGGATGTATCTACTACATACCAAGTAAAATATTCATGCAAATTATAATTATAACGTGTTTTCTCTTACTATTATTTATCATAAAATGATTATATAAATATGTAGCAACTAGGAAGTTTCTTGTAATAAATACTCGAGTGTTCAAATATAAAAAAGAATACGCTTTACACTATATACGAAGTTTCTTGTAACATTACTTCAATTGTTCAAATAAGACTACACGTTAAGTTGACCACTTGACCTTGACTTCTATAGTTACTTTACTCCCGTATATACACACACATACTTATCTAAACTCATCACACCCCACATCACCGGAAAACCTTCTTCTCCAGCCAAAAATGAGTTACAGCGGCTACTCTCCAGCTCCCTCGGCTACATTCGAACGCTCGCCCAGCATCGATCCCACGAAGCACGTCAGCTACGCATCCGAGCCAACAGCTCCGACCGTCTCATCTGTTCATAATGGACGCTCCGAACCTCAGTTGACCGCAACTAGTCAGAGCTTGGTGCCTCCGGGACAAGAAGATGTACGCCAACCGATGAAGTCAGCTAATCAACTTAGTGACAGTGGGTTGAATTCAACCAGTTTTGGTCAACCACCGGGGCGTTCAGGTGAAGTGCACAATATCATGTCTGCAAATGAAGTCACCAGCAAAGTTGCTAGTGAAGGAAAAGCGCCCACATTCACCCCTATTGTTGAACGAGATCCGAGTAACAAGGGAGAATCGGATGAAGCTGAGGCGGATAATGATAATCAACAACAGGAGCATGTCGGAGTGAGTATGGTTGGAAAGAAGTTCAAGCCGGTTAATCCGGAGGCATACTATGTGGAGGATGATGATGATGAATATTAGATGATCCATCTTACTGATTTTAATTTGTCTTAAATGTTTGCTTTAAATCAGAGATCAAAAGAAAATTCTTATTTGTATTTCTCTTCAGTGAATGGGTTGTAAGTTCTAGATTTGTTTAATTGTTCGACACTGATGATTGTTGTTTTGGTCAACGTTTGAACAATTATTTTTATGGGAACGATTCTGACATGTTGTATTTGATATTAACACATAAGGGGATGCACGAATTATCCGTGAAATCTTTTTGGTTTATTCGGTTCGGTTCCTAACGGTAGCCGAATTGCTTATTCGGTTTTTGGTTTGCTCATCAGCTCCACAAATCTTGCTTATCCAATCGAGTAAAACAAATAATAACCGGTTTAATCGGTTGAAATTGAATTCTGTTCGGTTGGACACATTTCTAGTTCCGATTCGTTATCAGTTAGGCCCGAAAAAGTTTCTAAACCCAATAAACTGATATCTGAACCAATGAACATCCCTAGATATAGTGAGAGAGAGAAATAAGGCACATTTCTATTGTTTTTTTTATTAGTGAAAATTGGATTACTATTTTTTTTTGCAGCAGCCACTCATTTTGACTTGAAATGAACTGAATCACTCAGTTTTGGGCTAGTTAGTTGCTAACTTCGGTTCACTTTTTTCAACAAAATTTGCATTTTAGTTTTTCAGATTAGGACCGGCAATTTGTTGACACAACACGACAACAAAATACGAATCCATTACAAAATATGCGGGTTAGTGACTAGTCTAAAGCCTAAACGGGTTCGCGTTAGTCTTGTGTCAACTATGTGAATACGTTTAGCTAAACGGGTCAACACCAGGTTGTGTTGACCCAGTCGTCTGCAACAAACACCTTGCTGCGTGGTTGATCCAATTCCCCAGTTTGCAGAAACCCTCCATTGACAAGACATGATGTTATTTTTGTTAGGCATTACGTCGAACAACTTCACTGCATTCTTGCATTCACCAATCTTCACGTCCTTCATTGCCCTCATCAGTTCGTTATAGGGCATGTATGGATGTCCAAGATCGGACCACATACACCAGCCCCCTCTGTGATCTTTATGTTGATTCTGTTGGTTTCTTGATGTTTGCAGGATACGGGTCATGTGGTTTATTTGTGTCATAGATGTGGGTTGCCTTTTCCAAACCCACATCCAAGTGCAAAACACCAGCAAGCCCACAATATATGTGGAACCATCTAAGGTTAAATTGATCGGTTTAGAATTGGTTTTAGATGATTTCATGTTAAAAAAAAAGGTATTGGGGTTTTCCAAATTTTGTAAAATTTGTTGTCTGTAAGATGGAGGTGCGGGACCCGCTTCGTAGCCAAGTCATGTTTCCCAGTGAGAAGAGGCTAAACATTAATAGAGGCTGGGGTGAGGGGAGGATAGGGGTCCAGATACTCAAACCTATGAAGCATGATGGTGTTAACCAGGAAGACATCATTTCTAATTCAGGGGATGTCAGTGAAGACATCAAGCACAAAAATTGATAAAACCGTTTCAGTTTTAAATGAAAATGTGGATCTTGGTGCACCAAGTGAACAGATTCGTGAAGCTGTCAAGGAACCTGTTGCAGTTTCGACCGAAAAAAGGATCTTGAAGCACCCGAATTAGAGAAAAGGCTCAAGAGAACAGGTTTGAAGAAGCTGTGACGAACATGTTGCAGTTTTGATTGAAAAGGAGGATCTTGGGGGACCCCAGTTTGAGAAAAACAATCAATCGATCACACCCAAGAAGTTGTAGGAAAGCCTGAACGAACCTGACATGGTTTTGGCTGAAAAGGAGGATCGTGGTGCACACAAGTTGGAAAAAATGCTCAAAACATCAAGTTATACAACTAAAAGTCAACAACAGCCATAATCTTGATGATATTCGCACTTAAAACAGTTAAAGATAAAACCTAACATGGAAACCCATTTTCAAATTAACTTGTTTATATGTATATGTTTGTTTCAGTGCTCACTATAGCTTCAACTGATGCCGAAACTTTACAATTGACAAAAAAGTCAAAAGTCAGCTGTGGGAAGTCAAATGTAGCAACATCTGACATTTTCTAGCCTATATCATTTATGACACTAGTGGCACCAAAAAGAAAACATAACAAAAGTCAACTGTGGGAAGTCAAATGTAGTTCCCAAGGTTAACCAATGTCAACAATGCATATGAAGGAAGAGGAATAAAGAAGCGATGGAAAACGTTACAACCTGGAGCAGTGGGAAATAGTCGACACCTTTAAAGAACCTGCTCGGTGATGCCAGATCACCAAGGGGCAAATAACCCGAGCCTGTGGTTCAAAAATATGAAGCTATGGTCTACCCTTCGATTAACTTACTTTGCTAAATAGATAAATAGGGCGCCACGACACTTTTATGACCCGTATATCAAAAGGACATTATGTCTATTGTAATTTGATTATTATTTGAAATATGACATGGTGAAGGTTTTCCACAGGTAGAGGAGTACTTTGTTGATGATACGCATTGCCTGTTTTCTTGAAATAATTAGAAGACTTTCAGATTCTTTTTCTACAGCAGTGAAAGTTAGAAAACTTTTAATTAATAATATTTTGATAATTGTCGTTGATATGATGCAAGTTTTGTAAATTTGTTGCAGTGAGAAGCCACTGTTGAAATCATCTATGAGAGGCACTTGAATCAAGTAATCAGTGTTAAAACATCATCGTGCAAGAATATTAATGGACGCGGTGAAATAAAGTAATATAATAACCATTAAACTATAAAGTGGTGTTTGTATTAGTGTTTTAAACCAGTTTGTGTCTTGACAATACATAATATACAAGTACAGGTTTCTGAGTCTTGAACTATGTTTATGTCTTGACCGTAGGTCATTTGGGAATGGGTGGATATCTAAATGGACAACAGATGAAATAAGGCGAAATAAATTTCAATGGGTAGTCGTCTTTCTAAAATAATAAACTTCTAGAACTACAGTTCATAAGTTTATTGTTTTGTTATCTTTGATGCTAGGGAACTTTCCTAATTTATACATTTTATCAATTAAATTCCTGGTCCATTATAATGACCTAGTCACATAAATGTAGTGCCAAGGGGTGTTATGGCAGTGTTGTGTGAAGTAAAAGCCTTAAAGGTTGGTGCGTAATACAACAGTTCATTAGTCTCTGGGTTGCTTTATGTGGAACTGGAATTCTTACTAATTGCTATCTAGTGTTTTACGTGTGACGTTGGCTTACTTAAGCAAGTCAATTCAAGTCAACGGTAAAAAATTAGAAGTCAAATGCTTGTGGTCAATGGTCAAGTTTATTGAAGTTATTGTGTCAAAGTTTGCTATGATAATGGTAAAGGGAGAAGCAAGTTAATGAGTTATCTGAAAGTCAAAAATTGACTAGGGATAAGGGACTCTGATCATAACAGTCAATTGTAGAACATATCTGGATTTTGATGGTTTGGCTTTGGTCAATGCCTCTAAAAGCGGGGCTAAAGTCAACCAATGTCATACTATCAATTAGATATGGTTGATTGTAGCTGAAGCTTAAAAAGTGGAGGTTGCAGTCAAAAGTCAACACTTGACGGATGAGAAGTCAATGCAGGTACACTGGAAATATGCGGGTTAGTTTGGTATCTTCTATTGGTAGTTCGGTACACATTCCCTGATCTAAAGGTTATGAATAACAATATGTAAAAATATAATCCAAGTGAATCGAAACACAAAGGGTAAGGTTTTTTATTTATTTATTTATTTTTTCTTAAAGAAGTCAATTAAGAAAAAAAAAAACTTAGAAAGGGGAACGGGACAAACGGTTGAAAGTACCACGTATTCTATTTTTGTTGCGTACAACGTTACAACATTGAAATTGTTTTTATAATCCCAATTAATGCATAATTATCTATAAAAAAAGTGAAAAAAGAAAACATGTTTGTCCAACCTCTTGACCATCAAGGACTAAAGCAACATGAGCCCCCAGCAGGTTTTTTCTGGACTGAACAATACTCAAAGATGCTCCTTTCTCTGACTTTCTCCTCTGCAACCAACCTGCTGTGTCCACCTAAAACTAACCAAATTTTGGAATATAATAATAATAATAATAATAATAATAATAATAATAATAATAATAATAATAATAATAATAATAATAAAATGCAAAAGTAATCTATCAATGATAATTTACCAACTTTAGAAATTTAAATTACCATGGATATCGTTCTTCCTTCGAATTTAAACTCGACTCTGACAGAATCTCTTGTTAAGCCTGCCTTTGGGCCCACCAAAACACACTCTTCCTGCAGAATTGCATTCAACAAGGTTGACTTGCCAACATTAGGCCGGCCCACAAATGCTAACTGCAGTGGTAGCTTTGACTCATCTTCATTAGTTTCATCAGTACCTTGTACAGTTTGAAGCATATGTTTTTTCAAGCAATGCCCTGAGAACTTCATATAAATCATTCATCCCTAAACCAGTTTCTGCAGAGAGAGCAACAGGATCTCCAAATCCCCATGTACGCGCGGCTTCACTAGCAGACCCAAAACCATCATCAAGTGATTTAGCTGTATTCATTATCGTAACAATCTTCATTCCCGGAGCATGCTTTCTTAGCCACTTTCCAACATCCAAATCCATGGGCTGCAACCCGTCTCTAGTCAACACATAAAAAACAAATTTATTTTATTTCTATGTCAAAAACCAGTGCACATAAAAAGATATAGTGATGAAGATAAAACTAACCTTGCATCAATAAGAAATAGTGCGAATTTACACTTACTCAACACATTTGCTGTCATTTCTGCAGTCCGACCAAGAACGGAACCAGACGAAGCCTTGGCCTCTAACCCGGCTGAATCCAACACCTTAAATTGCAAATCACCCAATTTCGCGATCCCTTCTCATACGTCTCTAGTCACATGATCATTAGGAGTGTTGTACACAAGAGCCTCTCTTCTTCTAATCAAACTAAATACCATATCCACACCAACCATATATAATGATTAATGAATGATATCAGATACAATAAAAAGAAATTAGTAGGTACAAACACACACTGCGCATAAATAAAACTAAATACCATATCCGTTGACTTACAAATGGTTTAATTTGGGTGACGATTTAACAGGTCAAATGGGTAAAAAAAGAGTAGCTTAAAATAAAACGGTCCAAACAGGTTGAAAGGCACCTAAATCATTTTATTCGATAAGTATATTATTCTTGACACAGTAACCTTTTTGGCAAAAAAAAACGTTCAGGTCAACCTAACCTTTTTGACCCGTACCAAAAAAAATTATCGTTTTACCGAAATTTGTTTTGGCAAGTTACCCAACATGTCTGACTGACTAGCTAATTCACCTATAATATAACAGTAAAAGACATATACTAGAATAGCTAACCGATTAAAAAATGCGGATTTGCCAACATTGGGGCGGCCAATGAGAACTACAGTCGGAAGCAAGTGTGTATCTACTTTGCTGAACTCAACAGCACCAAAGTCTCTGGTATTATCACATACATCATCCTGAGCTGGAACAGTTAGTTTCTTATCACAAAACTTACACAGATGCGTAAAATCCCACATCAAATATGATAGGCCCATTAGAACAACTAATCTAAGCCCACAAACAAGTGATTATTAATATGACAAATAACCCATTTAGTTCCAAAGCCCAAGTGATCTGATTAAAGCTTACAGGCCCAAATGAAATAACCAACTTAGGCCCAATCGCAAATTAATTTTATTGATTCAGCAAGGCCCAAAACAAACTGATACCTGATCTTGTAAACTAAATCGAGCTTGCACTCCCGCATCTCCTAACTCGTTTAATTTTAACAAGACCGACTTAGTCGACAAGTTAATCCAATAACACTAAAATTATGCCGATAACACTAAAATTATCAACATAAACAAGTAAAGAAAGAACTAGAGAAGCATCAACATGACATTCACTTAAACAAACAAATTAAGTTATATGCAAAAAAGTCCAACTCAATCCATCCAGCCTGTTTAAAACTATATGAAACATGACTTGTTTGAACGCAAACTGCTATCCAGCCTACCCCACCAAATACAGCAACCAAAAGCACCTGTAACTAAGCCTCCAATTCATATTTGTGCATTTGTTTCTGACATATTTGGCCAAGAAGGTGTAGCAGCCTTCCTAAAAGTCTGAAACCCACATATAACCGGCTTAAGACTCCACTTGATAAATCATTTTAAAAATTTAAAAGATAGCAAACTTACAACAGTCAGGTTCAGCTGGGTCATCGGTTTGGTCATGTAACATATTTTCCTTGTTATGAATTTCAAAATTTTCAGATTTGCCAGTCATGTTCATACTGTTCGGTTCATTGGAAAGCTCAACTACTTGTGTCTCAATTATGGAAGCATGACTCTTCTCCTCCACATAATCATATTTTACCTTTGAATTCAACTGGGATAATGTGAAAGCCAAATGAATATTAAAATTGTGATTAGAGAATAGCAACCCCCAGGGGATGCTACATCAGGGCATTAATAACTTCATCAATAGTTAAGGGAAAAGAGTAAGTTTAAAGAGAAGCTTTGATAACTTCATCAACAGTTAAGAACGTGCTTAGGACCAGAACATTAGAAGTTAAAAATTGAAGGGTGTTTTTTCAATATAAACGTAATGATTTGAGTACAAATACTATGGTACATATGAATACTATTAACAAGCATTTTGCATGTGTATAAAAAAGATTAATGTTTTGGAACGATGACTTACTTGAAATGATAATGCTTTCTCAAGTTCCTTGACAACGACTTTCATTGTCGGACGTTGATCTTGAGTTTCTGCCACACATTGATATGCAATTTTCATGAATGTGTGTAAAGACTCCTTGTTGGGTCCTCTATTTAGGACAAAATTGTATTCACTGGTTTCTTCCTTTAGTATAGGATCTATCATGTCCTCTAGAGTTCCTGTGCAGAAGCTTTGTCTTGCCACAGGGCCCAACCCTTTGTCACTCTCCTTCAAGTAAATTGGGTCAAAGGCTATCCTCCCACATAGAATTTCAAGCAAAACTATTCCAAAACTATATACATCTGATTCTCTTTTTAACTTATTAGTCTTCTCATACTCTGGATCTATGTATTCCGATCTGCCACGCGACTCAATATAGATAGCTTCGTCTTCTTGATTTGGAGGCAAGAATACACAGTCTCCAAACCCATCAATCTTTGCCCTCCAGTTCTCGTCCAACCCAATGTTGTAGCTACATATATCACGGTGTATTATCATCTTTTGGTCTTCCATCTCAGAGTGAAGGTGCTCCAATGCGTTTGCAACTTCAATGCAGATTTTCAAACGCTTCTCCCATGTCAAAATACGCATATCATTGTCGTTTCCCAAATAATCATCAAGGTATCCATTAGACACATTCTCAACGACAAGGATCATCTCGGAATCTTCAATACAGAATCCAATTAAAGTGACTGTGTTCGGATGCTTAATACTCGTAAGCATCTCAATTTCTGTAAAAAACTCTTCTACTCCATACCACTCATTTCCAGAGAGGTACCGTTTTATAACCACAATGTTGTGTCCCTTGGGATGATCTCCTTTATTCTTCCCCTTTTCAGATGAAGGATTTTCTTTATCAAAACAGTGGAGTTCTGCTCTGTACAAAGTGCATTCGCCATCCACAGATGCAATTGTGTATGTCTCTGAGAAATTATCTGTTGCTAATTTAATATCACCTAGACGAATCTTCAAGTGTTCAAACTTCCTTTCCTGCAAATATGTGACAAAGGGAAAAAGAGAGTTACAAAACTGGATATTAATAGAGAAGAAATTATGTTCCTTTTAAAAATACTAAAGAGGACATTCGAATCTATTTACAGTTAGCCACTACTACAATTATACAAGGGAAATGGGTTCTGTTCCACATAATCATATTTTACCTTTGAATTCAACTGGGACAATGTGAAAGCCAAATGAATATTAAAATTGTGATTAGAGAATAGCAACCCCCAGGGGATGCTACATCAGAGCATTAATAACTTCATCAATAGTTAAGGGAAAAGAGTAAGTTTAAAGAGAAGCTTTGATAACTTCATCAATAGTTAAGAACGTGCTTAGGACCAGAACATTAGAAGTTAAAAATTGAAGGGTGTTTTTTCAATATAAACGTAATGATTTGAGTACAAATACTATGGTACATATGAATACTATTAACAGCATTTTGCATGTGTATAAAAAAGATTAATACTTTGGAACGTTGACTTACTTGAAATGATAATGCTTTCTCAAGTTCCTTGACAACGACTTTCATTGTCGGACGTTGATCTTGAGTTTCCGCCACACATTGATATGCAATTTTCATGAATGCGTGTAAAGACTCCTTGTTGGGTCCTCTCGTTAGAACAAAATTGTTTTCACTGGTTTCTTCCTTTAGTATAGGATCTATCATGTCCTCTAGAGTTCCGGTGCAGAAGCTTTGTCTTGCCACAGGGCCCAACCCTTTGTCACTCTCCTTCACGTAAATTGGGTCACTGGCTACCCTCCCACATAGAATTTCAAGCAAAACTATTCCAAAACTATATACATCTGATTCTCTTTTTAACTTATTAGTCTTCTTATACTCTGGATCTATGTAGGCCAATCTGCCACGCCACCCGATATAGACAGCTTCATCTTCTTGATTTGGAGGCAAAATTACAGACCACCAAAACCCATCAATCTTTGCCCTCCAGTTCTCGTCCAACCCAATGTTAAGGCGACATATATCACGGTGTATTATCATCTTTTGGTCTTCCATCTCAGAGTGAAGGTGCTCCAATGCGTTCGCAACATCAATGCAGATTTTCAAACGCTTCTCCCATGTCAAAATACACATATTATTGCTGTTTCCCAAATAATTATGAAGGTATCCATTAGAAACATTCTCAATGATAAGGATCATCTCAGAATCTTCAATACAGAATCCAATTAAAGTGACTATGTTTGGATGCTCAACACTCGTAAGCATCTCAACTTCTGTATAAAGCTCGTCTTCTTCGTACGACTCATTTCCAGAGGGGTACCGTTTTATAACCACAATGTTGTGTCCCTTGGGATGATCTCCTTTATTCTTCCCCTTTTCAGATGAAGGATTTTCTTTATCAAAACAGTGGAGTTCTGCTCTGTACAAAGTACATTCGCCATCCACAGATGCAATTGTGTATGTCTCTGAGAAATTATTTGTTGCTGATTTAATATCATTGAGATGAATCTTCAAGTGTCCCAACTTGTTTTCCTGCAAATATGTGACAAAGGGAAAAAAGAGAGTTACAAAACTGAATATGAATAGAGAAGAAATTATGTTCCTTTTAGAAATACTAATTAAAGAGGACATTCGAATCTATTGACAGTTAGCCACTACTACAATTATACAAGGCAAATGGGTTCTGCTGTGTACAAAGTATAGCAACCCAATGTTGCTATCTGATTCAATTGTTGCAGACCAGAACCTCAACTAAAGTGAGTCTGGCGCCGACCCCTGATTCCCTTTTCCCTGTGTTTCAGGTGCCCTAGTTTTCCATCAAGACATCATAAGGAAGATGGTCCAACTCGTTTTACCAAGCCCATAAACTTTTTATAGTTACCCAGTTTGTAAATAACACAAATTTTGAATTAGTTAAATACTTAATACTATTAAATTATGTATATTAAATGATAGTCTGAAAGGAATCCAAATCATGTGTTTTAGTAAAGTTTAATTAAATTAAAGAGTTAATTACTGTTTTCGTCCCTGCGGTTTGTCAAAAATCACTATTTCAGTCCATTAGTTTAAAAATTGAGTTTTCAGTCCCTGTGATTTCACTTTCGTAACCATTTCAGTCCCTGTGGTTTCACTTTCGTAACCATTTCAATCCATTATTCTGTTAGTACAAGGACTGAATTGGTTACGAGATGGACTGAAATGGTTACGAAAGTGAAACCACAGGGACTGAAATCGCAATTTTTAAACTATTGGACTGAAATAGTGATTTTTGACAGACAACAGGGACGAAAACAGTAATTAACTCTAAATTAAAATTTCCATTCCATATAATAAGCATGATAATAAATTTGCAAGGCAGCATAGTACCCTCTGGTCCCCCTCACCTTAGACCGCGGGGTGTGAGGCATGGGTTGAGGCAGCAGAATGCCAAAAACGTTGGCTAGACCACACCGGGCTAGCGTTGGTCATGGCGTTGCCCTGCTGGTGTGAGGATTAAGCCTGGCGTGGAGGGGGGGGGGGGGGCAGTATGACATGACTGGCTTTGATTGGCTGGTTCGATGTAGCCGTTTGGGGGTAGCCGTTGGGGGTGGCGGTTAGATATGTTAACTCGAATTAAAAAAAAAAAACAGTTTTTACTATAAATACTCACCCAAACCCAAACCAAAAATTACATTTTTTCCCATTCTTCTTCCACCAAACCCAAACCAAAAAGTCAAAAATGGTGCATTGGACCGAAGAGAAGGAAATAGCACTAGTGACATTGATTGTGGATGCACAACGTACTCTACAAGGCAGTCAAATTGCGTATTGGGGCCGAGCGTTCCAACAATACCAACAACACGTCGGGAACACGCGTCACAACTTAAACGCGTGTCAACACAAATGGCGTGAGCTCAAACCGAGGTTGGATCGGTTTAAAGTTTGCTTCGACCGTGTCCTTGAGTGGAGATCGCGAAGATCGAGTACAGGCACGACGGGAATACGGAGTTTAAGTAGGTTCCCCACCTTAATATTTACCGTACTTTGAATATTTTTTTTTTTGTGGGATTTAATAAGTTGATTTTTTTATTTTTTAGGATTTAATAAGTAGGTTTTTTTATTTTTTAGGATTTGTTAAATAGGATTTTTTTTATATTTTAGGATTGTCTTTTATGTAACTTTTTTTAATTAAAATAAGTTGTGTTTTTATATAATTGTCAACGTTAAAAAAAACCCCACATGGCAACCCACGCCGGCATGGCCACGCCACTCCCACACCCCACTTTTTTGGATGTGGACCGGTGGAGCCCAAATTTGCCACGTGTCGAGCAATGCCCCCAACCCAAGTCGCTCAACACCCCCACAGTCTTAAACAACTAGCCTGGATGTTTTTATCACCTCTCGAATAATAATAAAAAATGGTGTTCTTCATAAACCCAACTGTGATTTGCTTAGATATTTAAGAATCTTGGTGTTTTCTTAAAAACCAATGATTGAGGTTTTCTCCAACAATAGGCATCATGTAATATGGGTTTTTTAAGAACACCAAAGCCTTGAATATTTTTTTTTTTGTTTTTCTATTTCTATTTCAAACAAAGGGAAATGATAACCTAAAAAAAATTATACCAGAAACAAACATTCAATGGGTTACAGCCGAGTAAAGATAAAAGACCAAAATTAAAATTTAACTACACCTGGTAGTGACTAGTAATAATAGAAGTACTATAATAATAAAAGATTAATAATTATCTAAGTAAACTGTTAATAAATTAAGTAATTAAAAATAACATGCTTAAATAGATTGCAAGTCAAAAAAGTTGAACATAAAAAAAGTTAATTTTAAAGTATAAATTATTATTGCCATGGTGATAAATACATAAAAAGTTTATAACCAACGCGTCAACCCAACCACTCCATCTGATTCACTATGAATGGTAAAGGGTCGGTTTTGGTAATCTCAATTTCATACCCGATTATAAATTGTGTCTAATATTTGGTATCAGATATGTATACATTACCTGTGGGCTACAGAGGGTGTACCTGCACATGTTGAGTATACCTCGTATGGTCATGTGGTAAAAATTACCCGTTGGGACACCCATTACCCATAATCCAATCATAAACTCACCAAAAATCGAATTAAAGTATTGTGTACTCAAACAAACTTCTAACAAAAATTATATTTCTTTAGTAATTTTAAGTTTGTAACAACTTAAAGATATTATTTACTATATTTCTTAAATTCATATATCATATTCAATGCGGTTAATTGGACGGTATCACCTAATACCATACATGTCCAAACCCACAAAAAATAAAACTATGCTACCCATCCTTGATGTTTCGGTTTTTTCGTTCAATTTGGATTCTTTTACCATCCTATTTTGACTTACTTTCAAGTAGAATAGAAAATAAAGATACTGAAACAAAAGAAAAATTACCATCCAAGAATAATGAATACCAAAAAAATAGATAATAAAATAGAAAAAGAGTCTTACAATATTTTCATGAAGCAACTGAAGTTCCAATGCTTTCTCAAGTTTAGCCACAATATGGTGCGTATCTGGGCGGTGTGCTTGGTCATCATTTAAGCAAGAATATGCTACCTTTGAGTATATGAGGAGTGATTGCGGAGACAATATTTGATTTAATAGAGGAGGATGGATTATATCATGCAATGTTCCCTTTTCATAATGATGCTTGGCCAACTGAGCTAGAGACCTATCAACCTCGTTATGAATTAACGCTTTCCTCTCGCACAATATTTCAAATAAAACAACCCCGAATGAGTAGATGTCCGACTTGTGGGTCACACCTCCCGTCTTTTCAATTGCTGGGTCCACACACCCCAATGTGCCAGTGTGTTCACAAGGGCACACCTGATCCTTATCGTTTACTGATTGTTTGATGGAAAATTCAAAACCGGATAACTTGGTTTCCCAATTATCGTCCAACAAAATAGTGTTGCTATTGATGTTACAATGTAGAATAGCATAATCACGTCCCTTGTCATAATGTAAGTAACTCAACGCACGAGCCACACCTAGACATATCCTCAATCTTTGCTTCCATGTGAGGTTTAGGCTGTTTAAATACTGCCCTAGACTTCCATTGGCCTCATACGTGGTTACAATGATCTTTTCATCTATCTCATCACAAAACCCAATAATAGAGACTAGATTTTTATGCTTGAGATCAGAAAGCGCTGAAATTTCTGCCAAGAACTCGAGGTCTCCATCCCCATGCTTACAATCAAACCTCCTTGCAGTGATCTCCATCAACCTCCCAGACCACAAGAGTCGTCCTTTATATGCGATACCAACTCCATCATGTTCGATGATGTTATCATGATGAAAGTTGTTGGTGGCCTTCGCCACATCTTCAAGTGGGATTTGTAAGTGAGCAAACTGGTTCATTGTTGATGCCATGTTCTGTTTATAAAGCAGAAGGGAATGTTAAACAACGGGTTACAAATGAAAGAGAAGGTAAGGTCTAATAAGATATATGAGCAACCACACATACATAAATATATAAGATTCAGCAACCTCAATCCCTAACTTTCTGTTCCATTTAATTAAGTAAGCTTAAAAATTGAATAAATATAAATGATTTATAGGTAGTCATGACTTTAAAGGTACACATAATATACTAAACTCTTAAGTTTACACGTACATAAGGATTTGCATACTCTTTATATTCGGTTATCAATTATTTTATAGATATTCAAATATAAAAAGATGACAGAATTCAAGTATTTTACCATAAAGATATAAATAATTAAAACGTAAAACAATACACTAAAACATCTAGAGAAATACAGTTTTTATTATACACACACAAACATGTGTGTGTGTTTGTTCTTGGCTTTAAAAGATAAATCGTATAAAAATTACCATTGATGAACAAAAGTTAAAGTCACAGTTTGTATTAATGCACTTAAAGGAACTTGGCTTTCATAAAACTGTGATAACTTACTTGAAATATCAATGCTTTCTTAAGTTGCATTAAAACTTTTTTTGTTGTTGGTCGTTTTTCTCTATCAAGATGTAGGCATTGGTAGGCAATCTCTTGAAATGTAGTCAACGATTGCGGCACGATTTGTTCCCTTATTTGTTCGAACACTACCTCAGCATGCTTTCCTTCTTCAAAGTTGTTTTTAATGAAATCCGGTAGATAGTGACCCTCATGTTTGTGGATTGCAAACGTTGATCTCCCGCACAAAATCTCAAATAAAACAACACCAAACGAGTAAATATCGGATTCTATGGTTAGGAATCCAGACTGTCTATAAAGTGGGTCCACGTATCCTCTTGTGCCACATGCATGATCGATGATATAGTCTGTTTCCTGATTTATTGAACATATTAGCGAAAGCCCAAAATCAGCCAGTTTTGCTTTCCAATAATTGTTTAACAGGATGTTTTCAGTTTTGATGTCCCTATGTATCACCTTTGCTTGTTTTCCTACTCCTCCGTGTAGGAAATCCAATGCTCTTGCAACATCAATGCATATATTAAGTCGTTTCACCCATGTAAGAGAAGTATCATTCAAATACCTATCAAGACTTCCCCTGGACAAATACTCATAGATAAGGAGTTTTTCATCAATTTCATCACAGTAGCCTACAAGACCAATGACATTCTCATGCTTATAATACAAAAGAATTTGGAGCTCACTAAAGAATTGTTGTTCTCCTTGACCAAACCTTGTATCCAATCGCTTTGCAACAATGGTTTTAAATCCATCTCCATCTTGAAGGTTTCCTTTATAGACTTTGCCAAATCCTCCCCCACCGATGAAATTGTCATCATGAAAGTTTTGTGTCACCCGTTTTATCTCTTCAAGTGACCTTTTGGGGTTATCCTTGTTGTTGTTCTGTCAAACATGACACACCAAATAAAATAAATATATTGATAACTATAATAAAGTGGTAATAGAAAACTAAATTGGTATTATCTTTTTCTAAATATTATGAAAAACTATAAATGATGAGTAAATTAATAATTGAGTCATATCATTGATCACAAACATTGAACAACATGATTTTAATATGATGATAAATGTCCCTTATGAATTAAATATGCACTGTACTGTGTTTTCTAAAGGTTTTGGATTGAACTTTTATTTATTATTACACTTCCGTATAAGCAATTCCAGCAAAGTCCTAACTTGATAGTCTAAAAGGTAGGATTGATAAATTCCTACAATGTATAAAAAGTAAACTTGATAGGTTGATGCTAGACATTATAAAGTGGAAAGGATTTTTAACAATGAATTTTATATAATTTGAACCCAACCTCATAAAGCATTCTAATTTTTGTTTTCTATATAACAAGGAACCATCACACAGATTACTTCTAGGCACTGATAAACTGAATTTAGAACAGTGACTTACTTGAAAGAATAATGCTTTCTCAAGTTCATTGACGACAACCTTCATTGATGGGCGCTTGTGTTGAGTTTCTGCCACACACTGGTGTGCAATTGTAATAAACGTGTGCAAAGAATCCTTGTTGGGTCCTCTATTTAGAACAAATTTGATTTCACCAATTTCTTCCTTTAATATAGGATCTATCATCTCTTCTAGTGTTCCTGTGCTGAAGCTTCGTCTTGCCACAAAAGCCAGCCCTTTGTCACTCTCCTTCTTGTAAATTGGGTCATAGGCTAATTTCCCACATAGAATTTCAAACAAGACTACTCCGAAACCATAAACATCCGATTCTCTTTTTAACTTACCAGTCTTCTCATATTTTGGATCTCGGTAAGACGGTCTGCCAATCGAGTCGAGAAAGAGACTGTTATCTTCTTGATTTGGAGGCAAGAATACGGACCACCAAAAGTCAATAATCTTTGCCCCAAAATTCTCGTCCAACCCAATGTTGTAGCAGTTTATATCACCGTTTATTATCGTCTTTTGGTCTTCCATCTCATAGTGAATGTACTTCAACGCGTGTGCAACATCAATGCAGATTTTCAAACGTTTTTCCCAAGTCAAAACACGTTTGTCTTTGAAGTTTCCCAGATAACTACCAAGCAATCCATTAGAAAAATCTTCAATGACAAGGATCATCTCAGAAGCTTCAACACAAAATCCAAGCAGAGTGACTATGTTGGGATGCTTAACTCCAGTGGAAAGAATTTCTATTTCTGTAAGAAACTGTTTTTCTCCGTATAACTTATTTCCAGAAGGGGGGTAGCGTTTGATAAGTACAGTGTTGTGTCTCTTGGATGATGGATTCTCTTTATCATAATGCTCGACTTCTGCTCTGTACAAAGCACAGCCACTCGAGAACTTTGCAATTCTGTATTCGTTTGTGAAATCATGGGTTGCTGATTGAATATGATTGAGAGGAATCTTCAAGTGTTCCAAGTTCTTCCCCACCTGCAAATTAAGTATGTGACAAGGGAGTTACAGCTAATATAGAAAAACGAGAAGTTCCAGCGGATTTGAGGACCCTGCTTTGCTACTGTTTCATGTGCCCTAGTTTTACATTTGGTTGGCTTACAATGAATGGGCCAGCACACCACGTTTTTACAAGCCCACAAATCATTTACAGTTAGCTCAATAAGTAAATAAGGCCCAGATAAATTGAGTGATAATATGAAACCAATATATATCTTATGGGTTAAGCTTGGTCAAATTTATTGTTCGTTTCCTATAATAAGCCTAAGAATAGATTTGCTAAAATTATATATTGTTGTTAATAATATGTGTTGCCTTAGTGTTATTGAAGTGAAAGAAGTTGCTAGACCAACTAATTAAGTTAATTGTTGGTATAGAAAGAGGATTATATATGTTAATCTTTATGTAATTTAAATAAAATTAAATAATAAACTGTAAGCGGGAAGTTGAAGAAGTACTATTGTAACACTTGAATTATACAACCTATATAACTTGATTCATAAATCAATGGAAAAATTAGATGTTATAAATAATTAGATGATAATGCATTGGAACAAGCATGTTGTAAGACAACTAATATGCGAATTTACATGTTAGTTTAAATTTAATATACCCTTTGTTTGTTTGTTTTCAAGGTAGATCAGGGATGTCGTATAAAAGATTAAAAGGGTTATGCGGGCCAGATTTTTACTGCATGTAACCTAGACAAATACACACAATCTATTAACTATCTATTCTTTTGCATCACCTAACTTCAGTACAGATCATATTATATATGAACTTCTATGATTTCATGGATATCCTTAATAAATTATGTAATATTTTATATCTTTCAAATATATTTATGATTTCATGGATATCCCTAATAAATTATGTAACATTTTATATCTTTCAAATATATTTATAACCAACTTGTGTGTTAATCTGGATAAGTTCAATTAATATAAGAGAATGATGAAAGGAAAAACATGAGGGTCTTACTAGAATTCCAGGCGTTGAACGAAGTTCCAATGCTTTCTCAGGTTTACCAATAACTTGGGTCGTCTGCTCCTCCTTTAACCAATAATATGAAGAAAAAAATTAGCTATAAAACTATAAATTGTTAATAAATTATAAATTACTAATAACTGAAATCTTCCACACTCTCTTGTTGATGTATATTTTTTTTGGTACGGTTGTTGCGTGTTGGGGTATATGGAAAGCAAGGAAAAAGAAACGGTTTTCGAACAAGAAGTCTAAGTGGAGCAGATTATGGATGAGATCAAAAGTCTTGGATTTTTTTGGTCAAACATAAGTTTAAGTCCATCTAATGGGAATGATTGGTGTAAATCTGAGATTGTATGGTTTTTAATTTAGTTTACCTCGGCATGTTTTTGTTGCCCTTTTTTCTTTTAGGGAGTCGTGTACCCACCTCCGGTACAGAAGGGTATTATATATGACTTCGGGAGTGACTCTGATGATGAAATAGACGAAGAAGAATGGTCGGCGTATCAGAGGTCGTTAGTGAAGAGAGAAGTTGTGGAAGAAGAAGTGGAATTGGGGGATGCCACTGGTTGGATGTTTGGTGCAGAGGAAGAAGTTGAGCAACCATCTAATGAAGATCAGATGTCCTGGGAGAATGAATTTAGGGATGAACTAGATGGGTTGCCGGTAGATGAAGAGATAGAGGAGTTTGATCCAGAGGGAGACCGTGCTTACTTAGAAGTTTTACTTGAAGGAAACCCAATGACGGACATCAAAGAAGAAGAAGTGGTGGTGGAAGAGGAAGAGCACCACAGCTGGCCCATGGTATTAGTGATACATGAAACTTCAAAATCAACAACACCACGGGAGAAGGCAAGAAAAGGGAAGAACCGAGATTGGAAGAGGATCGAAGGCTGGTACAAGACGGAGAAGAAGGAGCCATTGAAGTTCAAACATGACCGGTCTTCTCATTACATGCCACGCATCCGGTTTCTTCCAGGTAAGTTTAAGTTTTGGTGGTCTGACCCGTTTCGATTTTTTAAAATATTTTATAATTCCACCAATATATTTTTGAAAATTTTTGAGGTTCGGGTGGAATTAAACGGGTTAGATAAGGTCCAGATCAAAGAAAAACCTCCTGATTAAATTCAAGTGTGGGGAGGTTTTGTAGAGTTTGTAATTTTATATATTTGGTATATTTTCGGTAGTTTATATAGTAAGTCGTTTTATTTTGTACCATGCGTCTAAGTTAGTAGTTTTTGAGTCAGTTTGTGTCGAGTTGGTATTGCTTTGGTATTTTGCTTGTTTTTGTTGATGCAGGTTCGAATATGTGCCACCCGTACTCAATCTCCATTCGGGTGAGTTTGGAGCTGTTTATTCAAATTTCGGGCATTTATCAAGCATTGTCAGTTGGAGTCAAGCCGACCGCGAACGAAATGCTATACGATCGAGCTGGATTGGACGAGAGTTTTGGAGCTTACGCATGAATTAAACCAGCTAAGTCCTTTCCGATTTGCCCTTTGTCTTTTATTTCTTATTTATTTTTAGTTTTTGAGTCGGTTTCCATCCTACATTGAGGGCAATGTAGAGTTTAAGTGTGGGGATGGAACTATCGTTTAGAGTCATCTAGTTAGTGTGTCTTTTGAGTCATAAAAAAAAACAAAAAAAAAAAATTAAAAAATCCAAAAAAAAAAAAAAAAAATAGAAAATGTCTTTTGAAATAAGAAGTTTGCAAAATAAAAAACGGAAAATGATAGAAAAGTCGGGTTTTTGTTCGGGTTCAAATAATAATAATATGAGAATAAAATAATCGTGCTTGTGTCTAGTTTGGGATATGCGGGTAGGCTTGGTTTGGTTCTGGGTTTCTTTGATCTTAAATATACCTAATTGTCGGTCTACTAGTGGGTTCTCATCTAGGGAAAGTGAGGAAATTGAAACCGCCAAAAATAGTATAAGGGATGCCGTTATAAGCTAAGATCGTTAGAGTTTTTGGTCATTATCTCGTTGAAATAGAAAAAGAAAAAAAATGAAATAAACGAGCTAGAAACTAAATGAAAGTAGCCATTCCTATGTAGTCTGTGATTGGGGATAGCGACTCTACAGTCGGATTACCGCTAGGGTGTGTGAAATCGACTTGCCGAATAAAAGTACCGAAACCTAAGTAATCTGTGGTTGGGGATAGCGACTCTACAGCCGGAATACCGCTTGGTTAGGGAAAGCATCGTCTAGTCTCGCAAAAGGAAAAAAAAAAAAAAAAGAGAGAAAAAACAAAGAAAAAAAAAATAGAAAAAAAAATGGAAAAAATAGATTTGATTTTAAACTCTCTTGATCTTGGTATAAAACGGTTAGGAAATAACCCAGTGGTTGTTCCTTTTGTCCTATAAGCTTGAGGGGGGATTAGGTGGACTTGCAATTCTTAGCATGAGACCCTAGGTAGATTGACCGAACTTGAATTAAATTGCATGATAAGGGCTCGGAACCGGGTTGGGTTTAAGTGGATCAATATACTTGCAATCGCGGCTAACACGAGTTTCGGTTTTAATAAAATAATTTAAGCTTTTGGCCCGTTCGATTATTCCGATTATGATTCCGTTGCATAATTCTTTTTCGGGGACGAAAAAAGGTTAAGTGTGGGGATATTGTTAGCGATATGTATTGATTGTAAATGATTTGTGTATATCTCCTCATAGTTAGGAATGATTTGTTTCCATTATTATCTTTGTATTTCTCCTATATATTGTAATTATCTATAGAGGAATGACACACGATTGATTTCATGGTATCAGAGCGCAGACGCTCTGGACCCTAATCCCTTCGGCCGCCGTCATCCGTGAGACCTCGGTCTCCCTGCCGCCGACCTCTGCCTTCGGGCCCCCACAGCCGGACTTCTCCTTTTTTGTTTTCTTTTATTCTCCTCACCTGTCACGATGGGTGATAACGCAGACAAACAGACGAAGACCGGTTCATCCGGAACCCAAACCCCTTTGCACCCTGTGTATTCTGTTAACAACATACAACAGAAAATTCGTACCCTTGACGGGGAAAAGGTCTCATACTCGTCCTGGGTCAGCCTCTTCCATCTCCACGCCACTGCATACCGTGTGTTCAATCACATTGATGACACACCCGCACCCGCTGCTGCCGATGCCTCCTTTGCCGAATGGAAGGAGATTGATGCTGTGGTCCTCCAATGGATCTACGGCACCGTGTCGGACGATCTCCTCCTCAAAATCCTTGAGCCGAAATCCACTGCTCGCCAAGCCTGGACCCGTCTTGAAAACCACTTTCTTAACAACAAAGACTCCCGTGCCGCAACCCTCGAAGAATACTTCACCAACCTCACCCTTCAATCAGCATCGTCTCTCGAAGCCTATTTTCAGCGCCTCAAAGAAATTGCCGATCAGCTCGCTGCTGTTGACTGTCCCGTTTCGGAAAAACGTTTGGTTTTGAAGCTGGTCCGCGGGCTTCCTCCGGAGTTCGACATGACCGGTGCACTCATTAATCAGCGCCTCCCCAACTGGGTTGACGCTTGTGACATGCTTCTTCGCGAACAAAGCCGCCAGCGTGCACGTGCGACTGCCACCACGCCAGTTGTTGCTGCCGCCGTGGACTCCCCTCTTCCCGCACCACCCAAAACCGACAATCGTGACACCCGTGATACTCGTGATGCCCGGGACCGTGACTACAGGAACAGACGCGGGGGACCCTCTCGTCGTGGTCAGAACCGTGGCCGTGGCCACTATTCGAACCAACCACGCCACCCGCCCGCATATCAGCCGCCAGGACCGTATGGTTTTTATGGGTCACCACAGTGGGCTGTTCCACCTTGTCCTTACCCAACCCAAGGCCCGTGGTTAAATCCTTGGACTTACACTACTGCTCCTCCAGCACCTACTCAGGCCGCCTCCCAGCCCACACCTCAGCCGAACCCCTCATCGGCCCAGGCCCACATCACCGAGTTCGATGCACTGCAGCCCACTGATCTAGCCCAAGCATTCGCAGCCATGGGAGTCGAACAGCCTGATCATTCTTGGAACATGGACACGGGGGCCACCTCTCATATCACACCAGAGCAAGGTAACATCTCTACCCCTCCTCCGTTTTCTCCCATAGCATCCGTATTAGTCGGTAATGGCAACCGCATTCCAGTTATCGGATCCGGACATTCCACTTTACCTTCACCATCCCGACCCTTTAAACTTAATGATATCCTTTATAACCCGAAATTTATTAAAAACCTTATCTCCGTTCGTAAATTTACTAGAGATAACCTTGTTTCTGTCGAATTTGACCCATATGGTTTTTCTGTGAAGGATCTCAAGGATGGTATGCTCCTGAGCCGCCACAATAGCTCCGGTGACTTATACCCCTTCACTACCAATGGTTCCGCTGCTGCTCTTGTTGCTACCTCATCTTCTACTTTTTGGCACGATCGACTTGGCCACCCAGGTCGACACGTGATGGATTATCTTTCGTCTAAACATTTGATTCCTTGTAATAAACTAAGTACTTCGTTTGTTTGCCATGCTTGTCAATTATCAAAACATAAGCGTTTACCTTTTTATGATTCTGTTACTAGCACTCATTTACCTTTTTCAATAGTCCATTGTGATCTTTGGACCTCACCTTTACTTAGTACTGCGGGTTACAAGTACTACATGGTTTTGATTGATGATTACACACAATATACCTGGGTATACCCCTTAAAATACAAATCCGAAGTTTTTACAAAATTCGTTAATTTTTACAACTTTGTTAAAACCCAATTTCATTTGTCCATACAAACCTTCCAATGTGACATGGGGGGTGAATTTAACAACCATAACTTTCAAAATTTTGCAACCTCAAATGGCATGGAATTTCGATTCTCTTGCCCTCACACTTCTCAACAGAATGGTAAATCCGAGCGCATGATCCGTCGTCTCAACGACATCATGTTGTCCCTTCTGACCCACGCTTCTCTCCCGTCTCGTTTCTGGGTTGAAGCTCTCCATACCGCCTGCTATCTCCATAACATTTTGCCTTCCACGGTCCTCCATAACCATACTCCTACCGCCGTGCTTTATCGGCGTCTTCCTGCCTATGACCATCTCCGCGTTTTTGGATGCGCATGTTATCCTAGCACCACCGCCACCCGACCCCATAAACTTGACCATAAATCTACCCTTTGTGTGTTTCTCGGTTACCCCGCAAACTACCGCGGTTATCGGTGCCTTGAAGTTTCCACCGGAAAGGTTATTTTCTCTCGCCATGTCACTTTTGACGAGTTAAAATTTCCGTTTCACTCCCCGTTTACACCACCCCCCACCCACTCCTTCCTTGAACCACCTCCTATCACCGCCCCTTTCTTTCCCACTGCATTTCCGCACCCTGCTACCTCACCCACTATCGTCCACACCATACCAGCCCAGCCCAATCCATTCCCAAGCCAACCACCGGCCCATACATCTCCCACAGCCCGCTCGGCCCAACAACCCGAACCACTTCCAACACACGCCATGGTTACTCGCGCACGCGCTGGTATCTCTAAACCACGGGTCCCCTTCAACTTAGCTACCGTGTCAACTCCCAACCTCTCCCCACTCCCAAAATCTCATCTCTCCGCCTTGTCCGATCCGAGCTGGAAACATGCTATGGCTGATGAATACAAAGCACTATTGGATAATAAAACGTGGGAACTGGTACCGAGACCTCTTGATGCTCCGGTAATTCGGTGTATGTGGTTGTTCAAGCACAAGTTTCGTTCAAATGGCAGCCTTGAGCGCTATAAAGCGCGCCTTGTTGTTAATGGTAAAAGTCAAACCGTGGGTATTGATTGCGATGAGACTTTTAGCCCAGTGGTTAAACCTACCACCATTCGGACCGTACTTAGTCTGGCGGTCTCTCGGGCATGGCCAATTCACCAACTCGATGTGAAAAATGCGTTCCTTCATGGTAATCTCAATGAGACAGTGTTTATGCATCAACCTCCTGGGTTCGTGGACCCTAAAAATCCCAGGTTTGTGTGCAAGCTTCAAAAGTCGCTTTATGGTCTTAAGCAAGCTCCGCGAGCCTGGTATCACCGGTTCGCCACCTTCCTCGGTACATGCAGTTTTCAAAGCATCACATGTGACACCTCCCTCTTTGTTTATCGATGTGACAATCATGTGGCATACTTGCTATTGTACGTAGACGACATAATTCTTACAGCATCATCCTCAGCACTTCTACAACATTTCATCCGGGTATTGTCCAAAGAATTTGCCATGACAAACCTTGGGACTTTGCATCATTTTCTGGGTATCCAAGTCCAGCACAACAAAGATGGTCTATTCTTATCTCAGTCATCATATGCTGCGGATATTTTGAAACGCGCCAACATGTCCGATTGCAAGCCTTGCAACACTCCAGTCGAGATTGGGTCCAAACTCAGTGCCAATTCCGGTCCTCCGGTGTCAGACGGCACTCTCTATCGAAGCCTTGCTGGTGCGTTGCAATACCTCACCATTACTCGGCCCGATCTTTCTTACACGGTTCAACAAATTTGTCTTTTCATGCATGACCCTCGGGAGCCCCATTTCTCGTTCCTTAAGCGCATACTTCGGTACGTTAAAGGCACCATGGACTTCGGTCTACATATTTCGCCCTCCACCTCCACATCTCTCACTGCATACTCAGATGCGGATTGGGGGGGGGGGTGTCCTGATTCTCGGCGTTCCACCTCGGGCTACTGTGTCTACATGGGCGAAAATTTGCTCTCTTGGAGTTCTAAACGGCAACCCACTATTTCCAGGTCTAGTGCTGAAGCTGAATATCGTGGGGTGGCTAACGCTGTTGCTGAAACCTCTTGGATCCGTAATTTACTTCTTGAGCTTGGCGTCTCCACGACACAAGCTACCATTGTTTACTATGATAACGTGTCTGCTGTGTACTTAACTCAGAACCCAGTTCAACATCAACGAACAAAGCACGTAGAATTGGACATTCATTTTGTCCGTGATAAGGTCCGTGTGGGGGATGTTCGCGTTCTTCACGTTCCAGCCGACTACCAGTACGCAGATATCTTCACCAAAGGGCTGCCCAAACATTTGTTTCTCAGATTTCGTACCAGTTTGTGCCTACGTCCGGCTGCGGCTCAAACTGCGGGGGCCTGTTAGCGATATGTATTGATTGTAAATGATTTGTGTATATCTCCTCATAGTTAGGAATGATTTGTTTCCATTATTATCTTTGTATTTCTCCTATATATTGTAATTATCTATAGAGGAATGACACACGATTGATTTCAGTTGTGAATGAAATTTACCTAAAAAAAGTAAACTCGAACTTTTCGTGTACAACTAGCCAACCACATAATTAATAAAAATTTCCAACGAACATCAATGCAAATTGTAAAAATTTCCAAACATGTTACTTATCATAACATTTTTCCCTAAATTTTTATGTATTGTATTATCTGGCTTTCAATTTGTTCGTCATATATAGAACGCAATGTTCCATGTTTAACAATAGAAATAGTGAAAATAGTGTGCTACAATAACGAAAAACGTAAGGGCGCCTTGGCAAACACAAAAAAAAAATCAGTTTTATGTAGATCCGCTAGTGTGGATTTTTTTTTTCTAATCTGCCACAGTATACACCCATTTTTTATGGGATACCTCGTAAATATTTCTTCTAGATCCACCTCCATATGAACCTATGGTTGCTAATGAGTTACATTGTGTATATATATATATATAGGTAAAGTGTAAAATACAAATACGCTTATCGTACGATACGTACGCGATCATCCCAGCTGTTCGATCAGGTGCGGATCTGGTGCGAATTCAACCTTCGCATGTTATAAAAAGGCAAATGAAATCGCATGGCTTGAAAATGCAATGAAATCGCATGTTTGAAATCGCATGGGGTAATGTGAAAAATGGCATGGGGTGTGTAGATAGACAAAATCGCATGTGGAAGATTGAATATCGCATGTGAAAAAATGGCTAGCATGGGGTGTGTAGAATCGCATGTGGAAGATTGAATATCGCATGTGAAAAAATGGCTAGCATGGGGTAATGTGAAAAATGGTATGGGGTGTGTAGAATCGCATGTGGAAGATTGAATATCACATGTGAAAAAATGGTTAGTATGGGGTAATGTGAAAAATGGTATGGGGTGTGTAGATGGACAAAATCGCATGTGGAAGATTGAATTCGCACAGTTTGTACAGTTCGCATGGAGGCATGAAATCGCATTGGAGATGAAGATCTGACGGCTGGGGTTATCGCGTACGTAATGTAATGTACGATCAGCCCTATTGTACATTAACTAGCATCTCTCTCTCTCTCTCTCTCTATATATATATATATATAGAATCACGCTAAAATGAGAACCACCTCGAGTTGTAAGAACCGCGAGAACTTTTTGATCCGGGGTGAGGTGGACCAATTTTTTTTTTCATAAACGTAGATGCGTGTATTATAAACACATTTGTAAAAAAATTAAAAAAAAATGTCGTGTGTGTAGTTTTGAGTACCACAAGTTTGTGTTTACGGGTACCGTAAATTTTCCGGTAGAAGTTACGGTACCCGTAAACACAAACTTGTGGTGCTCAAAACTACACACACGACATTTTTTTTTGAATTTTTTTTACAAATGTGCTTATAATACATGCATCTACGTTTATGAAAAAAAAATTTGGTCCACCTCGCCCCGTACGGTGTAGTTCTCGCGGTTCTTACAACTCGAGGTGGTTCTCATTTTAGCGGTCCCCTATATATATATATATATATATATATATATATATATATATATATATATTACTAAAGGGTTAGGTTCATTTGTGAATAACCCTCTTGATTGTGAACACTAGAGAACTACCCAAGTGTAAATACAAGTGTAAATCAATGGTTATGATTTGATGATGAAAATACCCTAGTGTATTTTACGATTTGATGATGTAATTTGTTCACTCAGTTCACAAATATACTAGTGTTTACTTTAGAACCCCACCCTAGTACTAAAATACGTAAAAATATGTAGTATATAATAATAGTATTAAAACTATGTGGTTAGCTTGGTGCTCTAAGGTCACAATATTAATATTAAGATACTAATTGAACTTAAAGTAATCAGGGTTAATAAACGGCCCCTTAAATGATAAGGTACATTGGTAGTTGCCATGATAGTTGTATTCTCTAACAAAAAGAAGCACCAACTTTTTTTTAATGATTTGAAACTACATCATATATGGGCCACCCCCACGTCATGTATTTTCACTCTTTTCCTACCTTCAACCCACATATATGAATAATTAATTTACCATTTTAATTGAATTACATAATATGATTAAATAAATCCTTAATTGAATTACATAATATGGTTAAATAAATCCTTAAGACAAAATTACAGAAAACACATGATTTACGTTTCTTTAAAACTTCACTAGGTGTTTTTAATTTTTAAAGTTTCACCCGCTGTCCTTTACATACATGAGCTTTTTTGTTTTAGGTTAAGTCCTTTATTACAAAGCTAGTTAATTTTTGGGGTTAAGCGGCATAGGGATGGAAAAATACCCGAGCCCGACGGATATTGGGCCGGGTACGGGTGTGGAAAAAATATCTCGTGGGTATGGAACGTGTATGAGATTAGATGACACCCAACCCGATTACCGAAACTATATATCCGTTTATCCAAACTATATACCCGAAAACTTTTAAATTTTATATTTGGTTTCTTTAACTATTGTTTAATAATGTTTTATTCTTGTAGCTTTATTATTTGAAAAATAAACTTTTGATTTGAAATATATTTTAAGGGCACTATTCATACTTATATATTTTTATGCTATGAAATAAAAATTATTTTTTGAGATTAATATTATAATATATTTACATTTTTAAATATATTAAATATTATTTTGGTGATGATGATATGTATAGGGATGAGCTCGGTACCATACCGGTACCGGTACGATACCGGTATTTGAGGGTAAATACCGCTACCGAACCGGACCGGTACCGAAAATGTCAAAAGTCGGTACCGAAAAAGTACCCGGTCCGGTAAATTCGGTACCGGGTCTGATTTGCTCATCCCTAGATATGTATGTTATTTATCATAATTTGATATGTTATTTAAATTTTTAAAACATAAAATTATAAGGCAAATTGGATTTAAATAATCCGAACTGGCTTTTTTTGGCTGATAATAATCCCAACTCAGTTATTTACCCATAGTAGTCTGAAATTTTTCATTTTTGACCGTCCACCGTTAAAAATGGCTTAAGGGAGTTAAGTTTTTTTCCGAGTTACAAACCGATATTTTAGGGCTTTTGATAGGACGAGGATACGAGTCGATTGAGGTAAAACTTACATTTACACGGTGCTCCAAACAGCTTGATTTTTGTTAATTGGAAGTCTAAACACCCAAATTGAATCACCTTTTTCGTAATTTTGGGCAGGATTTCGAGGTAAGTTTTACATCAATCTAATCAAAAGCCATAATACATCGATTTGTCATTCGAAAAAACTTAACTCCGTTAAGCTATTTTTAACGGCGGATTATTATGGGACAAAAATGAAAAAGTTCGGACCACTATAGGTAAATAACTGAGTTAGGATTATTATTGGCTAAAAAGAGCCTGTTCGGATTATTTAAATGCAATATGCCAAATTATAAAAGAAAGTAAAAAATATATGTACATAAAAATCCCAACGGGTATGCCTGATGCCCGTGGGTAAGCCCGATACCCAACGGGTAAATACCCACCAAATACCAAACGGGTAATGGGTCGGGTATGGGGCAAGATTTTACAACCTGGTAAAATCTTAGCGGCATCATGTGCTTTATATCCCTTAGCGGCATCATGTGCTTTACATCTGATGGGCAAGATATTCCTTGATGGTGACGTTTGGCCTAAGGCCCATCAGCTCATCTCCTTCCACACACTCTTCGGCTATAAATAGAAGACTTCACCTCTAGGTTTAAAGATCGCTTCTCTTGTACTCTCACTATTAACACACTTATTATCTTCAAACGAGTTCTTATTCTTACGCTAGAGGGTGGTTACAAGGAAAACCCCCCACCTCTCCTCTTTATAACGAGCTTCACGGTGTTGTTTCATTTTGCAGGACAGTTTTGTGATTTAAGAAGTCATTAGTCGAGGAAAGAAAGAAGATTTACCCCTGTAAACTAGACTAATCTCCTAAGTTAATCCTACGGGTTAACTTGGTGTTTCTTTAGAAAGCCTCAAATCTTGACTTCGATTACTGGCTCATAGCAAATCTGACGGCGGGAAGCTTTGATGAAATTGCATACCGAAAGAAGTGTTATTATTTGGGGATATGAAGAAGCACCCATAAAAAATAATTAATTGTATTAGCAATTCAGTCTAAATCAAGCGACAAAGGCAAAAGGTCTGATTATCAACAATATTATCATCTGGGTATTGCTCAAAACAACTTCATTGATTTGGGTTTTGCTCCAAATTTGGAGCCATTGAAATTGAATAAGAGTTTGTTGTTATAGCGGTGGTTTCCGAGCCGCTATGTTAACTCATTAATGGCAGCTTTTTTTTTTAAAATAAGCCATTCGACGGCTTTGCTTGGCCATTCGTAGCCAAGTCAATCTTGTACGTAGTAGAATTACACCCCTCAATCCCAATCTTGATGACCTACTTGCTTGATGATGTTAGTTCTGGTAGAGTTATTGGTTGTGATGATACCATTCTTTTGTTCAGGCTTTGTTATTACTTAGAGCAGCTACAACAAGCGGTCCGCTGTTATGGTTCGCTCAACAAACCCACACCAAACCTCACTAAACCAATGGAGGAGCTTAGGTGGCAGCGTCCGGAGCATGGGTGGTCTGCTCAAGCGGACCCATCCGATGGTGATGTGGTGGGCCCCCAAACTAGGGTTTTTATTTAAAAAATATTTTGTATTGTTTTATATTTTAAATAAACTTTTTTTAAATCATCATCATCATACTCAGTAAATCTCATCAATAGCAAAGCTAGGGTAAGGTCTGAGGAGGGTAAGATGTAGACAACCTTACCTCTACCCCGTAGGAATAGAGAGGCTGCTTCCAGTGAGACCTTCGGCTCGACGGTAGTTTTGCATCAAGCCTTGGACATAAGGCACATAACACTTGACAATTAAGACAAAGGCCAATTAGTGCATGTACTCTCCTATCTTTCGGCTATCAACGCCACCACATGATGCATGATTAACCATCCCCCTCTTTTAACATTATTTTCACGAAATTAATAAAATAACTTTAAAATTAGTGCACTTTCGCTTTTGCCCCCCCGAGCGCCCATACATATATACATTATATGCGCATACCACAAGTGGGGTGTAAACCTTTTTTTAAATGTTAAAATTAAAAATTATGCCTAATTAAACTTATATATATATATATATATATATAATAAATAAATAAATAGATTACATAAACCATATTAAACAATCACACAAACCTAATTATAATTTTACACATACCTAATTCAAATATTACACAAACCTAATAATTAAACCTAGATAAACCATACAATTAAACCTAAGCACAAAATTCCTAATTAAACACATAAAATACCTAAAAAAACCCAAAGAAAAGGGTTTTACAGGGGTTGAAGGAGATTGTTCATTGTGCACCGATGATAGGTATTCCTCTCTCGGGTCGGTGATGTACCCTACAGCCCGGTTGGGTACGACTTGTGTTAGACGGAGGATAGTGGGTGGAGGATTTGTGGGTCGAGGGTTTGTACGTGGAAGGTTTGTGTTGAAGTCTGCTTGACTCCCCCATTCGCAGACGATTAGATTGGAGTTGCGCCTTATTGCAATTGTACACGAAATTGGCTTCATCACCGATGACACCATCCCAATCATACTCCAGTGGAGGTGGGGGGTTAAAATATGAGAATTTAAATGGGGTGATCGTTGTAATCTTGTTATTGGTGGTTGGTAGACTACTGCAGGTGGAGCGGGTTGAGGGTTAGAACGTCGACAAGAATATTGCCTTAGGTATGACTAATCGGTTCCACCACCACCCATATCTTCAAATTAGTTTGGTACTTGCAGTCATTTGTGAATTGAGATATACAAATGTGGTAGTTGTAGTGACGGTTGAAAAAAGAGTCGTTGGAATAGTAACCGGTTATTAAAATTAAATAAATAATAAAAATAAATTATTATTTACGAGTTTAATTTTTTTAATTTATTTAATAATAAAAATAATTATTGCTAGTTTTATTTTTATAATTTACTTAACATTAAAGATAATTATAATTATTAATAAAATAAAATAGATTATACAAATATATATAGTTTAAATTAAATAAAAACTAAGTGATGAAGTGTATAAGAAGATGGAGATTTTGAGTGGTTTATTGTTGGAGGGAAAAATAGGGTTGAAGTGGTGGTGCTTTAAAATGATGTTTACGTTGACTAGACAGTTTGAAGAATCAACCATGTCTATGGTTGTAGATGCTCTTAAACCTAAAAAAGTCCTATGAAGTAGACGGGTTTGAATCATACTTAGAGGTTCAAAAGGGTCGTGTAAAGCTTGTGATATCACTTAACCCTAATATTTAATTGGTTTTGTAACAAAGAACGTATCATGAAACAAAAAATAAACACAAATGACACTTGTTACTCTTAAACATTAAGAAGGTCTATTAACTTCACTCACGTTTTCAAAGGGGTATTTTATGAAATAAATAATTATATATTAGCATTCACATATAAATTTAGAGTTAAGTTAACGTACAAAGTTTCTTATCGTACAAAACGTACGAAAGGCATGAAAAAGAAAAAAAAAATGCGGTGGCGTTTTCGTAATTATTTGCTTGTAGGGTAATTATCAAAATTACTCTACAAGTGTATCAAAATTACTCTACGAGTTTATCAAACAACATACAATTCAAAATTACCCTACAAAATTATTTGTAGAGTAATTATGATACTCTACAAAATTATCATATAAGATCAAAATTAGCTTATCAGATCATTTGTAGAGTAATTATGATACTCTTCAAAATTACCCTATAAATATCAAAATTACCCTACAAGATAGTTTTACAAAATTACCCTACAATATCAAAATTACCATACAAGATCATTTGTTGAGTAATTTTGATAATTATGAAAATGTCATCGCGTTTTTCAGTAAAACCTTCAGTTCGTACGTTTTGTATGTTAAAGGTATTTGTATTTGATCTTTAGTCTATAAATTTATTATAACATGTTTTTACTATTGTCTACATAAATTTTAAGTATTGTCCTTTATCTTTATACCAATTTTCAGGCGTTGTTCTTTATGTTTAAAATTGACGAGTTTTGTACTTTATGTTTTCAAATCATACACGTTTTGTCCTTTAGGCCTAACCCAGTTAGTTTTCTCAGTTAAATTTGATCATGTGCAAAGCACATAAAAGCATTTTTGTCAATTTATTTTTATAGGGACTAATTGTGTAGATATACTTTAAAAAATAAATAAAGCTTTCAGATTTCTCACATGTGCAATAAAGCTCTCTCTCCATCTTTCTGATTTCTCACATCTCTTTCTCCCACACCCACACCCCCACCATTATCCACCCCACACCACAACCACCACCACCACCCACCCCACACCACCACTCACCCTGAGTATAACCACCCACTGCTCTCCACCTGCCAAACAACCCCCCACCCACCGCAGCACTCCAACCACCACCAAGTCGATGGTGGTGAGACGACGATTGGGGGTTTTCAGACCAAATCATCACCGCGACCAGGGGCGGACCCACCACCAAGCCAAGGTGGGCGGGCGCACCCCCGAGAAAAAAAAATTTTAGTGTAAATTTCCGACGAAAATCCCGTCCGCACCCCTTGAAATTTTTCGGGCGCACCCCTTGGAATTTTTCGTCCGCACACCATAGGTAAAAAATATTATGGATTTATATTATACATTTTTTTAGTAAAGTTTGATTTTTTTTATAAAAATACTACCTATTTTAATACATTATATACACTTAGTCCATTATTAGTTTATTACCCAAACCAAATTCTGCCCTCTTGGCTCTTGCCCATTAGCCCAGCAGCCCACTAACATAATTTGTAAATTGTAGCCCATGTCCATTACCCAAATAAATTAAATACAATTATACAAATACTAAACTAAAGCCCATTTATCAATCCCACCCCTTCAATTCCCATCATCCCGCCCAGTGCGTTCTTTCCCTCCTGCCCAGCGAAGCAAAAGCGAGATCATCAGCAGCAACAACACAGGTCGATCACAGCCGGAAAGTGATCGAAATCCGCCCCAAAACTGACCGGCGATCTTCAAAGGTAAGTTTTATTGTTTTTTTTAATGAATTTACTTGATATTAAGGTAGAAAGGGGTAGTAAAATTCTTAAATAGGTTTGAAAAATCTTGTGTTTAGTCGTTGCTTTACTGCTTTAGATGATTATTATGTTATTTAGATGATTTTTAGGGGTGATTACACTCACAATTCTAGGGGACTAGGGTTTGATTGCTTGAATGGTTGAAAGTTAAAATTAAACAAAAAGGCTATTGATGGATGAACTTATGGTCATGGATCAATTTTATTGTGATAGGATTATAGAAACAATGAGTAGAGACTTTATGGCGCGATTTCTCAAGCGGAAAGTGGATACATCTTCCGAACTAATTGATTTGGATAATCTTCCTTCGGATCCGTATGATCGCAAGCCGATAGATGAATATAACGTGAATCAACGGGATGAGATTAGAAGGGCATATATACTAAGAGGGCCGTATCAACCAAAAGGTATCGAATTCCCACAAACAACGTTTCAAGGTGACAAGTTAAGAAAATTTAAGTAAGAATGGTATGACAAACATGAGTATAAGGGATGGTTAGAGTATAGCTCAAAATCAGATCGCGTGTTTTGCTTATGTTGCTATTTGTTTAGGAGCCACTTCGGAGATGGTAGAGACACATTTGTGAGCGGTGGGTATAACAATTGGAAAAAGGTACATGCGTGACTTAAAAAACATGTTGGTTTAGTTAATAGTCTACACAACAAATGTTTCCAAAAGAGTGCCGATTTAGTTAACGAAAATCAAGCGGTACACACACAATGGGACAATAGGACCCCTAAGGAGAAACGTGAATACCGACTTAGACTTAGTGCTTCTACTTTGCTTGGGAAAAGGTTGTTGAATGGCGGATTGGCGTTTCGTGGACATGATGAATCAAAAGATTCATTAAATAAAGGGAATTTCTTAGAGCTTTTAGAACTCATGGGTGAAATGAATGAAGAGCTTGCTAAAGTTATCTTAGAGAATGCACCCGCGAATAACCAAATGACAAGTCCTAAAATTCAAGCGGACATCAAACATTGTTATGCTCAAGAGGTAATTAAACAAATTTTAGAAGAACTTGGTGATGATGTTTTTTCTTTATTAGTAGATGAATCATGTGATGTATCAAAAAAGGAACAAATGGCAGTTGTTATTCGTTTTGTTGATAAAGTTGGGATTGTTAAGGAGCGTTTTATTGGGCTTGTTCATGTCAAAGAGACAAGCGCAATAACACTCAAAACAGCTATTGATGATATATTGGCACCTTATGGGTTAAGTTTGAAAAGGATTAGAGGCCAAGGCTATGACGGGGCAAGTAACATGTCGGGCGAGTTTAACGGCCTAAGGGCTTTAATCTTAAAGGAAAATGTTTCGGCTTTTTATATTCATTGCTTTGCACACCAACTTCAACTAGTTGTTGTGGCGGTGGCTCACAAACACACACCAATTTGGAGAGTTTTTGAAACGATAACATGTTTAACAAATGTCGTTTGTGCATCTTCTAAACGGCAAGATATGCTTCGTGAAAGCCAAAGAAGACAATTGGAAAAAATGGAAGATGAACTTTGTACCGGAAGTGGGTTGAACCAAGAAATGACGCTTTCAAGGCCCGGGGATACACGTTGGAATTCCCATTACAAGACACTTTCCCGTTTAATTTCTTTATATCCAAACATTATGGAAGTTCTTGGATGGTTAGTAGAAACGGGTCAAACTCTTCCTTGTAATAGACAAGCGGACGGACTTCTAGAGGATATGAAAAAATACGACTTTGTATTTTACATACACTTGATGGAGCATATTCTAAACATCACACATACGTTGTCCCAATGTCTTCAAAAAAAGGAGCAAGATTTGATGAATGCGGTTAAATTGGTTTCTTCCACCAAAAACCAACTTGAAAAGTTTAGGTTGGAAAGTTTTAATGAGTTCTTGGAGAAGGTTAACTCCTTTTGTGACATGTATGAACTTGAGGTGAAAAAATTGGATGATGAATACGTTAACCCAAGGTGGCCAAGAAGAAAGACGAACATCACAAATCGGCATTATTACGAGTATGATTGCTTCAATGCGGTTCTTGATTTGCAAATACAAGAATTTGGGAACCGTTTTAATGAGGTAACATCTGAACTACTTGTTTGTATGAGTTGTTTGAGTCCTTGTGATAATTTTAGTGCATTTGACATTCCAAAAATACTAAAGCTAGCCGAGAAGTATCCATATGATTTCAATGAAGAGGAAAAGCGAAGGCTTCCGGTTCAACTCGAAAACTACTTTAATTTTGTGAAAAAAGATAAATGTTGATACATATTTTGTGGACGCGACTCGGCTCGGTTCGACCCGGTTAGGTTCGGCTCAAGCCCGACGTCACGACATTCCTCCATCGTGCGTCCCAGAGTTCGACACGCGAAGCACGAAGCACCGCGAGCCTTCCCGCCGCCACATCATCATGACATCATGATGATGTCATGATGATGTCACTGTTTGGCTAAACTTTGCAAATCAGATTAACGTTGGAATTCAACGTGCATGCATGCGAATTGTTTTGGACTTTCATGTTGGGCCTTGACTTCTCAGTTTGGGCTAAAGCCCACATCGGCGAAACGCAAGAGTGGTCGACGAAACACACATGTTTATCCTCCTGTTTCGTCAACTGCTTCTTTGATTCGTCGAGTGCCATTTGTTTCGTCGAGTCTTAGTTTGATTCGTCATGTCTCGTATGTCTGTGTGTATAAATAGAAGGTTAACCTTCTGTTTCAACTAAGAGAACACAAGAGGGTAGAACACAGAGAGCATATTTGTGAGAGCACACACACGAGAGTTTTAGAGAGTTTGCAATACACATTTGTAAACATTGCTTTGTAACCGAACCTTTCATACGTATTAATACAGTGGTGTTAATCGGTGAATATTGTGTGCGTGTATTTACGTGTTCGATCTCGGTTTGCTATTCCGGTTGGATTCCGCACAACCGGAGTGGTTCGTATACAAGGATTAGGCGACTAGATCCTCCCCTAGCCGGACCTACAAGTGGTATCAGAGCCTTGGCTCTTCTCCTTGTTAAAACCGAGTGTGTTCTTGGTTTGTTTTTCGGGTGTTAAAATTCATATTTTCTGGAAAAACATTCTAAAAAATCGGGTTTAATCTTGTGCTTTTGCTTTGTGTTTTGTTAAAAACCTTGTTTAATTGATGTTTACATGTTAAAATAGGTTTTTATTAAACACTATCTATCAAAACCGTGAGTTCGGAAAGTTTTCGGTTCACCGGAAACTTTAAAAGTTCATCGTGTTCTTGCAATCTTCAAAGTGTTGTTCAAAATATTACACTTTTTGATCTTTGAAATATCACTCGTGAAAAGTGCATTCTTACATGGTGTGGTGGAAGAAGAGGTGTACGTCGAACAACCTCCAGGTTTTGAAGATCCTATCCATCCCGATCGGGTTTGGTTGCTCAACAAAGCTCTATATGGTCTACATCAAGCACCGCGAGCTTGGTACGCAACCTTATCTAATTATCTGCTCGAGAATGGATTTCGCAGAGGTCTTATCGATTGTACTCTTTTCATCAAAGAACAAGATGGAGATCTTCTTCTGGTACAGGTATACGTTGATGATATTATTTTTGGTTCTACTAATGATGTTTTGTGTAGGAATTTCGAGCGCATTATGCAGGATAAATTCGAGATGAGTGCTATGGGGGAAATGACTTTCTTTTTGGGCCTACAAGTACAACAAACTGAGTCTGGGATATTCATCCATCAGACTAAATATGTTGGTGACATCTTGAGCCGGTTCCAGATGTCTGATGCAACGCCCATCGGTACCCCATTGCCGCAAAATCACGGAATTACTCCAGACTTGAAGGGTGAAGCTACTAGCCCCTCATACTACCGCGCGATGATCGGATCTCTTATGTACCTCACAGCATCAAGACCAGATATAATGTACCCAACGTGCCTGCTTGCCAGATATCAAGTCAACCCAAAGGCCTCACATCTTGCAGCTGTAAAAAGGATTTTTCGTTATTTGAAGGGTTACCCTGACACCGGTCTATGGTACCCTAGGGATAATAACTTTGACTTGATCGCATTCAGTGATTCTGATTTTGGCGGATGCAAAATCGACGGCAAATCCACAACGTCTGGATGTCAGTTTTTGGGAAATCGCCTAGTCACATGGCAGTGCAAGAAGCAGACGTGCGTCGCTACATCAACATGCGAAGCTGAATACATTGCTGCCTCAAGTTGTTGCTCCCAAGTCCTATGGATCCAACAACAAATGCGTGACTACGGTTTCGAATTCCTAACTACTCCTATTTACGTTGATAATTCTGCTGCCTTACAGATCACTAAAAATCCTGTGCAGCATTCAAAGACTAAGCACATCGAAATTAAGTATCACTTCATACGTGATTGCTTTGAGAAAAGGCTAATCGATGTTGCTTACGTCCACACCGATGACCAACGTGCCGACCTTTTTACCAAAGCATTTGACAAATCAAGATTTGACTATTTATTACTGGTAAACGGCATTAAGGTCAAGCAAGAGTAAAACCAACATCGGAAAATCATTTTTGTAAATATCTTTGTTTTTTTTTTTAATTTATCTTAGTTTGTTGATTTTAGGGGGAGTAATTCCAAAATTTGAAAATCCAAAAACATCGAAAAATTTAAAATCACAAAAACAATAGAAAAACAAAAATGAGTTTCCTGGCGAGCAAAAGAGAAAATGATAGTACATCAGTGGTCTGTCCAAACCTCTTTAAACCTAAACTGAAAAACGATAAGCAGCTCTATATAAGATGTATCGGTAGGCTCACAATCATTTTAAAGTGTGCAGAGTGATATAAACTTAAATCGACTGAAGACCAGGTGGGAACCATTCATTGGCATATGGTCTTAGTACCGAAATTTCGTTTGATAGATTGCCGAGGTTCTGAGATATTCGGTCTTTATGCTGCTTATCATCTGGGTATCATGGTTGTATCTTTTACCGAAAAATAACGGGGACGCAAGTCTAGATCTTCCATGATACCATACATACGTGTACATACTGCATACGACCTCAATAAGTGATCAACAATCACATGTCCAAACAAATAAGTGATAATATATCACATTCATCCGGGAGTTAAGTTCGTCTCTCTGCTCTACGAAAGTACTGACCTGTTCACGGACTTGCTCTTGTGCCCTCATGCATCGAAAATCAAGTTCCTCATCAATAAGTGATTCTATCACATAGGGCTTGTTTTCAAATCAAAATAAGTGAGTTTCTCACATCATATACGGTCAAACAGATGATAATCGGTATACTCACCGGTAAGATGAACCCTCGTGCATACCTTGATACGGGAATGTGTCGTGATGTGGATGAACACCGGTCGGTAAGGATTCTCTTACCCTCGAAACTCGCAAAAAGAATGTCTGTAAATATTTATTTAATGCTTTCAGTGTCTGCACCTTTGTATATATTTATTTACTGCTTTCTGTCTTTACATTTGAAATATTCAAAAAGTCCAAAAAGATTTTAGGTGTGTTTTAATATAAACTTTATAAAAGCCAAAAAGATTTTCTTTCTATTTTATTTTCGATCGTACGATGTTGGAGCTCGAGTCTTCGTTACCTGAATCCTGAACGAAAACCAAAACGACTAAATCTTCATAAACGGTCGAAATTTGCAAGTTTTGAAAGTTAAAAACTAAAATTGATAAATTTGTTAAACTTTCAAACTGTCGGACGGTAGTTGATTGAACAATGGTCACATGTGTGTCGTGTACTTATGATATTTCAAGCAGTTGTTCTCATTACGCGTTTAGATTTCTTGCATGTGCAGATTCTAAAGGCGAGGAGAACATGGTCGATGGCAAGCTTTGGAATGAAGACACGATGTGAAGGCACTCAAAAGATAAAGATGATCGAGGTGCCGCTGACCATCATCAACACCACAAGGATCTCAATTCATAAAGATCAAGACTTTCACGAGCATAACTCAAGGGGGAGCTTATGTTAAGGGGGAGTTTGTCAACACACTTCCTACATGAAACGGGGAGTTTGTTGATACACTTTCTGCTTTCAAGACGTGAAGACTTTGAAGATCCTCCGACTTAGAAGACATGGAAGATGAACCTCACAAGTAGCGTCTAAGGGGGAGTTTGTTGATACATATTTTGTGGACGCGACTCGGCTCGGTTCGACTCGGCTCGGTTCGACCCGGTTAGGTTCGGCTCAAGCCCGACGTCACGACATTCCTCCGTCGTGCGTCCCAGAGTTCGACACGCGAAGCACGAAGCGCCGCGAGCCTTCCCGCCGCCACATCATCATGACATCATCATGATGATGTCATGATGATGTCACTGTTTGGCTAAACTTTGCAAATCAGATTAACGTTGGAATTCAACGTGCATGCATGCGAATTGTTTTGGACTTTCATGTTGGGCCTTGACTTCTCAGTTTGGGCTAAAGCCCACATCGGCGAAACGCAAGAGTGGTCGACGAAACACACATGTTTATCCTCCTGTTTCGTCAACTGCTTCTTTGATTCGTCGAGTGCCATTTGTTTCGTCGAGTCTTAGTTTGATTCGTCATGTCTCGTATGTCTGTGTGTATAAATAGAAGGTTAACCTTCTGTTTCAACTAAGAGAACACAAGAGGGTAGAACACAGAGAGCATATTTGTGAGAGCACACACGAGAGTTTTAGAGAGTTTGCAATACACATTTGTAAACATTGCTTTGTAACCGAACCTTTCATACGTATTAATACAGTGGTGTTAATCGGTGAATATTGTGTGTCGTGTATTTACGTGTTCGATCTCGGTTTGCTATTCCGGTTGGATTCCGCACAACCGGAGTGGTTCGTATACAAGGATTAGGCGACTAGATCCTCCCCTAGCCGGACCTACAATAAACAATTCGCCAACTTGGATGGTTTGTCAAGTCTTGTAAGGTTAATGGGTTCAACAAATATTCACGTAACTTTTACATTGGTATATCGGTTATTGAAGCTTGTTCTCGTATTACCCGTCGCAACCGTTGAAAGATGTTTTTCGGCAATGAAGAATGTGAAGACCGACTTGCGTAATCGGATTGGGGATGAGAATTTAAGTGATAGTTGTGTATGTTATATAGAGAAAGATTTGCTTAAGAAAGTAGCTTTAGATGATGTTTTGGATAGATTTCAAAAAATGAAAACCCGTAGGGCGACGTTTTAATTATGTTTGTACAAAGTTTGACGTGTTTGCCATATATATAAATTTAGTTTGATGTTCTTTTGACTTACATGACCCGACCCGACCCGATACAACCGATTTTTTTACTTATGTACCTAGGGCCTAAAATTTTTAAAAATCTTCCGCACCCCCATGGAAAAAATCCTGGGTCCGCCACTGACCGCGACTACATGTAACGAGGGTGAATCGTTCAAAGAAGGTGAGATGATTACCAGCGATTGGGGGTTTTCAAACCAAAGAAAGATTTGACAAACAAAAAAAAAGGTGAGATGATTATCGGTGGTAGCAGCGGCGGTTATTTCCGACTCCGGCTCAAATATTGCAAACGCGGTGGCTATTAATCGGGTATTTCACTACGGCTATGGAGAGAAAGATGTATGTAGCGATACTTTAGGTTTCAATGGATTCATATCTGATCTAATTGAAACGAAATCGTTTGATTCTCCTACGGCCGGTTACAAATGAAATGGAGAAGCTTTGCCAATTTATTGTCAAAAACTGTAGGTTTCAGTTGATGATGGTTATTGAAAGCTCAGGTTTGTGGGATACTTTTGTTTTTGTTAGTTACCAGTAGGACAATTAAATTAAAGTGAGTTTTGAATATAATAATCAAGTATCATTGTTTAATTTTCGATCACTTACAGCTGCATAAATGTTTTTACTTCACTAAATCATTATTTAATCTAAATCATATTAATACATTTATTATTTGATGTTGTTTGAGGGTGGTGGCTGGAGGTGGTTGTTGGTTGTGCAGTGGGTTTTCACAATGGTGTAGTGATGGTCGGAGGTGGTTGAGGGTGGTGGCCGGAGGTGGTTGTTGGTTGTGCGTGGTGGCCAGAGATGGTTGTTGGTGGTGGCTGAGGAGAGGTAGAGAGAGAGAGCTAGAGAGAGGGGGGCTGTTTCTTTATATATAAATATATATACATACATATTATATTATATTATATTATATTATATTATATTATTTTTAAAAATTTTGTTTTAATTATTAACTTATTTTTAAGTAATTGGTAAAAAGACCAAATCGCCCTTGAGTAATCAGATTTAACAGAAAAAAATAACTGAGTTTGGCTTAAAGGGCAAAAGGTGTATGATTTGAAAACATAATGTACAAAACTCGTCAATTTTGAACATAAAGGACAACGCCTGAAAATGGGTATAAAGATAACAATTCATCATCACTATTTTTCTGTTTATAGTAACACTAAAATGTTAGTGTTCCATATTTATCCTATTTAAGTTTTATCAAACTCTAATTTAGTTTATAGATCTCATTTCTTTAAAAACATTTTACTAACAAAAAAGATGAAGTAAAAAAGAAAAGAGTAAACTTCCGTTTTGCTCCCTGTGGTTTGGTCACTTTAACGGTTTTGCCCCAAACCTTTAAAAATAACCATTTTACTCCCTGATGTTTTGGTTTTGTTGCCAGTTTGCTCCCTGCGGGGAGCAAAATGGAAAAACAAACAATTTGGATGGAGTTAGAGGCGGGGAGCAAACTGGCAAAAAAACCGAAACATCAGGGAGTAAAATGGCTATTTTTAAAGGTTTGGAGCAAAACCGTTAAAGTGACCAAACCACACGGAGCAAAACGGAAGTTTACTCAAAAGAAAAAGAAATATCTTACAGGAATTTCATATGTTGCTTTCTCAGATTCGTTGACAACTTGGTCCTTGCCCAGTTGTTGTACTGGCTCCTCCTTTAAGGCATAATATCAGATAATTAAAAAGTAAGTTAATGCTAAAAAACATATAATTGTGATGACACTACAAACTAGTGATAAAAAACTATTTAGTAACTAGAAAAAAAAATATAAAACAATGAGCCAATTGATAATATGACAGATGATAAGATGTTGATGAAAGCTCGTGTTCAAAGATGATACCTCAAAATTCATCAAATAAATTTAACAATAATTACAGGTCAATATCGTATGCTTTGTCCAACTAAAAAACTATGTAGGTCAATATCGTAAGTTTCTTTTCCACGCCTGGTACCTGGATGATGGGACCATTATTGGAGATGCTATACAGGTTGCCAAGGCTTTAGACATCATTAGAGTGGAGGGCCCCTCCTTGGGCCTCCTTCTCAACATTAAAAAAACTAAAGTTTTTTGGCCTACATGCGACGGGGTGAAGACTCAGGAGGGTTTATTTCCGCGGGAGATTGGTAGGCCGGTGCATGGTGTGAAACTCTTGGGTGGTGCTGTCAGTAGAGATGGGCAGTTTATTAGCGGGTTGGCCCTCAAAAGAGCCAAATGTGCAGTTGAGCTGATGTGATGCCTCAAACGCCTTAAGGACCCTCAGAGCGAACTCCTCCTGCTTCGTTCGTGTATGGGGGTTGCTAAACTGCTGTTTGGGCTTAGAACGTGTCAGCCTTCTTATGTCGGGGAAGCCGTCTCTGTTTTTGACAAGGGGCTACGGAATGCGATCGAGGACATTGTTGTTTGTGGGGGTGCCTTTTTCGGGGACCTACAATGGAGGTTAGCTTCCCTCCCAACACGTTTTGGGGGACTTGGGATTTGCTCAGCTGAGGATGCCTCTTCCTACGCTTTTGTGGCTTCAAGGGCCCATTCTTGGGTTCTTCAAGACCACATCCTTCGCGAATGCGGGGGAGAGTTGTTGGACTCTGATTACAAGGGTGCGTTGGACAATCTGCATAGTTCTCTTCACGATCTTGATCTTAGCGATTTCTACATTAAAGACACCGCCCCCCTAAAGCCCAGAAAATTCTGGCGAATGCCTTATATGGAGAAATCGTCATGACAGTTGAAGAGAAGTTTGCCTTTTCCCCTCGCCAGCGAGCCGTGTTTGAGTGTTTGCGAGCCCCCCATGCTCAGGATTTCCTGTCTGTTGTTCCCATCGAAGGTTTAGGGCAAAGTATGTCGGCGGTGGAATACCGGGCTATCCTCAAGTACCGTTTAATGATACCCCTTTTCCCGGCTGATGACCCGTGTCCTATGTGTCGGAAGTGTTGCTTGGATTCTTTTGGGGAGCATGCGGTACATTGCAAAGAATTACCGGGGTTTAAGTATCGTCATGATTTAGTTCGAGATGTGCTGTATGATGTCCTTAGGCGAGCAGGGATCTCGGCAAAAAAGGAAGCTCCGGTGAACTTCTTGACTGATCCATTAGAAGGGAGATCTACGTTACGGCCCGCTGACATTCTTGTTTTTGGATGGGAAGGAAGGAAACACGCGTGTGTCGATTTGACAGGTGTGTCCCCCCTCGTTGGGCTAAGGGACAAAGGGTTTGTGGTGGGACAGGCGATAACCAAGGCAGAGGCGGGCAAAGTAGCTAAACACGAAAAAGCTTGTATCGAGAATCAGCACGTGTTCATCCCCTTCGCTTTCGATACATTTCGCGCTCTCGCCCCTGACGCGGTGCGGTTCCTAAAGCGGGTGTAACGGGTGGTAAGCAGTAACACCACACATGTTAAGGGCCATAATTTTGTGTTTAGCAGGGTAGGGTTTGCCATTCAGAAAGGGGTAGCGGCGCAACTTGTTGCTCGTCTACCTGCCATTAGTTTGTAATCGTATTGAATTCTATCAAAGAAATTTGATGTTCCATTGTAACTAACTTCATCAAAGGATGTCCGCCATCCGAATCCCATAAGCTTCGGCCAAAGGCCCAGCCTCCCAAACAAGTTCTTTAAAGCGGAGATCCTGTTTCCTATAAGTAGAATTTTACTTATTTGAAATAAATAGCTTTAGTTGTGTATCAACATTGATATCTTTATATCAAGTCTAGCTTAAGTTTCCATACCATTATCATAGACTATGGCTTTTAATATTTGAAAGGTTTTGTGTTTAAACAAAAGGGTTAATTCATGAGATGTTTCAAGAGGTGCTTACTGCTTAGCTTATGGGACCAGCTTAGGAGTTCCGATTCTAACCGTTTGGAAATCGGCTTAAGAGTTCTGGTGCATACCGTTGGGACGAATTTCAGTTGGTGTATAGATGTGTGTTTAGTTTCTAAAATTGAAGCAGCGTGTATACATTTTCAGCAGAAAATTCATACTTGGTTTTTGCTTATTAGTGATGTATGATATGCTTTTGGTAATTTTATAAAAGGGGTGTGTTAATCTACTAAGACCATCCGTAATAGTTAATGCCTCGTAAGGATCATTTTCCGTCATATCAACATTATAATGCCCTTTAAAAAAATGTGTACGGGTTAACCCCTTAATGCCCCCATTCCATCATTACTTTCCAATTTTGTTATCCTCATTAGGCATTATACTAGAAAAGCTCCTTTCTCTTCATGCTCATATAAAGCCCACGGGGTGGTGTTGGGTGCATTATCAAGCCACTTCACGCCCACGTAATGCTCATTCCTCATGGTCTTAATCTCCCCTATGGGCATTTCCTCGCCACATCAGCATTAACGCCCCTTAAAAATTTGTAATGGTTAACGTCCCTTAATGCCCTTTCAATCATTACTTTTCGTTTTGTTCTCTCTATGGGACATTATACTAGAAACGTCCGTCACTCTTCATGCCCCTACAACACCCCGGGGGGTGTTGTTGAGGGTGTTATTAAGCCCTTATAATGCCCTATTACACATGACCTAAGGAACAAGCAATGTGCATATTTAATCAATTTATTTTAATGATTTATTTATTTTTGTTATATTTAATAAAAAATAAATCAGTTATGTACAAATTATACAATTATATAATTTCTATTATGCAACCCTGTGTAATGTTTGTGTCTATAACCTAGTTGTACCATATACGTATACATATATATTTTAATTTTTTATTTAGTTATATTATATTATATACATATATAGTGTGGGGTTCAGTGGGGAACCGGGAACAGTGTGTACTTAACATGTTAAATATATTTTGAAAATTTAATTGAAAATGCTAAATATTTTTTTTTCAATTTTTTTTGAAACTTTTGCATATAAAGATACCAAGAAGCTATTCCAATAAAAAAAATCATTTTTGTAATTTTTTTTAACCTTTTTTTACTTTTTAATTTTTTTTTTATATTTTTAGTTTTTGATTTTTTTATTAAAAACGATTTGACATGCTATATGCGGAAGCTTTGATTTTTTTTTTTGAATTTTAACATGTTAAATTGAATTTTTAACATGTTAAATGCAAGTTTCCTCGGTTATCCACTTTTTAGGTGTTCCCCAATGAATTTTCCCCCACACACACACACACACACACACACACACATATATATATATATATATATATATATATATCATAACCTTCACTTTAACTGTTATTTACATATGTTTATATGGGTTGAGTCATAGTGCAGAGAGGTTTGAAAATAAGAAGTGTAAAAAACACTATAGAGTAACATGTGTCTAAGAAGGAATCAAGTGGGAAGGGTAGTTTGGTCAAAGAGAATAAAAAGATTACGCACATGCAAGTCACATGCTATTTCCCCCTATTTTTGAAACGTTCGTAACTTCTTTATACGTCATTTACTTTTTAAAAAAAAATTATACCATAAAATCGAGCGTTTTTATCTTTAATATGAGTACTCTATTGTTATACTTTAAAAAAATCAAAAACCCAGTTGCGTATTACACAATGGACATAACATACAATGAGAAAACCCAGTTGTGTATTACACATTGGACAAAAGACACAATAGACAACAGACTAAACACAATGGACATACCTAAAATACAATGAACAATAGATTAAAACACAATTAACAACAAAACATAAACACAATGGACAACATATTAGAACAAAATGGATAGTAGAATAAACACAATAACCTAAACCTATAACATATTGTATAGAAACCCAAATATAACATCATCTTCATTGTCTCATACATTGTGTTATAAATTCTGATAAAAACGCAATAGACAAAATGTAAATTAACATTGTGTTATAAATTTTGATAATACCCCAATGTATAGAAACTTTAGTAAAAAACGTAAGAAGTAAAACCCTGTTCACAATGACCACAATCTTTAACACAGTACAAAGAAATCCTAATAAAAGTGATTTTTTTATTTTATTTTTATATAGTAATATCATGAGGTCGGTTAACGTACAAAATTTCTTAACGTACGACGCGTACGCGAGGCATTATCAACATGCGCTTTTGGTATTATTGAACATCATGCGATTTGGGTTATCTTTTATAACATGCGAACATGGTTTTCATACACACATGCGATTTATATAAATACACATGTGATTTATATATATTTTTGAACATGCGAACTTCTGAATTTTCAACATGCGATTTCTTGTTATGAACGTGCGATTTGCCATTGCGTACGCGTCGTACGTCAAGTCATATTGTACCATACACATTTTTGTAATATCATACTCATATTAAAGATATAACACCGTGAATTTTTTTTAAAACAAATATCATACGAAAAATTATGACTTTTTAAGTTAACGGGGAATTGTCATGCGTCTTGCATGTGGAGAGGGAAGGATTCCATTTATGCTCTTCCATTATTTTCTTGTCTCTAAATCTCAACCTTCCAAATATAATATTAATGGACTATAATCCTTCTTACACTTTCTATTTATGTTGTCCTTTGTATTTGATCATATGAAAAAAAATATTATTTCGCATCGTATAATTACATACGCGGTACTGTTTTATTCTTATGGTTTTATATTGATGTAAAATATGTGTCGAATATACTATATACTTTAAATCTATTTTCACATTCTCCACGCGATTCAGCGCGGGTTGCACCTTACTAGTTTACAATGACACGTTATCTCTATTTTATCAAATTATAATTTAGTTTCATTTATAAAAAACTTTACGAACAAAAAGATGAAGTAAAAAAAGGAAGGACTTACACGAATTTGAAAAGTTGCTATCTGAAGTTCGTCGACAACTTGGTACTTATTTGGCTCATGTACCTGCTCCTCCTTTGAAATATAGTATTTGAGAAAGAAATTAATGCTCAAAACTATAAATTTGTGACAAACTACAAATTGGCTGTGAAAGCTATTTGCTAAGAAAAACTATAAAACATTGAAGTAATTAGATGATAAGATGTCAATGAAATTGGTATCTAAAGATGATACCTTAGAAACCATCAAATAAATCCAAGAATAAATTACCACTTAAATTTGGTAACAAAATAATGAATATGAAAAGGAAATTACCAATATATAGAATTAATACCATATACAAGTCAAATTTGGTAACAAAATAATGAATATCAAAGAAAGTGGGTGTTCCATTGTAACTTCTATACACGAAAACGATTGGTGGCAAGAATTCATCCAGGGACATGGATGTAAACTGAAGATTAGTTTTTTTGCGTTGAACAATGCATATAATGTTATGGAACATGCAATATTTCAAATCAAAATAAAAAGGTGAGAAAGTGACAAAAAAACATTATTATTTACCCCAAGGGGTGCCAATCAGATAGAGTATGACCTTCATCAAAGAAGGTCCCCATCTAAGTCCCATAAGCCTCAACCAAGGGGCAGCCTTCCTAACCAATTCTTTAAATAGAAGCACTAGATTGGGTTCTTATAAAGTAGAAATTTACTTTATCTGACAAAAAGTATGGACATATAGTTTCAGTTGTGGATCAACATTGATGTCTTTGTAAGAAGTCTAGCTTAAGTTTCAATAGCATTATCATAGGTTGGCTTTAATCTTTGAAAGGTTTTGTGTTTAAATGTCAGGATTCTTCTCTTCAATTGTGTCTTATTTGAATATTTTCAGGACCCCTTCTGTGTTATATTTTAGCCAAAAGAAATTGTATCATTGTATACGCATAATACTTATTCCTTATGCATTAAGATAATATGCACCCCATGATTATACACACACACAAACATACCCGACTTTCTTGAAAGGCCAATGCTTTCTCAAGTTCGTTGAGAACAACTTTCATTGTTGGACGCCGGTCTTCAGTCTCTGCCACACACTGGTTTGCAACTTTTGAAAATGTGTACAAAGAATCCTCGTTGGCTCCTCTAATTGGACTATTGCTCTTTTTACCGGTTTCTTCCTTTAGTGTAGGATCTATGATGTCCTCTATTGTTCCATTGCAGAATTTTTGTCTTGCAACATGAACGAGCCCTTCCTCACTCTCCGTAAGGTAAATTTCGTCATCAGCATCTCTTCCGCATAGAATTTCAAACATAACTACTCCAAAGCTATACACATCCGACTCTCTTTTTGACTTACCGGTCTTTGCATATTCCGGATCCACATGATAATCTGACTCAAAATATGTTCTTTTACACGGAGTTTCGTCCTTTTGATTTAGATGTTGGATTACCGCCCACTCAAAGTCTACAATCTTTGCCTCCCAATTCTCGTCCAACCTAATTGCCCCGCTATGTATATTATTGTGTATTATGAATTTTTTGTCATCCATCTGAGAGTGGAGGTAAATCAATGCCCGTGCAACATCAATGCAGATTTTCAAACGCACTTCCCAAGTCAAAATACGCATTTCATTGATGTTTCCCAAATAATCGTGAAGGTATCTATTAGTAATTTTTTTGATGACAAGCAGTATCTCAAAACCTTCAACACAGAATCCTATAAGAGTGACTATGTTGTGATGCTTAACGCTACTAAGCATTTCAAGTTCTGTAAAAAAAAATTCTTCTTCATACTCGTCATCTCTAGGAAGGAAGCGTTTTATTTCTACAGTGTTATGTCTCTTGGGTAGTTCATTTTTACTCTTCCCTTCTATAGAGGAAGGTTTTTCTTTATCAAAATGCCCAAGTTCTGTTGTATACCAAGTATGGTATCTGTCAGAATCGGTTTTGTATGTGTCAGAAAAATTATGAGTGGCCATATTTATATCATCGAGTTGAATCTTCAAGTGTTCTAAGTTCTTCCCCTGCAAACATGTGACAGGAACAGAAAATTGCAAATTATAAAACATATATACGAGAACGAATTTTTGTGGTTAATTTATTTTTTATCGCTACAGAAAACATAGACGACATTCGAAACTACCGTTGTGTGTGGCTTATTTTCTCAATTTATACATTCTTCTCGAAGATTTTATGTTCTATTAGTTTTGTGTCTGATAAATGTTTTATATTTGGGTCACTTTTTTGCATAATAAAGAAATGAAAGCAAACAAGTTATCATAAAATCTTTCTGAAGTTCATGTTTAATATGTAAATTTTGATAAATATTAGCAAGAATGTATACATGTTATTATAATTAATAAAGTTTACAAAAAAAAAAATAAACGTAAAATAACTAATTTTAATAAAAGAAATTTGTCAAACATAAATAGTTGTTGCAAGTTCTTAGTTGCACATTTAACAGCAGCTAGTGGTTTCAAAAGCGGCACGTTGCGCCGGGGTTCCCCACACTATGCTTTCCACCTTGCGCGATGCGCTTGGGTTTGGATGTGTGTTTTATATGTGATCATTTTAACTTCAAGAATCATAACCAGATAAGCAGTTCACTAAAGCTACGGAATAATCAGTTTCAGTCAGAAAGTTGTTAACAATTTATCCCAATCAAAATACTTAGCCTAATAAAAAAATTGCATGATTATAATCACTTTTCCTCAAAGCTGATTATTGCCGCGTAATCAGTTAACCACACATCCAAACAGCCATACGTGGAGCATTGTCCTAATCAGCTTCACTATTTTTCGTCGGGAAACAATTAGGTTAGAATCACCGTCTCCAACACTCACGTCCCCATCATCCTGGAAAAGGACTCCACCCACTACACCACCTGGAAAACCCTATTCAAAGTGCACTGTCATATTTATGAAGTGCTCGACCACTTATCCCCCAAGCAACCCGATACCAAGCCGGCTACAAAAACCTCCGACACAGCGGCTGCCGCCAAAGCTGCGGCTGACACTCTTTGGATGCTGTGGTTCTCCAGTGGATAAACGGCACCATCTCGGCACCCCTCCTTCACATTATCTTACAACCGGGTCAGGCCGCTAATGATGCTTGGACCGCTGTTGAGAGTGAATTTAGTGACAACAAGACTACTCGAGCCATCTTCCTCGGCCAAGAGTTTGCAAATCTGTCCTTTGATAATTTTTCATCTATGTCTGACTACTGTGACCATGCTAAAAATCTTGCTGATCAGTTGAAAAGTGTTGGTGCTCCGGTCGCTGATCATGTGCTCGTCATCAAAATATTGACGGGACTCACGGAACAATACGATGGCATCTCCACCGTGTTGCAAAACCAAGACCCGCTTCCATCATTCAATGACGTTAGATCCAAATTGAACCTGGAAGAAAATAAAAAGAAACGGCAAGCGAATCGGGCCTCACAGCTGTCCGCCACCGCCTTAGCCACAGCTGTCTCTTCCGCTCCATAGCCCACACGTGACGGCTCCTCCTACTCCACCAATGATCGCGGCCGAGGACGCAACCGGAGGGGACGGGGTCGCGGTCGCTCGGCCAATGGCCATGGTGGTCGTGGCTCCGGTAGTTATGGTCAGCCCTCTCATCAGTACCCATACATTGTGTTTCCTCAAAATTGGACTCAATCTCCATGGGCAGGACTTTTACTTGGATCTTCACAGCCATGGGCTTCTTCACAAAGTCCACCACCATGCCTATATCCCTCAAGGCCAAACAACAACTCTCAAGGAATTCTCGGTGTGCGTCCTGATCAAGCTCACTACAACGGCTACACACCCACTGATATAGAGCAGGCTCTCTACACCATGTCACTGAACCCACCTGATCATGGTCTGATGGACACAGGGGCCACCGGACACTCAGCCAATCAGCAAGGTATATACTCCCCGTCTAATTTTAATTCGTGCACTAATAAAAACATTATCGTTGGTAATGGTATGTCCATTTCGGTTATAGCCAAAGGCAACCAAGTTTTACGTCCAACTTTCCCCCCCCCTTAAACTTAATAATGTTCTATTCGCTCCTAATATTATTAAAAACCTTATTTCGGTTCGTCGCGTTACGACTGATAATTTGGTTTCTGTTGAATTTGACCCATTTGGTTTTCTTGTGAAGGATCTCAAAACTCGGGCTCCTCTCCTTCGATGCAATAGCACGGGCGATCTTTATCCTCTCACTGAGCCTCTGCCTCTCAACCTTAGCCAACCTCAAGCCTTTGCTACTATTTCTCAAGATCGCTGGCATCAAAGACTGGGTTACCCTGGCAACAATTTATTTCAATCTTTAAAACTTTCGCCTTTTGTTGATTATGGAAAACTAAATAAAACTCTTTGTCCATCATGTGTTTTTGGTAAAAGTGTTCAATTACCGTTTATTGATTCTATTAATTCCACACACTTACCTTTTGATATTGTACACAGTGATCTTTGGACATCACCCGTCCTTAGTACGGGTGGCCACAAGTATTACATCCTTTTCTTGGATAACTTCACCAACTTCTTGTGGACTTTTCCCATTGCAACTAAATCCCAAGTATTTCACATATTTACACAATTCCACAACCTCATACACACTCAATTCGAACGTAAAATAAAGCAATTTCAGTGTGACAATGGTAAAGAATACACAAACCAAAATTTTTACAATTTATGTCACCAAAATGGCATGCATTTTCGATTTTCATGCCCCTACACGTCTTCCCAAAACGGAAAAGCTGAACGAAAAATTCGAACCATAAACAACATGATTCGCACTCTTTTAGCTCAAGCTTCCTTACCACCCACTTTTTGGCATCACGCTCTTGAAACCGTCACATACTTACTCAATATTTTAACATGCAAAACCCAACAATTACGTTCACCCACCTCTCGTCTTTACAAGGTTACTCCTGAATACGAACATCTTCGAGTGTTCGGGCGTCTTTGTTATCCTCTTGCTCCTTCTACACACATTCACAAACTTAACTATCGTTCCAACCCATGTGTATTTTTGGGGTATCCCTCCAATCATCGAGGGTACAAATGCCTCGATCTTAATTCCCATCAGTTAATTATCTCTCGACACGTTCATTTTGAAGAAACTATTTTTCCTTACACAATTCAATCTCCAACAAAACCACCATCATACGAATTTCTAAATCCTACCATCCATCCTCTTTTCTGGGACCATCTCCTAAACACAAAACTGTCCGCCACTTCTTTAGCCCAACAGTCCAGCCCACCCAGTCCACTTCACCCCCCTCTCGGCCCACTACCTACTGTTCCTCCGCCAGCCAGCTCTAACCCGAACCCACCTATCTCAGCCCAAACACATTCCTCTCCAACTACTCACGGCCCACCCACACACCCACAATATCACCCCACTAACCATACAACCCCTACCCACCAACATCAATCGGCCCAACCTTCCACTTCTCAGCCAACCGACCCCTCCTCCACAACCGGCCCATCCTTCCCATCCGAGCCCAATTTCCCTACCACACTCATCTCACCTTCGATACCCATGCCACCACCACTGCCCGTTCGCACTATTCAGACTCGCTCTATGAGTGGCATCGTCAAACCAAAGCAACATTTTAACCTCCACACTTCCACTCTCCTACCCATACCCAAAAATCCCCAGGTTGCCTTATCTATTCCAGAATGGTACAACGCCATGGCTAATGAATTTAGTGCTCTTATTAAAAACAAGACCTGGGAGCTTGTACCTCGCACCCCTGACATGAATATTATTCGTTGCATGTGGTTGTTTAAGCATAAATACAGGTCTGATGGTACTCTAAAACGCTACAAAGCTCGGTTGGTTTGTGACGGTCGTAAACAGGAACCTGGTATTGAGTGTGGAGAAACTTTTAGCCCGGTTGTGAAACCGGCTACCATTCTTCTGGTTCTTTCGTTGGCATTGACAAAGTAGTGGAAAATTCATCAGCTGGATGTCACGAATGCGTTTCTTCATGGGAACTTAGAAGAAACTGTCTATATGCATCAACCAATGGGTTTTCGTCATCAAGACTATCCTGACCACGTTTGTCTACTCAAGAAGTCTCTCTATGGTCTCAAACAGGCTCTACGTGCCTGGTACCAGCGGTTCACAGATTTTGTCACCTTACAGGGGTTTCGTCAAAGCAAGTCAGACAATTCTTTGTTTATCTATCACAGTGGTCTTGATATCGCATATATGCTCATCTACGTTGATGACATCATCCTTACTACCTCCACTGACGATCTCCGTCAGCGTATAGTTCATACACTTGCAGGTGAGTTTGCCATGAAAGATTTGGGACCTCTTTCATTTTTTTTGGGGATACAGGTTACTCGCTTCAAGGACACCATGTTTTTGTCTCAACAGTCGTATGCTCGGGACATCATTAGTCGTGCTACCATGGATTCTTGTAAACCGGCTGCGACTCCTGTTGATACACAATCTAAGCTCTCTGCCGATTTAGGTCCTTTACATGATGATCCTTCCATTTATCGCAGCCTAGCAGGTGCGCTTCAGTATTTGACCTTCACCAGACCCGATATCTCATATGCTGTGCAACAAGTCTGTATGTACATGCATGCTCCCCGGGTTGCTCATTGGAATGCTCTCAAGCGCATTATTCATTATATTCAGGGTACCTCGGATTTTGGTCTTCATCTCATGCCTGCACCGCACCTTTCTCTGGTTGCGTACACAGATGCTGATTGGGCAGGATGTCCTGACATGCGCCGTTGCACCTCTGGCTATTGTGTCTACTTGGGCGATAACCTCATCTCTTGGTCGTCCAAACGGCAATCTACTATTTCTCGTTCCAGTGCTGAAGCAGAGTATCGCGGTGTTGCAAATATGGTTGCTGAACTCTGTTGGCTTCGCAATCTTCTTCTTCTTCTGGAACTTCATCTTCCTATCACTCGTGCCTCACTTGTTTACTATGATAATGTAAGTGCTATCTATCTGTCTGGCAATCCTATTCAACATCAGCGCACGAAACACATTGAACTAGACATTCATTTTGTTTGGGAACAAGTTCAAAGAGGCTCCGTTCGTGTCCTTCATGTTCCATCGCGTCATCATATTTTCACCAATGGACTTCCAAGGGTATTGTTTGATGATTTTCGATCCAGTCTCAGCATTCGTCCACCCTTCGCTTCGACTGCGGGGGTGTAATAGATTATTTGTATATTATAATTGATTTTGTAAATATCTCTCCTAAAATAGGAGATTGTGTTTGTAACTATTTATACATTTGTTATTGAATGAGAAGACACGGTTGAATTTTGGTTCCTACATTAACCATTTTAATCAATATTCATAGCTTAGAATGACCTATAGACTAATATAAGTGAACCATAACTGTTGGATATTATGTCTGATTCGATAAGTCAACGCTGCCGGCCGGGTCTTGACCCGTAAGAGTTACACCTTGGGCAACGAACTAAAATCCACTTAACTGGTTTAACCGGTAATTACGAATGATATGAAACAGATCATAATTATATTTTTGATCATAAGCGGATTTATTTTCTTAATACTCGTCATTAATAATATAATTGTTTATCTTAACTGATAAACTTGTTGTGGGTATTAACTGAGAGACGGGTACATGGACCGGGTGAGACGGGTATACTCATCATACGCCACTTGTCGCTCATGCACCTTTGCTGCGCCATATGTCGCAGAGGCACCCACCTACCGCCACTTGTCGCGCATCCAATCTTGCATGGCCACTTGTTGGACATGCATAAGCTTCTCGACACTTGTCCATCTTCCATATGCATGCCCGCCATTTGTCGCACATGCATGGATCTCCATATATTATTTAAAGGAGTGTATGGACAAGCTTTGTGAGGTTGGAAGATTTTGCAAAACTCTCAAAGCACCCACATCCACAACCGCCACCACCGCGGGCCGCCGTCGCCGCCTCCGTCGCTGTCGGACGCTGCCGCCTGCCTGCTGTCGCCGCCCCACGCCGCCGCTCACCGCCGACCGCCACCACCGGTCACCGCCGGTCACCGCCGCCGCTATACAGTTTCGCACTCGCATTCGTTAGTTCGTATCACTAGCACTTGTTCATTGAACCTCGGTGTCTCAACTGGATAGTCATTAACCGAGGTATATCTTTCTCATTGGTAGTTAAATATACTTTTTCACTGTGCTCGTATTTGCATGTAACCAGATCCTGTCGGGTTCCGTTTCGTTGATCACTTGTTTATTTTTCCGCTGCGTTTTATTAATTAACTCACTTAATTAATAAACCATTATTTATTGAATCGGGTTTTTAATAAATAAAATTTTGATTGATCACCATGAAAACCCAATAGTGGTATCAGAGCCTTGGTTACAACATAGGAGTCGGTACCGCTCTTTTAACAGGAAATAGAACACAAACTTTATTTATTTAAAGTTTCTGATCTAAGTATTTTTAGGACACTTTAATTTTAGTCAATATTTTATTTGTTTTGCTTGACCAAAACATTGCCCGGTTTATTTTGTGATTGTTGTGCGATATGTAAATTCGGCCCGGCATTGTTTTGTAGTTGTATATTTTTATTCGGTTTTGTTATTAGGGTTTTTGGCCACGGAGATGGTTCAAAGTTGTAATAGATAGGGTTCTTTCCTTTATTGTATTTTTGTAAATATTGTAATAAACGAAGACTCGAAGACAAAACCGAGGACGCTAAACAGGAGTCATGAAGTCAGTGGGAGTTGCTCGAGATGACCGGATGCACTCAAGTCCATCCTTGTGGTTGTTTGTGTGTTGTGACCCCGTGACCCGTTTGATCTTGCTATTAGGCTCTAGTAAGATCGAACAATATTTTTGGCCATATGGATTTACATATTTGTCTTGCTATTGTGGTTGCTTTTATCTTATAAGTTGTTATAACATAACCATCCTAAATACCAACATGATTTTAAAAGATTAAAACAATCACACTAAAACAAGTTCTAAATTGTTTTTACAACTTATTAAAGTTTTTGTTATAAAACAAAGGTTGTTTTTGAAACAAACAATAACCAATTAAGTTTTGCAAATTAAACTAGTTTTAATTTTCCAAAACTATTAGCTTAATAGTTTTCTATTAACTTAAAATTGGTTATTCCAAGTCGCGACAAACTTAATTTTATAGGTTATCTAAAACTAATTGTCCCGAGAGGTGAAAGGGTCCTTTTGGTTATGTCGCAAATTTAATATCTAAATTAGAACCGACTATAACGACCCTATTTGGTAAAAATTAAAATCAATGGTCTATGTCATCCTACTACTAGTAACACTTGGGGCATAATGCGAACCATCAGTGTTGGAGCCACAGCACGACATTTGGTGTCTAGTTTATCCTTCCAAGGTACAAGGGCTTTCGTCGACACATCCGACCATTCCACATGTGACCGTTTTAGGACGACTATTACTTTTCTTCTCGTGTTTACGTGCCCCAGCTGTCTCGAGAACAAAAGTGGCATAGATAAGGCCAAATCTATCAATGCAAGGACAATAGGTTATCCTCGCAGCCTCATAAACCTCGGGAGTTGTGCTTTTCTCATAATTGACAATCGTTGTCAGTCCGCTTGAACCTCTTGCTAATGTTGCGTGCCCCAGCTGCCTTTAGAAAGAGCTTCTAACTGGATTCTCATTCCTTATCATCTCACCTCACGAAATAAGAAGATGTACATCGAAAATACTAATTGAAATAACCTTGCTTATATAACAGATGTCTAATGAAAACAACTCCTTCATTTTCAAGTCTATACTTGAAAAGAAAAAGAAATAAAACTTGAATAACACCAACCTTCTCGAATGGCACCGCAATCTGAGAATAGTTCTCAAGATGGAGGAAAAACTGTATATCTTAGATGGCCCAGTCCCTACCGAGCCTGAAAGTAATTCTACTACTGCTCACAAGGCACTAGAGAATAACGAGGATGCCGTTGAGGTAGCCTGCCTTATGAAAGGTACCATGTCTCTTGAACTTCAGAAGAACATGGAAGATAAGGATGCTTATGACATGATCCAGCAATTGAAAGGCATGTATCAGCTCATAAGCTGTAAAATGCTGGAAGGATCATGTATCAGTACTCCTGTGCTAAAGTTGAAAGGATACATTGACCAGATAAACAAACTTAGTTATTTCACAAAACCAACCAAGTTCTAATGGTCAAGTCTAGTGGTGTTAAGAAGCCCAATAACAAGAAAAGGAAACATAAGAGCAAGGGCAAGAGAAAAGTTGTTGCTGCTAGAAATGCCACCAACAACAAGCATGTTGCAAAACTACACCCTCCTAGGAGCGTCAGTGCTTTAAATACAACCAAATGGGCACTTGAATGGAAACTGCCCACAGTATCTAGCCAAGCTGAAGATGAACAAGGCCAATAACATTGGCACTTCTTCTAATATTCTCATTTATGTTATCGAACTTTTCACTGTTTCTAGCAACATATGGGTATTTGATACCGGATGTGGTTACCACATCGTTAATGTCTTGTAGGAGCCTGAAAAGTGGAAGAAATTGAAACAAGGCCACCTGGAACTCATAGTTGGTAATGGAAAGAGAGTTCCAGTTCTGGAAACTGGAACATTTTGTTTTTCATGTTCCCCTGGCCTTGTAGTTACTTTAAATAATTGTTTATATGCACCTGGTTTGACCAGAAACATTATTTCAGTTTCTTCACTGTTTGAACAAGGATTCAAGTACGTTTTAATGGTTTTTCTATTTTAGCCTACTTGAATGATGTCTTTTATTTTAAGGCTTAACCTCCAAATGGTATTTATGAGATTGATGTTCAAACAAGTAATAACATATATCATCTTTCTAAACATAACAAAGCTGGCATAAATGAAACATATTTATGGCATTGCAGACTTGGCCACATAAGTAAGGCATGCATAAATGGCTTCAGCCTAAGGGGATTCTTGAATCCACTAGACAGGACTCCTTTGATGATTGTGAGTCTTGCTTAGCTGGCAAACTCACAAAGCACCCCTTCACCGATGTTGGTGAACAGATCAATGGTCTTCTAGAACTCATTCACACATGATGTATATGGCCCTTTCAGAACCATGACTAAAAACCAGCTTGATAGAAAGATAAAAGTACTTCGATCAGATCGAGGTGGGGAATACCTCAGTTTTGAATTTCTCAATCATCTGAAAGAGTGTGGAATAGTTTCACAACCCTCTCCACCTGGCACACCCCAACTTAATGGCGTGAGTGAAAGGTAAAATCGAACTCTACTTAATATGGTTCGATCGGTGATGTGTAGAACTAACTTGCCTCGCTCCTTTTGGGGACATGTTCTTATGATCGCTTCCCACATTTTCAATTTAGCTCTGACAAAAAGGTAAACAAAAAATGCCATGTGAGATATGGCATGGGCGTAAAACCGATTTAGAATACCTTAGAGTATGGGGATGTGATGCATACATCACAAGTGATTTTGATGATAAGCTCGATCCTCAAGGCGGAAAGGTTGTTTTCGTCGGATACTATAAAAGAAGCGGATATTATTTCTACCATCCTGATGCAAATGTGATTTTCATCAAAAGAAGGGACACTTTCTCGAGGAAGAATGTGGTTGATCTTGAAGAAATTCAAGAACCACAAACAACCGCTAATGTAGTCGGACTGTCTGATCGACAAGTAGCTGTTGCCAATGAATCAAACATAAAACACAAGCGTTTGTAGAAGTAGTAGAATTCGCAAGAATCTGATAGATGTCTATGGCGTCTAAAAGCTCCCGAAGTCTTATTAGTAGCTGAGTTTAATGACGAACCTGCTAATTACAAATCGGCAATCTTAGATTCGGAGTCTGAGAAATGGCAAGAAGCCATGAACGTCGAGATGCAATCTATGCATGACAATCAAGTATGGGACTTGGTTGAGCTACCCCCCGAATCTCGGGCAGTAGGGAGCAAATGGATTTTCAAGAGAAAAACGATATGCATGGAAATGCACACACCTATAAAGCACGGCTAGTTGCGAAGGGTTTCACTCAAACTCAAGGTATTGACTATGATGAGACCCTCTCGCCCGTTGCTATGATTAAATCAATCAGGATATTGCTTGCCATAATTGCGTACTGTGATTACGAAATATGGCAAATGGATGTCAAAACCGCTTTTCTTAATAAACATCTCTCTGAAGATGTCTATATGGTTTGGCCTGAAGGTTTCGTCGATCCTAAATATCCAACTGAGGTGTGCAAACTAAATAAGTCCATTTATGGACTCAAGCAAGCATCTCATAGCTGGAATCTTCATTTTGACCAGAAGATCAAAGAGTTTGGTTTTTATCAAGAATGAAGATGAGGCTTGTGTTTACAGAAAGGCTAGTGGGAGCACTGTGTCATTCCTCATCCTGTATGTGGATGATATACTAATCATTAGAAATAACATCCCTATGCTTAACAAAGTTAAACACTATTTGGGATCTTGCTTCGCAATGAGAGATCTTGGAGAAGCTGCTTACATTCTAGTAATGAAGATCTATAGGGATAGATCTAAGCGGCTTCTAGGGCTAAGTCAAAGAACATACATAGACATAACGATGACATGCTTCAAGATGAAAACTCCAAGAAAGGAGTTGTTCATATGACTAAAGGAACCGTGTTGAAGAAATCACAATCTCCTTCAACGGACATTGAAATTAGACAAATGGAAGCAGTTCCATATGCTTCAACGATTGGTTCGATCATGTGTACTATGCTATGTACTAGACTTGATGTCTCGTATGCTTTAAGCATGACCAGTCGTTTTCAACATAGTCATGGCATTGCTCATTGGACTGCAGTAAAGAACATTCTGAAATTCTTGAGAAGAACCAAAGATATGTTCTTAGTGTTTGGAGGAGTGGAAGAGGAGCTCACTGTAAGGTGTTACATTGATGCTGGCTTCCAAAGTGACCAAGATGATTCTCGCTCACAATTAAGATTCGTATTCACTCTCAATGGAGGAGCTATCTATTGGAAAAGCTCCAAACAGAGTGTAGTGGCGGATTCAGCCACCAAATCCGAATGAATAGCTACATCAGATGCTGCGAAAGAATCTGCTTGGATAAAGTAGTTTATCAACGACCTCGATGTGGTTTTAAGTATTCAGAAACCAATCTAGGTGTTCTGTGATAACACAGGAACCATTGCTCAAACCAAGGAGCCCAGATCACAGGGTTAAGCACATTCTAAGAAAATTCCACTATATACGGGAAACACTGGAACGAAGAGACATTTTAATAAGCAAAATATACACAGATCAAAACTTAGCAGACCCGTTCACTAAACCGATGTCTCAGGACAAGCATGGGAATGCTATCAGTCTTAGATTGGATAACCATTTGTTTTGATTAAGTATTTGGATGTACGGACATTCAAACAGTTGAACCTTTTGAATTCACCTTTGATTTACTGGCTAAATGCAAAGTTTGAATCTTACAACTGTGTTCGATTTTGATACGTTTAATCCATGAATCTTGTATTCTAAATTATCCATAGTTGGTCAGACTTGTGGGAATGACTCTGAATTAAGACTATTCTGACTTTGGACTCAAGGGGTTGACTTCCAAACTCACAAACCTCATTGTGAATGACGTTGGATGTAACTCGCATCAAATCATCTTCATGGATCTTGGTTATAAGATGTATTTGATTTAGGTATACTCATTTAGTATCCTCTGACCTGAGATAGATACTAGAACTTTCGTTTACTAAAGACTATTCTTTGATCAATGTTAAACGTCGTCGCGTAACTTCCAGTCATAAAGGCATTGGTTGGGAGTTGTATGTAGTCAAGACGGGATTCTGTGCTCTTACATTATATGTAACAGTTAGACATCGGGGCGCCTTCATTGATTCAAACTGGTGAAGTGTAAGGCCTTTCCCAAACTTACTGTATGTTTGATTGGACCACTTTGATTCTGTGAACGAGAACGATAATGATTGAACACCATGTGAGATTGAATCTGATCCATGTCTCATTGTTCAATTGATGTTTTTTACAGAAAGGATAGATGACGAAGATTGCCATAAGTCTATTGTCTTCATGTAGCAAGCCGTTGCTAAAGAGAATATACCTTGGTTAATGACTCTAAGTGTCATGACCTATTGGGGGTGATGTGTGTAAAATGCAACAAATAAATTACATCAAATGAGGCATAAAACTAACCCGTTTTTAGTACTAATGTTGGAAAAGTGTGCTTTTGTCTTCCTTTTGTATATTCAGGACCAAATGAGCTTAAATGAACAAAAGAAGCAAATATGCAGCAAAATCTAACATAAATACAAAGAGAATGAATAAACGTGGCATGCCCGGCCCCTCGATAGCATCTTCCCAAGCAAAAACAAGAGATCAGAAGGCTGACCACGGCCCCGTACCCAGCGGACACGGGGGCATGGCCAGATGTCTGCAGAAAAGGACAAAGTGATAGAAGCTTCTATTCCCAGCACGGGGGCGAGCCCAGCTCAACACGGGCCGTGGTTAACGCTAAGATTCGCAAAATCTTGCAAATGTTGATAGTACAGATACGCTTCTTCACACGGGGCCGTGCCCAGCGGACACGGGGGGCGTGTGGAGCTAATGCAGACAAATTGTAATTAATGAAGAAATAGAAAGAGGATGGCCACGGGGCCGTGTCTGGGCTTCTGTGCAGGCTATAAATAGGGGTGCTTGGTTCACTTCAAAGGCATCCCTTGGCAAACCACCTCTCTCCCACTTCACCACCACTCCACCACCACTACAACACCCACATCCACCACCATCATCCATCATCCACCTTAGAGTGTGTATAGTAGTCTCGGGATCCAAGATTGATAGTAAGAGTTATTGACAATCAAAGGCCATGTTTGCCTAAGTCTCTTACATCACTTGGTGAAGACAACCATTTAATGTAATACTTTTGATTTTTAATATTTTCGCACTTTTTATTTGGTTTTGTATTAATGACTTTAATAACTAGTTTCTTATGTTGAAGGTGAAACTTCCTTATCATTTGTCCGTGGTGTCTTGGCGTTATTTTACTGTCTATATAAAATAAAAGATTTTCACCATTCATATCTCTACGGTCTATATAGAGATATGTTGGCTACCTGGTCGGGGGTTAAGGGAATGGTTTGGTAAGGTTCTTGCCTTGTTCAGTGTATAGATCCTGCAAGTACCTGGGTCAAGCTTACTAGGACCTCCTTCAATACCCACTGGTATTGGATGGCGGGGGTGCGAATGGCTTGACCCCCTCATATGTAAACTACTATTAATACATTAACCCGGCTACCTGGGATTGTATCCCTGCTGACTCAAACCATTTAGCCGAGGGTAACGTCGCCTTCAAAAGAGGGGCCTACCACATTACGCATTAATAACTTAATTAATTATCTTCCAATATTCCGACCCTTTTGGATTGTATCCTGGCTGACTCAAACCACTGGGTTGAGGGTAACGTCACCTTCAAAAGAGTGGCCTACTACTATAAATAAGATAATCTCTTAAAAAGTGCAAAAGTGCGGAAATCATCAAAGGTTACATTAAAGGCGAGTCGGATCCAAGTGATTCATCTTGTCTATCTGTTTTTATTTTATTTTTATTTTCAGCATTTTTAGTTTTTAATTTTTCATGTTTAAAACCTTTTCTAAAACTTTTGATTTGATTAGACGTTGAGGATAAACCGGTACTAAAAGCTCTTGTGTCCTTGAACGACCTCAGTATCTTACCAACGCTATACTACGCTCACGATGGGTGCACTTGCCCATATGTGTGTTTAGTGTTAGTAGAATATCGTGTTTTATAAATTTAAAACTTGACTAACATGTTAAAAAGGGATTAAAATATCAATAAAAATATATCACACCTAACGCACATCAAGTTTTTGGCGCCGCTGCCAGGCACATAAGGATTTTAAGAAAGTTAGGAATCAATGGCCTAATCGTTTTTCTTATTTTTCTATTTTTTTTAGGATTCTTCTAGATTTTTTAGCTTCTGCAGAGCTCAGCACGGGGCCGTGCTCGCTGAACACGTCCCCGTGCCCAATCTTTGGTACTGTCAATCCTGTTTTAAGTCAGACAGTAGCTGAACACAGGGCCGTGCCCACTGAATACGCCCCCGTGCCCAAGTTTCATTTACTAAAAATAGAACCTTAAGATCCCGACGGTTGATAATTTCTGGCATAAACATGAGTGATACTGATCATTTTTACTTTCACTCCTCTTATGGTGCATGGTGTCAAATATGTGGTGGACCTCATGAAGATTTAAAATGTTATTTTTTTTAAACTACATTCCCCACTATATAAACCCATCTTTTTCCTGTAACCTTAAGATGGGCGAAAGTAAAAACAATTCCTATCTCTCCCTCGAATGCTCTCAATCATCTCTTCTAGATGATATGATTCTCGAAGAATTATTTCAAATGGAAGAAGTAATTCTCCAATTGATAAGAGAACTTGAGATGGAAATAACTATTTCACCTCAAGACGACGATCAAGGAGAATTATTGAGATCGCATTCGGAATATAATAACATCGTTGCTCCCGAAAACACCTCCAACTCTTGTGAGGACTTGAGCGATAGTCGTCCCTGTGTCGATTCTGCCATGAAGGACTCCCCATCGGTCTCCACCGATGCATATATAGACCTGAGCGATTTGACATATACCTTCTTTAGCGAGAGCCCGGATAAGGAAAATAAAGGTTGGTCTCGTCCACCGGTATTTAGCGTAGGATTCACCCTTTCCGATAACCTCTTGCGTTCTTGTCTAAAACTAGGGCAATTAAGGTACCTCAGGCACTTCGGTGTTGTTCCGTCCAGTAAGGAACCACCCAATCCGGAAAAATTCCTTAGAATAAGACATAACTTCATAAAAATCTCTAGCCACGGGGCCGTGTCCACGTCAACACGCCCCCGTGCCCACCTGAAGATTCTTGTTTGACTTTAGGTCAGAATACAGACAAAAAGTGTCAAAATCTTAGCTGCACACGGGGTCGTGTCCAGCCGACATGGGGCCGTGTCTAACATGCTGTCGTTTTCTATAAATACAGCAAGATTCCTGCACACTTGGACTCATTCCAAAGACAAAGATCTGGTGGGATCTTCACATATACCCTACAAGGTATATTCTAAAGAAGGTTCTCAACAAACATCTTGTCTTTACTACTTTTGTCTATTGCCTTCTTCTTCCTTAAACTCCTCAAAACCTCCATTAAAGCTTGAAACTTCCATGTTTTTAAGATTTATTGTAATATTTGTTAGGTTTTTATTCAAGGAATCTTATCAAAAATAAGTTTTACAACACTGTTTTAAGTTATTTATGCTTAAAATTGCTTCAAAAGTCATAAAAATAATTTAAATCCATAAGATTTATTGTCTCAAAAATCTACAGAGAGGTGGCTACGGGGCCATGGCCAGAGTACTGTTTCATTAGTTTGAACTTTTCAACTTGTTTTCTTAGAATGTCAAGCCAAAATAGCGGAACCTCTTCAGCACATTCAAGGAACAGTCGCAGGGAACGAAGGCCTTCGATCGAAGCAACCCTTGTGCGTTATGTAATGGCACTAAGAGAAGCTCTCGATGAGAGGACATCCATAGAAGAAGTCCTAATCAACCGTATCAACTATCTAACGGTGGGGCTAGAAAATAGCTTCCAAAGAATCAACCTTTTGCACCAAAGGTTGAATATTCTTGCAATGCCTCCTATGGAACCAATCTTTCCCCAAGAAGATTGGAACTTGGCACAAGAAGTCATTAACCCCACCGGATGGGATGATATCCCCGCGGAACCTCCTCTTGACGACTTACAAGAGGTTCCGGTGGAAGTCACACCCCCTCAAAACGAGGACGCCAATGAGCCCGCCTTCCTTCTCCCTCGGGAGATAGAAGAATGGCTTAACGATGTGTAAGGGGCCCTCTCCGGAGAAGAAGTTCTACAAGCCTTGTTCAACCGAAAAAAAAATTATCTTTTCAGAAATTTTGTTCTTAAAATAAAAATATCTATGCTAGGACTTCTTTGTGGTTTGATATTTCTTGTATTTCATGACCTAATTATCCTGATTTAGTTTATGTTTCTTATTTTTCTAGGAAATTATGTAACTCACTCTTGAATGAATGATGGTTTTTAAGTAGTAAATGGTGTTTGAATGATGTTGTGATGGTAAAACCACACTCGAAATGGTAGAGGTTACTAAGGGAAACTTGAACCCACACCCCATGCACAAAAACATAGCCTCCCGACAATTTTTCTTCATTACAGCAAGTTCAGCACGGGGCCGTGCTCACCCCAACACTCCCCCGTGCCCAAGGATCTGCAGAAAACGAACAGTTCAGGTAACTGGACACGGGTCCGTGCTCACTGAACACGCCCCCGTGCCCAGCATTCTGTTAAAAATGATACTGGCAATCTGAACACGGGGTCGTGCCCGGACCAACACGGGCCCGTGCCCAGACGCACAGTAACATAAATTTTGTTTTTAAACACCTTTTTACACATGCAATCAACCTAAAAACTTATTTTTGGGACACATTGAGGACAATGTGTAATTTAAGTGTGGGGGGATGCTAAAACCTTGAATTTTGCAAGTCCTAATAACAAGCCTTACACAAAACTCTATTGGAACCGCTAATCACCCCAAAACTTTTTTTTTTCAAAAAAAAAAAAAAAAACTTTTCATTTTTTTTACTTATCTTGATTTAATTTGGGAATAACAAGTTCTAAAAATGTTATATTTTTTCAAATTTACAACCGATAACGTCGTGATAAAAAGAACCAACATAAGAAAATTATGAAACGACATGACAAATCTAGTTAAAATTTGATTATATATACTTGATCACATTAATACCCGCTCCCACAAAAAGTGATTTTTGAGTCTTTATTGAGCATACAAGTATACATCTTTAAACTAAATGCTCATTTTTCATTTCTTGTGTGAATAGCCGCTTGGTTCTTACGACTCTCGAACTTGCCATGACGATACATTCCCGGTCCTTACCAACTTAAACCCAAGTAAGTAAATGATGGAGGCATTAGGACTAACTCATTTTCTTTTCAACACCATTATTTTTCTTTTTTTTTAACCTACCCAAAATCCCCCTAGTTAACCCCTTTGAACCTAAACCTTTTCGTTTCTAAACCCACAAAACAAACACCCTTTACCCACTAAAACCCTTTTTCATTTTAACCCTTTATTTTAGTAGAAAGCTCGGCTGTCTTGTGATGTTTCCTTATAAAAAAAATGAATTCTAGCAATAAACAAACAAGTTCCTTAAAGAAACTTTGTTTGAAAGTGCTTAGTTTGAATAAAAGTCACAAAAACAAAAAGTTTTACGACGGCCGACGATTTTTACGCTTTTAGCCCTTTTTACTAACCACTAACCCAAAACCACATACATTTAACCCAAGCCTAACCCTTCCCCAAATTCCTCTTAATATTTACAAAGGTTTATAGTTAAGAAGGAGGATGATTGACTGCTTCGCAAGCTTATGGTAGAAGTAAGTTCCATGTCGGTCTCGAGTGTTTCACAAAAATACATCTTCGGCCGAGTGTTGAGTGATCTCCCGTGAGGTATGTGAACTTGTATATAAATGGAATTTTAAAAAGGCGTGTTATGCCCAAATAAGTAATTTCTCTTATGAAACGTTCTAAATAAATCATAACTAATAGGATTGTAAATAGCATAAAAATAAGGGTCATGCTAATCACACACGGAGAAACTTATTTTCACATCCCAAAGCGCCGCGCTATGGCCAAAGCGCGGCGCTATGCTCGACAAAAGGTGCTTCGATTGACCTTTGAGACATTCCCTAATGTTTGACAGACATAAAGCTGATTATGATGTTTTGTCGTTAACCCTAAGCTGATTATGATTATGACAAAGTCAGTCCTTGTCTGTTGACCTTGGCCAAAGCGCCCCGCTATGGCCAAAGCGGGGCGCTTTGAGTGTGCAAAAAGACAAAGGCCGTGTGCGAATAGACCAGGCCAAAAATAAAACCCAATAAAGATCTTGGATTCCCGACACTCAAGACAAGCCCAAAACTTCTCTTCTACCCATTCAATTTGGGTGTGTAAGCCACAAATTAAGGAGTTTTGCTTGAGGACAAGCAAAGATTCACGTGTGGGGGTATTTGATGTGTGTAAAATGCAACATATAAATTACATCAAATGAGGCATAAAACTAACCATTTTTCAGGACCAAATGAGATTAAATGAACAAAAGAAGCAAATATGCAGCAAAATCTAACATAAACACAAAAAGAAGATATAAACGTAGCATGCCCGGCCCCTAGACAGCATCTTCCCAAGCAAAAACAAGAGATCAGAAGGCTGACCATGGCCCCGTGCCCAGCGGACACGGGGGAGTAGCCAGGTGTCTGCAGAAAAGGACAAAGTGATAGAAGCTTATATTCCCAGCACGGGGGCATGCCCAGCTTAACACGGGCCGTGGTTAACGCTAAGATTCGCAGAATCTTGCAAATCTTGATAGTACAGATACGCTTCTGCACACGAGGCCGTGCCCAGCGGACACGGGGGCGTGTGGAGCTAATCTAGACAAATTGTAATTAATGAAGAAAGAGAAAGAGGATGGCCACGGGGCCGTGTCCGAGCTTCTGTGCAGGCTATAAATAGGGGTGCTTGGTTCACTTCAAAGGCATCCCTTAGCAAACCACCTCTCTCCCACTTCACCACAACTCCACCACCACTACAACACCCACATCCACCACCATCATCCATCATGCACCTTAGAGTGTGTATAGTAGTCTCGGGATCCAAGATTGATAGTAAGAGTTCTTGACAATCAAAGGCCATGTTTGCCTAAGTCTCTTACATCACTTGGTGAAGACAAGCATTTAATGTAATACTTTTGATTTTTAATATTTTCGTACTTTTTATTTGGTTTTGTATTAATGACTTTAATAACTAGTTTCTTATGTTGAAGGTGAAACTTCCTTATCATTTGTCTGTGGTGTCTTGGCGTTATTTTACTCTCTATATAAAATAAAAGATTTTCACCATTCATATCTCTACGGTCTTTATAGAGATATGTTGGCTACCTAGTCGGGGGTTAAGGGAATGGTTTGGTAAGGTTCTTGCCTTGATCAGTGTATAGATCCTGCAAGTACCTGGGTCAAGCTTACTAGGACTTCCTTCAATACCCACTGGTATTGGATGGCGGGGGTGCTGACGGGTGGTCCGTGGGACAACCCTTAATCATGTTAAAAGACGAATTAATCCTTCACTTAATCGGGTAATTATCTTGAATTAGATAACTACGGTTGCTTATGTTTCAGGTGCGGTTCGGGAGCTTAAAGAGGATACAACGCAGCTTTGGACGGTTTGGAGTTGAACGGGTCGAGTGTGGTGCGAAAGATGAAACAATGCATAAAATTCAGGTTGTCACCGTAAATTACGGTCCCACCGTAATTTACGGTGGACCTGAATTTTGCCCTGATTTCCACCGTAACTCAGACTAAATCCACCGTAACATCTTGAAGTGCACCGTAACTTACGGTGTCACCGTAAGTTATGGTGGAATCTGCGGACAAATCGTAACTGCCATCATTTATGCAGTTTTATGGTGTCTTTTGAAGTATTCTCATGATTGGTCGGTTAGAGAGGACACTAGGGGCGATTTTGGCTGTTCTTGCTTGGTTCTAAACAATTTCTTACATTCGGTTTGTGATTTCGATTCGTATGCACATTGAACTTATTGTTATGATGATTCACCAAGCTATGTGTGGCTAAAACTTTCGGTGATCATCTTAGGTGAAGGTTTCTCTTGAACTTTTGTGTGTTTATTTCTGAATTTCTAGAATGATAACTTGTGTTGCTTGTTTATCATGGTGTATGCATAATTGTTTGTAGCTTGTTAATTGATAGTGCAATTTCTAGTCTCAATCGTACGTTCTTGGTGTCGTTGGCAATCGAGATATCATGGGATGGGTCAGGGTTGGTTATTGATTAATTGATCATCGGGAAACAACCTCGCGTTTATAAAATCCGAGTACTTTGTTCCCTTTTATCACTTCGATTATGTATGCACGAGTTATGTCTATGTAACTCTTTCTAGTTGAAGTTTCACACAATTGTTAAAAGAAACTGAATCCTAAGATGGTCATTGTTCTCCTAATCTGTTAAACAACCAATTTTGATTTGCAATTAGTTATTAATTTAGTTTTCTAAAACAACAATCCAATTCATTGATCTTTATTTTCTGCAAATTAGGTTAATTGTAGTTTAATCGCAAAGCTATATAATCGACATATTTTCCACATACTCCCTGAGTTCGATACCCACTTACCGCTATCTATAGTTGTTATTGGGATTAAATTTGCGTGACCACGACAATCACGTCAGGTGCGAATGGCTTGACCCCCTCATATGTAAACTACTATTAATACATTAACCCCGCTACTTGGGATTGTATCCCTGCTGACTCAAACCACTTAGCCGAGGGTAACGTCGCCTTCAAAAGAGGGGCCTACCACATTACACATTAATAACTTAATTAATTATCTTCCAATATTCCGACCCTTTAGGATTGTATCCTTGCTGACTCAAACCACTGGGTTGAGGGTAACGTCACCTTCAAAAGAGGGGCCTACTACTATAACTAAGATAATCTCTTAAAAAGTGTTAAAGTGCGGAAATCATCAAAGGTTACATTAAAGGCGAGTCGGATCGAAGTGATTCATCTTGTCTATGTGTTTTTATTTTATTTTTTTTCAGCATTTTTAGTTTTTAATTTTTCATGTTTGAAACCTTTTCTAAAACTTTTGATTTGATTAGACGTTGAGGATAAACCGCTACTAAAAGCTGTTGTGTCCTTGGACGACCTCGGTATCTTACCAACGCTATACTACGCTCACGATGGGTGCACTTGCCCATATGTGTGTTTAGTGTTAGTAGAATATCGTGTTTTTTAAATTTAAAACTTGACTAACGTGTTAAAAAGGGCTTAAAATATCAATAAAAATATATCACACCTAACGCACATCAGGGGCAGCTATGTGTAGCTAGAGCACAGCTGGCTGTCTGCGTTGAGATCTTATCAGAGACCGTCCAAGTGGGAGCTGTTGGATATTATGTCCGGTTCGATAAGTCAACGCTGCCGACCGGGTCTTGACCCGTAAGAGTTACACCTTGGACAACGTACTAAAATCCACTTAACTGGTTTAATTGGTAATTACGAACGATATGAAACAGATCATAATTATATTTATGATCATGAGCGGATTTATATTATTAATACTCGTTATTAATAATATAATTGTTTATCTTAACTGATAAACTTTTTGCGGGTATTAACTGAGAGACGGGTACATGGACCGGGTGAGACGGGTATACTCATCCTACGCCACTTGTCGCTCATGCACCTTTGCTGCGCCATATGTCGCACATGCACCCACTTACCGCCACTTGTCGCGCATGCAATCTTGCATGGCCACTTGTTGGACATGCATAAGCTTCTCGACACTTGTCCATCTTCCATATGCATGCCCGCCATTTGTGGCACATGTATGGATCTCCATATATTATTTAAAGGAGTGTATGGACAAGCTTTGTGAGGTTGGAAGATTTTGCAAAACTCTCAAAGCCCTCACATCCATAACCGGCCACAACCGCCACCATCGCGGGCCACCGTCGCCGCCTCCGCCGCTGTCGGACACCGTCGCCCGCCTGCTGTCGCCGTTGGTCACCGCCGGTCACCGCCGCCGCTATACGGGTTCTCACTCGCATTCATTAGTTCGTATCACAGCTAAGATCTATATAGAAGAAATGAGTGATTCCATGGATGGTGAAGGTGTTGAGTTTACAAGTGGGTTTCAACCAAACAAATAACACCACCACACACAGATTTGCAGAAACCTTCTGCTACACTTTTTTTTTTATTATTAGGGTATACGGTGTGGGCGGCAAACCCACTTGGCAAAGCGGTTTACCGCGCGGTAACACCGCCGCGGTGGGTTTTGCCGATCGGCAAATGAAGGTAGGCGGCAAACGTTTGCCGCTGCTTCACCTTTTGGATTTCTGACCTTTTGCACATGATTAAATATGCTAGTTTTTTTTTTTAAAGTTTACCAATTCATGAAGTATCTAACTATTGCCAACACTTTTCAGCATAGTTTAAACTCTTAAGGTTGAGTGATATGGCATACTCTTATTGGTTGATTTTGAAGTTTACCATTTTCAAGTATTTAACCACTCCCTACACCGTTAATCAGCAACAAAAAGAACTTTAGTACAGATACCCATAAATCGACTATTGGCCAGGTATTTACAAAACCTATTCCTTGACCTTAAAGTAACAATTAAATAATCCTAATTCTACCAAGACGCAAATTACATATCCTTATCCTACCAATATTCGAAAGATAAAAATTAAACAATTTGAATTCCAAACAATTAATTCAAATAATATGAAACTTCCTGAACAAGTGTTGCTTATTAACTTCGACAGAAGGTGGTGTTACTTTCGTTTAGTTTTTGGGAATGGGTTGAGGTTTCTTAAGTATAATTTTTTTAAGTAGCAAGGGGGAAATGGTGCAATAAGGGAAGTAGTGTTGTTGAAATTTTAAGTGAAAATTACGGAAAGCATTTAACATCACCTTCAAATGTCCATCTACCAAACTAAACGTAAAAGGACAATAAGGATAATTCTTCAAGTTAGTAAACAAAAGGTACATTTATAAATATAGAATGAAATTTTGTCTTAAAAATAATGTGTTTTTGTTTTATTTGTTTGTAGTGGTAAGTGGCGGTGGTGGTGAGGTGGTTGTTATATATGGAAAGTTTTTTATAATACAGAGAAGCAATTCAGGAAAAAAAAAATATAACAATTTTAGAAGTTATATCAATACTGGTAACTAAAGAATTAAAGATAAAAACATTTTTTATAGTAACAAATTGTTATATATGGAAAGTTTACCGTAAACTAGAATTAAAATTCATTTTTAAATGTAACTTAACGGTAAATCAAAATTCAAAATTCATTTTTTTAATGTAACTAATAACCATTTTTAAGTATAAATAACAATATTAGTTTGGTTTTTCTTTCTTAAGGTGCTATTCTTAAAAGTTATTCTTAAAAGCAACCAAATTAAAACGATGGGAATTAATAGACGCAAAAAAAAAAAAAAAAACAATAAAAATGCTCTTACAAAATATTCATGTCGCGTCTTAAACTTCAATGATTTCTCCAGCACTCCCTCAAGTTCATCAACAACATTGAGAATATTCGGGCGTTGTACTCTATCTTCCTTTAAGCAAGAATATGCCGTTTTTGAGTATTTTCTAAGTGATCCCCGGAATATTTGATTCCTTAGATCAGGATGGATAATATCCTGCAATGTTTGGTTCTCACAATGATATTTAGCAAATCGAGCTAGGAACCTGTTAGCCTCGTTCTTGATATATGCTCTCCTCCCGCACAATATTTCGAATAAGACGACACCGAATGAGTAGATGTCTGACTTGTGTGTCACCCCTTTGGACTTTTCAATTTCTGGGTCCACATACCCTATTGTGCCAATAGGTTCAGAAAGGATGACCCGGTCCATCAGGTTAAGCGATTGTTTGATGGAAACTTTAAAACCGGATAACTTGGGTTCCCAGTTCTCGTCTAATAAAATTGTGGAGCTGTTGACGTTAAGATGTATAACACCATAACCACGGCGATGGTCATAATGGAGGTAACTCAACGCACGAGCAACGCCTACACATATCTTCAATCTTTGCGTCCATGTGAGGTTCGGGTTGCTTAGATGCTCCTTGAGACTTCCATTTTTGGCCTCATACGTGGTCACAATGATCTTCTCATGTTGTTCATCACAAAATCCGACAATAGAGACTATATTTGGATGCTTGAGATCAGAAAGCATTGAAACTTCGGTCCAGAACTCGACGACTCCTCCACCGTGCTTACGATCTAACCTCAGCGCAGAAATCGTGATCAACTCCCCGGACCGCTGGAGTTGTCCTTTGTATACATGTCCCAATCCACCGCGTCCGATGATGTTATCATGATGAAAGTTGTTGGTGGCCTTTACAACATCTTCAAGTGGGATTTGTAGGTGAGCAAACTTGGTGATTGTTGTTGTCATGTTGCTGTTTATAAAGTAAAAAAGAGTGAAAAATCATTGGGTTACAAAGGAATGAGAAGGTAACTTATACATACGAGCCACCACACTATATATGAAAATTTTGATGCAATTTATTCGAAAAAAAAAAAAAAACTCTGTTAAAAATTATATCCTTTTCTTTTAGATTTCAAAAGTAGTGTAACCGGGTTAGTAATCCCGGGTTCTGGTTTGGTTGATTGATCAAAACCACCTTAGAAAGTTTTTGTAGTGCCAAACAGCGAGGGTCGGTAATAGTTAAAATGGGTTGAAGGTGCGAACCTGGTAATGGGTATGAAGCAGCGGGTAGATTGAATAGCAGTGGCGTGAGAGGGAATCAAAGGGAAAGGCAGTGGAAACGAGTGTAAATAGAACAGTGTTCAAGTGGATGGGTAGAGAGAGTTTCGTCCTGCCTTTTTTCTTATTTTTAAATGGTAACGTGCGAATGTGCAATTACCTTGTTTCCAGCTGAGAAAATGATACTTTAACTACACTTAACTTGACTCTTACATTTTATAATCAAAGTCCACTCTAAACAAATAATATAAAAAGATCGAGTAAATTACGTTTTTGGCCCCTGTGGTTATGTCAATTTTACTATATTGGCCCAAAATAAGAATTTCTAACAGATTTGCCCCCATGGTCCTTATAACTAACTGTTTTGGCCCCTAAATCTAACCAACCCCTAACTCAGGTTACTTTATAGGTCACATGCTTATCACATGATGTCTATTTTGGTAATTTCACCTCCCCTTTTAATGCTTTGTAAAAAAATCCCAGATCTTCAACCAAAAAAATCCCAGATCTTCAACCAAACATCATCATCTTCAACCTAACATCATCATCTTCATCTCTATGGCAGCCGCAGGTGGCGGCGCACGGTGGTGCACAGCGGTGGCCCCACATAAACTCAGGGAATGATGATGATGGTTATGTATTTGAAGATCTCGGTTTGATGATGATATGTTCTTGAAGATCTGGGTAAGAAGACGAAGTTGTTCTTGAAGATCTGGGTAACAAGATCATCATCTTCAACAACCAAAACACAAAAACATACTTATAACAAGTATCACTATCTACAAGAAATCAAAAACATAAGAATATCATTATAACAAGTATCACTATCTACAAGAAATCAAAAACATACTTAATCAAACCCTAACAAAACACAAACACCTGACACCTTCAACCATCATCATCATCATCATCCCCTAATCATCTTCAAACCATAATCATCATCCCCTAACCAAAACCCACATTTCAGTTTCCAGATCTTCATGAACAAGAACAAATCCAAAACAACCAAAACCCAAATCGGTATAAATAACCCAGATTTACTTCATGATTTCACCCTCTCTTTCTGCTGCAACACCACAAATCTTTCTGCTGCAACTACCACAAATCCCCCAAATCGGTATAAATAACCCAGATTTACTTCTACCAAATCTTCAAACGAAAAAAGAATCATTCACCGCCGGTCTGACATCACTCGTCGGAGGACCCTCAACCCACCGCCATAGCTTCCACTGCTGCCGCCGTGAGCGGCAGCGCCTAATCATCTCGTCGCCCTCTCTCTCTCTTCGATCTTTGTCGCCGGAAAACGGGGGTACGGGGGAGGTGTGGGTGTCGTCGGCTGCTGGCCTTCATCGAGAAGGAAGAGGGTGAGCAGGAGAGTGTGTTTGAGATGTGAAGGAATTGAGGAGTTGTTTAAGTTTTGTTTGTGTTTTTGGTTTAGGGTTTTCTAAGGTAGAAGAAGAGAGAACAAGATTTAAAGGGGAGGTGAAATTACAATTTTACCCATCATGTGCAACCCATGTGACGAACAAGTTAACCTGAGTTAGGGGTTGGTTAGATTTAGGGGCCAAAACAGTTAGTTATAAGGACCATGGGGGCAAATCTGTTAGAAATTCTTATTTTGGGCCAATATAGTAAAACTGACATAACCACAGGGGCCAAAAACGTAATTTACTCTAAAAAGATCACATTCATTGAGAATTAAATGAACCACGTAAGATTTAAAGAAAAAGCCATACAGATCCAACGAAATCAAATTAATTGCAAGATTGGTGCCATTAAGATAGTGGTGAAGTGGTTGGGAAAAGATTTGGGGTCTGTTTGGTATGGGGTAATAGAATAGGTGAGAGAATGGAATAGACGAGGTAATGGAATGGACGGCGTAATGTAATGGATCATTACCATTTCATGTCTTGTTTGATTGCCATCTGGATGGAATGAATTATTACCGTGTATTGTTGGTAGGCAAAAAAAAGACGAATGAAATAAAATCGATGGTGAGTGGTGGTGGTTAGTGGCCGTGGAGGTAGAGGCAATAGCGGGTGGGCGGCGGCGGAGGTGATGGTGGCAGGTTGCGGGTGGCGGCGATTGGTGGGTGGTGACGGCGGCGAGCGTTGGTTGTGTGTGGCGGTGGTGGTTGGTGGCAGCGTGTAACACCCCGAAAACGGGTTTGATAATCAAACCACGTTAACACTAAAGGACGGGTAAAGTGCCGTTAGTGGTAAAAATTTACCCGGTAAATATTAGGATTTAAATAAATTATCCTAATATTAAATAAAAGTTATACAAAGGCTTATGGATAAATAAAGTGTATAAAAATGCCCGAGTTGACGGGACCTAAAATAAACTTAGTCATAAATATTCCCTAACCCGCTAAGCTAACTAGGAATGTTTGACCCGGTTAATAAGAGGGAATATGGATTGTAAATAAGTAGGTTATAACCTACTTAATAATTAACGAAACATGAGGGACCAAAGTTAGATATTTGGGAAAGTTTAGTTATTAAAAACAAAAATAAAAACACACCACACATAGTGTGTGCGTGCGTGAGATCGACCAGGAGCAAGCTCCATGGAGCCAAGCCCTAAACACAACAAATTCTTCAAATTGGAGGAGCAATTGAAGGCCAAATTCGGAATTGAATACATAGAAACGATCACCAAGTCAAGGGGATCGTAAGGTATGTCGAATTTCTAACATTCATGAAGTTGTGAAAATTAGTTAACTTTGCATGATGCGATCTAAGCATGAATCGTATAGGCTATGGCCAAATCAATGAAGTGTGATTACTTAGGAACAAACCCTAAGTAGAAATTTGAAGTAAAATTGCCATGATTTGAGTAATTTGATGATTTACCACTTTTAGACAAGTGGGTTTTGATTTTTATAAGTAAAGATGATGATATAGTTGTGTTAGAAATCATCATAAGTGATAGTAGATGCAAGATACTTGAACAATTTGCAAGTTGAGTATTTGATCATACATGATAATGGTTGAATCTTGATGCTAATCTTGGTAAAAAAAATGACTAGTTATGAACTAGTTAGCAAATGTGTAGAATTATGTCCATTAGGTGTTTGTTAAAATGTCTAAATGAGAACTATAGTGTTGAAATTCGAGTGAAACGCGTAATTGGCTAACTTGACTAATTACACGAGATATAGGATAAAACGGTTTCTAATCATAATGTTGGTTTGCCTTGATTGTGCATATTATATGAGTAAAGGTAGTTGATTATAGAAAATCGAACTAACCAATGATGAAGTCGAATAGAAGTTTCGACATAAAATCCGTAAGATGAAATAGTCATAATAATGATGACTAATCTAACCGTCTTACGAATCATGATGATAGTTTGACTCTTGACAAGCTAGATGGAGGCTTGGGCAAGGAGCCGGTCAAACGGAGCGTGTACGCGAAAAAAAAGAGCATAACCGGGTGCAAGGTAAGCGACGCTTACATCCTTTTTGTAGAATATGCATTATCTTGTAAACTATAAATGCGATTAGTGTAATATCCGAAATAAGGGTTCCGACGCTATTAACACGAGTCGGAAATAAAAACCATGGGTCATGGTGAAAAGAGGCGAAACGGTAATTTAGTCATGTAATGACTAATAATTAATGAGTTTTCGTTAAGATCACTTTAAAGTGCAACTAATAACGAGAAAATGAGTAAAAATGGAAATTTAGTCAAGTATCGACTAAAGTAAATTGTAGTTAAAAAAAAAGAAGGCGGCACCCATAGCGTAAGCCGAATGGGTAAAAGTATAAAGAAAAAGTTTAAGAGAAAAAGGGGTCTAGTGGCAAAAATCCGAAAGAGCAAATTGATAATTAATAACCATGTTTTTGCTACTTATGAAAATGCTTGGTCATATAGGCCAAACGGGTCAAATGGTGTGATAACACCATTTGACAATAACGACTAATGTGGTTGTCAAGTCTTGTGTTAACAGGAGCGATTAGCGATTCGGATAATTGCGTCGCCATAGAATATGTGATAATAAAAGTGAGATATAAATCGGGTCTATTTGTTGACCCGAGCCAGGTACGCATCAATGAGATTATATTTTAAATGTGCGATTTTGATCATAATTGTAGTGAAAGTCCTTCGTCGTAAATGAGGGACTAATGTTGATAAATATGCCCTTGATGGGTAAATCAGGCAAACGACCCTTATGGGTGGTTTGGGAATCACGTATTATAATTATGTAATCCTTAGATAAGCATCAAGGTTATAGGCATAAACCTTTGTGGGTCAAATGCCTAAGAATGGGTCTTTTTCGTAAAATGACAAACCGAGATGTAAAACGCGACATAAATGGTTTTCTATATCAAATCCACCACAAATATAATTGTGGTGGAAGACCATTTCAGAACTAATGTGAAAATATGGTGCTAAAAATGAATGAGCGAGATTTATGCCTAAAAGGACATAAATACCCTTAACGGGTCAAAATAAGATTATAAGTAAAAACGGGTCAATAATGCATAGAAACCCGTGTTTGGAACCTAATATGATAGAAAATATAGGAAAAAATGGGTTCGTAAGGAATGGAGGTCAAACAAATAAGTTGGTTTGATGAAATCATGAACGGGTCAATATTTGGTAAAGAGGGTAGTAAGCCGAAGACTTAAAAGTCTGAATTTTTGTTAATCCGGATGTCGGATTTTAACTCCATACGATGGAGAATTAAATTACAGTCGCGTAGGAAAAAGAATCGGCTAAAACGGACGCCCAAGTCGAAAGTTATGTTAGTTTGAAGTTGATTGATGGGCAAATCTGCAGCACTAGCTAACAACCCTTCTGCCGAAAACATGTCGTCGCGCTACGCGACGGTTGAGTCAAAAAGCGGTCGCGCGACGCGACGAGGGTCGCGGCCCGCGTAGAATTGTTTCAAAGAAGTCGCGGGGCGCGACAACCCCCAAATTGTGGAATTGTTGATTTTTTTTATTGTTTGAGCAATAGAACTTATATTTAACCGAATTTGAGATGTCAAAACTAACTATTTACGTGGTTTTGACCATAGGTGATTGCCCAGTGTGCCCGGATGAAGATCAAGCTCGAAGAGGAACCGAACACTATCAATATACAAGCTTCCGCACGTTGTTACATCGTCGTTTTAAATTGACGAATTTATTTATATTACACTGTACAAATAACTTTTGTAAAAGTTTTAATAAACCCGCATGTTTATACGAATGTGTAAATATAATTACACATTTAATTGTCAATAACAGTACGAAATTTGTTTAATAATAACCTGGATGTTACACAGCGCTGGCTGGTGGTGGTAGTGGCGGGTGGTGGCGACGGTGACAATGGTGGGTGGCGGCGCTGAGTGGTGATGGCGGCGGAGGTGTTGGTTGGTCGTGGCGGAGGCGGCAGTGGGTGGCAACGGTGACGAATAAAATAAAATCGATGGTGAGTGGTGGTGGTTGGTGGTCGTGGAGGTAGAGGCAATGGCGGGTGGGCGGCGGCGAAGGTGATGGTGGCAGGTTGCGGGTGGCGGCGATTGGTGGGTGGTGACGGCGGCGAGCGTTGGTTGTGTGTGGCGGTGGTGGTTGGTGGCAGCGCTGGCTGGTGGTGGTAGTGGCGGTGGCGGGTGGTGGCGACGGCGACAATGGTAGGTGGCGGCGCTGAGTGGTGATGGCGGCGGAGGTGTTGGTTGGTCGTGGCAGAGGCGGCAATGGGTGGCAACGGTGGCGGGTGGGTGGCAGCGGCAGCGAGTGGTGGTGGCGGCGGCAGTGGTTGGTCGTGGCAGAGGCGACAGTGGCGGGTGGGTGGCGGTGGTGGTTGGTCGTTGCAGAGGCGGCAGTGGGTGGCAACGGTGGCAGGTGGGTGGCAGCAACGATGGCCTTCTAGGTGGCGGCAGTGGTGGCAGGTTGCGGGTGGCGACGATGGTGGGCATTAGTGGTTGGTGGTCAATGGTGGTGGCAGGTGGTGTGTTGTTTATGAAGGGTGCAAGAGGGGATGGAATGAAAAAAAAAAAAAACAAAGGGGGAGGATGAAATGATTTTGAGGGAATATAACGCATTATGTAATGGGTGATTCCATTCCATCGACCAACCAAACACCCTTTTCTTCATTCTCTCGTATTGGTTCATTCCATTCCGCCTCTCATTCCTGCATACCAAACACTACCTTGGTGTTCCTTGTGACTCTGATTTGACTCCCACCCTTTCCATTATATTTTGCGGCATCCAGGTGAAGGGCGAATATGGGTGGCGCCGGTTCGTCTTAGATAGTAGGCGAAGTTTTACCGTTTATTCCACTGTCGTGCCTTCGGGCGGGTGGAGGTTGGGTTTCCGCGCATCTGGGAGGGCCAACGGGCTGGCGGCGGTCGAGTAGTCGACCTTGGCCACAGCGTCCGGTGCCACGGTGGTTGGTTTCTTGTCGTTCAATGAAACAAATTGCAAGATTGGTGCTATTTCCCTTCACAACATGTACTTTATACACGGATGGCAATTAAACCTGAACCTGATGGGTAAATCTAAAACTCGACTCATTTGGGACGGGTTTGGGTCGGTAGTCGGGGTTGGGACGGGCTTGGGATTGGTTTTTATTTTTTTCGCGGGTTTGGGACTGGTTTGGGATTTAGTGTTATATCTGTTTACCCGACCCGATTACATGATAAAGTGTACCTATTTAACGGATTGTATACCCGACATAATTTCTTTTATATTTTTAAATATGTATACAGATGATACACTCATTTTTTATACATACAAGTATTTTATTTCGTATACATTATAATTATTTCATACATTTTTATAGTGAAAATATTAAATGTAACGGATTCGTAGTTACCCGACGGGTTTTGGGTCAGGTATACCCAACCGGTAATTTTTACCCGAAACCCGTGAGTATACCTGATACCCGATGGGTATTTACCCGCTAGAAACCTAACGGGTTTGGGATAAGCTTATCTAACCGGGTTTGAGTTAGGAATTATCTAAACTTGTCTCAAACCCGACCCATTACCATCCCTAACTTTATAAAATAATCATAAATAATCTGCAATCTGGATGCTATTTCCTTTAACAAACTCACATCGTGTCGCATGACTCTATAAAATAATAATACACCTCTACTGATTACTTAAAAAATAGACTTAAATGTCATTCTAGGCCCTGTGGTTTGGATCATTTTGCCAATTTAGTCTAAGGGTTTCTTTTTTATCCTGTGAGTTCAAAAAGGTTTCACCGTTGCTATTTTAGTCCACTGGGTTAACTTCGTCCATTTTTTCTGTTAACCAGAAGGGCAATTCGATCATTTTATATGTGATTCCGTTAACTAGAAAGGCAATTCGGCCATATAAAATGACCGAATCGCCCTTCTAGTTAACATAAATAATGGATAAAGTTAACCCAGTGAACTAAAATCACAACAGTGAAATCTTTTTGAACCCACAAGCGAAAAATGAAACCTTTGTACTAAATTGGAAAAATGGTCAAAACCACATAGACTAAAATGACATTTAACTCTAAAAAATAACATCATTAACTAGAATTGTATATTTCTTCTGTCATCATGCATGGGCCTTGTTCACACTAGAGGTGTTAATCGCTTATATCTTTTGGGTTTCGGGTTGGTTATTTTCAACTCAACTGATGTAACCATATTTGTAACCGAATTACAAATTGGGTACTCAGGTGTTGGTTATTCAGATTTCGGGAGGTCTAGGTTTGGGGCTATATATATATATATATATATATATATGAACGTGGAGTTGGTTGAACAGTAACATTCCCATATATTTTCTATCTTCTTCACTCACAACCATTCCTTATAATATGACATAAGTAACTCACTTACATATTTTTACGCCACCATCCCTTATAATATAAGTGACTCACTTACATATTTTAGGGAACCAATGTAAATGCTCTAAATTCTAAAAGCTATGAAACATGTTTGACTTTTGAAAGTCCAACAACCTACTTTTGAACTTTGAATTGATTTAAATCCATCTCATAAAAAACAAAAATTAAAGACCTATATACAAGTGAAAAGTAAATCCAAATAGGAACCAAGAATTTACAGAGGCATTTAATTAAACGGGTGGTGTGCTTGATTAGAATTATAAAATAATTAATTATCTAAAACTACACTTGTATAAACCAAGTCTTACTTCATTAGTTAGAATCCAGAAGATCACGCTTTGTTTTTGGGCTGCCCATAGACTCTTTAATCTTTACCCACGAAAGGAAATTGGACTGTGACACTCCGATAATTATCAATCAATTCTTAAGGTGACACGTATCTAGAAACCCTTCACATAATTCACAATATTGGAAGGAATGGTTAAAAATCATAAAAATATTACAGAATTGAAGTTGGGTGGTTAAATGGGAACAAAAAAGAAATTATTTGTTTCTGATGGTCCCTTACAGACCCCAAGACAAACCAATGAATTGTTTGATTAAAATATATCAAAATATGATCGAATGAGACTCAAAGGAGATGAGTTAGGAAGTTCATATTTGTGGCGATGCTAACTAGTCACCGGATCCTAATTCGTTTACGTCATAACAAATCATAGGTATTTTTATATTGAAGCTGATCGAGAACATGACAACCTAACTAGGAATTATAAAACAGATAACGTGCAATTATCATGTTTTGAGCTGGCCGGAGATATGATACTTTAACTACAATTAAGTTGACTTGTTCATTTTTTAATCTAACTCTAGTCTGAACAAGTATTATCATATATGTACCTAAGCAATATTTAACGAAGGTGAGCTAGCTAGCTAGGAATATTTATAAATGGTAACATGCGAATCATGTGCAATTACCATGTTTCGAGCTGAGATACTAATCGAATCCTACTCTAAAATAATAATATAAGAAGATCACATTGATTGAGACTTGCGTGACGCCAAGCTATATTTAAAGATTAAAGCCATACAGATCCAGTGAGAAATCAAATTAATTGCGAGATGGGTGCTACTACTTCCCTTCACAACATGTTGCATGCCTTTATAAAATAATCATACATAATCTGCAATCTGGATGCAATTTCCATTAACAAACTCACATCATGTCGCATGACTCTATAAAAAAATAATACACACCTACTGAATACTTAAAAAATAATTTCATTAACTAGATGAAGGGATATGGTCCCAGATCTCGTACCCAATCAGTCGCGAGTGACCACCACCTTTATCAAATACACCTACCAGCAAGAACTTATCTGTGTCCGTGCGGGCACGTGCGAACGCAGCGGTCGAATCCAATCGGTCAAGTGATGAGAAGACTTGTGTATGAAAAAGGGTGTTACACATAGCGATGCGGCTTAGCACCGCATCCTATGAACATTTTCGGCACGACAAGGGATAAGTTAACAACGGTTACTGTATATGGCGATGCGGCTTAGCACCACATCCCATAAACATCTTCATCAGAACAAGGGACGCGGAAATGACCGCGGTTACCGCAGATAGCGATGCGGCCCGGCACTGCATCCTATCCACAGGGCAAGTGGGGCTGACACCTTAACAGCAAGTGGCACCAATGACGGTCGCCTGTCAGCCCACACGTAAGCAGCACTTGCACACAGACTGACAACAGCAGTAGGACGTGCCATCACCTCCGTGACCAACGGGCCTGACACACCTGCAAAGGGCTGCGCGTTGTCAGCCTAGCCACTCAATTACTCTCCTCCACTCCTCGGCTATAAATACCCAAAAAGGAAAGATGCACGCAGGTGACGGATCGGATGGCCATCCGATCCGATGGTCATCCGTTCGGATGACCATTCGATCGAATGGTCATTCGATCGACTGGTCACCGCGAGTTGGTTTTTGTGTTTTCGTTTCGTGCGTTAAGCGTTGCGATGCGTTTCGAGTAAGCGATAAGATAGTATTACACAAATATCCTAACTAACACACAGTCATAAACCTAAACAAACCATTATGAGTTTCGTATTGCGATTGAGATTGTGATGCGATAGAGTTGCGATTGCGTTTTCGAATAATAACCACTAATACAAAAGTAAGCATGCACAAGTAACACATAAGTAACACACACACGTAAAACAATATTCGGAACCTGTAATTCAGTGCGATTCGATAGCGATGCGATTAGCGTTAAGTAGATTAATGTTAAGTTAACTTTATCGCATTGTTACTCCCTATTGTTCACAGTTGTAAAGCGATTACCGGCAATAATCATACATCGATTACTGCGATTATTAACAAGTACCACAACTAAGTTAAATAATTACAAGGAGTTGATTACAGGTCGAGTCGCGCGATCGGTCCTTAAGCAAGGAGTGGCAGATCGCAATTAGAAATCTTTTCTTTCTTTAACTTTGACCTTGACTTTGACTTTGACTTTGACTTCCGAAACATGGGGTGTTACAAACAAAGACCCTCTGGCTTACTCGTTCAACCCGAGATCCCTATGTGGAAATAGGAGAGTATAGCTATGGATTTTATAACGAAACTCCCGCGCACGCCATCAGGCCACGATAGCATCTTGTTTATCGTTAATCGTCTTACTAAATCTGCTCATTTTCTGCCGATACCAGAAGACTTTAAAGTGGAACGATTAGCACGAATCTACACCAACGAAATCATCTGTCGACATGGGATGCCTCGTGACATCATCTCTGACCGCGATGGTCGGTTTACCTCGTGTCTTTGGGAAACATTTCATAACGAAACTCCCGCGCACGCCATCAGGCCACGATAGCATCTGGTTTATCGTTAATCGTCTTACTAAATCTGCTCATTTTCTGCCGATATGAGAAGACTTTAAGGTGGAACGATTAGCACGAATCTACACCAACGAAATCATCTGTCGACATGGGATGCCTCGTGACATCATCTCTGACCGCGATGGTCGGTTTACCTCGCGTCTTTGGGAAACGTTTCAATCTGCCCTTGGTACTACTCTTAATCTAAGTACCGCTTTCCATCCCCAAACCGACGGTCAGACTGAAAGAACGATTCGTACCCTTTAAGACATGCTTCGCTCGTGTGTCATAGATTTCGGTGGTAATTGGGACTCGCACTTACCTTTGGTCGAATTCTCGTACAATAATAGTTATTAGGGGTGAGCATACAACCGAATTAACCGAACCGTAACCGAAATAACCGAAAAAACCGAACCGAAATAACCGATAACCGAAATAATCGAAGGGTTGGTTATTTATATTTTTAATAACCGATTTTTGCGGTTCGGTTATGGTTATTCTTATTTTCATAACCGCAAATAACCGAACCGAACCGAATATTTTAAACATAGCCAAATCCGTAGCACCGTAAGTCTTTAAGTTTGTATTTAAATGCTTAACCATGGCCTAATCTATATATATCTTTGGTGAAGTATTTGAATGTTTTAACTTTTAACCATGACCCAACTTTGATGAAGATGATGAAGATTGCACTACAACTTTTTATGTTTTGATTAAAAACTGTCGAATTTAAAAACCACTTAGTGTTCGTATGTATGTTTCCACATAACACGTCTTACTTTTGTTTTGGAATTAGTATGCATATGGTAGTGAAATATAATTGATTAACCATGTATATTTATTGTTTGCGCATTAATTTTGCTCAACCCACACATTTAAAGTCCAACATTAGAAACAATGAAAATAACCGACCCATAACCGAACCGAAACCGCATTAACCGCAATAACCGATTAACCGAAACCGCATTAACCGAAACCGAACGGTTATGATTTTTTGATAACCGCAGTGTGCGGTTATGGTTTCGGTTATAGATAATAACCGAACCGAACCGCACCACGCTCACCCCTAATAGTTATCATTCGAGTATTCAAATGGAACCTTTTGAGGCATTATACGGAAGAAAATGTCGATCACCTAATGTGTGGCACGAGATCGGAGACGCGCAAATTACCGGCCCTGAGCTATTATAAGAAACGACTGACAAAATACTCCAAATTCGAGACAATCTACTGAAAGCTCGGAGTCGTCAGAAAAGTTACGCCGATAGACGCCGCAAGCCCCTTGAATTTGACGTTGGCGATCACGTACTCCTAAAGGTATCACCTTGGAAGGGTGTGATCAGATTCGGCAAGAAAGGAAAGCTCGCGCCTCAATTTATTGGACCCTTTAGGATTTTGGAAAGGATCGGCAAAGTGGCCTTCAGACTCGAACTACCGGAGGAACTTAGCAACGTCCACCCGACTTTCCACGTTTCGAACCTCAGAAAGTGTCTGGCCAAGCAGAATTTACAAGTACCACTCGAGGATCTACAAGTGGACGAAACATTACACTTCGTGGAAAAGCCTGTCGAGATCATGGACCGGGAAACCAAGAAACTCAGGCGCTCACGCATTCCCATTGTGAAGGTTCGCTAGGAAGGCAAACGCGGCGCGGAGTTCACCTGGGAACTCGAAAGCGACATGAAGGCGAAGTACCCACAGTTGTTTGTTACGCCTGCGCCTTAATTTCGGGACGAAATTCCCTAAACTAGGGGAGGCTGTAACACCCCGTGTTTCGGAAGTCAAAGTACAAGTCAAAGTCAAAGTCAAAGGAAGAAAAGATTGCTAATTGCGATCTGTCACCCCTTGCTTAAATACTAATTTGACTTTCCTGACTTGCAATTGAGTCTCTTTTTAGATTGAAACGTTAGTTGTATTATGTGGAGTATCATTAAGGATCGCAGTTTAATCGATGTATATTTACCGCTGATAATCGCGCTACGACTGTGAACAATAGGAAGTAACAATGCAATAAAGTTAACTAAACGCTAATCTACTTAACGCTAATCACATCGCCAATGCATCGCAATACGAATCGCAGTGAAATATAGGTTCTGAATATTGTTTTACGTGTGCGTGCTAATTATGTGTTAAATGTGTGTGCTTATTTTATGTTGACGTGTAAACGCAATCGCAACTCCATCGCATCGCAATCTCAATCGCAATACAAAACGCAGAATGGTTATGTTTAGGTTTATGACTGTGTGTTAGTTAGGTTATTTGTGTAACTATTGGTTTATACTATTGCATCGCTTACTCACTACACGCTCGAACGCATCGCAACATTCAGCACGCAAACGAAACGCCGAAACCAAACTCGCCGAGCCACTTCGATCGAATGGCCATCTCATCCGATCGGATCGTCATCCGATCCGTGGTCACTCCTCACCCTTTCCTCTTTTGGAAACCCTATAAATACCCCTCTGTCACATCATTTGTGATGTGACAACTCTCTCACTCGAACCAGCCGCTCAAGCTCTCTTTTCTCTTGATTTCTCTCGAATCTTGTAAGTTTCCTCCTAAATCCTTGTACTTCTATGATCTACACGCACTTCCTCATCTTTTTCACCTTTAAATCTTAACTTTTAACCATGAAATCACCGGATTTAAGGTGTTCTAGGGTGATGTCATCATGGGGTTCTTATGAACTTCAAGTTTTGGCCTCATTCCACCGAGAACAACTCAGATCTAAAGGATTTCAACATGATTTAACAATGATTTTCATCCAGATCTAAATGTTTTCAAAGATAGAAGAGTTGAAAGAAATATTCACAGGTTTTTCTTATTCTTCTACACTCAATGCTCACAAAACCGATGGAATCGGAGCTCGTTCTGACTTTCTGCTCATTCTTAGTGATGTGTCGGTTCAAAGATCTGATTTCCATCAAAGAGACAATGATTTCGGGTTAAACATAAACAACCACCATGAACACTTAACTGGTCGGACTAGGGTGATTCCTGTTCGATCGGGTAGCTTGGGTCTTGGAGGAGTTTCAATTGTTTAAAACAAGGTCATGCCATCTCAATCAAGCCGCAAAACTTTCAAACAATCAAGTTCAATACGATCAGACCATCGGGACGGATTGCACATGAGGCTCAACACTTAAACATTTTCAAGTTTTCAAGGAATCTGAATATCGAACAGATTGCCGTTCGATAGGATTGCCATCCGATCGAACGACCATCCGATCGGATTGACATTTGGAACTTTAACAATTCACAAGATCATTAGTTTCTAACTAACGGATCGCCATTCGATCGAACGACCTGAAAGGTAGAGATATTTCTCTGTTTTTAAAATGCTACATTGAAAACTTCAAAGCCATCATACACAAACACATCCATCCCAAACGAGTGGCCAACCGATCAAATGGCCAACCGATCAGATGACCATCCGATCGGATAGCTATCCGTTCGGATGACTCACTCCCACACTTACTCACTCGCATCGTTTTAAACGCAACTTATCGCTTATACTATCGTTCTGTAACTAGGCTGACTCTCTAGCGCTCCCTTCAATCCATTAACAATCATCGCTGTGAGTATACTCGAACCCTTTTTCACTTAACGTACTTTTGGGTGTTACATACGTTATCTATATCAAATCACATCAACACACAACGAAAACACTTTTAACGCTAACCGCTCTCGCATGTTATACGTGACTCGATGAATGCTTGTTTATTATGTTAACACATTGATTGTTGTATACCTGCCTTAGCAACGATAGTACTATAGTTTGGACTTAGCACCTGTTCATTCAGGGGTTGTTAAGGACCTTACTTCACGTGTTCGCAGTGGTGAACATGTGTTGCGCACTCTACAACTCGCAGTCATTGCCATTGATAGGATCTTTGTCGATAACTTACGTGCTTTCACTTTAACGTACTACATACTGGTTATGCGTAAATCGCTTTCGCTACTATTATGCTATCCAACTTGTATGCTCACCTTTACACTATGTGTATTGACTTTTACTTTAACGTACGTGAAAGGTGTTTAAACGCTATGAATGTTGTGTTTGATGAATCAAGCTAGGATGGAGTCTAGAAACGAACAATAATTTGAAATCTGAGTTGTCGGAACAATGTTTTGTTTTGAGATACCTATGTCTGTAATAACTGCTTTATTTGATGGGTTATGGTATGGGACATAATGTAACTATCCGGTAATTTAGTTGTTATGGATTTCTCATAAACAATCTGTTTCGCTCAGTGCCACGCCCCGATGTTTCCGCCATCGGTTGGAGTGTGACAGATTAGTATCAGAGCCATAACTATAGGGAACTAGGAAAGACACAACCTAGTCCGGGTTGTTATCTTAGAATCGACCTAGACTATAGTCTAAGTTCCCAATGCGACCTCTACTTGTGTGAATTCTATCGCTTATGCAATGCTAGGAATATAAGTATGATTTGGAACAACTCCCACAAGGTGAGCTGCTTCGCTCGGGTGAAACATCTCGCATGAAGTAGGTCACATTGCCCGAGTTGTGCGCTTCATACAAAGTATTCCAGCTCAATCTCCAAGTGCTCGATAATCTTTCCTAAGATTTTCTGAGTCGTTTTAGCCTTTCCTAAGGCTTAGCATAGCCCGATCAAATGATTTGGTCGAGATTAGGTGTGAAAACCGTAAACTCTCAATTAAACCACTCGCACGACGCACGATTTTTATTATTAAACATGAGAATTTGCGTTGAATCAGGAGTGAAATCCATACTTGGAAGCAAATCCCTCACTATACAAACAGGAACGCAATCGTTAAGCTAGGGGTGACACCCGGATCTTAATGACTTGTTCCGCCCTCTATTACGTTTTACAAAACTCTCACCAGAGTCTTGACGGACTCCAATGACCCGATTTCACGTCTTGACCAGAAGGATGCGTGCCAGCAACCGCGATGCGGTGTAAGAGCACAATCTCGAAGGCCAAAGCGTGTACTCGAGGCCGTTGTGAATAGTCAAATCACTATGGGTAGTCAATGTCTAACACGCCAAGACAATCCACTTTCGATTTCAAGCTCGACTTCGCTGATTTTATGTGTTTCCATTCTAAGTTCGCGTTCGCCGACTCTGTGATTTTATGTGATTTATGTGGTTATATGTTCATTTGTTAGCGTTTTGAGGTAGAAAATGGTTTTGATTTGATGCTTCCCGAAAATGCACTCACGACTTACAACACTTTGCTAACAAATCGCTGATATTATGCTACCGCTACTCGCTATTCGCACCCGCTACTCTCGATCGCAATCGCAACTTGAAGGATAGGTGAATACGTGAAAAATATGTAGGTGAATACGTGCAAAATATAGCAAGGGATGTGCTTATGTGGATTATGTGCTTACGTGGATTATGTGCCTACGTGGATTATGTGCTTACATGGACTATGTGCCTACTTGCTTACGTGCCTACACGGGACACATGTTAGTATGGGATGACATGTGATCGTGTACTTGTCTGTGATTTAGTACTTCTGTTTTAGTACGCGAGACTAAACTAGGGTGTATCGAATTGCACTTGAATCCTGTGACGATGTCTGTTGCAGACAATGTCGTCATTCGCATAACAACATTCCCGAACCGCTCGCCGTAATCATGAGGACAAACGTATCGTCGCTCTAGTCATAAAGTAGATCGTCAAAGTTCTCCTGTAGATAGTCAGCGAACTGCATGAAAACACTAGCAAGTCCTCAGAGGAATCTAGGACTGAATCGCCAAAAGCGGCATTCAGCGTCAAGCAGTTTAAAGCCTGCGGACCCAAAGAGTTCGCCGGAACCGATGGACCTACTGCTATGTTTCAATGGTTCGATTCTATTGAAGTCACCCAGCACCAAAGCGGCTGTCCTGACAATCTCCGCACTATTAACGCCACCGACGTCTTCTAATCCCGGGCTCTAGATTGGTGGACCGCCGAAAGGAACAAATGAGGGAATGATGCATCCTATGGGCTTACGTGAGATGAGTTGAAGAACATTATGATGAAGGAGTTCTGCCCTCCCCACGAGCTTCAGAAGCTGGAGGACGAATTTTGGCATCTAAAGCAACAGAGTGGCGACAACTCTGGTCTAACCGCCCGATTCAAGCAGCTGAGTATCATTTGCCCCGGTCAAGTTACTACCCCCCGAGATCACCATCAAGAAATACATCCATGCGCTACCGGATTGTGTGGCTGATTTCGTGCAATCCGAGAAGACGACAACTATTGAAGAAACTTTCTTGCTCGCCGCCGAAATCAACGACAAGCGAGTTCGAGCTGGATTCTTTGATAAAGCCCCCAAGAATCTTCATCAAGTTACTGCTGCTCCCACCGCTGAAACCACCGCTACATCATCTCATGGTTCATAGTCCTCCCGTCGCAAGAGAAAGAACAACAAGAACTGTGCTGTCACAAACGCCACTCCACTCCAAGCTGTTCCAGCTCCACCGCAAAACCAATCCCACCAGGCAGCGGCACCAGGAACAAATACACCTCCAACCAAGCGTGCATATACTGGTCCTCATCCGTTCTGTCCTACCTGTACTTATCACCACGCGGATGGAATTGCGTGCAAATTCGGTGACAACTCGTATTTCAGAACCTATCTTTGTGCTAAGTGTAGCATGTTTTGAACTTATGTAACGTATGTGAACATTATGTGACTATGTGAATTTGATGATGTGACACGTCGTATTTCAAGGCCATTTTATGCATCAGTTCCTTTGACGTTGATGTGTACGTATGGGCGAATTGTTTATATGATTGGTTTTATTGTATTTGATTAGTTTAATTATGGTGAGTAGATGGTTTGTGATTCGTAAATAGCCCAACTTCACACCCTTGTCTCGCACACCATTCATTGGGCCGTTTCAACCATTAAGTAAACTCGGCCCATCCCCTCCTTCCCTTCATGTTTTCGTAAACTCAATGGTTATAAGATATAACTTATATGGCAAACCCTAGACTCACACCAAACAAGCAACGGCAGCCCCCTTCTTCGAGACCCCTCCCTCCGTTCCAAGCAGTGATTGCTTCACAACCTCTCGGTTAGTTGTCTTATGCCACTTCTTAATTGTGTCCCTTGTTATGTTTATGATGAGTCAATGTGTTCATTTGTTTTAGTATGATTGAGATGTAAGAACTATTTAGGGTTGTGCATGCATGGGTTCGAAATCTGATTGACAATTGAATGTTAATGTATAAAAATCAGTAGTGCATGATATTATAATACATAGTTTAATGCAATTAAATTGTCCACTAAATTCACAAAATCCAAGCAACTGATTATGATATATCAATAGCTTTTAGGGGTCCAATACATTTGAAAGTAAGTGGCCTGACAAAGTGATAACCTTGAATAAAAGTGGAGGCCCATGTGTGTAGTCATGATATAGTCAAACTATAATGAGTATTAAAGAATTCATATGATGGTGTATAATACTGTAGGTGACCTCGTTAACAGTGAACTAGTAGGAATATAATATTAATGCTTGTTGAATTCGGTTAGTGTGATACTTGCAAGTATGATTTCACGATTAAACAATTCACTGAAAGGATTGTGTGTTCATGTTTTTGAAGTTGTTGATGTTTTATTAGTGATCTCGGATTTCGTAATGATGAATAATAGTGAATGATTATGTCGATTCGATTTAAATTGATTATGAATTAACATAATAACTGCCATCGATAGATACTCGAAAATAGGAAACTGTTTGTATGATTATAACTGATTGCCATGATATAATGGAAACTTGTATCAAATTGCCAATAATTCACGGCATTAAATGACACCACACACACACTTGTGCGATCACACAATATGGTTACAATCGCACAAGAAGTCCATTCGCACAAGATGTATTGGATCGCACAAGCTGTTTATTGTTTATTTGTTTGGGTCGTAGGTGTGTTGGGTCGGTTTGTTATTGGGCCGGGTATATTAACTGAATCGCACAACATGTTGTGGATCGCACAAGACTGTGCTGAACGCACAACATGTTGGGACGCCTGTTATTGGGCTTTGCCTTTGGATCGTACAAGTATCAGATGTTATGGAATTGACTGCTAATATGTTTACGTGCATTGTGTGTTGCCATGATCTATATGTGTTAATCACCTGCTAGCTTATGTGATACTTATGTGCAATACTCGAAACCAAAAACCTGACTTGTATGATAACCATGTTAGGACGTGGTTGACCACTTGCATCTAGACTTGACCTTTCTGTGTAATCTGCCGAGCAAACCAAGGTGAGTTCACACTCTACAAAGCATGGGATTCCCAGGGGTTGGGAATGGGGTTAAGGAATATGGATTCCTCGTCCTTTCTTGGGTAGGACAGTAATGGTTCAGGAATGTAATTCCTCGTCCTCACGGACAGATAACTTTACTAGACCAAAACTCTCTATCACGAAGTCCCTCCTTTTTATATCGACTTAATCGCCGGGCCAATGGCGAGCGGGTCATTAGTTAGATAGCGCTATTTAGGTCTGACAAGCCTCACACCGTGCCGCAGAGGACGGGCGTGAACTAATGGATCTGGGGCACGTCAATGCTGATAGACATTGACAGTTTCAGGGCACATAAACATGACTTTAGTCAGTAGTCGATATGGTAACGAGTCTAGTGGATACATGGGGTAGCCCCCACGGCTGAAATGCCAGATAACTATCATGGGGTAGCCCCCACGGCAGGATTGCCAGAGTAAATGGGTTAAACAAAGGGTTAAACAAATCACGTTTTCAACTATGGGGTAACCCCCACGGCAGGAACGCCAGCTAAAGGAAACTGTTTTTGGAACAACTTAAAACGAACAACCAACCGTGAACTCACTCAACTAGTTGTTGACTCGTTACTACATGCTTTGCAGGTCTATAGGTACTTAGCTGGAGCTTGCACAAGGAAGAGTCGTTGTGGGACATGGACAGCTGTGTGCCATGTTAAACATTTGGATAATTAAACTTTGGATTTGGTTTTGAACATTATGCTTCCGCTCATAACTTAACTATGTTTGTTTTGGACACTAATCGTGTTGGTTGGACTTTTACATTTAATTATTTACTTGTTCAATATGATTAGTGGTTTGATCCTGGTCAGTCACGCCTCCAAGCGGTGATACTCCGCATGTGGATTTTGGGGGTGTGACAGATTGGTATCAGAGCCATTGGTTATAGAGAACTTGGTTTTAATAAAGGAAAACGTTTTTGTTAAAACCAGACTATAACCTGTACAGTGCTCTACGATCCACAACGACGCTTCACTCCACGTGCAAGGCTCGACATTCTAGGTAATATGGTTTACGTTTTATAATTGCCTACTTGCTAGATTACATAGAACATTGCTTATGGTATGCTTAGATAAACGTAGCAACTATAGTTTGAAAACACATGTGTGCTTGCTTCCTTCTGTCACTCCACATTTACACACATTCGCGATACCTTTCCTATTTGTGTCTCCTTCGATGTGAAGATCATGAGGGAACGTGTGAACCTAACTCAAGCCAGCTGACGGCTATTATCAACGAACAAGTTACGGCAGCACTCGCAGCCGCTCAAGCAGGAGGTATAACCCGCTATTACGAACCTACCCTAGGATGTTAGATCCTACTCTCATGACCTAACTCTCGCGCTTAACCCTGTCTTTTCTTCCTCGCGCAACAAGGTCAGAACGCTCAGTCACCTGTGTGCACATTTAAAACTTTATGGACTGCCGATCTATTACTTTCAGCGGCACTGAAGGAGCTGTTGGACTCCTCCATTGGTTTGAAAAGCTCGAATCGGTCTTCGAGATGTGTGAATGCCCTGAGGCTCGTAGGGTGAAGTACGCCACTGGTACTCTCGAAGGCACTACGCTAACTTGGTGGAACGCGCAAGTTCAAATGCTGGGGCTGGCGGCTGCTAATGCCACCCCATGGAATGATTCTTAAGGAACTGATCCAAACGTGAATAGTGTAGTCATGATGACATCCACAAGCTGGAAGTGGAAGTTCTTTAACCTGAAGATGACGGGGTCAGAGATAGAAGCGTACACGAAACGATCCAACGAACTGGCAGTGTTATGTCCAACTATGGTGGATCCTCCCATCAAGCACATTGAGCTGTACCTAAAAGGCTTAATACCAGAGATACCAAGTCATGTGACTTCCGCCAACCTTGCTACCATCCAGGATGTAAGTGGAACAGAACAGACTGCCTAAGCATGTAAGTGCTACTGCTACTACTACTACTACTGCTACACCCAGTGACAATAAACAAAAGTGGTATGGAACCTCCAGCAAGGGTTCGACTACGGCTCAGTCCCAGGCACAACAGCGAAAGATCGATGACTACCAGAGTCCTGGTCAGCAACCTTCTAGTAGTCAAGGGCAGAATAGAATCGATGTAATTTGCACCACAGTGGTCGTGCAACAAAGATCGTTGTCAGAGATGCAACAAGCTTGGTCATGAAGTCAAAGATTGTAGAAGCTCACGTCCTGCAAACCAAAACCGACAACAACAGCCATAAGCTTCAAAGAATAGCAGCAATAGCAAGGGTAACAAGGGATGTTATCAGTGTGGTGCTGAAGGTCACTTCAAGAGACACTGTCCACAGTTGAGCTGAAGGTCACTTCAAGAGACATTGTCCACAGTTGAACCAGAACCAGAATCAGAACCGCAACCAAGGAAATGGGAACAATAATGGAGGCAACAATGGGGGTAATAACGACGGCAATGATGCCAGGGGTCAAATGTTCGTGATTGGTCAGGGTGATACTAGGAATGACCCCAACGTTGTGATGATTTCGATATCGTTATTGGTATGGATTGGCTACCTCAACATCGAGCAGAGATCCCTTGCCAAGAAAAGATCGTCCGCATTTCCTCGTACTGGTTAGGAACCTTTGGTAATTCATGGTGACAAGCTCCTGGAGCAGCGCCCATAGCTCGAGCACCTTATCGCTTAGCTCCATCAGAGTTGGAAGAACTCTCTACGCAACTACAAGAGCTTTTGAATAAGGGTTTTATTCGTCCTAGCTCTTTGCCCTGGGGAGCTCCAGTGTTATTTGTGAAAAAGAAGGATGTTACCTTCCGAATGTGTAATTGACTAACGGGAACTCAACAAGGTAACTGTGAAGAATCGCTATCCTCTTCCACACATTGACGACTTGTTCGACCTGCTGCAAGGGTCAAGTTACTATTCAAAGGTCGATTTGAGATCAGGATATCACCAGCTAAGAGTCCGAGAAGAGGACGCCTCTAAAACAGCCTTCAGAACCCGTTATGGACATTATGAGTTTTTGGTCATGCCTTTTGGGCTGACAAACGCACCTGTGGTCTTCATGGACTTGATGAATCGAGTGTGCAAGCCGTACCTAGACAAGTTCGTTATTGTATTCATCGACGACATCCTGATCTATTCTAAGAGTCAGGAGGAACACGAGCAACACTTACGACTTATTTTGGAACTCCTTCGAAAAGAACAGCTGTACGCCAAGTTTTCGAAATGTGACTTCTGGCTTCGTGAAGTCCATTTCTTAGGTCATGTAGTGAACAAGGATGGGATTCACGTTGATCCATCCAAAGTAGAATCAATCAAGAGCTGGCCTGCACCTCGTACGCCAACGGAAATTCGCCAATTCTTGGGATTGGCAGGTTACTACAGGAGATTTATCAAGGATTTTTCTAAGATTGCTCAGCCTCTTACTTCCCTAACGCAGAAGGGCGTTGTTTATCGTTGGGGAAACGCACAGGAGTTAGCGTTTCAGCACTTAAAGGATAGACTTTGCAGTGCACCTATTCTTTCATTGCCAGAGGGCACAGACGACTTCGTGGTTTACTGCGACGCATCCATTCAGGGTCTTGGCTGCGTATTAATGCAGCGGGATAAAGTTATAGCCTACGCCTCACGTCAACTCAAAGTGCATGAAAGGAACTACACTACACACGATCTAGAGCTGGGAGCGGTTATTTTTGCGCTTAAGATATGGCGACACTACTTGTATGGCACCAAGTGTGCTATCCACACTGATCACAGAAGCCTCGAGCACATCTTTAAACAGAAGGAACTCAATATGCGACAACGACGATGGGTCGAACTGCTGAATGACTACGAATGCTCGATCAGGTACCACCCGGGCAAAGCCAATGTTGTGGCTGACGCCCTCAGTCGAAATGATACTGCGCCTAAGCGCGTACGAGCTTTACAACTCACTATACAGTCAAGTCTTCCTTCCCAAATACGAAATGCTCAGGTAGAAGCATTGAAAACCAGAAAACGTCAGGGCTGAAGCCCTACGTGGCTCAAGGCAATGCTTAGAACAGAAGGAAGATGTTGCTTACTACGTAACATGACGCATTTGGGTTCCATTTTATGGCAACCTACGAGAGCTTGTGATGGATGAGGCACACAAGTCTCGCTACTCGGTACATCCTGGTTTGGATAAAATGTACCACGATATCAAAACCACATATTGGTGGCCTAGCATGAAGGCCCACATAGCAACATACGTTAGCAAGTGCTTGACTTGTGCGAGAGTCAAGGCGGAGTACCAGAAACCTTCAGGCCCCCTTCAACAACCAGAGATACCACAATGGAAATGGGAGCAAATTTCCATGGATTTTGATACTGGCCTGCCTAGATCTCAACGTGGTAATGATACTATTTGGGTGATCGTGGATCGACTCACAAAGTCTGCTCACTTCCTGGCTATCAAAGAAACGGATAAGTTCTCCACCCTAGCAGAAGTATATCTCAAGGAAGTTGTTTCAAGGCACGGAGTGCCCATCTCTATCATCTCGGATCGAGATGCACGTTTTACTTCGGAACTATGGCAAGCAATGCACAAGTCCTTTGGCTCAAGGTTAGATATGAGCACAGCTTATCACCCGCAAACGGATGGGCAGTCGGAATGTACCATCCAGACTCTCGAAGACATGCTTAGGGCATGTGTAATTGATTTTGGCAATGGCTGGGAAAAGCATCTGCCACTCGTGGAATTTTCATACAATAACAGCTACCACACCAGCATTAAAGCTGCTCCGTTTGAGGCATTGTACGGGCGTAAATGCCGGTCACCTCTTTGTTGGGCAGAGGTGGGGGATAGTTAGATTACTGGTCCAGAACATGTAGTGGACACAACAGAGAAAATTGCTCAGATACGACAACGAATGGTGGCAGCTCGTGACCGTCAGAAAGTCTACGCCGATAAGGGCAGAAAACCACTAGAGCTCCAGGTTGGGGAGCGTGTACTACTCAAGGTTTCACCCTGGAAGGGTGTGGTTTGTTTTGGCAAACGGGGCAAACTTAATCCACGATACGTTGGACCTTTCGAAGTCATTGAGAAAATAGGCAAGGTGGCCTACAGACTGAACTTACTAGCAGAACTCAGTGCAGTTCACGACGTTTTCCATGTGTCAAATCTGAAGAAGTGTCTGTCAGATGAGACCCACGTAGTTCCTTTGAAGGAGCTCACGATCGACGAACAGTTACGATTCGTCGAGGAACCTGTTGAAATCACGGACCGGGATGTTAAGGTCCTCAAGCATACTAGGATACCTCTCGTTCGAGTTCGTTAGAACTCACGTCGCGGCCCAGAGTTCACCTGGGAACGCGAAGATCAGATGAAACAAAAGTATCCCCAACTATTCGCAAACGGTACAACCACTACTGAGACTGAAGCTACGGAATTTCGGGACGAAATTCCAGATCAACGGGGGGAGGATGTGACACCCCAGGAAAAACCAGGAAAACCATGCAACTTAACTAGCTTCCTCAGTGAGTACGTACCAAATTTCGGGACGAAATTTCTTTCAACTTGGGGATAATGTGACAACTCGTATTTCAGAACCTATCTTTGTGCTAAGTGTAGCATGTTTTGAACTTATGTAACGTATGTGAACATTATGTGACTATGTGAATTTGATGATGTGACACCTCGTATTTTTCAAGGCCATTTTATGCATCAGTTCCTTTGACGTTGATGTGTACGTATGGGCGAATTGTTTATATGATTGGTTTTATTGTATTTGATTAGTTTAATTATGGTGAGTAGATGGTTTGTGATTCGTAAATAGCCCAACTTCACACCCTTGTCTCACACACCATTCATTGGGCCGTTTCAACCATTAAGTAAACTCGGCCCATCCCCTCCTTCCCTTCATGTTTTCGTAAACTCAATGGTTAGTTGTCTTATGCCACTTCTTAATTGTGTCCCTTGTTATGTTTATGATGAGTCAATGTGTTCATTTGTTTTAGTATGATTGAGATGTAAGAACTATTTAGGGTTGTGCATGCATGGGTTCGAAATCTGATTGACAATTGAATGTTAATGTATAAAAATCAGTAGTGCATGATATTATAATACATAGTTTAATGTAATTAAATTGTCCACTAAATTCACAAAATCCAAGCAACTGATTATGATATATCAATAGCTTTTAGGGGTCCAATACATTTGAAAGTAAGTGGTCTGACAAAGTGATAACCTTGAATAAAAGTGGAGGCCCATGTGTGTAGTCATGATATAGTCAAACTATAATGAGTATTGAAGAATTCATATGATGGTGTATAATACTGGTAGGTGACCTCGTTAACAGTGAACTAGTAGGAATATAATATTAATGCTTGTTGAATTCGGTTAGTGTGATACTTGCAAGTATGATTTCACGATTAAACAATTTACTGAAAGGATTGTGTGTTCATGTTTTTGAAGTTGTTGATGTTTTATTAGTGATCTCGGATTTCGTAATGATGAATAATAGTGAATGATTATGTCGATTCGATTTAAATTGATTATGAATTAACATAATAACTGCCATCGATAGATACTCGAAAATAGGAAACTGTTTGTATGATTATAACTGATTGCCATGATATAATGGAAACTTGTATCAAATTGCCAATAATTCACGGCATTAAATGACACCACACACACACTTGTGCGATCACACAATATGGTTACAATCGCACAAGAAGTCCATTCGCACAAGATGTATTGGATCGCACAAGCTGTTTATTGTTTATTTGTTTGGGTCGTAGGTGAGTTGGGTCGGTTTGTTATTGGGCCGGGTATATTAACTGAATCGCACAACATGTTGTGGATCGCACAAGACTGTGCTGAACGCACAACATGTTGGGCCGCCTGTTATTGGGCTTTGCCTTTGGATCGTACAAGTATCAGATGTTATGGAATTGACTGCTAATATGTTTACGTGCATTGTGTGTTGCCATGATCTATATGTGTTAATCACCTGCTAGCTTATGTGATACTTATGTGCAATACTCGAAACCAAAAACCTGACTTGTATGATAACCATGTTAGGACGTGGTTGACCACTTGCATCTAGACTTGACCTTTCTGTGTAATCTGCCGAGCAAACCAAGGTGAGTTCACACTCTACAAAGCATGGGATTCCCAGGGGTTGGGAATGGGGTTAAGGAATATGGATTCCTCGTCCTTTCTTGGGTAGGACAGTAATGGTTCAGGAATGTAATTCCTCGTCCTCACGGACAGATAACTTTACTAGACCAAAACTCTCTATCACGAAGTCCCTCCTTTTTATATCGACTTAATCGTCGGGCCAATGGCGAGCGGGTCATTAGTTAGATAGCGCTATTTAGGTCTGACAAGCCTCACACCGTGCCGCAGAGGACGGGCGTGAACTAATGGATCTGGGGCACGTCAATGCTGATAGACATTCACAGTTTCAGGGCACATAAACATGACTTCAGTCAGTAGTCGATATGGTAACGAGTCTAGTGGATACATGGGGTAGCCCCCACGGCTGAAATGCCAGATAACTATCATGGGGTAGCCCCCACGGCAGGATTGCCAGAGTAAATGGGTTAAACAAATCACGTTTTCAACTATGGGGTAACCCCCACGGCAGGAACGCCAGCTAAAGGAAACTGTTTTTGGAACAACTTAAAACGAACACCCAACCGTGAACTCACTCAACTAGTTGTTGACTCGTTACTACATGCTTTGCAGGTCTATAGGTACTTAGCTGGAGCTTGCACAAGGAAGAGTCGTTGTGGGACATGGACAGCTGTGTGCCATGTTAAACATTTGGATAATTAAACTTTGGATTTGGTTTTGAACATTATGCTTCCGCTCATAACTTAACTATGTTTGTTTTGGACACTAATCGTGTTGGTTGGACTTTTACATTTAATTATTTACTTGTTCAATATGATTAGTGGTTTGATCCTGGTCAGTCACGCCTCCAAGCGGTGATACTCCGCATATGGATTTTGGGGGTGTGACAAATTATGTGCCCACTGTAACATTTATGGGAATTTTACCGCAAACTGCCGCACTGGTCCTTGACAATCTCAAGCCCAAGCTCAAGCCCCTACACAACAAGCTCTCCTTCCTGCCCCACAGGGTCCACAAGCAGCTCCTGACCCCGCAGCTAATGCACGAGCCTGCTATGCGTGTGGTGATCCCAACCACTTCGCAAACATGTGTCCGAACAGGGTTGTGAAGCGAGAGCCCCAACAACAGCAGCAAGCAGCCCGCGGACGTGCCTTCAACATCAACACCCGCCAGGCTCAGACCGATAACCACTTTGTTAATGGTACGTTTCTTGTGAATGGTATATATGCTTCGTGTTTGTTTGATACTGGAGCAGATAACTATTTTGTATCGTTTGAATTCGAAAAGCTCCTTAATCGTAAGCGCGCCCATCTCCCCACGACCTTTGACGTTGAAGTTGCCACTAGAAGAACCATCGCAGTCAACTCGGTTCTACGTGATTGTACGCTTGAACTCAACAATCACGTCTTTACTATCGACCTCATTCCGATGCAGCTCTGAAGTTTTGACGTCATAGTAGGCATGGATTTCCTTCGGGAGAATCATGCTGAAGTTGTGTGCTTCGATAAAATGATTCGTTTCCTTCTCGCCAATGGTGATCAATTGTCTGTCTACGGTGAAGTCGCATGGAAGAAACTCCAACTCATGTCGTGTTTCCAGGCTAGCAAGTATCTCCGCAAGGAATACCAAGCTTTCTTGGCACACATCGTAGTAGCGGAGAAAAAGGAAGTTAAGGCACTGGATAAGGTGCCTGTAGTTCGTGATTTTCCTGCTATTTTCCCTGATGATTTACCTGGTTTACCTCCAAGTCGTGATATCGACTTTCGTATCGATCTCATTCCTGGAGCCAATCCTGTTGCTAACGCTCCCTATCGACTCGCCCCATCAGAAATGCGGGAACTCTCGGGTCAACTCCAGAAATTGCTTAATAAAGGCTTCATTCGCCCTAGCACCTTTCCTTGGGGCGCGCCTGTCCTTTTTGTTAAAAAGAAGGATGGATAGTTTCGGATGTGCATCGACTACAGAGAGTTGAACAAGCTAACCATCAAGAATCGCTATCCCCTGTCGCGTATCGATGATTTATTTGACCAGTTACAAGGTGCTACGTGTTTCTCAAAAATCGACTTACGCTCAGGCTATCACCAGTTACGCATTCAAGAAGAAGACATTCCTAAGACCGCTTTTCGCACTCGATACGGCCATTACGAATTTGTCGTTATGCCCTTTGGTTTAACCAACGCACCCGTGGTTTTAATGGATCTGATGAATCGCGTGTGTAAACCCTATCTGGACCGCTTCGTCATCGTATTTATCGACAATATCTTGATCTATTCCAAGTCAAGAGCCGAACACCTGCATCATCTACGTTTGGTTCTTGAATTACTCCAAGGGAATCGACTCTATGCCAAGTTCTCCAAGTGCAAATTATGGCTAGAGGAGGTTCAATTCCTCGGTCACATTGTCAATAGTCAAGGTATTCACATTGACCCCTTGAAGATCGAAGCCGTTAAGAGCTGGGTTGCACCAAGGAACCCGTCTGAAATCCGTTCTTTTCTCAGACTAGCCGGCTACTACCGCCGATTTATCGAAGGATTCTCAAAAATCACTGTTCCGCTTACATCTCTCATGCAAAAAGACAAGCCTTTTGTTTGGGGAACCGAACAAGAGACTGTTTTTCAAACTCTCAAGCTTATGCTCTGCAATGCTCCCGTCCTTACTCTACCTGACGGAGACGACGACTTTATAGTCTACTGCGATGCCTCTAACCTTGGTCTCGGCTGTGTGCTTATGCAACGATACAAGGTTATCGCCTACGCGTCTAGACAGCTCAAGATCCATGAGAAGAACTATACAACCCACGATCTCGAGCTCGGTGCAGTTTTTTTTTGCGCTTAAGATTTGGCGACACTACCTTTATGGTACCAAGTGTACGGTCTTCACAAACCATAAGAGCCTACAACACCTCTTGAGACAAAAAGAACTTAACATGCGCCACCGCCGATGGGTCGAACTTCTTAACGATTATGACTGTGAGATTCATTATCATCCTGGTAAAGCAAATGTTGTTGCCGACGCTCTAAGCCGACGAAGCTATTTGCACAGCATTCGTAATACTCACACCCAGCACAATCTCAAAGCTCTTATTCATGATGCCCAACATGCTTGTTTTACCGAACATACTTTGAAGAAGGAAAGAATTAAGAATGATGGTGCCCAATTTGTGAATAAATCGAATGGTATATTCCATTATCTAGACAGAATTTGGATTCCCAAGCGTACCAACTTACGACAAATCCTGCTAGACGAAGCCCACAAGTCTCGCTATTCTATTCATCCGGGTGCCGAAAAGATGTACCACGACCTTCGTCAGTGGTACTGGTGGCCTGGGATGAAGAGGGGTATCGCTATTTACGTTTCGAAGTGCCTGACTTGCTCAAAAGTCAAGGCCTAACAACAATGTCACACCCCAACCGATGGCGGAAACATCGGGGTGCGACACTGAGCGAAACAAATTGTCCGAGAGAAATTCCATAACAACTAAATTACCGGATAGTTAACATCATGTCCCATACCATAACTCATCAAGTAAAATTAATTATTACAGAAAACGATATCTCAAAGACAAATAACATGTTATGACAACTCAGATTTAAATAATTAAATTGTCTTTGTTTCTAGACTCTCCTACTCGATTCCATGAAAGCAAGCAATATCCTAGCATCTCAAACACCTGTCACATACATTAAAATAAAAGTCAATACACATAGTGTAAAGGTGAGCATACAAGTTTGATAGTATAATAGAGTTCGAAATCGTTTACGCATAACCAGCATGTACAACGTATAATGTGAAGCATGTAAGTTATCGACAAAGATCCTATCAATACCAGTGACTGTGAGTTGGCTGCGAGTAGCGAGTGCACAACACATGTTCACCACTGTGAACACGTGAAGTGTCACACCCCAACCGATGGCGGAATCATCAGGGCACGGCACTGAGCGAACAGATTGTTCAAGAGAAATTCCATAACAACTACATTACCGGATAGTTAATATTATGTCCCATACCATAACCCATCAAGCAAATTAAGTTATTACAGATAGAGATATCTCATAAATAAAAACATGTTTCGACAACTCAGATTTACAAATAGATAATTCGTTTATTTGTTCCTAGGACCCTTTTTCCCTAGCCTCAATTTCATCACCCAACAAACAAGGTGTCGTAGGTCTTTCCTAGCCTCGATTTCACAGCAAGCTAAGCATGTAAACATCCTAAGCACCTGTCATATACGTTAAAGTAAAAGTCAATACACATAGTGTAAAGGTGAGCATACAAGTTTAATAGATATAGTAAGTTCGAAATTCGTTTACGCATAACCAGCACGTACGCAAAGTGAAATGAAGCACGTTAGTTATCGACATGAACCTATCGCAATGACTGCGGGTTGACTGCCCGGGGCAGTTCGTAATACATAATCACCACTGTGATCCATGCAAATAATAGTCCTTAACAACCCCTGCGAACAGGTGCTGAGTCCAAACTATAGTACTATTGTTGCTAAGGCAGGTAGACAACATTCCATGTGTAAACATAACAAACAAGCATTCACTAAGTCACGTATAACATGCAGTAACGGTTAGCGTTAAAGTATTGAGTAGTGTGTTCGATGTGATTTGAATATTCGTAACGTATGTAACACCCAAGAGTGCATAAAGCAAAAAGGGTTCGAGTATACTCACAGCGGTGATGGATTGAAGGGAGCGCTTAGAGCGAGATTAGCCTGAACAGTTAACGGTATCATATACGATAAGCGGCGTGTGAACGAGGAAAATACCAAGTACAGAATGGTGATCAGGGCGGATGGCAATCCGTTCGGTCAGCCATTCGTTCGGACGTCAGTCCGTTCGGACGACCACTCGGTCGGCTGACATTGTTGGCATAGATATGTTTGTGTATGATGGTGTAACTTTTGAAGTTTTTGTTGTAGTATTTTGAAAACAGAGACGTATCTCTACCTTTCAAGTCGATCGATCGAACGGTTGTTCGATCGGACAGCAACTCGAATGGCAAGGTTTCTCAATAGTGAGATCAAGTTTATAGCAGGGCGGTCACTCGATCGAATGTCCATCCTATTGGGTGGCAACCCTATTATTGAACATGTTGAAAATTGTTTAAGTATGAAAACCACCAGTCATCTTACTAGTCTGTCATTCGATCGGATAGCAATCCGAGCGGCCAGCAGTCCGTTCGGGCGACTAGTTGGTTTTGGAATTTGTTAAGTTTGAAATTTTACGGTTTTGATCGAGACGATACGACAACGGTTTAAACAACTAGAACCTCATCAAGCCTCAGTTGTCCGATCGGACGGGAATCACCCCAACCCGATCAGTTGGCTGTTTATTGATGGTTTGTTCCTGTTCAGCCCGAAATCCGTTATCTCGTTGACAGAACTCAGATCTTGAGCCGACACAACACTAAGAATGAGTAAAAGGTCAGAGCAAGGGTCGGTTCCATCGGGTTGAGTGCATTGACTGTAAAAGAGTTTAAAGAAAGTTAGGAAAACCTTCTTTCAATCCTTTTCACCGTGAATATGTTCAGATCTATGCAAGATCCTTGCTTATTCATAGGGAAATCCTTCAGATTCAAGTTCTTGGTGGATTGAGGCCAAAACATGAAGTTCCTAAGAACACCATGCTGACATCATCCTAGAACACCCCAAATCTGGTGATTTCACGGTTAAAAGTTAAGAATCGAAAGGTAGAAAGGTGTAGGAGTGCGTGTAGATCAAGAAAGTACAAGATTTAGGTTGAAAACTTACAAGAATTGGAAGAAATCGAGAGAAAAGAGCTTGAGTGCAGCTGGTTCGGATGAGTGCCAAAAGTAGTAAATGATGTTGACATGAGGGGTATTTATAGGGTTTCCTAAAGTGGAAAGTGCTGGTCGATCGAGTGGTTGATCCGATCGGGTGGCAACTCGATCGGATGGCTATCCGATCGGTTGGCCACTCGGTCTAGTGCTTGGAGCGACGAGTTTTGTCGTTTCGATTCGCGTGTTGAGCGTTGCGATGCGATTTGAACGAGCGATACGATAGAGTTACCTTTCAAATTACTTTTAATCCCAACCATTATATCTAACATACAATCACTATGATTACTTTCGTTTCGCATATTCAAGTAGAATGCGGTTCGATTGAGTTGCGATTGCGTTTCGATTAATCACCACAAAACATAAATGAACATGCACACATAACACATAAATAACACACACACGTAAAAAATTATTCAGAACGCATAATTCGAGTTGCGATTCGTATTGCATTTCGATGTCGATTTGATTAACATAGATTAGTTATTGTTTAGTTAACTTAATCGTATTGTTACTTCCTATAGTTCACACTCGCAAGTCGATTAATAGCGATAAATACACGTGTCGATTACTGCGATTAGATTCAATTGTTAATAATTACTCCACATATGTCAAGTCGCGCGATCGGTCATTGACTTTGACCTTGACTTTGACTTTGACTTCTTGAGAACACGGGGTGTTAGATGAAGTAAGATCCTTAACAACCCCTGAATGAACAGGTGCTGAGTCCAAACTATAGTACTATCATCGAGTCACGTATAACATGTAGTAACGGTTAGCGTTAAAATGTGTTTGCGTTGTGTGTTCGATGTGATTTAGAATACATAACGTATGTAACACCCAAAAGTGCGTAAAGCAAAAAGGGGTCGAGTATACTCACAGCGATGATGGATTGAAGGGAGCGCTATAGAGTGATTAGCCTGAAAAGTTACGATAGGATAAGGGATGAGTGGCACATAAAACGATGCAACTGAGAAGTGTCGAAGTGTCATCCGATCGAGTGGCTATCCGATCGGTTGGCCATTCGGTCGGTTGGCCACTCGTTTAGGATGGATGTGTTTGTGTATGATGGCTTTGAAGTTTTCATTGTAGCATTTTGAAAACAGAGAAGTATCTCTATTTTTCAGGTCGTTCGCTCGAACGGTCGTTCGGTCGGATGGCGATCCGTCCGGTTAGACACTAACAGCCACAAAAGTTTAAGTGCTAAAACCCAAGTGCAATACGACCGGATTGTCGTTCGTTCGGATGGCGATCCGATTGTATGGCAGTCCGATTGGATGGCGATTCGTCCCGACGATCTGATCGTTTTGAACTTGATGTTTTTGAAAGTTTTGCGGTTTGCTTGAGACGGCATGACAACGTGTTAAACAATGGAAACTCCATCAAATTCGGGTCATCCGATCAGACGAGAACCACCCCAACCTGATCAGTTGACTGATCTTGACGGTTGTTCGTTGTTTAATCCAAAATCGGTTGTCTCTCCAGTAGAACGCAGATCTTGAACCGACACATCACTAAGAATGAGTAGAAGATCAGGACAAGCTCCGATTCCATCGGCTTTGAGTGCATTGAGTGTAAAAGAGTTGAAAGAAAGCAAATAAACCATCTTCCAATCCTTTTAACCTCGAAAATATTTACATTTATATGAAAACATTGTTTAATCTTGTGGAAATCCTTCAGATCCGGGTTGTTCTTGGTGGAATGAAGCCAAACTATGAAGTTCATAAGAACTCCATGATGACATCACCCTAGAACGCCTCAAATAAGTGGATTTCACGGTTAAAAGTGAAGATTCAAAGGTGAAAAAGATGATGAATTGCGTGTAGATGATAGAAGTACAAGGATTGAGTTGAAAACTTACAAGATTTGGGAGAAATCGATTGAAAAGAGGCTGGAACGAGCTGGTTCGAACAAGGGAGCTGTCACATCACAAATGATATGACAGTGGGGGTATTTATAGGGTTTCCTAAAAAGGAAAGATGCGCGCAGGTGACGGATCGGATGGCCATCCGATCCGATGGTCATCCGTTAGGATGACCATTCGATCGAATGGTCATTCGATCGACTGGTCACCGCGAGTTGGTTTTCGTGTTTTTGTTTCGTGCGTTAAGCATTGCGATGCGTTTCGAGTAAGCGATGCATAGCATTACACAAATATCCTAAGTAACACACAGTCATAAACCTAAACAAACCATTATGCGTTTCGTATTGCGATTGAGATTGCGATGCGATAGAGTTACGATTGCGTTTTTGAATAATAACCACTAATACTTAAGTAAGCATGCACAAGTAACACATAAGTAACACACACACGTAAAAAAATATCCGGAACCTGTAATTCACTGCGATTCGTATTGCGATTCGATAGCGATGCGATTAGCGTTAAGTAGACTAATGTTAAGTTAACTTTATCGCATTGTTACTCCCTATTGTTCACAGTCGTAAAGCGATTACCAGCGATAATCATACATCGATTACTGCGATTAAGTGCTATTATTAACAAGTACCATAACTAAGTTAAATAATTACAAGGAGTTGATTACAAGTCGAGTCGCATGATCAGTCATTAAGCAAGGAGTGGCAGATCGCAATTAGAAATCTTTTCTTCCTTTGACTTTGACCTTGACTTTGACTTACAAAACACGGGGTGTTACAACCTCCCCTAGTTGAGGAAATTTCATCCCGAAATTTAAGAAGTAGGCGTAACAAACAGTTGCGGGTACTTCGCCTTCATATCACTTTCGAGTTCCCTGGTGAACTCGGCGCCACGTTTGCCTTTCCAGCGAATCTTCAGAATGGGAATGCGTGAGCATCGGAGTACCTTGGTTTCTCAGGCCATGATCTCGACAGGCTTTTCCACGAAGTGTAATGTTTCGTCCACTTGTAGATCCTCTAGAGGGACATGTAACTCCTGGTCGGCCAAACACTTTCTGAGGTTCGAAACGTGGAAAGTCGGGTGGACATTACTCAGATCCTCCGGTAGTTCGAGTTTGTAGGCCACTTTGCCAATCCTTTCCAGAATCTTAAAGGGTCCCACATATCGAGGCGCGAGCTTTCCTTTCTTGCTGAATCTGATCACCCCCTTCCAAGGTGCAACCTTTAGGAGTACGTGATCGCCAACGTCAAATTCAAGGGGCGTACGGCTTTTATCAGCATAACTTTTCTGAAGACTCCGAGCCTTCAGGAGATTGTCTCGAATTTGGAGAATTTTGTTAGTCGTTTTTTGTAATAACTCAGGACCGGTAATTTGCGCGTCTCCGATCTCGTGCCATACAATAGACGATCGACATTTTCTTCCGTATAATGCCTCAAAAGGTGCCATTTGAATGCTTGAGTGATAATTGTTATTGTACGAGAATTCAACCAAAGGTAAGTGCGCGTCCCAATTACCACCGAAATCTATGACACATGAGCGAAGCATGTCTTCAAGAGTACGGATCGTTCTTTCAGTCTGACCGTCGGTTTGGGGATGGAAGGCGGTAGTTAGATTAAGAGTAGTACCGAGAGCAGATTGAAACGTTTCCCAAAGACGCGAGGTAAACCGACCATCGCGGTCAGAGATGATGTCACGAGGTGTCCCATGTCGACAGATAATTTCGTCGGTGTAGATTCGGGCTAGTCGTTCCACCTTATAGTCTTCTCGTATCGGCAGAAAGTGAGCGGATTTAGTCAAGCGGTCAACGACAACCCAGATGCTGTCATGACTTGATGGTGTGCGCGGGAGTTTCGTTATGAAGTCCATAGCTATACTCTCCCATTTCCACATAGGGATCTTGGGCCGGACAAGTAAGCCAGAGGGTCTTTGTTGTTCAGCCTTGACCTTTGAGCAAGTCAGGCACTTCAAAACGTAGATAGCGATATCCTTCTTCATTCCAGGCCACCAGTACCGTTGACGAAGGTCGTGGTACATCTTGTTGGCACCCGGATGAATAGAATAGCGAGATTTCTGGGCTTCGTCTAACAAGATTTGTCGCAAATTGGTACGCTTGGGAATCCAAATTTGGTCCAAATAATGGAACATATCATTCGATTTATTCACGAGTTGAGCGCCATCATGCGTAATCCGTTCCTTTTTCAAGGTACGTTCGGTAAAACAAGCATGTTGGGCGTCGCGAATAAGAGTCCCGAGATGGTACTGGGCTTGAGTATTGCGAACGCTATGCAAATAGCTTCGTCGACTGAGAGCGTCGGCAACGACGTTTGCTTTGCCTGGGTGGTAACGAATCTCACAGTCCTAAACGTTGAATAATTCTACCCACCTGTGTTGGCGCATATTCAGTTCTTTCTGGCTAAAGATGTGTTGTAGGCTCTTATGGTCGGTGAAGACCGTACACTTGGTATCGTATAGGTAGTGTTGCCAAATCTTTAGTACAAAAACTACTGCACCAAGCTCAAGGTCGTGTGTGGTGTAGTTCTTCTCGTGGATCTTGAGCTGACGAGACGCGTACACGATAACCTTGTCTCGTTGCATAAGGACACAACCAAGACCGAGATTAGAGGTATCGCAATAAACTACGAAGTCGTCGTCTCCGTCGGGTAAAGAGAGAACGGGAGTGTTGCAAAGCATAAGCTTGAGAGTTTGGAAGGCTTCCTCTTGTTCGGTTCCCCAAACAAAAGGCTTGTCTTTGTGCGTGAGAGAGGTAAGCGGTACAGTGATTTTCGAAAAGTCGACAATGAATCGGCGATAGTAACCCGCCAATCCGAGGAATGAACGAACTTCGGACGGGTTCTTCGGTGTGAGGCAGCTCTTAACGGCTTCAATCTTCACAGGATCGACATGAATTCCTTGACTATTAACAACGTGACCCAAGAATTGGACCTCTTCCAACCAGAATTCGCACTTGGAGAACTTGGCATAGAGACGGTTTCCCTGGAGTAACTCAAGAACCAAACTGAGATGTTGCACGTGTTCGATTTTGTTTTTGGAGTAGATCAGGATATCATCGATAAACACGATGACGAAACAGTCAATATAGGGTTTACACACGCGATTCATTAGATCCATGAAGACAGCGGGGGCATTAGTAAGACCAAAGGGCATAACAACAAATTCAAAATGACCATAATGGGTTCGGAACGCGGTTTTAGGTATGTCCTCCTCCAAGATCCGTAATTGATGATAACCAGAGCTTAGATTGATTTTCGAGAAACAGGTAGCGCCTTGTAGTTGGTCGAACAAATCATCGATGCGGGGCAAGGGATAACGATTCTTGATAGTGAGCTTATTCAGTTCCCTGTAGTCAATGCACATCCGGAACGTTCCGTCCTTCTTTTGGACGAAATGGACAGGCACGCCCCAAGGAGAGGTGCTAGGTCGAATGAAGCCTTTATCAAGTAGTTCCTGGAGCTGACTCGAGAGTTCACGAATTTCTAACGGGGCGAGTCGATATGGAACTTTAGCAACAGGATTGTCTCCAGGAATAAGGTCGATTCGGAAATCGATATCACGAGTGGGAGGTAATCTAGGTAATTCATCAGGAAACACAGCAGGAAAATCACGAACCACGGGTACTTCTCCTACTGTCTTACTTTCTTTTCCTCCTCCGCTACTACGATGTGTGCCAAGAAAGCTTGGTATTCCTTGCGGAGATACTTGTTAGCCTGGACACACGACATGAGTTGGAGTTTATTCGATGCGACTTCACCGTAAACACATAATTGATCACCATTCGCGAGAGAAAAACGAATCATTTTATCGAAGCAAACAATTTCAGCATGATTTTCCCGAAGGAAATCCATACCTACTATGACAACAAAGCTACCGAGTCGCATAGGTATAAAGTTAATCGGGAAAATGTGACCGTTAAGATCGAGAGTACAGTCACGTTGAACGGAACTGGTGGTAATGGTTCTTCCAGTGGCAACTTCTACGTCAAACGTCGAGGGGAGATGAGCGCGCTTACGATTTAGGAGCTTTTCGAATTCAAGCGATACAAAACAGTTATCGGCTCCAGTATCAAATAAACACGAAGCATAAATACCATTTACGAGAAATGTACCATTGACCATGTTGTTATCTGCCTGAGCCTGACGGGCATTGATGTTGAAGACTCGCCCGCAGGCTGCTTGCTGAGCTGGCTGCTGCTGCTGTTGCTGTTGCTATTGTTGTTGCTGCTGCTGTGGCTCTTGCTTAGCCACTCTGTTAGGGCAAACATTTGCGAAGTGGTTGGGATCACCACACGCAAAGCAAGCTCTTGCGTGAGCAGCGGGAGCAGGAGCTGCTTGCTGTTCTGGCGGAGCTGGTAGAGCGGTAGCTTGTGCTTGAACTGGAGCTTGAGTTTGGCGAGTACCAGCACGACAGTTAGCGGTGAAATGGTCGTACATGTTGCAGTGCGCACAAAACCGGCATGCGATACAAACCGGATGATGATAGGTGCAAGTAGGGCAGAGCGGGTGTGGGCCAGTGTATGCACGTTTAGCAAGTGGTGCATTGGCTACAGGAGCCGCTACTTGGCAATGTTGCGGTTGCGGTTGGGCTGGTACAGCTTGGAGTGGTGCGGCAGTAACTGCACAGTTCTATTGCTGGTGTTTCTGTTCTTTCTCTTGCGTCGTGAGAGCTTCGAGGACTGAGTTGCAGCAGTTGCATCGGTGGTGGTAGCAGCGGTGGCTTGATGAAGACTTTTGGCAGCTTTATCGAAATAACCTGACCTGACTCGCTTGTCATTGATCTCAGCAGTGAGCAGGTAGGTTTTCTCAATAGTTGTCATCTTTGCGGCTTGCACAAAGTCTGCAACACAATCCGGAAGAGCACGGATGTATTTCTTGATCGTAACCTCTGGGGTAGCAACTTGTCCTGGACAGGTGAGACTCAGCTGCTTGAAGCGAGCAGTTAAACTAGCGTTGTCACCTCCTTCTTGCTTGATATGCCAGAATTCGTCCTCCAACTTTTGGAGCTCGTGAGGAGGACATAACTCGCGCATCATTAGGTTCTTCAACTCGTCCTACGTTAGCCCGAAATCTGCATCATTCCCTCGTTTATTTCTCTCGGCAGTCCACCAATCTAGAGCTCGGGATTGGAAGACACCGGTTGCGTTAGCGGTGCGGAGATTGTCTGGACATCCACTATGGCGTAAGGTGACTTCGATAGAATCGAACCATTGGAACATAGCCATAGGCCTTTCTGTCCCAGTAAATTCTTTCGGACCGCAGGCTTTGAACTGTTTGAAGCTAAAAGCAGACTTAGGAGACTCAGTCATGGACTCCTCAGAAGATTTACTGGCATTTTCATGCAGTTCACTGACGATCTGGGGGTGTACTTTGACGATCTCCTTAGTGACGAGAGCAGCAATTCGTTTATCCTCATGATTGCAACGAGCGGTGCGAGAGTGATATGATCCAAATGACGACATTGTCTGCAACAGACAGCGTCATAGGATTCAAACGTAATTCGATTAACCCTAGTTTAGTCTATCGCACTAGTACTTAATCACAGAACACGATCACATGTCATCCCAACTAACATGTAGCCCGTGTAAGCACATATGCAAGTAGGCACATAGTCCACATAAGTACAGAAACATACAGGCACGTAAGCACGTGGAGAACAGAAACACACTATATTTTGCACGTATTCACCTACAGATATAACACGTATTCACCTATCCTTCATGTTGCGAATTCGATCGAGAGTAGCGATAGCGTAATATCAACGATTTGTTAGTGTATTGAGATAGATGTGCAATGCGAGTAGTGCGTGTTGATCGAAGCGAAAAGCGGACTATCACCAAAAGTAGAAGCATATTACCACATAAACCACATAAAATCACATAAATCTGCAGAGTCGGTGAGAGCGAACTCAGATTCGAAACACGTAACCCATAAAATCAATTAGGTCGAGCTTGAAGTCGAAGATAGATTGTCTTAGCGTGTTAGACATCAACTACCCAAAGTGGTTCGACTATTCACAACGGCCTCGAGTACACGCTTTAGCCTTCGAGACTGTGCTCTTGCACCGCCTCGCGGTGACTGGCACGCATCCTTCCGGTTAATACGCTATTTTGGGTCGTTGGAGTCCGTCGAGACTTTGGTGAGAGTTTTGTAAAATGAAAATAGAGGGCGGAGCAAGCCATCAAGATTCGGGTGTCACCCCTAACTTAACGACTCTATTCCTGTTTGTATAGTGAGGGTTTTGCGTCGAAGTGTGGATTTCACTCCTGATCCAACGCAAATTCTTGTGTTTAATAGTAAAAATCGTGCATCGTGTGTGTGATTTAGTCGGGATTTTACGGTTTTCACACCTAATCTTGACCAAGTCATGTGATTGTGTTGTGCTAGCCTTAGGAAGGCTCAAACGACTCGGGCAATCTTAGGAAAGGTTGTCGAGCGTTTGGAGATTGAGCTGGAATACTTTGTACGAAGTGCACAACTCGGGCAACGTGACCTACTTCATACGAGGTATTTCACTCGAGCGAAGTAACTCACCTTGTGCGAGTTGTCCCAATTCATACTGGTATCCCTAGTATTGCATAAGCGACAGAGTTCACACAAGTAGAGGTCGTGTTGGGTACTTAGACTACAGTCTAGGTCGATTCGAAGACAACAACTTGGACTAGGTTATGTCTTTCCTAGTTCCCTATAGTTATGGCTCTGATACCAATCTGTCACACCCCAACCGATGGCGGAAACATCGGGGCGCGACACTGAGCGAAACAGATTGTCCAAGAGAAATTCCATAACAACTAAATTACCGGTTAGTTAACATCATGTCCCATACCATAATGTTAACTATCCGGTAATTTAGTTGTTATGGATTTCTCATGAACAATCTGTTTCGCTCAGTGCCACGCCCCGATGTTTCCGCCATCGGTTGGGGTGTGACACGCACATTGTAGTGGCCAAAATCATGAACGCTGGGTATTACTGGCCCGACATGCACCTGGACGCGGTTAAAGTCTTGCGCAAATGTTTCAATTTTCAATGACACGCACCAAAAACTTTTCTCCCAAAGAACAACCTGGTCTCTGTCACCACCACCTGGCCTTTCCAAAAATGGGCAATCGACGTGGTCGGACCCTTTCCAGACGCACATGGTGCGGTAAAGTTTATCATAGTGGCTGTCGACTACTTCACCTAATGTGTAGAAGCAAAACCGCTAGCCTCTACCACTGCTATGATAACAAGGAAGTTTGTCTGGGAGCACATCATCTGCCGTTTCGGTCTACCAATGTGCATCGTAACCGATAACGACACCAACTTCGCTGTCGATGATTTTCAAAACTGGCTAGAGGAACTAAACATTGAACACGTCTTCTCCTCAGTGGCGCATCCGCAAGGGAATGGCCAAGTTGAGAGCATAAATAAAAGTTTAGTCGAGGGCATAAAGGCACGGTTGGGAAGAGCCAGACGTGGCTGGGTCGATGAACTCCCAAGTATCCTATGGGCTCATAGGACTAACCCGAAGACAAGCCACGGTGAGACACCCTTTAGCCTAGTCTTTGGCTCTGAGGCGGTGATCCCCGTGGAAATAGTTCTCCCTTCACCTCGAATGTTAGCCGTCAACAAAATTGACAACACTGACGAGCGCAGGCTTGACTTAGACCTCTTGGAAGAAAGGCGTGAAAACGCAGCAATCAACGAGGCCAAGTACAAAACAAAACTTGAAAAATACTACAACGCGCGCGTCCGCATCTGCACATTCAATCCAGGAGATTATGTTCTTCGTGACAATGAAGCTTCTAACGCAGAACGCCCAGGGAAACTCGCCCTAAATGGGAAGGACCCTACCTCATCAAAGAGGTTTTGGGTAAAGGTGCGTACAAACTGCAAACGTTAGAAGGAGACCCTATCGCGAGAACATGGAATGCACAACAGCTTCGACACTATTACTTGTAAGCTACGTTTACATTTTCTGTGTAACCTACTGGCCCTCGAGCCATTTGTCAATAAATAAATGAATAATTCAAAGCAATATTGTTTATCTCTTCTATTACAAATGCGTGTTCCACTTTGCGGTATCTACAAAAACAGATTGGCAAAATCTTGATTCGTAATATCCATACAAAGTGGTAACCACACAAAAATATTGTAATAGGACAACAAAGGCGAAACATCGATGTATATCCGTCCGGATACATACACACGGTTTCCCAAAAACATAAAAACAATTCCTAGGCCCTAACGGGATAAAAACAGGAATTGACTACTACTTACACGACAACGGTGTACAGTATACTCAAATGCGCTTTACAGCCAACAGAGTCATTCATATCCTTGCATATCACCTAGACATGCAAATTGCAAACTTTAAATATTATTTACATGTGCCTTACACACTGGCCTTAAATAATATTAACTCGCACACGTGCAAACAAGAGAGAAAAGTAAAAACACTTGAAAGGTTAAATTCTATATCCAAAAGACTTCCACACCTATGCGGTGCAGAAAGAATTCTACATGGGGTTTTCAAACATTTATATCAAAAAGAAGTCAAACAAGGCATGCAGGCCGACCTAATTTGCCTTTCTACCACTGGTGCCCACATCATTCTTCGCACCACCAACGTTTTCATCCACCTCCGGAAAATCAAACAACAACCGCAAACGGTCCACATAATCTTCCGCCTCCAAACATTTCTTAATATTATCAAGGGCAGAAATGGATAGGTTGTTGTATGCATCCACCACAGCGAAGTAGGCAGCTTCAGTATCTACACCATGGAACCCGGATCTTTCATCAGTAAATTTACTGTTAAAGAAGGGGTTCACATGGTTAAGACATTCATTGTAACCAGCCTTAAACCCAGCTTGACGCTCACGCTCGGTCATTTCATCAACCGCAACCACATTCTCAGGCGCGTCAAGGATGGTCTCAACAATCTGAACACATAAGAATAACAAGATCACAAAAGGCAAACAGAAAGATAACAAGGACACCAGATACTTACATACGCAATACCATGCTCACGGATCCAGACACGATCTGCAGTAACTTGATCCAAAGAGGTGGTCAACCCATCTCTGACCTCTTCAGCTTGCTTTGCCCGCGCCTCAGCCTTAGTAGCGCGGGCATTCACCTCCTCAAGGATAGCCACTCGGCTCTGCACTACCGCCTGTTCACAAGCAACGCAGAGAAGTATAAACAAATAAAACCTTACAAGGAAACAACTCATGTGTAGTCATAGTTCATACCTTGAGTTCCTCAACAGACTTGTTTAGCTTGGTGCGATCAGCATCCGCGTCTTCAAGCGCCTTGGCAGCACGCGCCTTAGCATCTTTTAACGCAGTTACACCATGTGCCTCCGCCTCTTTTACAGCCGCTTCAGCAGTGGCCTTTTCCTTCGCCAGAGCAGCATTCGCAGCCTTGAGATTATTCAACTCCTGGCGTACACGGAAAAGTTTTTCATTCTCTCTAGCGCAAGCTTCCCTCCAACCCTTGCGCTCATCAGAAAGCAATTTTGGAAGAGAACGAACCAGTTTCAGGCCGGCGGATGCGGCCCAAGTCTCAGTCTGCTTCAACTTCTCAAAAGCAGCTTTATCTTTCTCCAACTGCTCCGCACCCTTCCGTGCAGCCTTCATCATCGCTTTAGCTTCAGCCCGCAACCGAATACTTTCCTCTTCTCTGCGAACTAAGTCATTATAGTCTTCCATAATCGAATTCGCAATTATGGAACTTCCAACAAGCATGGAAGAAAGTTGATTAATGCGGTGCTGGTGAGGTAAGCCGCGCACACGAGCAGTCTCAAACAGGATCCCCAAACCACCCAAAATCTACCTGCATGCAGAGGCATCATTCGAAACATCATCCCCATGCATAACATTCCAAGGGGAACGGTGGTAGTCAAGACCCCGTTCTATCGAATAAGAGCGGTAATAGAACTCCAATTCGCTCTCTACAGGTTGAATTGGAGGCTGATCTTCAATCCCTGTGCCCGCGGCAGTAAACCCAGAAGCTTTTTCAGGGGACTTTGGTTTCTCACCCCGATTACCACCACCCTCCTGCGGATCAATTAAGTTGTTGGATGAATCCAACGTATCAACAATGGTCGCACCCGCGGTCTCCTTCGCGGTCTCCTCCGCATGAACAGATGGCGGAGTACCAACCCCTTTAATAGGGCTCTTTCCATCATCCTTATGGACTTCCACGTCCACCACTGTCGGAGAAGAAGGAGGGGTGGCGAACAAAGAGACCGGTTCTTCCCGGCTTTCTATACAAAACAGAACACATCTATCAGTTACAACTGCGACAACAACACTTGTATAACATATTATCAACTTACCAGTTGTAACCGAAGGTTTTGGCCTCGGAATCGCGGTCGCCCGAGTCTTCCTCAACTTTGGAGCTTTTACCCCACCAGCAGCATGGGCACCTCCTTTCCTTTTCTTATCATCAACGGGCTCAGTACCCGCTGATGAACCACCCGCAGCCGCAGACCCACCTGGAACACCCAAACCCTCAAGGGTATCAGACCCTACTACGTAATTGTCATATTTGTGGACACGAGTACGAAGGATACCTGCCACCTCCGGCACCAATGGGGGAACGACAACCTCCTCATGCGTCTTCTTCTGACGCTGACGCTTAAAAGCAAATTTCACCACAGTCTCTTCTGACGCTGCGTTTTCATTACAAAACAGTCATTAGAGATAAAATTACTCAAAGAAAATAACAAGAAGGCATAAGTACTATACCTTTACCCCCGGCAGCACCGCACTGAATGCCACCTCATCAGGCATCCGGAATTTGCCAATAATGGCGCGGTTCCATCCTTCCTCACCCGCTTTACACGTCACTATATGAACCTTGCCCTCGAAGTCAGGACAAAACATCCTCCATAACGGAGCCTCCTCTGTCAATCCATATACAAAGATTGTTAATACAAACAAAAGTAACATCAATACAAAAATGAAGAAACACCTACCACCGTTCTTTTCCCGGAGCACAGGCCTTGCATTCCTGCTCAGCCTGCCAATCATCATCTGAAGTACCCATAACTGCTTATTATCCAACTTAAACCAACCAATGATCCGCAACCGCGAGAACCAATCCACCGTACCTTCTGTGGGGATACTAATGTTCTTCGTGATGATCGTCCCCGTCACGTTCCTAAACTGCAAGTTTGCAGTGATGGCAACAGCCTTAACATAGAAGAACTTGGTCTTCAATTTGGTCATACCCTTCGGTGGGACCATCAACTTGGGAGCATGTTCCCGTTGGCGAAAAGAATAGAAACCCAGTGACACGCCCAACTGGTAAAAACAGCGGAAATCCCCTACAATAGGCTCTATACCCAAAGCACGAAAGGTGTACTCAAAATTCTGAATTCGGATCATCCCCAATGGACTTACCTGAGAAATATGGAGTTTGTAATACTCCAATACATCCACCACAAAAACAGTCAAAGGCAACCAGAGATTGCAGTCTCCAAAAAAGTCAGCAAACATAGTAACATATCCCGTCGGAGCATCACCGGTGGTGTCACCTTCCTGGGGATACAAAGGTCCATACTCTGGAGGCATTTGAGTTTTCATCAACAACGTATCGAACGACGCCTTCGTCCACCTCAAAACCGGCAAATTCTTGCCCGAAGCATTAACTTCAGCCTCTTCCTCCTCCGGGGCCACCGGAGACGACGGCTCAAGGTTCTCAACCGGAGTAGACAAAGGATTAGATGGTTCAGCCATTGGGGAAAAGAAACAAAGAGACAGTTGAGTGCAAGAAACTCGAAAAAATCTCACCGGAAAATCAAAGGTTTTGATCGGAGCAGAGGAAGAAACCAACTTTCTCTCACCGGAAATGTTTTGAAATTTTGAAAAGTGATGGGAAACCCTAAACGATTTCCCCTTTTATACTCATCGCAATTAATGCGACCACAGAAACCGAACAGATGTGCAATACGGAGCCCGTCATACGCTGCCACGTACGAAGCGACGGTTTCTCTGACGGTTATCACGCGTGCGTGGCCGTACACGCGCCTGACATTACATGAGTTTATGCACTCCTGCTACAGTGCATTTATTACCTTGGGCAGTGCAAACGTCCTTTCATTTCAGCACATGCCAGCTAAATCTCACCAACTTTCACTAACCGCACGTGCGGTCTACAACATTCAGAAAAAGCGACATGTGAAGACAAAACTCACGTACGCGGCATGCGGTCTTTATGGGTTCTCATACAACAACTCAGACCACATGTCGTTTTTTACATACCCCCTCAAAAAATAAAAAAATATATATATGCACTATATAAAGGGGGATGATCAAGATCTTCATATCTCCACTCCCACACGTGGAATATGCGGAGATGACACACACGAGCCCGCACAGGTGTGTCAGATACTCGGAACCAGCACTGTTCTTTGGACTGCGAAAACCGCATCTAAGGAACAGGAAATCCGCAATGCCATAAAGCGTCTTCAAGCTTCAAATCCCTCATCTCCGGTTCACAACACGGAGGGGATACAAACGGTCTCCCACGAGACAAAGGAAGGTTAAAATGTGCGAACGCACATCAGCAATCCTGCCACCTGAACCTTCAAGAGCCACATTCGGTACAACACTCTTTTAAAGCGAGTCTTCTACTACAAACCGCAGACACTCATGAGTAGATGCGGCCGCTCCATGAACATGGAAACGGTAGCTACAGAAGAGCCACGACTAAGTCGTCACACAGATGACCAAAGCTACTCTAAGGAAAACTGTTCACTAACACCCTGTGAAGGAAAGTAGCTACAGAACGAATGCGGCCGAGTTTTACCCAGATTCCTAAGTATCCGCGGTGATCTCATTGAGCAACAAGCCAAGCAATAGTGGTAACAAGTCTACTTATGACTTTTTTACCTACCGATTGACCGCATAGAATAAACAATGGTGGGCACAAGCATGCCTGTGACCATGTTTATTTGCCCATTGTTCAACTGAACGATTCGCATTGTTCGACCAAACATGGCCAACAATGACGGAAGAATCCTCAAGTTGTTCGACCAAGTAGGGCCAACAACGTTCAGAAACGAGGTAACCGCAAAGGACGTGCGGTTACTTGAGAACTAAACTGGAAGAACACGAATATCCCACAGACTGGGGATCAACGTTTCATGTCCAGTTCACAAACAGATAGCGCCGACATGGCACTGAACACATTGCATCCGCAGCCGCAAAGGTTACAGCTAGAGTTGCGGATACTGATGAGTTCATACTCATTCTCCGTCACCATCTCAAAGGTTGGTTCGACACACCAACAGATGGCGATCAGGATTGATGACATCAGAAAAAGGTAGACAAGCTGAGAATTTCGCATCAGACGGAACATACTCACCGGTCCGGAAGAGGCGTCACACGACTCTACCGGATCTCCGGCTTGATTTACTTGAAGCAGTAGCCACCAGTCTGGCCTAGAATCTTCTCCAAACCGACTTCAAAAGTACCCAATCGACATAATAGTCCAGTACTCCTCCCACCGGCAACTTGCATGAGGAAGGAACACTGGACTGGGGGGACTTGAAGGGGTATGGTCCCAAATCTCGCACCCAAGCAGTCACGAGTGACCATCACCTTTATCAAATACTCCCACCAACAATAACTTATCTGCGTCTGTGCGGGCACGTGCGAACGCAGCGGTCGAATCCAATCGGTCAAGTGATGAGAAGACTTGTGTATGAAAAAGGGTGTTACACATAGCGATGCGGCTTAGCACCACATCATATGAACATTTTCGTCACGACAAGTAGGGGTGTTCATGAACCGATCTGATCCGATCGAGGGTCTGCTCATGCTCTGATTGAATTACAACCGATCCGATCCGAGCGGATCAAATTTTCAAAACCAAGCGCAAAAGTGATGCTCTTGCTCGGATTGAATTTGAATCAATCGGCTCGGTTTCTCTCGGTTTTCATCAAATCCTAAAAAAAAATCGAGCGGATCGTTTTCGCTCGATTGAATGATAAGGCTTCGTTCAACAAAAACAAATTCTAACTTAAGTAAAACATGTCCAACACTTTACCAACAAAAGCAATACATAACTCAAATCATGATTCTAAAAATGTTCTAAAAATAAAGTGCGAATACAAATTGTCATTTAGTTCAAAAGCCATAAACTTCTTCTTTAAGCTTGATCATCTTCATCCACAAAATTCAACTTCAAATCAACATATAACCTATAAAAACAAGCATTAAACAAAACCATTAAGTTCTACACATTGCATAACAACTTTCGGGTCGTCCTCTCCGTCAGTCAGATCAACATGAGCAGCCGGATCCTCCTTTGATTCTTTGTAAGAAGACATCCTACCCAACATAACAGAAGTAAACAAATAGAAGTTAACAAACAATTATAACAGAAACTCAGAAACATACATACAATCTGTGTATGTATGTTACCAAACAGAAACATAACATAAACAATCTGATTACCAAACATAAACGATTTAACATACAGAAACAATCTGGATAACATACCAAACAGAAACATAACAGAAACATACGATTTAACGATTAATTAACATAAAAACATACTATAACAAACATACAGAAGTGGTGTGTATACAAGTCAAAACTAAATCCAAATCCAAATGGACATTTAATCAAACAGGTGGTGTGCATGATTATAGTCATAAAATAATTAAATATAAAAAGTTACACATGAACTTTACAGTGGTGTGTTACATTTCATTAGTTAGATTCCAGACATTCACGCGTTTTTTGGGCTGCCCATGGACTCTTTTAGTCTTACCCACGAAAGGAAATTGGACTTGGTTTAATTTTGAGCCCAAGCCACATATATAGTAGAGTAAACTGCATTTAACATGGAGACGATCGGTACACACAATTGGAAATCAAATCTTTAAGAATCAGGTAATAATCTACATACAATCAAGTTTGTTTTTTTCAATGTCAAAGTTAGATCGCTAACATCGTGCCGCCAGTGGAACCACTCGATCATATCCATCTCCACTAGGCAATAATGTGGGAAAACCGCCTTTATCCCACCCAAAAATGTTACTAGGCTATGATGCCATGGGCTCCATACAATCAAGTTACACATGCGTTGGAGTAACAAAAGATGCATTTTATGATATGCAAATGAAAAGGTAATTAAAGTATCCCATGTATTAAGTTATGCATTAATGAGGTCAGGATTTTTTTCCTACGGGTTTGGAAATTTTAAAGGGGCGAACGATCGATTGTCTATCAATAAATTTCGGTTTTTTTCTACGGGTTTGATACGTCTCTATGTACCTACGCCCCTGACATCAGCATAAATAGATACACAATAGCATATAACATTCTAGAGGCTATAACATTTTTAGCGTTTTTTTTTGTTTTGGTTTAGCTTACACCCTGAAGAAACAAAGTCCACAAATCAAGGCTAAAATGTCAGATCGGGGATGGATTTAAGTTACGAACATGGATGAACAATTGTGAATTTGAGTATGCACATGAGTATGTGTAGGGACTCTTCGAAGAACATGGGTGGGAGAAAAACAAATACACACACGGAATATTATATTCCCACACATACGAATGATGACATCAGTGGGTGTTTACACCCTTGTAGTATACCACGGTTATTAACCCTTTTTTAACTAACCAACACACCTATTGACTTTTATTATTTACAGTTTGAGTTTTCTATTCTAATATTGACTTTTCATTTTACTTCTAAAATTTCTGAATTTCTTGATTAGAATTCTTCTTCCAACATAAAATGATGACTTTGTGAACACTTCAAATGTGTAGTTGGCTTTTGTTTTCACCAACGTACTTGTGGTAGTATATTTTGATGGATTTTTTACTGTTCCGCTCATTGGAACTCCAAAATGGGCTTCGAACATGGCTGGGATACCTAATGCAATCACCGCTACCTGCCAGTTTGAAAACCAACTGTAAACTTTGACTTTCAAGTCATGAATTGCCACTAGAAACCGTTTCAAACTCAGGCTAGTGGGTATGGTTGATGGACCATCCTTGATGATGATCCGCCACGTAGGCGCCACGTCATCATTCTCCCAAGAATGGTCCATCCTCCAAAACTAGAGGGCATGGTTAAGTTGGTCCTAGTCATCATCCTCCACCACTTTTATGTTTTTTTATTTTTTTTAATCTTCTATTTTTTTAACATTTAACAAATATACTAACAAAATATTTTCATTAATATTAAAACCACATTACATAAACATAAAAAAAAACATAAAGTTAATAAAAAAAAACATAAAGTTAATAAAAAAAAACCAAAGACTTAAAAAAAACATAGACTTAAATAATATTATGCTTCTTCATGATGTCGTTTTGAAGTTTTTTCAACATCGAACGTTTCGGCTCGGGTTCGTCCTCGACATTCATCATCATTATTTCCCATTCCTTGAGTCGAATTTTTTCATCAAAAATTCGGATTTTCTCATTCGACAACCGCACCTTCTCGCGTAACTTTTCTTCCTCTACACGAGCTTTTTCTTCCGCGGCCCGGTCCTTCGCCTTCGTCTTTTGGGCCGTGACGTCATTGTACACTTTTAAGTGTTCCATAAACTCAACCATGTTCGGGTCCACCATTTCCTTTTGTTTCCCCTTGGCCCGCTCCTTCTTTGATTTGTCTCGGCCCGATGGACGCTCCGGCTCATGTACGGCGTACTCCTCTTCGTCAAAGGCGACGTCATCATTTAAGTTTAAGTTACACCTCGCGTCCGATCCACCGGCGCTAAAACTACTCGTTTCCGATGTTTTTTGCCGTTTCGCCATCGCCACCTCGTTGGGGATCGGCCTCCATTTTGGTTGGTCTTTTACAACCATCCATGCGCGAGCGTGAGCAAAATTGGTATTACTATTGTTCGACTTATACTTCTCCAACGCCATTCGGAACACATCGTCGTCGCTCATGCCGCTACGACGGTCACTTGTATATAGTTTATTATATTCCTCGCAAAACCTATTGATGAGCGAGTTCATTTTCCGCCACTTTGCTGAGACCGAATCGACATCTCGATACGCGCCTTGACCCATATAGTCGAGAAACTTCGCCAAAACCTTTGCCCAAAACCCTTCACCCGATTGTTTATTATCTATAAAAAACAAAATATATAGAGTGTTAAGTAAATAAATAAACTTTAAAAAAAACAAACTTTAAAAGAATTAAAAAAACCCACTGTTAAAGTAAATAAAAAAAACAAATTCTATAAAAAACAAACAAAAAAACCCACTGTTAAAGTAACTAAAAAACAAAAAAACACTAGTACAAAACAGATTTTTTGCAGCATTGGATTTGATTTGTAGAAGCGTTTTCCAAACGCTTCAAAAAGTGGTGCCTCAAAAAATAGTTTTTCTTTTGAAGCGTTTATAAAGACATTTTTAGCAGCGTTTAGGAAAAAATAAATTAAAGAATAAATAGTTTTTAAAAGACATTTTTTACAGCGTTTTGAAAATAAAATAAAATAAAGAAAAAATATATTTGTAGCACATTTCGCTCTGGGTATGTTGACCGTAATGTTCCCTTGTGTTCGGTAATGTATGGAGCAATACAAGCCATGTGTTTCAAGACCTCAAAATGTGCAAGTTGTAAATCATCATGGTTTGGGAGGATTGATTTCATTCCAACACCTCCTTTCCCTGCAAGTCTACCCGAGTGGCGAGATTGAGGAACACCAATACTTTTGACACCATCCAAATAACCTGTGAATAAACCAGTTATTACATTGTAAATTATAACTAATGAAACTTATATATATTACTATATATACTACAAATGTTATGAAATCAATACCTGTGCAAAACTCAGCCACCTCTTCAGAAGTATATCCTTCAACAATGCTACCCTCAGGTCGATTATGGTTTCGTACATAACCTTTTAAGAAACCCATATATCTTTCAAAAGGGTACATGTAGCGTAGAAATACAGGGCCACATGTCTGGATTTCTCCTACGATATGGATTACAAGGTGAACCATCACATCAAAAAAAGATGGAGGAAAGTACATCTCAAGTTCACAAAGCGTGATGATAATTTCTTTTTGCCACTCATTAAGTGACTCGGGCTCAATAACTTTTGAGTGTATCTTGTTAAAAAACAAGCAAAGTTTTGTAATTGTATGTCGGAGGTAATCCGGTAACAATCCTCGTACTGCAATTGGAATCATATGTGTCATCAAAACATGACAATCATGAGACTTCATACCAAGCAATTTTAAATCTTTCATCGACAACAGCTTTTTAATGTTTGCCGAATAGCTGGATGGAACTTTAATATCTTGTAAACATTTACAAAACTTTGTTTTTTCATCTTTTGACATAGTATAGCACGCAGGTGGCAGATAAAATTTTCCTCCGGGTGTCGCGACAGGAGCAAGTTTTTTACGTATTCCCATTTCTTCCATGTCTTTACGGATATTAATCCCATCTTTAGTTTTTCCGGGTATGTTTAACAATAAGCCTATCAAGCTCTCACATACATTTTTCTCTATATGCATTACATCTAGACAATGTCGAACTTGTAAATTCTTCCAGTAAGGTAAATCCCAAAAGATTGACTTTTTTTTCCAAATGGCTTCTTTCTCAACCCGATTTCTTTTTCCCAACACAACATTCAGTTTTTCAACTCGTGAAAATGCATTAAATCTTTTCCTCACTGAACGGTCCTCAACAGTTCCGTCAAACTCCTCTTTTTTATTTCGATAATTATGACCTTGGGGAAGGAATCTTCGATGTCCCATGAATACAATTTTTTTGCAATTATTTAACCACATAGAACTTGTATCATCTTCACAAACAGGACAAGCTGACTTACCTTTCGTCTTGTATCCTGACAAATTACCATATGCTGGAAAATCACTTATGGTGCAAAAAATCATGGCCCACAATTTAAAATATTCTTTCTTATAAGCATCATATACTTCTACACCTGTATTCCATAGAGTTTTTAAGTCATCAATTAAAGGAGACAAATAAACATCAATGTTATTACCAGGTTGTTTAGGACCTTGAATCAACAAAGACATCATTATGTATTTTCGTTTCATGCATAACCACGGTGGAAGATTGTAGATGCATAGAAGAACTGGCCATGTACTATGACGACTACTCATGTTTCCAAAAGGGTTGAACCCGTCTGAACTAAGTCCAAACCGTATGTTTCTTATCTCGTTACCAAACTCAGGAAACATGTTATCAATATTTCTCCATTGAGGTGAATCCGCTACATGTCTTAATTTTCCATCCTTTACACGGCTATCTGAATGCCAACGCAATAACTTTGCTTCTTTCTCATCTGAAAATAACCGTTTCAGTCTAGGTATAATTGGGAGGTACCATAACAATTTAGCTGGTGGTCCATTTTTTGTCACGTCATCGTTAACTTCATCTGTTTCAAATTTACGCTTATACCTTGACACACCACAATAAAAACATTTATGATCTTGCTTGAAATCCTTTACATACAACATACAGTCATTTGGACATGCATGTATTCTTTGAACTTCTAATCCCATCGGACACGTCATTTTTTTTGCTTGGTATAACGAAATTGGTAACTCATTACCTTTCGGAAGAATGTCATGTAAAAGCACTAATAGATCTGTGAAACTTTTATCACTCCATCCGTGTTTTGACTTTAAGTTAAACAACTTCAACACAACATCTACTTTACTAATCTCAGAACCGGTATATAATGGTTTTTCTGAATCATCAATTAGCTGCTTTAACTTTTCTTGATCGATATCATCAACATTAGTCTCTAAATCATTAAGCATTTCACTTAAATTGTCATTAGGGACATTAAAATTGTCATTGGGGACATTTAAATTGTCATTGTCGTGATTGCCTAAACTAATTGACGACGTGCCATGTTCAACGCGTGATTCCCCATGCATTGACCAACAAGTGTTTTTAGGCATAAAACCATCTTTCATCAAATGAAACTCTATATCTTTGACATCATCATATTGTTGGAAATTTTTACAAATCATACAAGGACACCAAATCTTTTGACTTCCAACATTCAATCTATTAGCTTCGGCAACTTTAATAAAACTTTCTATGCCATCCATATATGCTGAGCTAGTACGTGCACTATCGTACATCCATTTTTTACGATCCATCTAAAAATTAAAATAAATAAATAAATGATATAAACGTGTGTGTGAAAAAAACGATAAATGAAATTAGCAGTATTTCAATCTATCAATAAACAACGAAAATAAATGGAGTATTAACCATATATATAAAAATAAATGTAATATAATAAGAAACTTCTAACCTAAATGGAATTAAATGGTGGTTTTTAATGACTTTCAACCTGATTAACTTTTGTGTCGCTCAAACTATAAATAAACTAAATAACTAATACGTAAATACATATTGTTTATTATTAATTATATAACATTATATTATCAACACGTGTAATACACGAGGTTGTAACCTAGTAAAATAATACAATCAAATTAGAACCTAAATTGTATGAGCATTTGGTATCGGGTACTAGATGTTGATGTAATTAAGGGGCACTTTTTTTTTATGAAAAAAACCCGATATGTATATTTAAATATTTTTTTAATAGGGTACATCCGTACAAACACCAACATATGCCCCTACTTACAAAACTATTCTTATGGTTTAGATTAGTTATTAACCACTTTGGCATTAGGTTTAGACTTTTAGTGAGCCCAATACCCCAGTTTCGTTAAGAACTAAGGACACGTTTTTTCAAGCTCGAACAGAGTGCACGAATTCTCAGGGCCGGCCCTGATCTGTGATTATTATAGGTTGGAGAAGACGAATTATGGAGTTGTAGTAGAGGACGAACGGTTTAGGATTAATATATAGTTATATACCTAAGAATGAAACTTTGAAACTTTCAGTAGATAATTACAACCGACATAATTTTATTAATGTAAAACTTATATTTTTATTATTAATTATTATAAAACGGCTTCTAGAAAATAGGTTATGAATTAAAACTTTGAAACAAATATTACTTAAGTATTTTATATATGTGTAAATAATTATTTGGCTTGGATTTAGAACTTAATTAAATTTGTTCTTAATTGCTAAATTCACATAATAGTTTTCAACTTTTATAATAACTTATTAAAAATAATTGATCGTATAAATTTCAATTCACCGACTTGATAATCTTGAAATTTCAATATTTAGTAAATATAGTACTATTATAGTAAAATATAGTGTCAAAACTTGTCAGAGGACATGAGGGTTAAAAAATTAAAACAAAACAAAACACTTATTTAATTTTAATACATATATAAACATAAATATATAATTATGTAACCAAATTTTCTAACCTGTATGATGATGGTTGAACCAAGTCTTTTTTTTTCAGACGGTTCTTTCTGATGATACGCTTGATATTGATGCTATTAAGAAAGACAAGCCAATACATAAATGGATTAATTAATTAATAAGTATATATAAAAACAAATATAATATAATTAAAATTTCCAGACCTTTGAGGAAGAATTAGATGAATTTAATGGGATTGGTGAGGAATTGCGGAGGATGGAAGGTTGAAGGTGACCAATTCTGTATTTTTTTTAGGATGATGAGTTATTTAGGTGTGATATTTATATAGATAGGTATTGGAAACTGATTAGGTTGATAAATTTTTTTTTTAAAAAATACGAAGTAACAAGAGATAACATGTTATCGGATGAAAAAGGGTGTTCCTAACCATATAGGTTGGGGTTTAAATTACTTAGAATAAAATAAAATAATAAAATTAAAATAATTGGAACGCTACAAACGAACGAAAACCTCAAATTAAAATATCAATTTTCGGTTAAAACTTAATAACAAATATTATATTGAGTCGCTTCTAAGATATTGTGTTTTACAAGAAACAATTAAATATTAAATAAAAAATGAAAACCGCTTCTAAATAGATTTTGGAAAATTAACTGTAAAATGATTCTCTTTTGTAGCGTTTTGTGATTCAACCGCTTCTATTAAAAATATTGGAACGCTTCAAAAATCGACTTTTGTACTAGTGAAAACAAACAAATTCTATAAGAAACAAAAAAAACAATTTCTAAAAGAATTAAAAAAAAAACGAAATGTGAAGTAAAAAAAAAAACAAAACAAATTAAACTTATAAAAAAATACGAACCTCTAACCGGGTTGTCAGACGTGCCAATGTAGGCCTTGGCTAAGGCTTCTTCTTCGATTGGCGTCCACTTTTGCCCCTTTGCTTTGTTTCGTTTTCCTTTTCCTTTAGGCGGTTGGGTTTCGGGAACAACCTCCACATCGTCGTCGGGTTCGGATTGATGAAAGGATTGTTGAACGGGTGGTGTCGGGTTCGGTTGGAAATTATAAGCACCCCACATCATCATTTGTTGTAGGGCTTGATTTTGAGAAAATTGAGCGAATTGGTTTGGCGAGTGTTGGAATGATGCAAACGCATTTGATGAGTATTGCGAGAATTGGTTCGGTTCTAACGTCGGATAATATCCCGGACCCGAGAAAACATGTGGTTGGGTCGGGTTGATGGGAGTCGTCGGGTTATATGGATTGTTCGGGTCGCTCGGGTTGTTGAAAGGATCCATGCTAAAGTATAAGGTTTATAAAAGTGGAAGAAGATTTATAAAAATTATGTGAGAGAGGGATGAGATGTTGTGGTTAGTTTGGTGAATGAAAGTGAAAATGGAATTGAAATTTATAAATAATAATAATATTACCGTTACTTTTTGAAAAAAAAATTGAATTTTTTTTTTATTTAACGGTCACTTTTTCATTGGGCCCCACCATTTATGGATCGTCGCAAACGTCTAGCTGCGGATGGGGAGGACGGGACGCGGGGGGGGGGGGGGGGGGCGGCACGGTGTTTGGACCGTCGCCGACCCAGGATGATCCGGGGACGAACCCCATGCCGACTAGCCTCATACCCATAGTGAAACCTGACTGCAAACGAAATAGTATTTCGGAAATACCACCTATGTTTTTTTTCTTTGTGACAGGGTTGAAGCTTATAACCTAACTGTTTCAGCTAAAAGTATGTTTACACTATCTCATTGACCATGCAAAAATAAAAATAAAAATAAAAAAAATAAAAGTAAAATTTTGGATGATAAAGCTTAATTGTGAGTTTCTTTTAGAGAGTTGTGAACTTTAGAAATTGTTTTTATGAAGAATAACATTCCATGCCCACTATCTTTATGCCAAAATCAGTAGTTGAACTTCTAATATTATTTAAACAATAACATCAAGCATATTTTAGTAACGTATAAACATTAGTTGCTTTTAATTTTTAAACTATGTTTTTTTTTCCAACTTTTAGATTATTTGAGTTCCACCACCACATCATCTTTTTCTACACAAATACTAAAAAACCGAAAGGCCCAGTGCTATCTCGGGTGCAAAGCCATCTATGAAATATTGTACCTTTGGAGATAGACAAAATACGTTTTAAGAGACCCGTGTTCAGCACCAATACGAACGGTTAACGGGTTAGTTCACTCATTTTGCAGTCAAGACTACTCATTGAAGACTTTTTAGTTCCACTCATTTTGCATTCAAGTGATGGCGTTGGTTATAGTTCCACTCATTTTTACTAAAATGCTTCCATGTTGAAAAAGTTGATCACAACTAATGCCACTCTCAAAAATATTTCACAAGTAATGTAAACTCCATTGTAAATGGCGAATTTATATGGGTTGTAGCCTTTGTCAGTCATAATCAGAGAATGTGTAAGAGATTAATCATTGGTGAAGGTACAAAAGCCATTCTAAATGGCGAATTCTGCACCTTATGCATTATTAATGGCGAAATCTGCCCAAAAGCCATTATGAATGGCGAAATTTGAAAAGTTCTGAAAATTAAAGCTGAAAAAGGTACTTACAAGATTCCATCATCTTCAGCAGCTTTTTCAAAGCTTCATTTTTATCCGAGACACTCATCATCTCTATTACTCGCCATCATCATCATCTTCAATTCTAATCAGTCTTCATCTTCATCGTTAGAACCTGCAACTTCGCCGGCACGATTACAGTCTACCATCTACATCATCATCATCATCTTCCATCGGAGCACCACCACTGAACACCGTTCATCTTCTCCGACGTGACCTCCGGCTACCATCACTGTTCTCGTCACCGTATAGCCACCCTCAACATCCACCATCCCTCGTCTCCGCACAACCGCCGTAGTCCTTCGTCATCTCCACTTTACCTCCGTTCATCATCGGACTTTCATCTCCGGTCATCTTCTCCGTTCACCTATCACTGTTCATCATCATCTTCATCCATAATCACACACCTCCGCCACCATTAATCTCCGTTGACCATCGAACCACCATCATAATCTCCGTTCACCCATCACTTGCAGAATTCATCATTTTAAATGGCATTATGTTCAGAACTTTTAACTTTTCGCCATTTGTAATGGAGAAGTGTGCATGCTTTTAAAAATTTCGCCATTATAAATGGCATTATGTGCAGAATCTTTTACTTTTCGCCATTTGGAATGGCTTTGGTCCAGAATTTTGAACTTTTCGCCATTTGGAATGGCTATTTAACCTGACTTTGGCAGTTGGCAGATTTCGCCATTATAAATGGCTATGGTACCTTTTCAAATGATTTGTCTCTTACACAATCTGAATATTCCTTACACAACCCTAGGACTCCTAGAATTTCGCCATTTTGAAAGGCTATGGCATTATTTGTGAAATACTTTTGGGAGTGGCATTAGTTGTGATTTTGTTTTGAAAAGAAGCATTACTACTGCAAAAAACTCCAACCATCGCCACTGCAACCGCCGCCACCACAACAGTTCTTACTTTTGAAACAGAAAACCATTCAAATCTTGATTTCTTAACAAAAATACTTCAGATCTTTCACGGATCTAGGGTTTCTGCAACTATAAACATGGTTTTAAGTACATGTCGCCGGAAAACCGAGGTGAAGGGGAGGGGTTCACGATGGCTTGCAGAGGCTAGCATTGGTGATGGTGACCATTGTCTTTTAGGAGAGAGTAGAAGCAGTTGTAGATTACTAGTGCTAGTGGTGGCGTTGATTTGTAGCCCATTATATATATTATAGACTAAATATAGACAGCGTGGTCTGTAACTGCAATTTGGGTAAATCCTGACCCTTTAAACTCTCTAACTTTTAATCTGGACCATTTAAACTCTGAAAAAAACTGAAAACATGGCGGTTGGTGGAAGTTTTACATTATCTCTCCTAAAAACATGGCAGTTGGTATTATCTCTCCTAATCAAATTGCAGTTTATAATAACGTGGGCTAAAAACATGGGATCAGTTTACAATATTCATATATAAATTTCGCTCCCTGTTTATTATCCGACAACCTTCCCTGGTGCAATCTAAAATTCTCATCTTCATCTCAATTTCCTTCTATAATTCTTCATAGGTTTGTGTAATTCTACTTTAATTAGTTCAAATTTCCGTTTTCTGCAATCTAACGGTATTCAGTTTCCTCACTTTTTCTTTTTCTTGACAATGGAAATAGCGGATTGAGGCCTTTTTGTACAGAAAGATGGCATCTTTACGTACGAAGACGGGGAGTGGCAACAAGGCAAGGGAAACGATTGTGGTGTGGTTAAACCTTCAAGGCGAAGATACCACAACTACAGATCCTTCAAGTTTGCAAGGTCAGTTCTTAGTTTAATTATATATCAAGTGATTTATAAATCTTCAAGGCGATATGTCGAGGTACCAGGTTTGTGCGATTTGAGGTGCAATCGAGAGGCTAAGGTCATGATTTTCTTCTGCAAACCGTGTTCCAATTTCGATTTTTATTTAGGTTTCAAAGCTTTAAAATACTTAATGATTAATTTCTTATGAAGTTGTATGCTTAACATGTACTAGGTTTCCTCATTGATGATTTGAGTATAATTTTATGATTTGAAGATGCAAGGTCAAAGAATGGATACAGTTCCGATGTCCTTGTAAGTGATATCTTTGTTTTTTATCAAGTGATTCTCATGAATTCATATGGTATATTTTGATGTCCTTTTTTGGTAAACATTTACAGTTCAGAAGTTGAAGAAGAGGGTGAGATAGTTTTCTATTCTACAAAGTCACAGACTCATAGCTATTAAATTATTCATGTGGTAAGGTCTCTATATTTTTGAATACTTGATTCTAATTTCTACATGGTCAATTTTGGTTTGAAGAATTCTGTCTGTTATTCTATTTTGGTTGTACACTTGATGAATTTTGCTCAAATCTAGCATGAGGTTGGCAGTTCCATCATTTAATTGTAGCACTTGAATGTTGAAAAGCTAAAGAAGATGGCTGGTGATGCTTGCACGGGCGTGAAGGGTAGCATGAGAAGGAATGTTCTTTATAATAAATATAGTTTTAAGTGAAAGGTGAAAGAAGAGAGATTTGGTTATGAACAGCGTGTGAAGTCAATTGTTGTTAAAGTCGAAATGATAAAATTTCACCAGACATCAGCTTTCTTCTAAATTTGCTTGACAAGAGGACCCAAATATTAAATTCCCTATTGTTGTATCGGTGACAACTTTACTGGAGTGTTGTTACTTCTAGTAGCAATGGTCAACAAGCCGGTTTACCAGCAAGTCAAATGGGTCAATATGGGATCAATGTGGTGGTTCAAGCCATGTTGTTAGCTGCAACAGTTGTGGTGGTATGGGTCATGGATCTATGAATTGTCTATGTGCTGTAAATGGCCTAGTGTGAATAATGTCTATAGCTTATGGTGGTGGAGATTTGCCACATGGAAGATATGGGAGTGCATCCGATCATTATGTTGGTGGTTGTTGACTATGAGGTTTAAACTCACACACCTCACATACACACGCTAATAATGTAAACACTGCTTTACTAGTGAACTTGTACTCATATAATTGCAGGTTTATTTAAATTTGATGTGTAAGTTTGAGATGAATATTGCATATTCTCGTAGCAATAGAAGACAAGCTGTCTCAATTTTGGTTTGACTTTCATGCTTTTGATTGGTTTAGTGTAGAACGAAACAGTTGATTTGGTGGATCTATCAATTTGTCAAACGATTGTTTACGAATCACTTTTATTGTGTGCCAAAGGTTGGGTTGGCATTTGCTTTATATAGTTGAGATAAGTCACAATCTAAAAGTACTAATAATTGGTTGTTATATCTACTTTTATACTAAACACCACCTTAAACAAATAATATATTTGTTTAAATGCAAAGAACCCGTCCACCGGACGGGTACACTACTAGTTCAACTGGGACAATGAGAAAGCCAAACAGAATTAAAATCGGAATTATAATCTTGATGGTTCGGGTCGAGTATGGGTTAAGTCGGATACGGGTCAGCAGAGAATTAATTTTAACATGTTTACTTTATGGGTTTTGATTGTGTCAAGTAAATTAAATAGTGGGTCATTCATGGGTTTGTTCACTATTTTTTGGGATATTTTCGAGTGCAGTATTTATGTAAGGTGTTTGATTGGCATGAAAGTAGAGAAAGTTGAGCAGCAAGTTTCTATTTTCATTCATTTCTAATTCGTAAATAACAGTTAGAAACCCAACAAAAGATACTGCGTTTGGAGTTTCCAATTCAGTTGGGATAATGGTAAAAAAAGTTACCAGACATTACTTTTTAGGTCATTAAAGGAACACAAGTTAAAGTTCTGGTTTATATATATATATTTTTTTTTTTTTTGAACGGCAAATTTGGATCACTGACGGACCACTGGAGTATCATCGTGCCACCAGCAGAACCACCCGATCATATCCATCTCCACTAGGCAATAATGCCTATACACAAATTCAGGAGGAAACCCAATAAATCTGGGAAAAACCCCCTGTGGGAATCGAACCCATGACCTAATGGTCATAAGCCTTATCCCACCACCAAAATACCACTAGGCTATAATGCCATGGGTAGTTCTGGTTTATATTATATTCATTAAATGAACATTGCTAGCTTTCATAAAACTATGACGATTAACTTACTTGTAATTCCATTGCCTTCTTAAGTTCTGTCAAAACCTTTTTTGTTGTCGGTCTTTTTTCTCGTTCAAGATGTAGGCATTGGTAGGCAATCTTTTGAAATGTAGTCAATGATTTCGGCAGAATCTCTTCCCTAATTTGATTGAACACCACCTCAGCATGTTTTCCTTCTTCAAAGTTTTTCTTAATGAAATCCGGTAGATAGTGACCCTCATGTTTGTGAATTGCAAACGTTGATCTCCCGCACAAAATCTCAAATAAAACAACACCAAACGAGTAAATATCGGATTCTATGGTTAGGAATCCCGATTGTCTATAAAGTGGGTCCACGTATCCTTTTGTGCCACACGCATGATCGATGATATAGTCTGTTTCCTCATTTATTGAACATATTAGCGAAAGCCCAAAATCAGCCAATTTTGCTTTCCAATCATCGTTTAACAGGATGTTTTCAGTTTTGATGTCCCTATGTATCACCTTTGCTTGTTTTCCTACTCCTCCGTGTAGGAAATCCAACGCTCTTGCAACATCAATGCATATATTAAGTCGTTTCACCCATGTAAGAGAAGTATCATTCAAATACCTATCAAGACTTCCCCTGGACAAATACTCATAGATAAGGACTTTTTCATTATTTTCATCACAGTAGCCTACAAGACCAATGACATTCTCATGTTTATAATCCAAAAGAATTTGGAGCTCACTAAAGAATTGTTGTTCTCCTTGACCAAACCTTGTATCCAATCGCTTTGCAACAGTGGTTTTAAATCCATCTCCATCTTGAAGGTTTCCTTTATAGACTTTACCAAATCCTCCCCCACCGATGAAATTGTCATCATGAAAGTTTTGTGTCACCTGTTTTATGTCTTCAAGTGACATTTTGGGGTTATCCTTGTTGTTGTTCTGTCAAACATATACACCAATTCAAATAAATATATTGATAACTAAATAAAGTGGTAATAGAAAACTAAATTGGTATTATCTTTTTCTAAATATTATGAAAAACTATAAATGATAAGTAAATTGATAATTGGGTCATATCATTGATCACAAACACTGAACAACATGATTTTAATATGATGATAAATGTCCTTTATGAATTAAATATGCACCGTAGTGTGTTTTCTAAAGGTTTTGGATTGTACTTTTATTTATTATTATACTTACGTATAAGCAATTCTAGCAAAGTCCTAACTTGATAGTCTAAAAGGTAGGATTGATAAATTCCTACAATTAATTTTAACAATGAATTTTATGTAACAGTAAACCGTCACATAGATTACTTCTAGGTGTTGATAAACTGAATTTAGAACAGTGACTTACTTGAAAGAATAATGCCTTTTCAAGTTCATTGACTACGACTTTCATTGTTGGGCGTTGGTCTTGAGTTCCCGCCACACATTGGTGTGCAATTGTAATAAACGTGTGCAAAGAATCTGTGACAACCCTCACCAAACCAGGTATCCGTACAAATTAATTAATATTAAATTGCTGCTTAATTACTGTGCTTACTTGAAACTGTGCTTAAACTGCTTACTGATTTCTGATACATACATACTTATGCATCACATTTTATACTGTCACACTATTATTTATACACTAACACCAGTGACAACCTTGATGCACAAAAAGCACAGTGAGCACACTATACGGGATACCCAGTAAACATGCTGACATAACCAGCATCAGGCAGACACTGCCTCTAAGGCTAGTATGAGCCGGGAATACATTGCTACACTGGTAGTGAGTGTAGGGCGGTGAGGATTGTAGAACTGCGTCACTAGGTGAGATTTATAGTGACCGGGTGTGCCTAAAACGTACTTTAAATACAAAATTCTGCGCTTTATTATAAAACTCAGCATTTTAAATTTCTAATACAGTGCAAAAACATTGCAGAACGGTCCCGTATATTTTCCTAAGTACCGGGAATAATTTATGTTACAAAATATATACATAAAGGACCTTTTGCGGTATAATTAAACATTTTAACGGAACGGTACTTAACCGTATAACCGGACATTACCCGGGGCACTAAAATTTTGTCAAATACTTTATTTTATTATTTATGGCTAGTCATGATCCCCGTATGCCATAACACCCGCCTAAAATAAATCAACTAACACATATCACATTACTTACACTTATACACTTTAGTCACAATATTTACATAATACCCCCCCCCCCCCCCCCCCAACGAATTTATTTCCCCAAGTGGGACCCCACATGTCATAACATCATACTCCCTATCTTCTTGCTTGGATTCAATGATCTAGTATTAAGTGTTTTGCTTGTCTATCTATCCAAGATATGTGAAGAATAAATAAAAGTAAGGTCCCTTATAAATGTACATCACTTCACAAGATTTTTGCAACCCATTTTCACCTAGCTCTCTCTCTCTATTCGGTTCTACTACAACCGAATCCACCACCACACTCCAACATTCATCACTTTCTTCATTTACTCATACCATTCAAGCTTTGAAGATCAAACATGGAAGGTGCAACTTGAAGGCATTGCAAGGGAGCATTGTTCTTGCTTGGTTCTACATCTTTTCTCATCATTTTTACACAAGATTCTTCCCTAGCTAGAGGCTAGTAGTGAGTTTCTTCATACTTGATCTCATCTTGTTCGAAAATTATGGCATTTAACATGTAGTATTGTTGTTTAAATCACTAGATTGCAAGAATATTAGAAAAATATGAAACATAAGTATGAACATAAAAATCTACGTAAAGGTTTACTTGTGTATGATTTATAAAGTGGAATCTCGTCGGGTTAAGGGTTGGATAACACATACTTGATATTTAAAAGTCGTTTTCTTGTTTAACCCGCTAATCGGACACTTATAACGCGATTTAATAACATCGAAATCACAAAACAGCATGCTGAGTCACTGTTTCAGCCGCCTTTAACAGGCTGTAAACGGACCTTAAAAACTCGAAAAACGGAATTTCAAAAGCCTAAATCGTGTCATTTCAAAAAACGAAGAAAATGGCGCTGGAATCGTATTTTTCTGATGTCGGTTACTATTTTAAAAATCTGTTTCCGTGACAGCAGCTAAGGCTGTTTGTTACTGCAGAAAATTGGGCTGTGTGTTTTCGATCACAACTTAAAACCTGAACCGAACCAGCCCCTGAAACTTTTATCAAAGATGAACACAGATGTATTTGTGACCCTCGAACTGGATTTTCGACAAACGGACTTACGAGGAATTTTTGGCGAATTATTCTGTAAACTGTGATCAGAATGTAACAAATCTGATCACAGTTCGGTAAACGATTTTCTATAAATTTTTGGTAATGATTTAGACCCCGAAATTTTTACACAATAATTTGTGGGTCGGTTATGACGTTCCACAAAAATTTGGGAATTTTTGGAATAAGTTAAGTAATTTATTTACACGTCCGAAAACAGTCCAGTTTTCACAAATTGAAACTGAATCGACAAGGGTAGTATTTTGCGTGTTAAAACGTAATGGTTGATTGTTGATGATTATGAGTTGATTTCAAAAAGAAAATGATGTGCGTATTAGCACGGACACTCCCGTTTTTAGGGGAAGTTCTGGCGAATTTTTCTAAAAATACCAAGACTTAGAAAAATTATTTTTCTATCGTGTATGTGAAACTTTATATCTCATAATTAAACCTCGCCTTGAGTTTTGACATAAAACTTTAAAGTGTTGGATAGGAGACTTGTAAATGTATTTTTTTTTAATACGTTAAGTCACCAAATACATAATACCTGTACGAATACCCCATCCTTGGGAAGGAATCTATTTATACGTTAACCAAGAAATTTAAACACGAAATAGTTGTCTAACTATTTCCCCAAGAACATTAAGACCCTAAGCTAAGGCACGTCCGCTCGTCTAATAGATATTAGCACGTTGTAGGTTGTCGTGCTGCAGACTGAGTTGATTTGCTGTTATTCGAGGACGCATTACTGTGAGTTCATGTCCCCCTTTTCTCTTAACTGTTTTCAGTTTTCTAAACTGCGGGGGTGAAATACATGTCACTATGTTTACGAGTACTTTTACATGGTATGGTTAGCGTAAGGAGGGTTACTACTTAGATCATGTGAGTGGGTAGGTGATACTTAAGGCCATTAATCCTCATGGTAGGACCGAGGGACACAATGCGGTAGATCTATCTGGGTGTAGCGAGCCCAGCCCCAGGCCAAACAGTTAACGGACCTTGGGGTGACTATGTACCCGACGCACAAATCCGCTAGGTTTGAGTCTTCCTACTTGCACTTCACACATATCAATGGCCTTGCAAACCATTGGTGATCTCTTTTTCCTTATTTGCTACATACCAGGGTTTTTCTACTTACAAGGATTTTACATACTCACTTACGCATGAACTCGCTCAACATTGTGTTGATTTTTCCAACTTACATGTATTTCAGGGAACTAAGGATCTGGCCCGGTATGCTACGTTTTCCCGCTGTGTTAGAATTACAGGATCATCCATGTTTAGGGATTGCGACTTTTACCTGGACGAGTCGCAAGTCTTAAACAAATGTTATGTTATATTTTGGGGTTGTGTGTTAAGAACAAAGTTTTTATGTTGTAATTTCCGTTGCATGTGTCAACGTATTAAGACAATGTTGTGGTATTTTACTTAAATCAATGGATGATCTGCATGTTTTATTTTCATATAGCTTTGTTGTGATTAAGCTATGGTATTAAGAAGTCACACCAAATTAACCCACGCTTCCGCAAAGCCAGGGTGTGACAGCTTGGTATCAGAGCTCTGATCATAGCGAACTAGGATTCCTCCTCGAGTCTAGACTATGATCACTAGGGCTCTCACGAAAACATTTTTACACTGCATACCACTTAAAGTCCAGATCCAAACTGTTTTTACAAACAAATGTTGAGCACATTTTATTTGTTAATTATAGGCTCAGTCTGGGAGGCTGAGGCTCGGTCTGGGAGGCTGAGGTAGTTGTCTAGTGGGACTAGGGAGTCAGTCTGGGAGGCTGGGAGACTAGTGGGACTAGGGAGTCAGTCTGGGAGGCTGGGAGACTAGTGGGACTAGGGAGTCAGTCTGGGAGGCTGGGAGACTAGTCGGACTAGGGAGTCAGTCTGGGAGGCTGGGAGGCTAGTGGGACTAGGAGAGCTATTTGATTGCTTATTGGTGACTAATATGTTTATTTGACTATATGATTGATTATTTGTGCATATGTGTGTTTATATTACAAAATGTCATGCCTTCATCAGATACTGGAGAGTCGGACACTACAGATCCCATGGCCATAGTATCAGACGACATAGTTTCATCGGAGCACGAGGTGTACATTTCCGATACTACCAGCACAGACGATGACGACTTTCAGCCCTTTGCGCTGCCTGATGCCGTAGCAGAGCCTGCTGATGGCCATCTTGTTGGGGATTTGCCACTCGTGGAGATCCCTGTTCCTGTGCCCCTGGTCGTTTATCCCGTTTTTGATATGCCCCCGACGTTGTCTCTGACGACGATGTCGAACCATTAGAGGAGGACCCACTTGAGGGCGAGGCCCTATTGCTGCTGGTGATAGCCTACTGCTTGCTGACGCTCCTGCAGAGGAGGCTCATGCCCTTTCCCCTGTCCCAGACTCATTTGAGTCTATAACGTCCGCATCCTTGTATACACAGGGAGTGCAGCACCACTCACACGACGACGACCCGGATATGGCGTCATCCGCTGCACCTGCTCCTGCACACAGCTTTGAGATTGATCACGATATTGAGGATGATCCTGTTTTTCCACCTGGTTTTGATCCAGACCATGACATTGAGTTCATACACTTAGACCAGCCCTTGGAGGATCCTGTAACCCCTGTGTTTGTTGATCCAGCTGATTTTGAGATGGAGTTTGTTGATCCGGAGCCAGCCGTGGCCCCTGAGCCAGGCGTTGCTCCTGACCCCGCATTGGAGCATGACCCTGTTCATGCCGATGCACCTGCTGTTGCTCCTTGATTGATCATCTCCTTGGACGAGAGAAAATTTGGGGTAACTGTGCAAGACAATCTATTATTACGGGGGCCCACGTAATAACGGCTTGTAGTGCACAGAAATCCTGGTGGACTCTGCGGGCCAAGCTAATGAAAACCCATGTAGCAGGAAATGATTGAGAAGAGATGCTGTTCTAGGACTGGAATCCAGAAGCTTGAGGTGGAGTTCTGGAATTTGATAATGGTCGAACCAAAGATTCCTGAATACGTCCAGCGATCTCACGACTTGTCTAGGGTCGTCCCCTACTAAGTCATTGATGTTGTATGATACAGTTGTGTACTTGTAAACTTTACATTGTGGTCCCGATTTATGGCAATGCAATCGCAGTATTCTCATCACTTGTGATGTTTGATCTATTGTTTATGTTCTATGACATGAGATGTTATGCGGTTGATTTATTTATAGCATGAGATGTTATGTGTTGATATTGTTGAATACATACGTACACTTTACTTGCTATGACCTAACCTATGTGAAACACCTTTTAGAAGATGCCGCCAAGACGCGAAATGCGCATGCCCACCTCAGAGGCGGAACTTCAAGAGATAATTGCTGCAGCTATAGCACAGCACGAGGCCCTACGCTCCGAACCTAGTAGAGGTACCTCAGAAAATAACGGTTGTTCCTACTGGCACTTCCTCAACTACGAGCCTCCGAAGTTCGACGGCACTGGAGGTGTCATAGCCTTTGTGAAGTGGATCGAAAGAATGGATTCCATCTTTCAAGTGAGCGGTTGTACACCGGAACAACAAGTCCCATACGTTTCTGAGCTGTTTCTAGATGAAGCCCGATTATGGTGGAATCTTCAGATCCGTATAAAGGGCGCTACTGCAGCATATGCGTTAACCTGGGGTGAACTGAAAGGAATGATGCATAAGAAGTATTGCTCCCAAACGGAAACCCAGAAGTGGGAAGATGAATTTCGGAGCCTGATGATGGAAGGTCCGAAGGTGTTGGAGTACGTGCAAAGACTTCATGATTTGTCACGGGTTGTTCCGTACCTGGTGAAACCAGAATTAAAGAAATTGGAACAATTCATTTGGGAACTGGCGCCTCAAGTCTTGAGCTTGATGACAACATCAACGCCACCAACAACTGATGCTGCAAGTAAGATGGGTTTGGCACTCGCTACGGAGGCACTTAGACTAGAAGAACTTACAAACCCTGCCAAGAAGAAGGAGACTCAGGTAAAGTCATCCAGAAAGAACAAAAGAAAGCTCACCGAAGATACCCGAACGGATAATGAGAACAAAAGAAAGGGTTATATGGGCACTCTGCCCAAGTGTAACACCTGCCAGCATCATCATTTTGGTCGGTGTGGGCCAAAAGTATGTGAAGCTTGTGGAAAGGTTGGCCACTTGAAGGATTCTTGCTGGGCTAGTGCTGGCCGGGGAGGCCAAGGAGGTCTTGGAAATCGGAACAACAATCGAGGAGGTAACGGAAACGGGAACCATGGAAATGTTGCGAATCAAGCTGGGAATGGGAATGGCCGAGGGCCAGGATGTTTTAAGTGTGGGGAAATTGGGCACTTCAAGAAGAAAAGCCCGAAGCCGAATCAAGCCCGTGGGGGAGCATTCCACATTGGCGCAAGGGAAGCGCGCCAGGATCCAAACGTTGTCACTGGTACGTTCCCGATAAACTAACGCTTTGCATCTGTTCTGTTTGATACTAGTGCCGATTATAGCTTTGTATCGTTAGAATTTAAGAAAAATACTTGGATTGACGCCTAGCAAGTTAGACGTGCCGTACTCCATCAAATTAGCAAAGGGGAAACTAGTTGAGACCAGTGAAGTTGTCCGAGGATGTGTGATTGAACTAGGAGGGCACGAGTTTACGTTGGACTTACTACCTGTCGAGCTGGGAAGCTTTGATGTGGTAGTGGGAATGGATTGGCTAACGAGTAACAAAGCCGAGATCGTTTGCCATAAGAAGACCATCCGCATCCCACTGACGGATGAAGAAACGATCATAGTGCACGGAGAGAAGCATGATACGCCGCTGAGAACTATCAGTTGCCTGAAAGCTCGTAAGTGTTTACAAAAAGGATGTGCTGCCTTCCTGGCACACATCGTGGATAGGAAAGCTGCTGAGCCGAAAATCGAAGACATCCCTGTCGTAAGGGAAGATCCTGAAGTCTTTCCAGAGGACTTGCCAGGATTGCCACCCCAAAGGCAAGTAGAATTTCACATTGACTTAGTTCCAGGCGCCGCGCCTGTAGCTAGGGCACCTTATAGACTTGCACCGTCTGAGATGCAGGAGTTGTCTACACAACTCCAGGAATTTCTTGACAAAGGATTCATCCGACCAAGCTTCTCACCTTGGGGAGCTCCAGTTTTATTTGTCAAAAAGAAAGACGGTAGTTTCCGTATGTGTATTGACTACCGGGAGTTGAATAAACTAACAATCAAGAATAGATACCCTCTGCCAAGAATCGATGATTTATTCGATCAGCTTCAAGGTTCAAGTTTTTACTCTAAGATCGATCTTTGATCTGGGTACCATCAGCTAAGAATACAAGAAGAGAGCATCCCGAAGACAGCCTTCAGAACTCGTTATGGACACTACGAGTTCCTAGTTATGCCGTTTGGGTTGACAAACGCGCCTGCTGTTTTTATGGACCTAATGAACCGAGTCTGTAAGCCGTATCTCGATAAGTTCGTGATTGTGTTCATCGACGATATTTTGATTTATTCAAAGACAAAGGCTGAACACGAACAACACTTAAGAACTATTCTGGAGTTGTTGAAAAAGGAACAGTTGTATGCCAAATTCTCTAAGTGCGAGTTTTGGCTACGTGAAGTCCAATTCCTTGGACACGTGGTTAATGGAAATGGAATCCATGTCGATCCCACAAAGATCAAGGCGATAAAGAACTGGGAGACTCCAAAGACGCCAACCGAGATTCGACAATTCTTAGGCTTGGCTGGTTACTATCGAAGGTTCATTGAGGATTTTTCAAAAATCGCTCAATCACTGACCCTCCTCACACAGAAGGATAAGAAGTTTGATTGGGGAATCAAACAGGAAGAAGCATTTCAGTTGTTGAAGGATAAGCTCTGCAATGCGCCGATCTTAGCACTACCGGAAGGTACAGATGATTTCGTGGTATACTGTGACGCCTCACGTCAAGGATTGGGTTGCGTGTTGATGCAACGCCAGAAAGTTATAGCTTACGCGTCACGCCAGTTGAAAGTACATGAAAAGACTATACCACTCACGATTTGGAACTAGGCGCAGTGATATTCGCATTAAAGATCTGGAGACACTACCTATATGGTACGAAGTGTACAATCTTCACAGACCACAAGAGTTTACAACACATATTCAACCAGAAAGAGCTGAACATGAGACAAAGACGTTGGGTCGAATTGTTGAACGATTACGACTGCGAGATAAAGTATCATCCAGGGAAGGCGAATGTGGTCGCCGATGCCCTAAGTCGTAAAGAAAGGATCAAGCCCATAAGGGTTAGGGCTTTGGAGATGATTATCCAGACAAATCTTTCCCTGCGCATTCATACCGCGCAAAAAGAAGCTCTTAAGAAAAGAAACCTTGAAGAAGAATATCTCCGTGGGATGGAGAAGCAATTAGTACCAAACAAGGAAGGAACGTTATGTTTTGTGAGAAGGATTTGGGTTCCTCTGTTTGGTGGGTTGAGAAAAGTTATTTTTGATGAGGCACACAAATCACGGTACTCTATTCATCCCGGTGCGGATAAGATGTACCAGGACCTTAAAGATTGTTATTGGTGGCCTAAAATGAAAGGCGACGTTGCTGTTTATGTTAGCAAATGTTTGACGTGCGCCAAGGGGAAAGCTGAATACCAGAAGCCCTCGGGACTTCTGCAACAACCTGAAATTCCCAAGTGGAAATGGGAACAGATTTCAATGGATTTTATAACGAAACTGCCCAAGACACCCAGGGGTCATGATACTATTTGGGTGATAGTTGACCGCCTAACAAAGTCTGCACATTTCTTGCCAATCAAAGAGAAAGACAATACGAGTAAACTTGCGGAAATATATATGCGAGAAATCGTTACACGTCATGGAGTGCCGCTCTCAATCATCTCTGATAGAGATGGGAGATTTGTATCAAGGATTTGGCAATCCTTCCAAGAAGCTTTTGGCTCACAATTGAACCTAAGTACCGCATTTCATCCGCAAACTGATGGCCAAAGTGAAAGGACTATTCAAACATTGGAGGATATGCTGAGAGCATGTGTAATGGATCTTGGTGGTAGCTGGGATAAACATTTACCACTGGCCGAATTCTCATACAACAACAGCTACCACACCAGTATTGGAGCCGCGCCATTTAAAGCCCTTTACGGACGCAAGTGTCGATCACCACTATGTTGGGCTGACGCCGGTGATAGACAGCTTGTTGGTCCCGAAATCGTCCAAGAGACGACAGATAAGATTGCGCAGATTCGAAAACGCATCGAAGCGGCTCGCGAAAGACAGAAAGTCTATGCAGATCCAAACCGGAAACATTTGGAATTCCAAGTTGGAGATATGGTTTTATTGAAAGTTTCACCCTGGAAGGGGGTGGCACGCTTAGGAAAGCGTGGGAAGTTGAATCCGCGTTACATTGGCCCTTTCAGAATTCTGCAAAGGATTGGGCTTGTAGCCTACAAGTTGGACCTACCTGCTGAACTCCATGGTGTTCACGATACATTCCATGTATCTAATTTGAGAAAAAGTCCAACACAATATACAGTGATCATTCCTGCTGACGAAGTTCATATCGACAATACGCTCCACTTTACTGAAGAACCTGTTGAGGTCACGGATTGGAAAGTTAATAAAACTCGCAGGAGCAGTGTCAAACTCGTCAAAGTTCATTGGAATGCTAGGCATGGACCTGAATTCACGTGGGAACGTGAGGATCGAATGAAAGAGAAATACCCCCATTTGTTTCCTAAGAATCCTGCATCTCGTAGCAGAACTTAAATTTCGGGACGAAATTTCTTTAACGGGGGGAGAATGTGACAACCCTCACCAAACCAGGTATCCGTACAAATTAATTAATATTAAATTGCTGCTTAATTACTGTGCTTACTTGAAACTGTGCTTAAACTGCTTACTGATTTCTGATACATACATACTTATGCATCACATTTTATACTGTCACACTATTATTTATACACTAACACCAGTGACAACCTTGATGCACAAAAAGCACAGTGAGCACACTATACGGGATACCCAGTAAACATGCTGACATAACCAGCATCAGGCAGACACTGCCTCTAAGGCTAGTATGAGCCGGGAATACATTGCTACACTGGTAGTGAGTGTAGGGCGGTGAGGATTGTAGAACTGCGTCACTAGGTGAGATTTATAGTGACCGGGTGTGCCTAAAACGTACTTTAAATACAAAATTCTGCGCTTTATTATAAAACTCAGCATTTTAAATTTCTAATACAGTGCAAAAACATTGCAGAACGGTCCCGTATATTTTCCTAAGTACCGGGAATAATTTATGTTACAAAATATATACATAAAGGACCTTTTGCGGTATAATTAAACATTTTAACGGAACGGTACTTAACCGTATAACCGGACATTACCCGGGGCACTAAAATTTTGTCAAATACTTTATTTTATTATTTATGGCTAGTCATGATCCCCGTATGCCATAACACCCGCCTAAAATAAATCAACTAACACATATCACATTACTTACACTTATACACTTTAGTCACAATATTTACATAATACCCCCCCCCCCCCCCCCAACGAATTTATTTCCCCAAGTGGGACCCCACATGTCATAACATCATACTCCCTATCTTCTTGCTTGGATTCAATGATCTAGTATTAAGTGTTTTGCTTGTCTATCTATCCAAGATATGTGAAGAATAAATAAAAGTAAGGTCCCTTATAAATGTACATCACTTCACAAGATTTTTGCAACCCATTTTCACCTAGCTCTCTCTCTCTATTCGGTTCTACTACAACCGAATCCACCACCACACTCCAACATTCATCACTTTCTTCATTTACTCATACCATTCAAGCTTTGAAGATCAAACATGGAAGGTGCAACTTGAAGGCATTGCAAGGGAGCATTGTTCTTGCTTGGTTCTACATCTTTTCTCATCATTTTTACACAAGATTCTTCCCTAGCTAGAGGCTAGTAGTGAGTTTCTTCATACTTGATCTCATCTTGTTCGAAAATTATGGCATTTAACATGTAGTATTGTTGTTTAAATCACTAGATTGCAAGAATATTAGAAAAATATGAAACATAAGTATGAACATAAAAATCTACGTAAAGGTTTACTTGTGTATGATTTATAAAGTGGAATCTCGTCGGGTTAAGGGTTGGATAACACATACTTGATATTTAAAAGTCGTTTTCTTGTTTAACCCGCTAATCGGACACTTATAACGCGATTTAATAACATCGAAATCACAAAACAGCATGCTGAGTCACTGTTTCAGCCGCCTTTAACAGGCTGTAAACGGACCTTAAAAACTCGAAAAACGGAATTTCAAAAGCCTAAATCGTGTCATTTCAAAAAACGAAGAAAATGGCGCTGGAATCGTATTTTTCTGATGTCGGTTACTATTTTAAAAATCTGTTTCCGTGACAGCAGCTAAGGCTGTTTGTTACTGCAGAAAATTGGGCTGTGTGTTTTCGATCACAACTTAAAACCTGAACCGAACCAGCCCCTGAAACTTTTATCAAAGATGAACACAGATGTATTTGTGACCCTCGAACTGGATTTTCGACAAACGGACTTACGAGGAATTTTTGGCGAATTATTCTGTAAACTGTGATCAGAATGTAACAAATCTGATCACAGTTCGGTAAACGATTTTCTATAAATTTTTGGTAATGATTTAGACCCCGAAATTTTTACACAATAATTTGTGGGTCGGTTATGACGTTCCACAAAAATTTGGGAATTTTTGGAATAAGTTAAGTAATTTATTTACACGTCCGAAAACAGTCCAGTTTTCACAAATTGAAACTGAATCGACAAGGGTAGTATTTTGCGTGTTAAAACGTAATGGTTGATTGTTGATGATTATGAGTTGATTTCAAAAAGAAAATGATGTGCGTATTAGCACGGACACTCCCGTTTTTAGGGGAAGTTCTGGCGAATTTTTCTAAAAATACCAAGACTTAGAAAAATTATTTTTCTATCGTGTATGTGAAACTTTATATCTCATAATTAAACCTCGCCTTGAGTTTTGACATAAAACTTTAAAGTGTTGGATAGGAGACTTGTAAATGTATTTTTTTTTAATACGTTAAGTCACCAAATACATAATACCTGTACGAATACCCCATCCTTGGGAAGGAATCTATTTATACGTTAACCAAGAAATTTAAACACGAAATAGTTGTCTAACTATTTCCCCAAGAACATTAAGACCCTAAGCTAAGGCACGTCCGCTCGTCTAATAGATATTAGCACGTTGTAGGTTGTCGTGCTGCAGACTGAGTTGATTTGCTGTTATTCGAGGACGCATTACTGTGAGTTCATGTCCCCCTTTTCTCTTAACTGTTTTCAGTTTTCTAAACTGCGGGGGTGAAATACATGTCACTATGTTTACGAGTACTTTTACATGGTATGGTTAGCGTAAGGAGGGTTACTACTTAGATCATGTGAGTGGGTAGGTGATACTTAAGGCCATTAATCCTCATGGTAGGACCGAGGGACACAATGCGGTAGATCTATCTGGGTGTAGCGAGCCCAGCCCCAGGCCAAACAGTTAACGGACCTTGGGGTGACTATGTACCCGACGCACAAATCCGCTAGGTTTGAGTCTTCCTACTTGCACTTCACACATATCAATGGCCTTGCAAACCATTGGTGATCTCTTTTTCCTTATTTGCTACATACCAGGGTTTTTCTACTTACAAGGATTTTACATACTCACTTACGCATGAACTCGCTCAACATTGTGTTGATTTTTCCAACTTACATGTATTTCAGGGAACCAAGGATCTGGCCCGGTATGCTACGTTTTCCCGCTGTGTTAGAATTACAGGATCATCCATGTTTAGGGATTGCGACTTTTACCTGGACGAGTCGCAAGTCTTAAACAAATGTTATGTTATATTTTGGGGTTGTGTGTTAAGAACAAAGTTTTTATGTTGTAATTTCCGTTGCATGTGTCAACGTATTAAGACAATGTTGTGGTATTTTACTTAAATCAATGGATGATCTGCATGTTTTATTTTCATATAGCTTTGTTGTGATTAAGCTATGGTATTAAGAAGTCACACCAAATTAACCCACGCTTCCGCAAAGCCAGGGTGTGACAGAATCCTTATTGGGTCCTCTATTTAGAACAAAACCGTTTTCACCAACTTCTTCCTTTATTAAAGGGTCTGTCAACTCTTCTAGTGATCCTGTGCTGAAGCTTCGTCTTGCCACATGGGCCAGCCCTAGCTCACTCTCCTTAAGGTATATTGGGTCATTGGCTAATCTCCCACATAGAATTTCAAACAAGACTACTCCGAAACCATAAACATCTGATTCTCTTTTTACCTTACCAGTCTTCTTGTATTCCGGATCTGCATAGCTACGTTCGCCAATATATTCAAGATAGAGAGCTTCGTCTTCTTGATTTGGAGGCAAGAATACGGACCACCAAAAGTTAACAATCTTTGCCTCCAAATTCTCATCCAACCCAATGTTGTAACTGCATATATCACGGTTTATTATCGTCTTTTGGTCTTCCATCTCATAGTGAATGTACCTTAATGCGTGTGCAACATCAATGCAGATTTTCAAACGTTTTTCCCAAGTCAAAACACGTTTGTCTTTGAGGTTTCCCAAATAATGACAAAGGAATTCATTAGAAAAATATTCAATGATAAGGATCATCTCAGAAGCTTCAAAACAAAATCCAAGCAGATTGACTATGTTGGGATGCTTAACTCCACTGGAAAGAATTTCTAATTCTGTGAGAAACTCTTTTTCTCCAAAAAACTTGTTTCCAGAAGGGGGGTAGCGTTTGATAAGTACAGTGTTGTGTCTCTTGGATGATGGATTCTCTTTATCATAATGCTCGAGTTCTGCTCTGTAGAAATCATAGCCGTCGTTTAAGGGATATGCAATTCTGTATTCGTGTGAGAAATAGTGGGTTGCTGATTGAATATGATTGAGAGGAATCTTCAAGTGTTCCAAGTTCTTCCCCACCTGCAAATTAAATACATGAAAAGGGAGTTACAGCTAAGATAGAAAAACGAGAAGGGAATTGAAAGAAATTGAGTAGTTAATATCTCTTGAGATGAAGTTAAGATCCATCTAATTCCACCCTCTTCTTACGTCCGTCACTCGACTCTGGAAACCAGTTGCCCTTGTTTTACTTTTGGTTGGCTTGCAATGGTCCAGTCCACCACTTTTTTACAAGCCCAAAAACCAGTTATAATTAGCTCAATAACTAAATAAGGCCCAAATACGTTGAGTGGTAATTTGAAAACATTCTAAATCTTCTAGGTTAGCTTAGTCAAATTAATTGTTTGTTGTCTATAATAGGCCTAATATTAATAATAGATTTGCTAAATTTTAAATTGCAGTTAATAATATGTGTCACCATAGTGTTATTGAATTGAAATAAGTTCCTAGACCAACTAATTAAATTAATTGTTGGTAAGAATGGAGGATTACATATGTTAATCTTTATGTAATTTATATGAAATTAAATAATAAACTGTAAAACAGAAGTTTAAGAAGTAAATTGTAACACTTTAAATTATAGATGATGTTATAATTGCATGTTCCATAAATCAAATGCAAATTTTAGAGGATATTATAAAAGTTAGACATGATATTGGGACATGTTTTAAATAGATTTGTAACGAAATCACCTTTAAAACTTGTTAATGTCAATAACTAGGGACACCAATGGGACATGTATTGTTAATCCCAGGCCCAAACATATTTACAAAAACGTGTAAGCCCAATCGATGTCAGTACATGAGAGTATCGGGTATACCCACGGGTTCATGGGTATCTGCAGCTTATTAAAAGTTACCCGTTGGGATTTCCAAATACTTTTCTTTTGATTTAGTGTATATATAAGTTTAGTACCAAGAAATTTGGAAATATTAAAAAAATGTGGACTATTAACCACTTTGGAATAAGTATAAAACGTAGAAGGGAAGAAAGAATTGAGTTTATTTGTTCAAGTAGTTTTGGTTTTTTTTTTCTATGTGCATTTATTTGTAGCTTATTTAAAAAAAACTAAGATTAAAAAGAGATGTAAAATTACAAAAAAAAAAAAAAAAAAAAAAAAAAAAATCCTTACACGCAAAGCATGTGATGTCACTTAACCAAGAAAGTTAATGGTTGTTGTCTCAAATGTTGATCCCCGCAACAAAATATTAAAAGTAAAAGATTGATCTTGGCACTTTTTAAACCAAAAAGTATAGTTTACAGTTGGGAATACATATAGATTGATTTGTGTAATTTTGTGTAGAAAATATAATATGGTTAATTGCTAATAAAAGAGCGCATGTTGACTAAGGATAAACTTTTTTATTAAAAGTCGCCAAGCGCAGTTGTAGAAAGAAAATTAAAGCATTTAAAAACAAAATTAGATTGAATGTGATAAATCCTTTTGCCTTTTAATCTTTAGTCTTAAATTTCTTCCTCCAATGAAAAAAAAAAGGAAAAAGAACAAATGATAAGATAAAAATGTGATTGATTCAACCATGGTGATTGAAACCGTAGAGGTTAGATGTGTATGCTATATAACGTGTGATTATAATTATAATATATAGGGCTCGGTTCAAATGTCACGAGTTGTAAGAACCGTGAGAACTTTTTTTTTTTCCGTGCGAGTTGGGCTAAATTTTTTTTGCACAAACGTAGATGAAAATATTATAAACATATCTGTAAAAAAAATTGTCGAGTCGGTAGTTTTTACTGATGGAAGTTTTTTTACGTGCTGGTGTAAATTTTGTACGAAGATAAATATTTTTTTACGCCTCATGTAAATGTGTGTATGCGACATTTTTTTTTTTGCTGAACAAATAATTTTTTTATGACTTTTGAGATAAAAAAATTCGAAAAAACCTTTTGGATGACCTAGTTCTCACGGTTCTCACAACTCAAGATGATTCTCATTTTAACCCATCCCATATATATATATATATATATATATATATACACACACACACGCAAACACTTGTTGAATTGTATAAACGTATTTTACGAAGATTTGTTATTATAAACTTATGTTTTCACCAACTATTTTAGATGACAGATTTTCTACATGTTTCAAGTAACCATGCTTAAGGATTCGAGACAAGATCATATAGGATACCTAGAGATCATAATGAGTTTTATTTTATTTTGAGTCATTTGAACAAGTTTTTCTTTTAGTTTGTGTGGTTGAGTTTAAAAAACTATATGATTTTATATATTCAAATTTTAATAGTAACTAGCGATTTTCTCCTGCGCTTTGCAGCGGAATTCAGTTGGTATATGTTTGGTTCGTTATGGTACCGACACTCGCTTTAGTAATCGAAAGAGAAAACCTTACAGCAATCGAAACCAATAATAAAGAATATCAACACGGGTACCGATTTTGTTCTGTTAATATCAGTTTGGTTAGTTTGCATTCTATGTTTATTCTTTTCAACATTGCCGTATAAACTTTATAGAAAAAGCTATTGTGTCGCTATCGTACCAATCCGAGTCGAAACCAACTGAACAATATTTGTATCGGTAAAGGGAATTTATTTTTATTGTTTTTTCTTTTGATAAACTAAGATACTATCGCTACCATACCGTACCAAACTGGACAACATCGGCATCAGTATGTATTAATATTTATGGTTTTGTTTGATAACAAATATTACGTCGCTATCATAGTGAACCGAACGAACAACGTGGGTTTAATATCGGTATTTATTTTTATTGTTTTTTTTTTCTTTAGATAAACTAACATCGTATCGCTAGCGTACCATATCAAACAACACCGGTACTGAAACTTGTATTTATTTTATGGTTTCAAAACGTTTCGTTTATACAACTTTGTGTGTGACGATAGTTGAATATCAGCACCAATAGGTTGACAATTTGAACCACTTGATACCGTTCGAACAACATCGGTTTCGGTATCGGTGTCCATTTTCGGCTGATGTGAAACATGTATTGATTTCTAAACCGAGTGCATAAAGTCTACGGGTACTATAATGAACTGAATCAATATCGATCCAATGCCCACGGTAACGTACCGTCACAACGCACGGTCAAATAACATGGAATGTTAAAAAAATATAGATGCAAATTTAGAATCTTTTTTTAAAGTTAACGAACGTAAGTTTATATAAAATATCAAATTGAATGCTAAATAAAATACTACTAAAAAAATATAAAAAATACAAATACCTAAAAATGATCAATTATCATTTATTACTACTGATAAAAAAAACAAATTCCAAATATTACCAAAAAACAAATTAGTAATAGATATAATATTAATAAAAAGATAAAAAAACAATTATTTAATAAAAAGCAATCACTATTCATCGAGAATTTCTATTCATATGTATAATATTCTATTTAGTGTTGATTTCTCCCAAACATGAAGTCACCACTGTGGTTTCTCCACTCGGTGTGGATGTGACATTGGGTTATGAATGTTCACACTACTTTTGCTTTCCTTTATTCTTTTTGTTAGATTTTATATTGTCTTAAATATTGGTTATGGTGTCTTCCTTTTATTTGATTGAAACGAAATATGCATATACATTCTATCAAAGAAAGGATATGATATAAAATGAAGATTTGTTTTTTTAATGAAAATTGCAAATAAAGTTATCGAATATGCGAGGGCGAACAAAGGTAGTGACTTGGTAGGCACCCCCTCCCCCAATTAACCAACATAGTAATAAACCGTATTTATATAGGATGCCTAAACATCAATTAATGAATTTTTGGGTAACCATATTTTTTTAACGATTAACGAAATAAATGCCCGGTAACCCAGGGTAACCCAATGACAACAAATAACTCCATACGTCCGCAATCACAGATAGCACTGGGTTGCCAAGGCCCACCATCACCGATTCCCGGTAACCATGCTTAATTCTACATGTTTAAGGTAACCATGCTTAGGATTCGAGACAAGATCATATAGGATGCCTAGATATCAATTAATGAGTTTATTTATTTTGAGGTCTTTGAACAAGTTGTTTCTTGTAGTGTTTTAGTTTGTTTGGTTGAGTTTGAAAAACAATATAATTTTAAATATTTCAATTTTAATTTTCATTTATTGTTTTGTTCCCTCCCTAACATTAAGTCACCATCGTAGTTTCCACACACGGTGAGAGTGTGACATTAGGTATGGATGTTCGCACTTTTTTTAGTGTTACCTTTATTCTGTTTATTAGATCTTATGTTGCTTTTGAAATTGGTTATGGTGCCTTCCTTTATCTGAGATAAATTATATATTATATAGACAGCGTAAATTGGTTATGGTGCCTTCCTTTTGTCTAAGATAAATTATATATTCTATAGACAATGTATTTTATAACCTCTATTTGGGTAAATCCAGACCATTAAAATTCTCTAACTTTTAATCTTGACTATTCAAACTTTGAACAATAACTGAAAAACATAGCGGTTGGTGGAGGTTAACTTTGGGTATGTTTGACAAAAGTAGCTGTTTGCTGGTGGCTGGAATATGATAGCTGTAGCTTTTTAGATATATTTAGGTGTTTGGCAGAAAAGCTAAAACTTTTAATAAAATGTATACAATGACCAAAATGGACATAACTAAAAAAACATAATAGTAAATGTAATCAATCACACGCACGCGCGCGCACACACACACACACACACACATATATATATATATATATATATATATATATATATATAAGAATTTGATTAAAAGATAACTAAGAATTTGATTTTTCGTTATCTTTAGAAAAAAAATTAAAAATTTGGTGCATTAAAAAGTTCATTATATTTAGAGGTTAAAATAGTCATTTTTCTCTAAAAGCTTGTAGCTTCTTTTAAACGCTACTAGTTGGAGCGTTTAACCAAAAGTTTCAAGCTCCTAACCTAAAAGTTTCAAGATCCTTCAACCAACAAGTCTTTTTATTGAGTAGGAGCTTTTTTTAAAAGCTTAAAGCTAAATATGGAATCAGTTACAATATTCAAATCTAAATTTCACCCTTCTTCTTTGCTCATTGTGTATTAAACGACAACAACTCGCCCCTGTGAATGTTAAACTACTCATCTTCATGTCGATTTCCTTCCATAATCTTCATCGGGTTTGTATAGTTCTAATTTAATAGTTCAGATTTGCATTTTCTACAATCTAACTAAATTCCGTTGGGGTCTAATTCTTGATGAATCTTCCATTTTTAAATAAGGAATATTGGATTTAAATAATTCCAACTATTTGTCGTTGGCCGCCAACAATCTCAACTTAAAAAATAACCAGCGGCAGTCCCAACTATTGACATATTGGCCACCAATGGACCCTGACTAACAGAACCTTAAAGCCGTTAGTCTTCGGTCGCCGGAAAACCGTTTTCGGTTAGAAAAAGGTTTCTAAAGGTCCGATCTAAGGTTACAAAGAGGTTTAGAACGAAAATGATGAGTTTTCCGGCAAAAAAGTTGAAGCCAAAAAGAAGTTTCCGGCGAAAAAGAAGTTTCCCAACGACTTCAATAATTGGGGCTTTTACTAGAAAAAGGTTCCTAAACGTCCGTTATAAGGTTACAAAGAGGTTAGGGTTGAAAATGTTGAGTTTTCCGGCCAAAAATGAGTTTTCCGGCCAAAAACGTTTTTCCAGGTCGACCGGAAACTAACGACGGGTTCTGTTAGTCAAGGTCCATTGGAGGCCAATATGTTAATAGTTAGGATTGACAGTGGTTATTTTTGAAGTTGGGACTATTGACGGCCAACGACGAATAGTTGGAATTATTAAAATTCAATATTCCTTTAAATAAGCTATCCTCAATTTTTCTTTTTCTTTGCGATCTGAGTTTTTTTTCCTTTACAGTACAGAAAGTGTAACTTTTCGAAAGTCATCAAAAAACGTTTACTTGATGTTCATGTTGTATCGTAATCTTATATATTTGACAATCAGTGAATGATATATTATTCGAAGTGTTGCTTTCTTAAGCCATTTGGGAAACCTAAAGTTGTCGTCATACATTATAACATGGAACTTCTTAGGCGTTTGTTTAATTTCTTGGCGGAAATCAAGCCTTTTGGGCTATTGTAGAGCCTTCACTGGTTGGGGGGGGGGGGGGGGGATTAGAACACAATCTGTGCTTCAAAAATTTGCCATCTCTAAGATAGCTATTGATATGAGCAACATAAACTTCTTTCTTCTGGCATGATGTGTATCATATCATACATAGTGTTGCTTTAAGAAACGAAAATGTATTCTTTGAATTACCCGTTCTTTTTAGCAGCTTATGTAGCTTATGTTTGTAAATTCATGTACATTCGGGTTTTCTTTTCTGATTAAGGCATGGTTCTTTGAAAAATTTCCCAATTATAGCGTTATGTTTTCAATTTGTATTTTCTTATTATAGTGTCGATAGTTGCCTTATCACCGGAGGGCATTGCTAAGATTGGGTAGATATTTCAAAGTGAAATTTGGAATTAATAACAACAGAATATATATATACGGGTGTTCTTTGGCAGTTCAAGTTTGGAATGCGGTAAGTCACTGGTGCTGCTTAAGTCCTTTTCTGACTTTTGGGGTGAAAGATCTTTTGGAAATTTGCAAAGATATTGAAGGCAACAAATGGGGGAGAAATATTATCCACGGTATTATCATAGTTTCGTGTTGGTGCCTTTGGTTAGCAAGGAATGAGAAGGTCTTTCAAGATGGGGTTATTCTGGGAAGAGTAATTATTGGAAATATCAAAAAGTTGTCGTTTTTTTTTTTTGTTAAAACATTGATCTAAGCATAAGGAGTTGTCGTGGGATAGTTGGATCAAGTACCCGTTGTATATGATGTAATGTTTTTTCGGCGGTCCTCTCTTTGAGGACTTTGCCTGGTTGGTGTGAATGAAGTTGAATTTTCAAAAAAAAAAAGTTGAAGGGACAATTGCATATTTCCCCTTAAAAAACTGCTTAATTGCGTATTTACCCAACTTAAAATTAAAATTGCATATATCCCCTTTCTTAACTATTAAAATTGCATATATCTGATTCCTTAACTAATAAAATTACAAATTTACCCATTTTGATTTATTTCATTAAAAACAAGTTATATAATGACTTTTTTACCCTTATTTTTACTACAACTTAAAAAAAATACATATTTATTCAATTTTACTAGTTTTTATAGATTTTTACTAGTTTAGCGGTTTATTTCCGTGTTTAAGTTTTAGTAAAAATGAATAAATATGTATTTTTTTTAAGAATTGTGAAAAATCCACAAAGACATTATATAACTTATTTTGAATAAAATAAAGAGTAAATTACGTTTTTGGCCCCTGTGGTTATATCACTTTTACTATATTAGCCCAAAATAAAAAAAATTTAACATATCTGCCCCCATGGTCTCTATAACTAACTATTTTAGCCCCTAAGTCTAACAATTTTGGCCCCCATGGTCTGTATAACTAACCATTTTGGCCCCATGATCTCTAGACTTAGGGGCCAAAATGGTTACTTATAGAGACCATGGGGGCAAATATGTTAAAATTTCTTATTTTGGGCTAATATAGTAAAAGTGATATAACCACAGGGGCCAAAAACGTAATTTACTCTAAAATAAATCAAAAAGGGTAAATTTTCAATTATATTAGTTAAGGAAGAGGATATATGCAATTTTAATATTTAAGGAAGGGGATATATGCAATTTTAATTTTAAGTTGGTAAATACGCAATTAAGCAGTTTTTTAAAGGAAATATGCAATTGTCGAGTTTTTTTCCTAAAAGGGTGTAGTTGGAAAAGTTATTTACCAAAATGGGAAGTTTGAAAAATATTTACGAAAATGGTGTTTTATGAAAAAAAAACTTTTCTCACTCCTAATCTTATTGGGTAAGCTAATTTCTATTTAAAAAATTTAAATTTCCAATCAAATTAATGACATGCTGATGGATAGATCATGAAGTTTTATGAAAACGCTTTTTATTTCTTTTTAATTTAAACATTGTCTTTTACTTTTATTAAAACATTTTTTATAATAGAAAAGTTTGTATTCCTTCATAAACATTCTATTATTATTATGTTTAGCATTAAAAATAAAAAAATAGTTAAAATACGTTTCTTAAAAATAGGTAAAGGAAATATTAATAAAATAATTTAATAAATTTTTATAAAGTCTTACGATCTGTTTTTTTTAATTTAAAGGTATTTTTTTTTTCTTAACTCATGTTAAAGAACATTGTTTTAAATAGAATATAAATAGCATTAATTTTTTTTTATCAAGTCTTACGATCTATTTTTAATTTAACTGTAATTTTTTTCCTTGAGCCATATTAAAGAACATTATTTTAAATAAAAATTACCTTTGCCCAATAAGATTAGTGTTGTTTGTTGCTGCCAAAAATAAAAAAAATAAAAATTACCTTTACCCAATAAAATTAGGAGTGAGAAAGTGAATTTTTAAATAAAAACATATTTTGGTAAATATGTTTCAAACTATCCATTTTGATAAATAACTTTTTTCACTACACTCATTTGGGAAAAAACTATGCAATTGTCCCTAGCTTGAACAAATCGATTTTAGTAAGGGTCAAAACAGGTTGGGTGAGGTTTAGCCACACACTTATTTAACCATTTAAATTTTTTATTGTAAATAATTTATGCGTTAATTGGTATCACAAAAGTAATGTTGTTTATACATTTATAATCTTAAACTTTAAATACAACAATTTTGAAAGTTGTATGCTAATGCGGTTGACCCATTTCCGTTTCAACTCATTTTTATACTTTTAATTGAACTTGCTTAAGACAAAAGTAAGTATCTTCGCACAAACCAAACCATGAAATCTGTTCTTCTCAAAAGTAAAATATTAATGGGATTTAACACAATGTGTGTATTGTGTGCAATTTTGTGCTCTTCTAATTCTTGGAGTCAATCGAACTACTTAAATGACGGTAATGACTAAAATCATTTTGGTTTTCTATATTTTTTTTTTGAACGGCAAATTAGGATCACTGACGGACCACTGGAGTATCATCGTGTCACCAGCAGAACCACCCGATCATATCCATCTCCACTAGGCTATAATGCCTATACACCAATTCAGGAGGAAACCCAATAAATCTGGGAAAACCCCCATTTGTGAGAATGACGGAATTTTATATATCATTAAAATACATATTGTGGTTTTCTATATTTATTTTGGTGACTATCCTGGAGTGACATTTTCGTTTTTGTTTACCATACATTGTTACATTGTTAATTGATGTTTTATTTCAGTTGAGTTGACTATCTGTGTTTTTATGTTTTAATATTCAAATGGTTTAAAGACTCAACGCAATCTAAATTATTGAAATTGTCTCCAATCTTACTTTTTTATTTTTAGGCATATTATACATGTTAATATAAATTCATTTGATGAATTCATACTATACATGTAAATATAAATAAAAACTTTTGTCACGATACTAAAACCTATCCACCGGTATACTACTAGTTGTTTGATATTGAACAACTAAATAAACTTTTGAGAAACATATTTAATTAAAATATACCCGTGGAATGTGCTATCATCTGACTTTCTTCTTGATGTGGGGTTGGATTATAATTTCAGTTGTAGATAGAAGACGACTATCAAGTTAGCTCTGTGTAGAGGCATGCTAGGCATTCTGTTGTGGTACCAATTACAAGACGCCATCCATGAAGTTTTGAGAAGTTCATGTTATCTCCACATTTTATTTTATTACACTCTTGTGCGAGAGCATTTAGATTAGACTATGGAATGTGAAGGAGTGTCGTCCTCAAAGGATGATCCGTTACGTAGGCGTCTACGTAAGCGGGTGTGAAGATGAGCCTGAAGGGGATGGACCTAGGGTATGGGGATGAGCCTCAATATATATATATATATATATATATATATATATATGTGTGTGTGTGTGTGTGTGTGTATAGGGATGTCGCACGCGGCAAGCTTCCGACATTGGCGACGGGACGGACCGGGAGGGGGCAGTGGCGCCGGGCCTCGCCGTACCGGGACGGACCTCATACCGCCTAGTCTTATTCAGGACACGGCATCATAGGAAAGATACGATATGATGTGATGTGACAATTTTCTCGGTGTGTGGCGTAGTGCCATCCACCCGTTTTGAATTTTGGATGCACGTGGATTCATATAAACACCCAACTACCTAACCAGCTGCTCTGTTTTCAATTTGGCTGTTTATTCTGAAACCAAAAATAATTAGTTTGCACGTGGCTGAATTTTATTTTTATAACAAAACGGCACTCTGGTGTTGCCAATTCAATTTGTATGTAGTATATGATTCCGAATTTGATCAAGTAAAGTCCTGAATAACAGTCTACCATACTTATTTATGTAACATAATAGTTTTATATTAGAATTCACATAATTTTATAATAACTACTTTTTTATCACTAAGTTTATAATTTTATAAATATCTTCTCATAATTTAAACAAAAGGTGAAGTGAAAATAAATAAATAAATAAATAAAAACAAAACAAAAGGAAGAACTTACAGGAAGTAGTTCTGGAGGTGCTATCTCAAGTTGGTCAACAACTTGGTCATTATCCGTGTTTTGTACTCGCTTCTCCTTTAAGAAATAACATGAGAGAGAAAAGATTATCTACTCAAACCTGTAAAATTTGTGATAAAACCTATAAATTGGTGTTGAAAAACTACTTGCAAAAGAAACTACAAACAATGAAGAAATTGATAATATAATAGATGATATTGTGTTGACATTTGACGTATAAAGCTAATACCATAAATACCATCAAATGAAATTTAACAGTAAATTACATGTCTAATTTGGTGAGAAAAGGATATTACAGAAGATAGATACAATATCGTATGCCTTGTCCAATTGAAATGGAATATTCATGTACATTCTATCAAAGAAATTGGATAGCGAGAATTCGTCCAGGATATGACATAAAATGAAAATTAGTTTTTTAAAGAAAAATTCATATAAAGTTATGGAACATGCATGGGCGAACCATCCCAATTGACCAGCATAATAATAAACATTAATTATAAGGATGGCTAGATATCAATTAATGAGTTTTTAGGTAACCATGCTTTCTTTAACCGGCCAACGGAATAAATGCTCGGCTATCTGAGGTAACCCATATGCAAAATGCAACCTCATACGCCTGCGACCACAGACAAGCGCTAGGTTGTCCACTATCACCGGTTCCGGGAAAACAAGCTGTCCAAAAGCTCACTGTAGTAAAATCCGGTTGGGATCAGATTCGAATTTGATTCCGGGAAAACAAGCCGTCCAAAAGCTCACTGTAGTAAAATCCGGTTGGGATCAGATTCGAATTTGAGACCTATAGCCTCAAACCAAAATCTTCACTTCCCTTCCAATACCAATTGAGCTATAGTTCATTAGCTAGGTAACCATTCTTAATTCTACATGTTTCAGGTAACCATGCTCAGGATTCATGACAACATCATATAGGATGCCTAGATATCAATCAATAAGTTTTATTTATTTTGAGTTATTGGAATAAGTTTGAAAAACAATATTTATTTTGTGTTTTATTTATTTATTAATGAGTTTTATTTATTTTGAGTTGTTTTTTTTACTTTGTTTGGTTGAGTTTGAAAAACAATATAATTTTAAATATTTCAATTTTAATAGTAATTTTCTTTTTATTATCTTGGTCTTTTCTTAACATGAAGTGATCACCATGGTTTTCGCACATAATGAGGGTGTGATATTGGGTTATGGATGTTCACACTTCTTTTAGTGTTACCTTTACTCTCTTTTGTTACATCTTATGTTGCTTTTGAAATTGGTTATGGTGTCTTCCCTTTATTTGAGATAAAACAACTAAATAAGATTTTGAGATATATATTTAATTAAAATATACCTTTGGAAACTTTCTAAAATCGTGTGTGCTATCATCTTGGTGGTGTGGGATTTGGATTATATGTTCACTTGTAGATAGAAGCTATGTAGTTAATATCTCGATATATCACCAATATATCACTGATATATATCGGTTATCGGTCTCCTGCCGAAATATCAGTGCAAAATATTGGTCAGAATATCAGTATCGATAATATTGGCAATATCGGTATTTGACTGATATATCACCGATTTTTCCGATATCGGTACCTTTCATCTTATTTCTACCATTCGTCTTTCTTCTTATTGTTGATATTAGTGTTTTGAGTCTTAATTGTTAGTTGTTATTGTTAAATTTTAATGTTTTAAGTCTTAGTCAGTTCCTACTTGCTACAATTGTTAACGTTTTGCAAGTTGGAAAAGGTTAATTATTTAATGGTATGAGAGCATACTGAATTGTTAGTGTTAAATTGCTATATATATAAATTTAGCATGATATTAAAATTACCAATATCCCACCATAATAACCGATATCTCAAATATTGGTCCTTCACCAATATCTGATATTTACCGTATTAACTACTTAGGATAGGAGACGACTATTGAGTTGTCTCCGTGTGGAGGCATGCTAGGCATTCTGCTGTGGCACCAATTACAAGACATCAGAAAGGTGTGAGAAGTTCATGTCATCTCCATTTTTTTATGTTATTACATTCACGCACGTGATATGATGATTTTCTCGGTGTGTGGCGTAGTGCCATCCACACATTTCGAATTTAGGATGCACATGGATTCATTATTAACTATTTCTTATCACTAAGTTTATCATTTCATAAGTATCTACTCATAATTCAAAAAAGGTGAAGTGAAAATATAAATAAAAAAGGAAGGACTTACATGAAGTTCTTGAGGTGCTATCTCAAGTTGGTTGACAACTTGGTCATTATCCGTGTGTTGTACTTGTTTCTCCTTTAAGAAATAACATGAGAGAGAAAATAGATTTACTACTTAAACTAGTAAATTCGTGATAAAAGTTATAAATTGGTGTTGAAAAACTACTTGCTAAAAAACTACAAAACAATGAAGAAATTGATACTATAATAGATGATAAGGCGTTGACAGTTGGTGTATAAAGATATTACCATAAAAACCATCTACCATGTTTATTTATGTAATATAGCTAGTAAAGTGCTCTGCACGTTGCCGCGACGTTTCAAAAAAATTTACGTTAAGATGTTGACCAAATAAAAACATACATAAACATAAACACGAAAACGTATTATATTTGACCAAATTCATTTCTTGAAAAAATAAAACTTACGTCAAAACGTATACCAACCCAAAATGTCCATAATAATAAGCATAAGAACATATTATATTTGACCAGACTTATTTCCGGGAGAAAGTTACGTCGAAACCTAAATCAACTTAAATTTATACACACATGTACAAAAAATTAAACACGTAAAACTCGATTAAAAGTTAAGAGACTATAAGTGTTAATGCTGAAAGTTTTTTTTTTTTTTTTTTTTTGAACGGTGAGAATCTTTAACAGTTGAGAGAGAGATCTCACACCCTCTCAACCAGAGGGCACTAACCCCACTTTGGCTAGACTATGTTGTTTGGTATGCAAGAATGAGAGGCGGAATGGAATGGATGATTACGAGGGAATGAAGAAAATGATATTTGATTGGTTAATGGAATGGAATCACCCATTCCAAAAGGCATTCCATTCCCTCAAAATCATTCCATCAACCCCCTATGTTTTTTTTTTCATTCCATCCCCTCTTGCACCATTCATCAACAACACCACAACCCACCACCTTCGCCACAACCCACCACCCACCACCAACGCCATCGCCGCAACCCGCCACCGCTTTCGTCGCCACTCCGACAGCCACCACCGTCGCCGCCAACCACCACCATCGTCGACGCCACCACCAACCGCCGCCACCGCCACTTGTCGTCACCGCACCGCCACTCGTCGTCGCCACCACCACCACCCATCGACGCCGCCGCCGCCCACCACGACCACCTATAACCACCCACAATCACTACCACCGACCACCACTCACCCCTGATATTTTTCTTGCATACCAAACAATACATAATAATAATTCATTCCATTCACACATGGTAACCAAACAAGACATGGAATGGTAATGATCCATTGCATTCCCTCGTCCATTCCATTCCTTCGTCCATTCCATTACCTCATACCAAAACAGACCCCAAGGGTGGTGGATGGAACGAATTTGAGGGAATAGAATGTCTTATGTAATGGGTGATTTCATAGGTATTTTTAACGTTTAAGATTTCACCCGCTGACCTTTACATACATGTGCCTTTTGTTTTAGGTTAAGTCCTTTATTACAGACCCAGTTAATTTTTAGGGTTAAGCGTCATAGGGATGGCAAAAATGTGCCGAATATACTATATACTTTAAATCCTTTTTCATGTTTTCCCCACGGTACAACGCGGGTTGCACCTTACTAGTTTACAATGACACATTACCTCAATCAAATTATAATTTAGTTTCATTCATAAAAAAATTACTAACCAAAAAGATGAAGTAAAAAAAAAGGAAGGTCTTACAGGAATTTGAAAAGTTGTTATCCGAAGTTCGTCGACAACTTGGTCCTTATTTGGCTCATGTACTTGCTCCTCCTTTAAGAAATAGTATTTGAGAAAATAAAATTAATGCTCAAAACTATACATTTGTGATAAAACTACAAACTGGCTGTGAAAGCTATATAATAGATGATAAGATGTCAACGAAATTGATGTCTAAAGATGATACCTTAAAAATAAAAACCATCAAATAAATTTAACAATAAATAAATTACCAGTTAAATTTGGTAACCAAATAATGAATATGAAAAGGAAATTAACAAAATATAGAATTAATACCATATACAAGTCAAATTTGGTAACAAAATAAGAAATATCAAAGAAAGTGGGCATTCCATTGTAACTTCTATACACGGAAAACAATTGTTGGCGAGAATTCATCCAGGATATGGATGTAAACTGAATTAGTTTTTTTGCGTTGAACAATGCATATAAAGTTATGGAACATGCAATATTTCAAATCCAAATAAAAAGGTGAGAAAGTGATAAAAACACATTATTATTTAGCCCAAGAGGCTGCCAATTAGCAAGGGCATGACCTTCATCAAAGAAGGTCCCCATCTAAGTCCCATAAGCCTCAACCAAGGGGCAGCCTCGCTAACCAATTCTTTAAATGGAAGCACTAGAGATTGAGTTCTTATAAAGTAGAAATTTACTTAATTTAACAAAAAGTATGGACATACAATTTCAGTTGCGGATAACTTTGATGTCTTTGTAAGAAGTCTAGCTTAAGTTTCAATAGTATTATCATAGGTTGGCTTTAATCTTTGAAAGGTTTTGTGTTTAAATGACATGTTTTTTCTCTTCAATTTTGTCTTATTTGGATATTTTCAGGACCCATTATATGTAATAATTTAGCCAAACGAAATTGTATCATTGAATATGCATAATACTTATTTCTTATGCATTAAGATAATATGCACCCTATGATTACACACAAACATAAACATACCTGACTTACTTGAAAGACCAATGCTTGCTCAAGTTCATTAAGAACAACTTTCATTGTTGGACGTTGGTCTTGACTCTCCGCCACACACTGGTTTGCAACTTTTAAAAATGTGTACAAAGAATCCTTATTGGCTCCTCCAATTGGCCTATGACTCCGTTTACTGGTTTCTTCCTTTAGTATAGGATCTATGATGTCCTCTATTGTCCCATTGGAGAAGTTTTGCCTTGCAACATGAACCAGCCCTTTCTCACTCTGCTTAAGGTAAATTTGGTCCCGAGCTTTTCTTCCGCATAGAATTTCAAACATAACTACTCCAAAGCTATACACATCCGACTCTCTTTTTAGCTTACCAGTCTTCGCATATTCTGGATCCACGTGCCACATTGACTTAAAATATGTTCTTTTACATAGAGCTTCGTCTTTTTGATTTGGAGGCAGGAATACTGCCAACTCAAAGTCTTCGATCTTTGCCCTCCAATTCTCATCCAACCCAAATCTAAAAGGATCTATATCACTGTGTATCATCATTTTTTTATCTGCCATCTCATAATGAAGGTAATTCAGTGCGTGCGCACCGTCAATGCATATTTTCAAACGTTTTTCCCAAGTCAAATTATGCATTTTTTTTACGTTACCCAAATAACCACCAAGTAATCCATTAGAAAATTTCTCGGTGATAAGTATCCTCTCAAAACCTTCAACACAAAATCCTATTAGAGTGACTATGTTGTGATGCTTAACGCTAGCAAACACTTCAAGTTCTGTGAAAAATAATTCTTCTTCGAGCTCGTCAACTTTAGGAAGGAAGCGCTTTATAACAACTGCGTCGTGTCTCTTAAATAGTTTACTTTTACTTATCCCATCTATGGAGGAAGGGTTTTCTTTATCAAAATGGCAGAGTTCTACTTTGTACCAAGTATAGCAATTGTCAGAACTTTTAAAAATGTGTACAAAGAATCCTTATTGGCTCCTCCAATTGGCCTATGACTCCGTTTACTGGTTTCTTCCTTTAGTATAGGATCTATGATGTCCTCTATTGTCCCATTGGAGAAGTTTTGCCTTGCAACATGAACCAGCCCTTTCTCACTCTGCTTAAGGTAAATTTGGTCCCGAGCTTTTCTTCCGCATAGAATTTCAAACATAACTACTCCAAAGCTATACACATCCGACTCTCTTTTTAGCTTACCAGTCTTCGCATATTCTGGATCCACGTGCCACATTGACTTAAAATATGTTCTTTTACATAGAGCTTCGTCTTTTTGATTTGGAGGCAGGAATACTGCCAACTCAAAGTCTTCGATCTTTGCCCTCCAATTCTCATCCAACCCAAATCTAAAAGGATCTATATCACTGTGTATCATCATTTTTTTATCTGCCATCTCATAATGAAGGTAATTCAGTGCGTGCGCACCGTCAATGCATATTTTCAAACGTTTTTCCCAAGTCAAATTATGCATTTTTTTTACGTTACCCAAATAACCACCAAGTAATCCATTAGAAAATTTCTCGGTGATAAGTATCCTCTCAAAACCTTCAACACAAAATCCTATTAGAGTGACTATGTTGTGATGCTTAACGCTAGCAAACACTTCAAGTTCTGTGAAAAATAATTCTTCTTCGAGCTCGTCAACTTTAGGAAGGAAGCGCTTTATAACAACTGCGTCGTGTCTCTTAAATAGTTTACTTTTACTTATCCCATCTATGGAGGAAGGGTTTTCTTTATCAAAATGGCAGAGTTCTACTTTGTACCAAGTATAGCAATTGTCAGAGCCAGTTTTATATGTGTCTGAAAAATTATTGGTAGCTAACTTTATATCATGAAGCTCAATCTTCAAGTGTTCCAAGTTATTTCCCTGCAAACATGTGACAAAGGGAAAAGAGAATTACAAATTATAAAATTATATATATCTGTTAGATACATGAGAACGAATTGTGGTTAATAAAATTGATCTTGAAGGCTCTATGTAAATTAGAAGCGTAATGAGAGAACCCCAGTCTGGATCCTAAAGGCTCTATGAAAGCAAGAAATGTGGGGTCATGAATTGATTGATTCCATGGATGGTGTTTCTTTAGTTTGGTATGTGGGATTAGGTTGAGAGGTTTTTTGATTGAGTATAAAATTCTTAAGGGGGATGGTGTAATTAGATAAAGTAGTGTTGTTGAAATTCTTTTAGTTTTTCTCTAGTTACTTAATCGTTTTTTAGTTTTTTATTTTATGAATGGGTGCAACTTATGGAAGTTTTTCATCGTGTCTACATTTAACATCCCTTCTAAAAATCCATCTACTGAAAGGATGGATACGTAAGAAATGCTAAACGAAAAGGAGAATATGGGTAATTTTCAAAGTTAATAGAACAAAAGTACAATTTTAAATTTTTAATAAACAACTGATATATGGTGATTTTGAAATAATTTTAATTAAAGTTTTCATTTAGTTGTAACTAACATCAATGAAATTTAAAGTATAATTAATACTATTATTTTGAACGTCCAACATAGACGCCAGTGAAATATCTAGATTTCAATTTCAATGGAACAAATATGTAGCAGATCTTACAAACTTGCAACAATTTTCATACCCCACATGCCTCTATATAGAAATAAGGGTTGAGTTATAATATAAAATATTTAAAAATAAGAAGGGTAAGAAGCCATCATAGAGCGACAAGTGTTCAAAGGAGAATCAAGTGGAAAGGGTAATTTTGTCCGAGAGAACAAAAAGAATATGCACATGCAAGTCACATACTATTTCCTCTCACTTTTTAAACGTCCGTAACTTTTTATACATCATTTGTTTAAAAAAAATAATATCATAAAATCAAACGTCTTTTTATCTTTAATATGAGTACCCTATTGTTATAGTTTTCAATTTTTTTTTTTTTTGAAAACACAGTTGCTTATTAAACAATAGACATAACGTAAAACACCATGAGCATTAAACTAAAAACATAATGAAAAGTAAACCAAAAACACAATCGATGACAACAGATAAAAGACACAATAAACAACAGGCTAAAACACAATGGACATAATGTAAAACACAACGAGTATCAAACTAAAAAAACAATGGAAAGTAGACTAAAAACTGTTGGTGCACTTGTCTCTGTACTTTGTCTGTATTTTGTCTTGTTACTGAACGATGTCTTTGTTAGTCTGTAAGTTTGACCAAGTCAACCATCCTCCTGGTTTGACTTGGCCAAACAGTCAACATTATGTTTGTAAGTTGTTTGGGTCGAAGGATGTGTCATCGAAGGATCACCTATATCCTTCGATGATGAGCTCGATAGATAGCTTTCGATAGATGGACCACGAAAGATCCCATCTTTCGTGGTACATGTTGATCGTTCGAGTTGTTCCTGGTCGAAAGATGATCTTTCGACCGGTCTGCATGATCCTTCGACCAGACCTGCTGTTTTGGGTATAAATACCCGTGTGTTGTGTTCAGTTCGATAGTGGGACAGTTAGGGAAGAACAGAACACACACACACACCCTAGAGAGTTTGCAAGACTGATTTGTAAACATTGAGCTGTAACCGGACCTTTCATACGTTTAATACAAGTGGTGTTAATCGTTGAACTTTGCGTGTCGTGTTATTGCGTGTTCTATCTCGGTTTGCTATTTCGGTTGGATTCCGCACAACCGGAGTGGTTAGTATACAAGGATTAGGCGACTAGATCCTCCCCTAGCCGGACCTACAAGTGGTATCAGAGCCTTGGCTCTTCTCCTTGTTAAAACCGAGTGTTTTCGGGTTTTAAAGTTCATATTTTCTGGAAACCTTGCTGTTTTTGCTGTTTGTTCTTATAAAAACCTTGTCACATTTCATTATCACATGTTAAAAATGGGTTTTTAGTATATTTTCGAGCAAAAACGGGTTTCGGTTTGTTGTCGGTTTGCAGAAATATTCATATTTCTGGGTTTTGTTCTTATTATCTTCAACCGATATTCAAGTGTTCTTCATAATTTTACACATTTGATCTTAAAAATTTGAACTTCAAGGTGTTTGTGCATTGAAAAGAGTGTTTTGATTAAAATATTGGGATCATTACCTGGTTGGTGAAAGCCTGCATATTCAGACCTGAAAGATATGGTCTGAACATACTTTCTGCTGAAAGTTCTCACCAACCCGTCAACTTTTCACCAAACTGTCTTATTTGTCAACTGTGTCAGAACTGTTCGAAAGATATCCTTCGAACTCGAAAGACCATCTTTCGATCAGTGGAGGTTCGATAGATCATCATCCTTCGAACCAAGGAATCATTTCGAAACATTCATCTTTCGGTCTACTGTTCATTTTCGAAAGACTAGGATCCTTCGACTGGGGAGTCTTTCGAAGTCATCTTTCGTGTGAATCTTTCGGTCTACAGTACTTTTTCGAAAGATAAGGATCCTTCGTTTGGAGAATCTTTCGAAAAACATTGTTCGAAATTCAACAGAGATCTTTCGAACCCTGTTGATCCTTCGAACAGGTGTTGATCTTTCGATCAGTAGTCTGTTTGTGCTTAACAGTTTGTGTTTTTCAAGTCTCTCGACAGGTATCCTTCGGCTGGTGTAACAATTTGTTTCTTGATCAAAAATGAATTCGATGTGGGGTGTTCCTGTAAATACCGAGATGTATTTTGGTACTCCGGCTCCAGATTCGGGTTCGCAAGCTAATGCTACAACTACCGGTCAATGGGCATTCGTATCAAATCAAGCTCCCAGTGTTCAAAGCATTTTGCTAAGCGAAAGTGAAACGGGAAGTTTGAATAGGCCTCCAAAGTTGATGCATTTAAGTGAATATCCGGGATGGTTTGGTAGATTTCATACATACGTCCTTGGTCAAAATACAGAATTGTGGTTGAGATTCATCACAGATTTCGATCAAACAATAGAGGTTGCTGCATCATCTGCTGCTACGTTTGCAGATCTTACAGAAGATCAAAAGAAGATCTATGATTTGGAAAAGAAAGCATACGCCATTCTTACTCAGGCATTGAGCAAAGATATTTACCATCAATTTGTCAGTCACAAGACCACGAAGAGGTTGTGGGACGCATTGAAAACAAGGGGCGTGGGAAATGAAGCGACACGTCAACTGAGAAAAGAATTGCTGAAGAAAGAGTTCGATGGTTTTACTTGCATGCAGAATGAATCTCTAGGAGACTTGACAAGTCGATATACTCATCTGCTGACTGAATTGGTAAATATTGGGGTTGTAACAACTTCAGCAGAGATAGTGAAGAAGTTTGCAGATGCACTGCCACCTCAATGGAATAATTTCTTAGAAATTCTGAAGTACAATGGCACTTTGGATACAACAAACTTTGGTGACTTTGCTCAACTCCTGGAAAACAAGAATCAGGAAGAAACTCTCAAAGCTAAAAGAGTTGCAGTGCCACAAAATCCTGAAATGTATTATGGAGTTTCTAGCACTTCTGCAAAACCGTCTTCACACGCTCCACTTCAAACAGCATTTGTGTCTAGCACTAGCTTGTATGGCACCCCTCCTCCAACAACAGACATATATGGAAATCCGCTTAATCCAGTTCCCCAACCAATGCCACAACAACAAAGCCAACAACCTATCAGAGCAACTGATATATTCGGAAATCCACTTCCTACTCAACAGCAACAGCAAGCTTGTTATGGAAGTACATCATCTGCTGGTCAACAATCGAATCAAAATACAGTACGGCTCGACACCTCAAGTTTTTCTAAAGTAAGTGTGGAAGTAGCAAAAGAACATATGGAGCTGCTCAACACGGTGGTGAGCGCCTACTGTGGATTAGTGGAGGGTCAGATTGGCAACATTAATCTGACACAAGAAGACTATCAGCAGATAGATAAAGAGGAGATGGAGATGATGGATATTAAGTGGGCCTTTGCCAGTGCTGTTAGACGAGCAAAGGATTTCATGGAAAGAACGGGCCGAACCAACTTGGAAAGCAAGAAAGACACCAAGTATGGGTTCGATAAACAGGCCGTCAAGTGCTTCAACTGTGGTGAACGTGGCCATTTTAAGAGGGAATGTACAAGGCCATCTCAACATGGGAACCAGAATCCCTTCAGAGGTCAAGGCAACCAGCAAAACCAGAACAGGAACAATGTTCGCACATTGGTGCCTGTCAACAATCAGACTCAAGCAGGACCATCAAATGCCAACCAGGCACTTGTGGTTCAAGTAGATGAAGGCTGTGATTGGTCAATCCAGTTGGGAAACGATGCACCTGATGGAACAGCTTGTTTTGCTGAAGTGGTTAATGATCTTAAACACGCCAGTGGTGGAGAATCTTCCACCAATGGTGATGTATCTTCTGAAGATGAAGACTCTTCTGGTTATAGTGGAAGCTCGGATGAAGAATCCTCCACTGCAGGCAATGATCAGGTGGATGACACATCAGCTGCGTCAGTCGATGCTAATATTGATGAGCTATTGGAGGAAGCTGCAGCAGGAATTCAAAGAAGATCTATTTTGGTGGATCAAGCTGCTTATTCTTCGTCTTCTCTCCATTCAGCCTTTATGGCTAATGTCGACAGTTCATCAAGTCAGGTATGTGTCGATGAACACACTTCTGTTAGCTGTGATAATTGTGATAGTGTGAATGTTAAATGTGCTGATTTGGAAGCAAACATGTCTGAGTTGCAAGGCAAACACGATGCTTTACAAGCTAGTTTGTTTGAATTGCAAGACAAACATGTTTTAGTGAATGATAAGTGGTGTGAATTGCAAAGCAAGCACGAGGCTTTGCAAGAGAAATATGATGTGACATTTATTCATAATCAGAAATTGACAGTTGATATTTCAAAATGCACTGAAGCCAATATGTTTTATGAAAACCATGAAAAGGATTATAAATCAATGATTGAAACATTGAAGAAAGATAAAACAGAGCTGACTAAAATGGTTTCAAGAAAACAAACTGACATTAATTTGTATATCACTCGTCTTGAGGTGATGCAAAAGGAAATGGCTTGTGTTAAAACAGAAAGTGAGGCGATCCGACTTAAGTTAGACAGTTATTTGAGTTCTAGCTATGTGTTGGATCACATCATTGATGTTCAAAAAGAGAAAAAGGATGTCACATGCATAGGTTACAAGCAATGTCCACCACCTGTCAGACACAATTATGATGCCATGCCTGATGAGGAATACAGAACTCACTTTGAACCATCTGTTCCTTTAGACGTGAATGAGTTTGCTGCAGGACTTGGATATACGAAAGAAGTATCATCCGATTCAGATGTGTCAGCAGATACCTTTGTAACTGCTGAACCGAATCAGGATCCTCCAGTTGTGATTGAGGATACTGATTCTTCTGATGATGAATCTGATGATACTGATTCAGCAAAGTCTGATGCGGTGATCAAAGAAGAGGACATACCTCTCGAGAATCATATTCTCTGTGATCCTCCTGCAAAACCTGCTAAGACTGTTGCAGTTGAGTCCTCGTGTGAGAAAGAGTCGGAGAGTGTGGATTTGCTGTACACTCTTGTTGGTGATGATAAAATTTACTCAGACAAAGATTTTCCCATTAAGAATGTTAATCAATCCTTAATCAGTAAAGTCTTTGAAAATTCTACAAGTAAGTTTTTGGGAAAGACAGGACCACATGTTACAGTCACACAGTGTCCTCCTATCCCAAAGGCTGAAGTTAGAAAACAATTTGGGAACAAGAAATTACCAACAGTGCAAGCACAGCAAAATCATACCAAATCCAAAGGTAAGACACCGACTCAGAGTCAAAGGAAGCCAAATCAGAAGAAGAAGAAGAATGTGAACTTTGTGGAATCGAAGGGAACGGACAAAATTGAAAAATTTGCTAATCAATCTAACTTAGATTTTGTCCAGAAAGTAACTGTGATGAAAAGGAACGAACAAAATAGTTCAAAACCTAGTACCTCGAAATCACAAAGTTCATCATCGGCAAGACGATCACATGATACTTCGGGGTTTATTGAACGAAGATCATGTTTTGAATGTGGTACAATCGGGCATATTATTCGAAACTGCCCGTATCTTCATAAGTTGAAAGCAAAGGTTGATGATCCCCGTGGCCCAACTGACCGCAAACAATCTGTTTCTGTAAAGCAAGATCCTCGACTCATAAGAGAAAGGGAAAAGAAACAGAAACGCCAACAGGTCAAGAAAATTGAAAAGGCAATTAAAAGTGATGTGGTTCAAAAACAATCTGTTCCAGTTAAACCAGAAAGTTCAAAAACTTCAAACAATCACGAAGTTAAATTTTCAAACAATCAAACTGGTAAAACTCAACAGACCTGGAAACCAAAATCTGTTATTGAATCAGGGGGACCATCACAATTTCCGCATCATCAAAAAGTGGAAGTTATTGTTGTTGATAAAAATGGAAGACCCAAGACCACAATGGCTTGGGTCCCCATCTCCAACTAATCAATTGAGTTCATGTGCAGGGTGTTCCAGGAGGAACTATCAGTAGTCATTGGATTGTTGATAGTGGGGCATCCAGGCACATGACAGGCGACATGAAGCTTCTCTACGACGTCAAATCTATTAGAGGAGGTTATGTTGCTTTTGCTGGAGATAAAGGCGGATATATAACGGGTGAAGGAATGATTTCCAACGGGGTTGTTAGCTTTGACAAGATCAACTTTGTGCAACAACTTGATCACAATCTTCTTAGTGTTTCTCAAATCTGTGACAAGCAGTTCTCAGTACACTTTGATGCTAATGGATGTTATGTGCTGAAACCCGGCTTCAAAATTCCAAAAGAATGGATTCTCTTGTCGGCTCCAAGGATAAATGATCTGTATGTCCTTGATATGAGCCAAGCTATCACTACGTCTGCACAAGCAACTTGTTTCGTTTCTAAAGCCACAGAAAAAGACACAATCTCTTGGCACAGACGAATGGGTCACATTCACTTACGCAAAATGAATCATTTGGTATCAAATGAATTGGTGAATGGTGTTCCTCTCAAAAATTTCCATCTTCAAGACGTCTGTGTTTCGTGCCAGAAAGGAAAACAAACGAAGAAGCGACACCCGACAAAGAAAGTCAACACGGTGGCTGTTCCTCTTGAACGCTTACACATGGATTTGTTCGGTCCTGTCAAGCACAAAAGCATTAGGAATGATCAATATTGCCTCGTGATTACTGATGATTATTCAAGATTTTCTTGGGTGGCGTTCATGGCACACAAGAGTGAAACCTTCGGTATTATCAAAAACTTGATCATTCAGATTGAGAATCTTTACAACTTGAAGGTTAGGCGGATACGTAGCGACAATGGTACTGAATTCAAAAATCATGCCATGGCGGAGTTTTGCACTTCAAAAGGTATTCTTCACGAGTTTAGTGCAGCTTACACTCCTCAGCAGAATGGCGTCGCTGAACGTAAGAACCGCACATTGATCGAGACTGCTAGGACTATGTTGGTAGAGTCGCAGCTACCCATTCCATTCTGGACTGAAGCTGTGTCCTCTGCATGCTATACTTTGAACCGAGTCCTTACAGTCAAAAGGCACAACAAGACCTGCTTTGAGCTTATCAACAAACGGAAACCAGACTTGTCTTATCTTGAACCGTTTGGAGCTCCTTGCACAATTATCGATCCTAATGGAAAGTTTGGGGCAAGAGCAATTGAGGGATACTTTCTTGGGTATTCCACCCCGAACTTAAGAGTCTGGAATCTAGAGACTAAAAGGGTCGAGGAATGGTCTGAAGTCAGAGTACAAAGGCACACTTTACCAGTTAGAAATCCTGGTCAGCCTTGGATGTTCGAGTACGATGACTTTTTCAATTCGATCAATGTTGAAGCCGTTGAAGAAAATGCTGCGGCAAGGATGTTTTTCGAGAGTGATAATGCAACAGATTCACCGTTGGTTCGTCCCATTATTGTCAATCAAGAACCATCTTCAGTGAACAACAATGCTCTCGACAATGAGGATTTTCAAGATGCTACCGAATTGAACGAATCTTCAGAGGATGATGAATTTCTAGATGCAGATCAAGAAGCTCCAACAGCAGTTCATGGTATTTCAGAGGGTACACCTCCAGTGGATGTCCCTAGAACAGCTGAAACTTCTGCATCATCCTCTTCGTCAATTCCAGGGCTTGAATTGATTGTTGATCTGAATCTCAACAATCTGGGTACAAATATTCCAGTTCAAGATAATCCAGAAACAAGGATTCATAATACCCATCCTCAACAAAACATCATCGGGAATGTACAAAGTGGCGTTCAAACAAGAAACATGTTGCGAAACAACAACAATGCAGGCTTGTATGCAACTATCCGAGAATCTGGTCAACAGAATGATTGGTCTTTCGCGTGTTATGTCTCACAGGAAGAACCAAGAACTTGGAAAGATGCATTGAAAGATAGCTCATGGGTTGAAGCGATGCAGGAAGAACTGCAGCAATTCCAGAAGCTTGGTGTCTGGAAACTCGTAGAGAAACCTGCTGGATACAAGAAGATTGGTACCCGTTGGGTGTTTAAATGCAAAAAGGATGACCGTGGGATCGTTATCCGGAACAAAGCAAGGCTAGTCGTTCAAGGTTTTCGTCAGATTGAAGGGATCGACTACAACGAAGTCTATGCACCTGTTGCACGTCTAGAAGCAATTCGGATCTTTCTGGCTTATGCCTCATTCAAAGGTTTCAAGGTATACCAGATGGACGTGAAGAGTGCATTCTTACATGGTGTGGTGGAAGAAGAGGTGTACGTCGAACAGCCTCCAGGTTTTGAAGATCCTATCCATCCCGATCGGGTTTGGTTGCTCAACAAAGCTCTATATGGTCTTCATCAAGCACCGCGAGCTTGGTACGCAACCTTATCTAATTATCTGCTGGAGAATGGATTTCGAAGAGGTCTTATCGATTGTACTCTTTTCATCAAAGAACAAGATGGAGATCTTCTACTGGTACAGGTATACGTTGATGATATTATATTTGGTTCTACTAATGATGTTTTGTGTAGGAATTTCGAGCGCATCATGCAGGATAAATTCGAGATGAGTGCTATGGGGGAAATGACCTTCTTTTTGGGCCTACAAGTACAACAAACTGAGTCTGGGATATTCATCCATCAGACTAAATATGTTGGTGACATCTTGAGCCGGTTCCAGATGTCTGATGCAATGCCCATCGGTACCCCATTACCACAAAATCACGGAATTACTCCAGACTTGAAGGGTCAAGATGTTAGCCCCTCATACTACCGCGCGATGATTGGATCTCTTATGTACCTCACAGCATCGAGACCAGATATAATGTACCCAACGTGCCTCCTGGCCAGATATCAAGTTAACCCGAAGGCCTCACATCTTGCAGCTGTAAAAAGGATTTTTCGTTATTTGAAGGGTTCCCCTGACACCGGTCTGTGGTACCCTAGGGATAATAACTTTGACTTGATCGCATTCAGTGATTCTGATTTTGGCGGATGCAAAATCGACGGCAAATCCACAACGGCTGGATGTCAGTTTTTGGGAAATCGCCTAGTCACATGGCAGTGCAAGAAGCAGACGTGCGTCGCTACATCTACGTGCGAAGCTGAATACATTGCTGCCTCAAGTTGTTGCTCCCAAGTCCTGTGGATACAACAGCAAATGCGTGACTACGGTTTTGAATTCCTATCTACTCCTATTTACGTTGATAATTCTGCTGCATTACAGATCACTAGAAATCCTGTGCAGCATTCAAAGACTAAGCACATCGAAATCAAATATCACTTCATACGTGATTGCTTTGAGAAAAGGCTAATTGATGTTGCTTACGTCCACACCGATGACCAACGTGCCGACCTTTTTACCAAAGCTTTTGACAAATCAAGATTTGACTATTTATTATTGGTAAATGGCATTAAGGTCAAGCAAGAGTAAAACCAACATCGGAAAATCATTTTTGTAAATATCTTTGTGTTTTAAATTTGTCTTAGTTTGTTGATTTTAGGGGGAGTAAATCCAAAATTTGAAAATCCAAAAACATTGAAAAATTTCAAAAACACAAAAACAATAGAAAAACAAAAATGAGTTTCCTGGCGAGCAAAAGAGAAAATGATAGTACATCGGTGGTCTATCCAAGCCTCTTTAAACCTTAAATGAAAAAGCGATAAGCAGCTCTATATAAGATGTATCGGTAGGCTCACAATCATTTTAAAGTGTGCAGGGTTATATAAACTTAAATCGACTGAAGACTGGGTGGGAACCATTCATTGGCATATGGTCTTGGTACCGAAATTTCGTTTGAGAGATTGCCGAGGTTCTGAGATATTCGGTCTTTATGCTGCTTATCATCTGGGTATCATGGTTGTATCTTTTACCGAAAAATAACGGGGACGCAAGTCTAGATTTTCCATGATACTATACATACGTGTACATACTGCATACGACCTCAATAAGTGATAAACAATCACATGTCCAAACAAATAAGTGATAATATATCACAAATTCTTTCCGGGTGTCAAGTTCGTCTCTCTGCTGTACGAAAGTACTGACCTGTTCACGGACTTGCTCCTGTGCCCTCATGCATCGAAAATCAAGTTCCTCATCAATAAGTGATTATATCACATAGGGCTTGTTTTCAAATCAAAATAAGTGAGTTTCTCACATCATATACGGTCAAACAGATGATAATCGGTATACTCACCGGTAAGATGAACCCTCGTGCATACCTTGATACGGGAATGTGTCGTGATGTGGATGAACACCGGTCGGTAAGTATAAATCATACCTTAACGTATCCCCTCGCCATGATTACATCTGATAAGTTGAGCTTATGTGGACAACAATACCGATAATTGTTATAGGATGCTTATCTTAATGTTATCTAATTGAACAAAGAGAGCGTTTTGGCATGACCGTACACTGATATGATTCTCTTACCCTCGAAACTCACAAAAAGAATGTCTGTAAATATTTATTTACTGCTTTCAGTCTTTACTTTCGAAATATTCAAAAATACCAAAAAGATTTTAGGTGTGTTTTAATATAAACTTTCAAAAAGCCAAAAAGATTTTATTTCTATTTTATTTTCGATCGTACGATGTTGGAGCTCAAGTCTTCGTTACCTGAAACCTGATTGAAAACCGAAACGACTAAATCTTCATAAACGGTCGAAATTTGCAAAGTGTTGAAAGTTGAAATTGAAATTGATAAAATACTTTAAACTTTCAAACTGTCGGACGGTGTTTGTTTAAACAATGGTCACATGTGTGTTGTTTGCTTATGATATTCCAAGCGGTTGTTCTCATTACGCGTTTAGATTTCTTGCATGTGCAGATTCTAAAGGCTAGGAGAACATGGTCGATGACAAGCTTCGGAATGAAGACACGACGTGAAGGCACTCAAATGATGAAGATGATCGAGTTGCCGCTGACCATCATCAACACCACAAGGATCTCACTTCATAACGATAAAGACTTTCACGAGCATAACTCAAGGGGGAGCTTATGCCAAGGGGGAGTTTGTCAACACACTTCCTACTTAAAACAGGGAGTTTGTTGGTACACTTTCTGCTTTCAAGATGTGAAGACTTTAAAGATCCTCTGACATTGAAGACGTGAAAAGACGTCAAAGACTTGAAGACACAAAGGACCTTCAAGAATGAAGATCAAGACAAAACTATCTCGAAGATCGAGACAAAGCTACAGCCAAGGGGGAGTTTGTTGGTGCACTTGTGTCTGTACTTTGTCTGTATTTTGTCTTGTTACTGAACGATGTCTTTGTTAGTCTGTAAGTTTGACCAAGTCAACCATCCTCCTGGTTTGACTTGGCCAAACAGTCAACATTATGTTTGTAAGTTGTTTGGGTCGAAGGATGTGTCATCGAAGGATCACCTATATCCTTCGATGATGAGCTCGATAGATAGCTTTCGATAGATGGACCACGAAAGATCCCATCTTTCGTGGTACATGTTGATCGTTCGAGTTGTTCCTGGTCGAAAGATGATCTTTCGACCGGTCTGCATGATCCTTCGACCAGACCTGCTGTTTTGGGTATAAATACCCGTGTGTTGTGTTCAGTTCGATAGTGGGACAGATAGGGAAGAACAGAACACACACACACACCCTAGAGAGTTTGCAAGACTGATTTGTAAACATTGAGCTGTAACCGGACCTTTCATACGTTTAATACAAGTGGTGTTAATCGTTGAACTTTGCGTGTCGTGTTATTGCGTGTTCTATCTCGGTTTGCTATTTCGGTTGGATTCCGCACAACCGGAGTGGTTAGTATACAAGGATTAGGCGACTAGATCCTCCCCTAGCCGGACCTACAAAAACATAATTGATAATAGCAGATAAAAGACACAATAGACAAGAGATAAAAGACACAATGAGCATCAGGCTAAAACACAATGGACAACAACCAAAAAACACAATAAATGACATATTACAACACAATGAACATCAGACTAAAAACACAATGAACAACAAATTAAAAGACAAAACGAACAAAAAAAAAAAAACAAACAAAAACACAATTGACAACATATTAAAACACAATAATCATAACCCATAACACAATGTATAGAAAATTCAAATATAACACCATATGTATGGTGTCATAAATTGTCTTATTAAAAGATAGTGAACAAAAAAACAAAAACACAATGGACAACATATTAAAACACAATACTCATAACCAATAACACAATGTATAGAAAACTCAAATATAGCACCATCTTTATTGTGTCATAAATTGTCTTAAGTTTTGATAAAACGCAGTGATCTGAACCAAAATTAACATTGTGTTATAAGTTTTGATAATAACACAATGTAATGACCAAAACCCAGTTAAAAGACACAATGATCTGAACCTTTAATACAATGCAATGAAAATCCAGTAAAAATGGAATTTTTTATTTTAATTTTATACAACAATGTCATACTCATATTAAAGATAAAAAAACGCTTGTTATTATGGTGATTTTTTTTTAAATATGGTAGGAAAAAGTTATGGACGTTTTAAATTGATGGGGGAATTGACATGCGTCTTGCGTGTGAAGAGAGAGAGTAAATAAATTTAGGATTCCTCTTATACCCTTTCATTATCTTCTTTTCTTTAAAACTAATCTTAACCCTTCAAATCTTAGATCAAAGAACCAAAATCCTCCTTACTCTTCTTATTTATTTTTTCTTTTTATTTGATCCTAACCCATAGAAATGAGTATAATAATTAATTAACTTAGATTGCTGAGGTGGCACTCAGTCTTGCAACTTTGTTGGAATGTGCCACACCCGAGTGCTCCTCCTGATGTGGGTTGGGCTCCCTGCTGATGTCAACCAAGTTGGGCCAGGTGGGTTTTTATCAGTAATAACAGCCAGGCCTCACCTGGTGCATCCATAGGGAAAATGCCACTCATGCCCACGATCGTATGTGACTCAGCTCATCACCAATTCTAGGGAAAACTCATAGCCCCGAAGGTCCACTATGATAAAACCCTTATTTGCTAATGACATTTTCTCATGAACGATCTAGATGAGGACACCAGGTATCCCTTGAGCAATGCCCCTTTGGTGTATAATTAACAATATTAATTTGTTAAAAGTTGACAAATATTAATGGGATTTTCAGTTTTTTTTTTCTTAAAATAATATTATTTGAAGTAAACAAATTTAAAACAAAGGAAAATAAAGTTAAAGGAGTAAATAAAAAAGGTCTTACTCAATGTTTTTTCCAATGCTCTCTCAAGTCCATTAACAATATTGAACATATGTGGGCAGTGTGCTTGCTCTTCCATTGGGCATAAATACGCCGTTTGTGAGAATTCTCTAAGTGATCCTAGTGATATTTGATATTGGGACATTTGATTCTTTAGACCGGGATGGATAATGTCCAGCAACGTTTCGTTTTCATAGTGGTCTTTGGCCAATCGAGCTAGAAAGTTATTAGCCTGGTTCTTAGTATGGGCATGTTTGGCTAAGCTTTTTGACTTCTCCTTCTCAGAAGGACTTCTCCTTCTCAAGAAGTCACAATTTGTGACTTCTCCTTTTCTCCTTCTTGAAGACAAAAAAAACCTTGAAAAGTCATTTTCCTGCTTGTGTTTGGCTAAGCTTTTCTCATCTTCCTGACTTCTCAATAATGTTTGGCTAAGCTTCTCCTTCTCAAAAGGATTTTTAGCTCTATATAATTCAATAAGTCATTTTGAGAAGGAATCCCAAACACCCCTTATATGTGTTCCTCTACTCAGAATCACTTACAATAACTTTTTATAATATAAAAGCAGCACTCGCTTAATTTTGGGGATGGATTGTGAATGCTCTTAAAATAAAGTGTTTTGGTTTAATTATTAGGCCATGTGTAGTCATAACCCCCCTTTGTGGGCGTTATGCGACACGTGGCGCGCCACGTGTGCTGGTGGGCGTTATGGGGCGTTATGCATTTAAGCCCGTAGTCATAAAGCCCCCGCCTAATCATTACTCAATTATTAAAATAAAAACATTAGAGTAACAAAAAAAAATGCAGGGACCAAAGTGTAAAATGCAGGGACCAAAGTGTAAAACTTTAAAACAAAAATAGGCTTCTTCTCGGTCTTCAGGTCTTCTTCTCCGGCCTTCTTTTCCGGCTGAAATTCCCGCTTGTTCTCGGTCTTCAGGTCCGATTTGCAGGACCTACACTGCTTCATCTCCGATTTGCAGGGACCAAACATGTATAAACCAAAAACTTTAAACAATCATACCGCCGTTATGCATATCGCGCCACCCCCAAATTTTCGATTGATAGCGCCGGGTGTTTTGGTGTTGTGGGGGTTATGCCGGCGCCATGCAAGGGCATACCGCCCCACTACGTTCAGTCTTATTATCATTTGCTTCGATTTGATTGTAGACTGTAGAGGCTAGGCTAGTGAGCAGTGTCAATCTATTATTATTATTATTATTATTTGCTTCGATTTGGTTGTAGACTGTAGAGGCTAGCTAGGCTAGTGGGTAGTGTCAATGGTGGTAAGTTGTGGTGGTGAGATGTCAGCGATATAGAGTACCAAATACATCTTCCTAATTTAGAAGTAGCAATTTATAAATTTAACAATTTGAAAATGTGGATACCCGTAATTTTAAAATACAACATAAAAACAACTTTTATATAATAAACAACTTTTAAATAATAAACAACTGTTATATAACATTTCTTTTAAAATTTTATTTTAGTTATTACTAACAATGAATTTTAAAGTATAACTAGTGTTATTAAATCCGCGCGTTGCTCGGTGGGTGGGTATCAGTTCGTTTAACTGCGGTATTGACACTTGTTATAGCAACCAATAGAGAAAAAAAATCATGATATGACCAAAAATATACCAACACAGCGGGAATTTGATCGGTATCGGTTTGTTTTGTTACGCCACCTACACTCGTTACAGCAACCCATAAAGAAAAAAATCTTGATATGATCAAAAAATGCTAACACGTGAATTACATCGGTAAAACACATATAAAAAACCACTAAATAACACAATTAAAAAACCTTTAAAACAAATATATACTTACTGTTCATTAACTTTTTCTATTAATAGTATAGAATAGAATAGTATAGAATTAGCAATATTACTTTGCTAAAAATTAACAAATGTTATATGGCAATATCAGTTCTTTTCCTTTTAAAGTGATATTCTTTGAAATAAACAAATTAAGGACAAAGGAAAATAAAGTTAAAACGCGTAAAGAAAAACATAAAAGCCAAAAAAGATCTTACAAAATTTTCCGGTCGAGGTTGAAACTTCAATATTTTCTCCAATGCTTTATGAAGTTCATTAACAATATTGAGCATATATGGTCGATGTGCTCGCTCTTCCTTTAGGCAAGCATATGCCGTTTCTGAGTATATTCTGAGTGATCTTATGGATATTTGGTATCTGGACATTTGATTCTTTAGATCGGGATGGATGATATCCGGCAATGTTTCGTTTTCATAATGATACTTGGCTAAACGAGCCAGAAACCTATTAGCCTCGTTCTTAATATATGCTTTCCTTCCGCACAGTATTTCGAATAAAACGACACCGAATGCGTAGACATCTGACTTGCAGGTTACACCTTTGGTCTTTCCAATTTCCGGATCCATATACCCTATTGTGCCAATAGGTTCAGAAAGAGTGATCTGGTCCATTCGGTTAACTGCTTGTTTGATGGATATTTCAAAACCTGATAACTTAGCCTCCCAGTTCTCGTCTAATAAAATTGTGGAGCTGTTAACGTTACGGTGTATAAAACCATAACCACGTCCATCATCATAATGGAGGTAGCTCAACGCACGAGCCACACCAACACTTATCCTCAATCTTTGAGTCCATGTGAGGTTGGGGTTGTTTAGATGCTCCTGGAGACTTCCGTTGGCCGCATACGTGGTTATGATGATCTTCTCATCTTTCTCATTGCAAAATCCAATGATAGAGACTAGATTTGTATGCTTGAGATCTGAAAGCGCTGAAATTTCCCTCCAGAACTCAACCTCTCCTTCACCATGCGTACGATCTAACCTCCTTGCAGCAATCTTGATCAAGTTCCCGGACCGCTGGAGTTGTCCTTTGTATGCTGGTCCAAATCCACCACGACCAATGATGTTATCCTCATGAAAGTTATTGGTGGCGTTTAGTACGTCTTCAAGTGGAATTTGTAAGTGAGCAAACTTGGGGATTGTTGTTGTCATGTTTCTGTTTATCAAGTAAAAAAAAGAGTGGAAATCAGTGGGTTACAAATGGATGAGATATTAGCTTATACATATAAGCAACCACACTATATATGAAAATTTTTGAAGCAATTTGTTTTAGAAAAAAAAAAGCTCTGTTAAAAATGCGTGCTTTTCTTTTAGATTTCAAAAGTATTGTAACCGGGTTAGTAACATTTTGTTGAAATGGGTTGAACGGTCGAACCTGTTGATGAGTAGAAGTGGGATATGAAAAGGAGGAGCAGCAGCAGACGAGATCTGAAGAGTAGCAGCGAGCGAGCGGTGGTGAAAGAGATGTAGATAATAATAATAGTAGCAGCAGCAAAGCAAGCAACAGCCGGATCTATAAGGCTACACGGTATGGGGTTCGGCCCCGGTTCGTCGTGGGTCGGCGACGGGCGGAACACCGTGCCGCCCCCCCGTCACGTCCTATCCGTCGAGTTGATGCCGTTGGTGACGGTCCAAAAGGTGTGGGCCCCTCCATAAAGTTACCGTTTGAAAAAAAAAAAAAAATTCCAATTCAAACATACAAACAAACGGTAATATTTATAATTTATATAAATTTCCATTCCATTTTCACTCTCATTCACCAATTTAACCCCAAAATTTCATCTCTCTCTCACATAATTTTTATAAATCTTCTTCCACTTTTATAAACCTTATACTTTAGCATGGATCCCTTCAACAACCCGAGCGACCCGAACAACCCGAACAATCCGTATAACCCGACGACTCCCATCAACCCGACCCAACCTAATGTTTTCTCGGGTCCGGGATATTATCCGACGCTAGAACCGAACCAATTCTCGCAATATTCATCAAATGCGTTTGCATCATTCCAACACTCGCCAAACCAATTCGCTCAATTCTCTCAAAATCAAGCCCTTCAACAAATGATGATGCGGGGTGCTTATAATTTCCCACCGAACCCGACACCACCCGTTCAACCCCAACCGATCCCGACGCAATCCTTTCAACAATCCGAACCCGACGACGATGTGGAGGTTGTTCCCGAAACCCAACCGCCTAAAGGAAAAGAAAAACGAAACAAAGGCAAGAAAGTGGTGGGTGATCAACCGTCCAAACCAAAGGGGACTAAGTGGACGCCAATCGAAGAAGAAGCCTTAGCCAAGGCTTACATTGGCACATCTGACAACCCGATTAAAGGTTCGTATTTTCTTAAGCTTTAATTTGTTTTTTTTTTTTTTTTTTTTTTTTTTTTTTTAAGGTTTAACAGTTTTTTATAAGTTTAATTTGTTTTGTTTTTTTTGTTTTTTTTTTATTTACTTAACAGTTCGTTTTTTTTTAATTGTTTTAGAATTTGTTTCTTTTGTTTTTTATTTACTTAACAGTGGGGTTTTTAAATTGTTTTAAAGTTTGTTTTTTTTAAGGTTTATTATTTTGTTAACACTCTATATATTTGTTTGTTTTTTATAGGCAATAACCAACCGGGTGAAGGGTTTTGTGCAAAGGTTTTGGCGAAGTTTCTCGACTATATGGGCCAAGGCTCGTATCGAGATGTCGATTCGGTCTCATCAAAGTGGCAGAAAATGAACACGCTCATCAATAGGTTTTGCGAGGAATATAATAAATTATATACAAGTGACCGTCGTAGCGGCATGAGCGAAGACGATGTGTTCCGAATGGCGTTAGACAAGTATAAGTCGAACAATGGTAATACCAACTTTGCTCACGTTCGCGCGTGGATGGTTGTAAAAGACGATCCAAAGTGGGCGCCGATTCCCAACGAGGTGGTGATGGCGAAACGCCAAAAAACATCGGAAACGAGTAGTTTTAGCGCCGGTGGATCGGACGCGAGGTGTAACTTAAACTTAAATGATGACGCCGCCTTTGACGAAGAGGAGTACGCCGTACATGAGCCGGAGCGTCCACCGGGCCGAGACAAATCAACGAAGGAGCGGGCCAAGGGGAAACAAAAGGAAAAGGTGGACCCGAACATGGTTGAGTTTATGGAACACTTAAAAGTGTACAATGACGTCACGGCCCAAAAGACGAAGGCGAAGGACCGGGCCGCGGAAGAAAAAGCTCGTGTAGAGGAAGAAAAGTTACGCGAGAAGGTGCGGTTGTCGAATGAGAAAATCCGAATTTCCGATGAAAAAATTCGGCTCAAGGAATGGATAATAATGATGATGAATGTCGAGGACGAACCCGAGCCGAAACGTTCGATGTTGAAAAAAGTTCAAAACGACATCATGAAGAAGCATAATATTATTTAAGTCTATGTTTTTTTTAAGTCTTTGGTTTTTTTTTTTATTAACTTTATGTTTTTTTTATTAACTTTATGTTTTTTTTATGTTTATGTAATGTGGTTTTAATATTAATGAAAATATTTTGTTAGTATATTTGTTAAATGTTAAAAAGAAATAGAAGACTAAAAAAAAAAAAAACATAAAAAGTGGTGGACTATGATTAGGACCATCCTCCCATGCCTTCTAGTTTTGAAGGATGGACCATCCTTGGGAGGATTATGACGTGGCGCCTACGTCCATCACCATACCGAGTAGCCTAATAAGGGTGAGAGGGGCACTCCCCTAAGAGGGGAGTCCCCTCTCTTACGCACCACCACTCAGCATATGCCACGTGTTAAAAGTAATTTAGAGTTAAATGCTTGGTTGGTCCCTGTGGTTTTCAAAAATTGCAGACTTGGTCCCAATAGTTTACTAATTACACGCGTGGTCCCTGTGGTATTCAAAAATGCACTCGGTTGGTCCCCAGCCCTAACATCAGTTAAATTTCTTAGTTAACTATGTGTGAAATGACTACATTACCCTTGAACAATTAAAAACCTAAAACTAAGAATTAAAAAATTAAAAAAACAGTATATAAACCCATCATCATCTTCATCACCAGGTCATCTTCATCATCTTCATCACCAAGTCATCTTCATCACCATCATCTTCATCACTATCATCATCTTCATCACAAACCCACACCCCATCTCTGTCTCTCGTTCTTTTCCGGCGACGGAGATCAGAAGCGAAGATAGAGGAGAGAGACGACAAGAGAGAGAAGAGATCGGAGAAGATGGTGGAACGGAGGTAGCGCCGTCGCTCACGGCGGCGGCGGTGGAGGTACAGGCGGTGGTTTAACCCAGATCTAGGGTTTGGATGCACAAATCGTTGGTGGTTTAACCCAGATCAGGTGCGTTTTATCAATCACTCCAATTCCCAGATCAGATGCGTTTTACATTGATTATTGTGCCGCAAGCGAGTTTTTTGAGGCATTTGTCGGGGATTATTGTTGGGTATTCGATCTCGTGGGGGTTGATTCATGGGATGAATGATTATTGGGCGGTTTGTATGGTGGGGTGGATTGTGGTTGTGTTTGTTGTTAGTTTGAAGCAGTCGGTTTGTATGGTGGGGTGGATTGTGGTTGTGTTTATTTGTTGTTGTATGGTGGGGTGGATTGTGGTGATGAATGGTTGTTGGGTTTTGATGATGGTTGTTGATGACGGTGGTGGCAACGATAGATGCGTTGACGGCGGAGAAAGATGATGATGGTGGTGGTTTAGATGGTGACTGTGGTGGTTCAGAGATGGTAGTTGTTGGTGGCTGCAGGCTGGTTTGGTCAGAGATGGTTCAGATGGTGACTGTGGTGGTTTAGAGGTTGAAGAAGATGATTGGGCTTTCAGGGGTAATATAGTCATTTCACACATAGTTAACTGAGAAATTTAACTGATGTTAAGGTTAGGGACCAACCGAGTGCATTTTTGAAAACCACAGGGACCACGCGTGTAATTAGTAAACCATTGGGACCAAGTCTGCAATTTTTGAAAACCACAGGGACCAACCAAGCATTTAACTCAGTAATTTATGAAATACTTTTGGACGGAAAGTAAAAAAAAATCATTTTTTTTTAAAAAACCCCCAAAGCCAAGGTTACAACAACCATATGCATAACTATTTTTTCTTTGAAAAACCCTCAAAGCCAAAATTACAATACATATATGCATAAATATGTTGCTTCTTTAGAGTGTTTTAATAATGTTTTAATTTTAACTAGTATGTTTATTTTTTGAAATAATGGATTTTAATAAACTCAATTATTACTCGTTGGCCAGCAACAGTCCCAATTTCAAAAATTCTCACTGGTGGTCCCATATTTTCACATATTGGTCTTCAATGGACCTTAACTAACAAAACTATAACGCCGTTAATCTCCGGTCGTCGGAAAAAAACGTTTTTGGCCGGAAAACTCAACATTTTCGTCTCAAACCTTTTTGTACCTTATTACGCACCTTTAGGAACCTTTTTCTAGTAAAAAGCCCCAATTATTAAGGTCGCCGGAAAAACTTCTTTTTCGCTGGAAAACTTCTTCTGGGCCGGAAAACTCAAAGTTGTCGTCCCAAACCTGTTTGTAACCATAGATCGGACCTTTAGGAACCTTTTTCCGACAAAAAAAGGTTTTTTCCGGCGATCAGAGACTAACGGCATTAGGATTCTGTTAGTCAGAGTCTACTGAAGGCCAATATGTGAAAAGGTGGGACCGCCGGTGGAAATTTTTGAAGTTTGGACCGTTGCCGGCCAACTGACAATAGTTGGGATTATTAAAATTAGGGTAAATTACTTTTTGAGTCCCTGTGTTTAGTGGTTTTAACTAGTTGAGTCCAAAAGTAAAAAGTTTAACGACCTGAGTCCCTATAAGCATTTTCATTAACCATTTGAGTCCTTATAAGTCCAAATTTTAACCTTTTGAGTCCAATTTTTTGGACTAAAATCGTTATAAAATGAACAAAATTGGACTTAAAACGTTATAAAATAAATGGCTAGGGACTGAGGGCATTAAACTTTTTGATTTTGGACTTAAATGGTTAAAACCACTAAAACATGGGGACTCAAAAAGTAATTTACTCTTAAAATTATTATTCCTTATTTTTTAAAAGAACTTTTTAAAAAGGTCGACCTGTCAGTTGGGGCGGTCCCACTGTGGTTGCTGGGTGGCGGGCGCCTCACTTAGAGCATCCCCAATAAGGGATGTTTTTTCATATTTTTTCTAATGCCAAGGTGGCACTTGCCCAACCAATCTCCATCTTTCTCTCACTTGCCAGTCATAAAATTTTGGTTTTGCACCCCTTGAGTTGAAGCAAGGAAAGAAGAGTGGAATAAGATCCACCAAATACATGAACCAGTTGCAATTTGATTATTTGAAGTTGTATTCTAGTGGAGGTTGAAGATGTTAAAAAGTGAAAAGAAGAATACCGAGAAGAAAGATGGAGAAACTAGAAAGTGAGAAAAAGTGCAGCGGAAATCTCACAAGGTTTATTTAAAACTAGCGGGACTTTCCTTGCTATGTGACAGGGTTCGATCAGCATCGGTATCTATACTTGCAATAGCAAAAAAACTAAAGTTGTAATACGCCCAAAAGGATATTGTCATGGATTTTTATGGATCGAAAATCATAAATCATAAAAACGAATACCGGTCCCGATAAGACCATAGTAGTATCAATTTTGTTTTCTGGGAATGGGTTAGGTTTATCAAGATACAGGTACGTTACTGACTCTTAGATACCAAAAAATTTTTATTTTGTATTCAACTATGATTTCAAATTTATGTCGGAAAAACATGGCCGCATATTAAGTCTATTCGTGTTCACGAAACGTAAAAATAAAATTAAACTTAACTGTATATTTATATTTTTTTTAAAGTTAACAAATGCAAGCTATTAGAAAAATACAAATTAAATAATAAATGAAATATTATTAAAAAAATATTATATGCACAAACTACAATAATATCAAAATTTTAAGATACTATTCATGGTAGTTTAATTTTATTAAAAAAAAAGTTTTTTCCCCACGCAACGTAGCAGGAGTTTGATCATTTTTCTCATGTAGCACGACATGACTTTGGTGGTTATCGGTTCGACTCCTAGAAAACCATAGAAGCGAATATCGATACCAGGTTTTTCCTCGCGCTATACGACAGGAAAATGATCGGTTTTCCCTCGTGTTACGAGGCATGGCTTTGGTCGTTATCGGCTAAATTGGAAAACCATGAAAGGTTTTTCCCACCACGCTACACTACGGGAGTTTGATCATTTATCCTCGTGGTACGCGGCTTAACTTTGGTGGTTAGCGACTCTACTCATCAGAAACCATAAAAGTGAAATCTCCGATATACCAATGAAAAAACAAAAACATACCACTAAAAGTAAGAAAAAAACATTAAAAAAACTATTTATAAGATCTTTCTTTAAAACCATAAAGACAAAAAAAAATCACTATTCACAAGACCTTTTATCATTTGTTATTATAGTAGTTTATGTAATGCCCGCGTTGCGTGGCGTAAACGCAATATTTCTCAATTTAATAACATGCACGTATATTTTCGGTTACTTTTACATACTATTCATAACACGATCTCAATAAAAATTAGACATAAATAAAAACAAGTTTGTCAAAGAATTTTTGTTGAAATAAAGTTAAGCAATTATAAAGCAACTTTATTAAAGCCCAAGAGTAGCAGCGGTTGTCCACCAATAGTTAACGGTCATTAATCCCCCAGGTTGATTCGTTATGGTAGCAAAGAGAAAAAGGCTGAAAGATGAAATACTAAAATGAATACAAGGAGAAGGATTAAACATGTACACTAACAAAAGTTAAAGCGGGGGGGGGGGGGGGGGGGGGGGCTTTACACGCATAAAAACAAAGTTAACCAATAATTTTTTTTTTCTTAAAACAAAGGGGCTAAACACTTATATTAGCGAAGTTGAAGATTTAAAAATAAAATACAAAAAACGACAATCAATCACTTAAAAGAATAAAAGTAAAATGACTAAACATGTAGAATACCAAAATCGAAGCAGAGTGACTAAACACGCATATAAACACCTAATATGTAAAAAAAAACTTTTTTAAAAACATAGGGGAGAAACCCGTGTATTAGGTTTAAAATTTTAAATACAAAAAAAATAGAAGGCAGCTATCTGACACTATTTCTCTCGCTAAAAATGAAAATGAAAATAAATCTAAAAAAATGAATGGTTTTTATATTAAGTTAATTTCGACTTTTTATAGCATTTTATTTTTTGTATATTAAGTTACTTCCTATTCATATTCCTATATGCACAGATATTTTTCGATAACTTGCTCGTTTTGTTTATATTTTTACTAGGTTATAACCCCGTGTATTACACAGGTTGAATAAATAAATTTTATATACTAAATAATAAAACAACATATCTTTAAAAACCTCATTTATTGCACGAGTTGAATAAATATAATTTTATTTATTAAATAATAAAAAGTTATATCTATAAGAACAATATTGTACGGGTTGAATAAATGTAATTTTATATACGAAATAAAAAAAGTTATATCTTTAAAACCACGTGTATTACACGGGTTGAAGATATAAATTTTATATACTAAATAATAAAACAATATATCTTTAAAAACCTCATTTATTGCACAGGTTGAATAAATGTAATTTTATATACCAAATAACAAAAAAATACATTTTTAAAAATATGTGTATTACACGGTTTGAATAAAAGTAATTTTCTGTACTAAATAATAAAAAAATTATATATATCCTTAAAAAAACCCCGTGTATTGTATGAATTGAATAAATCTAATTTTATACATCAAATAATAAAAAGTTATATCTTAAAAACCTCATGTATTACATGAGTCGAGTAAATATAATTTTGTATAGTGAAAATAAAAATATTTAATATATTAACACAAAGTTTGGTTTTCGTGATAAAAATAGATTATTCTGTTGTTGCAAAATTTGTTAACGAAGTCTCAATAAATTTAACGCTTTATTTAGTACTCCGTAAATGTATAAATGATATATAATATTAGTTAATTTTATTTTAAATTTCGTAAAATCTATTTGATACCAAACTAAACAAAATATTCAAATTTATAGTTAATATCAAATTAGATAATTAAGTTTGAATTTGAAGTAAATAGATAAATATAAAAGTAATAATTAATTCAAATAAATAATATTATAAATGAGAAGAAGATTAAACTAAATAATAATTATCCATAGATATTAAACTAAATAATATTTAGTAGGAGGGTAACTATAATTAATTAGAAAAGATTAAACTAAAATAATAATTATCTATAAGAGATGCCCTAATATGATGACAAGTGTCTCTAAAGTGGTTTCTTTTATTACATAGTAAAGATTTAATTTAATTTGTTAGCTTATTTTCATAATCTAAATAAGCAACATTTTGTTGCATTATGTTGTTGTATCATATGTATAGGGAGTGTTTCAAAAAAAAAAAATTTGATTTTTCATTTTTCATCCAAAAGTTTTTATCTTTTCATTTTAATCTTTTTGATTTTTTTTTATTTTTAACCCAAAGACTTTCATGTTTTGCAATTTAATTCCAATACTTTTTTTATTTTCATCTTTGAACTCCTATACTTTTTATCTTTCACAAGTTTTTTGTTTTATGCTTCTTTCAAAATTTTGTGAGTCAACACACTGCAACGTGTGTGTGGTTCAACGTTTTTTGTCTGTTTTCCCAATTTAAAAGGCCCGTCGCAGCGCGTCTATTATCCTCCATTTCGTTTCCAATGCGTGGGTCATAAATCGACTTAATTTTTTCTTTCTATGTTTTACGTTTCAGTCTAATTTTTTCGCATTAACACACTGCAACGAGTGTGCATGATTCAACGATTTTACGTCTGTTTTTCGTTCAATGTTATTTTTCTTTTTTCTTTTATTTAGTTTATTTTACGAGCTCTTCTGTTGTTGGTGGTGTGGCATTGGAGCTATTTGGCACGATTTTACAAACGTGTTTAACCTATTAAAATTTTTACTAAACATAATTTGTTTCAAGTTTACCCCTATACCGCCTATACTAAAAAAAACTATTTTTACATGCATATTTTTTATACACGTGTCGGTATGAATTCGATTTGCTCTATTCGACCTAAACTTTATTTTTCTGAAAATGAGTCAGAATAAATATAATACATTTTTATTTAAAAAAATATTTTTTACGTGCATACTTTTATGTACATAATGTTTGGACTAATCCATTCGATATTTACGATGTTTCCGCGCCGCAACGTGTGCGGGTGTTATTGCTAGTTAATAGTATAAACTATAAAATATAAAAGTACCATTCTAGTGCTTACCTTTCGTTACTTTACTTGATTAATACCAGAAACTTCTTTTTAAAATATTTTTCTTTTCAAAATATATTTTAAGAGTGTTAAAGTAACTTAAATATGTCATCTTTAGCATTACAACTACGAGATTAGAGTCGTTTTTAATTAATGTACATGGTTGTTAAACTTATTTTATTGTTACACGCTAATGGAGATATTTTTTTTTCTTAAATATGCAATCTTTAATATTATAATTACAAGATTAGAGTCGTTCTTACTTCATGTATAATGGTCGGTATGGTTTTTAATTGATGTATGCGAATGAAGATAAAAAAGTCTACTGCAACCCTCCAGATTAAAATTTATGGTTTCGTAACCGGAGAAGATGACCTAACCAGACTTGACCGAACTTGTATATATAGTGATAGCTAAATGGTCCGCCCCTATGAAAAAAAAATTCGGGACCCATCGCCTATCAGCAGGGGCGCAACTTCTAGAGGGCGGGAGGGAGCGGCCGACCCCCGAACTTTTCGCTCAATAGTGGAGAGTATGTAGGTTTCTTGTTGCACTTGGTACCCAACCTTCACATTAGACTGTAAAACCTTACTTAATCTGTACGATTTTTCATATAGATTTCGATTATAATAGTGTATTTACGATTATACATACACTTGAAAATACGAGTTGTTAAAACATTTTATGGTTTAAAACATTACAACATAGATTAAGTATATTCGTCGTTTAAAATGCGACGACAAAGTAACGCGGAAGCTTGAATCTCTGATCGTGTTCGGTTCTTCGTTGAGCTTGATCATCCTCCGGTAACTTACGTTATACCTATATTTCATAAAACATTAAATGAGTTGGTCTTATGGTGTTTGAAACGAGTTTAAACGAGTTCGCAATGCAAAATCATTCAACAGCAAGAAAATTGCAGCTCTTTTGAGTCGTCGCGGGGCGCGATAGGGGGAGGGAATCTCGCTCGCGGGTCGCTATCGTCGCGTGTCACCACAGGTTTTCTCCTCGCTGTCGCGTGGCGCGAGGAAGCACTTTTTCCAGCGAGTTTTGTTTGCAGACCTGCATTGTCCCAGCAATACTAGTCTTTACCAAAATGACTATAACTTATTCATTATTGATCCGTTTTACGACCGTTTCTTCCTACGTGATCGTAATTCGATTCTCCATCACATGGAGTTAAAATCCGACATCCGAAATAATAAATTTCTTGGTTTTTAAGCCCTCGGCTTTATATTTTTTCTACAAAATTTTGACCCGTTCATGATTTTATCAAAACACCTTGTTTGTTGCATACAAATTATCATGAACATCATGTTATATCTGTTTCCTATTATTCAAGGTTCAAATTACAAGTTTCTTATGTATTCTTAATCTGTTTTGCTTATATATTTATTTTGACCCGTTAAGGGTATTTAAGTACTTTTAAGCATACATCACTCTCATTCATTTCTAGGATCATATTTCCACATTACTTATAAAATGGTCTTCCACCACAACTATAATTGTGGTGGATTTTAACATGGTAACTATTTGTTCCGAGTTTTGTCCCTCTGATTATCATTTTACGGCAAAGACTCATTTAGAGTCATTTGACCCAAAGGTCTCATATCTGACCTTTTATACATACTCTAAGTATTTACTTGATCATAAAACTCATTTTCAAACAATCTTTAAAGGTCATTTGCTCGATTTAGCTTACAAGGGCGTTTTGGTCAACTCTAACCCTTCTTTTACAACGAAGACTTTTAATAACATGTTTGACCAAAATCCCATATTGTAACCATAATCTTGTTTCGAAATCATTATGTTTCTAAAAACACAATGACTATTATTTAAATTATTGGGTTTACCTATTAAGGTAACCAATTGTCCGTTTTTGACAACCTTAAGTTCTAAATGAGTAATTAACCTATTACGCATACCTGGCTTTAATAACCGCTAATTAATAGCGACGCGAATATCCATTAGATATTTTCTCCTGTAAGCACATAACTCAACAAATAATCATTAGTCGATATTGTCAAAGGGTGATATCTTCACCTTTTGACCCGTTTGGTCTACGTGACCGTTTATCTTTGCGAGATGATATTTTTTTACCATCTCATCCACATGACTCGCTCCGGTTGACACCGTATGGTCATTTTACTTATAAACCATTTCTTAACTCTTTTGACCCATTAAGGCTTACGCCATAAAGTGTCTTTTCAAAAACTAACGGTTCTTGTCAACGCGTGACCGAATTACCGTTTTACCCTTATTATTTATTTTGGGTTTACCCTATAAGGTAACCATTCTAAACTCCTTATATATTCGTCATTGTATGACCAAATAATCGTATTATTCTATTTTTAACCATTAACATGGTTTCTTATCATTTTCCCTCATTTCATTCCGTACGACTATACGTCGGAACATCATATTTCAATTGCTTAGTTGTCTTATTGGTAATTAATACGATAAGAGAATATTCTACAATTTAAGAAGAGTGTAAGCTATACTTACCTTGCATCCGAATTATGCTTTTCCTTCATTACTTGATTCGTTTGACCTGCTTCTTTCCCAAGCTTCCACCTAGCTTCTCAAGCGTCAAACTATCATTATAATTCGTAAAATGGTTAGATTAGTCATTATCAATCACGACTACTCCATCTTACTGGTTTATGTCGAAATTATCATTCGTTCATATTTTTGGTCATTTTGACTTTTAAAACTCAAACTGCCTATTGACGAAAGTAATTACACGATGTAGCTCAACTACTCGTTTTATTACTTTGTCAATATCTGGTAAGGATCATTCTTATGCTACCGTTTTAATTACTTATTAAATCAAGTTATCGAAATAATAACTCATTGAATTATCATTAAATCAATCATTCTTAACACATGATGATATCAAACATCATTTTAACATGAATCTATCACCATTTTCGTTTTATCATACAAAACCCATTTCATAGTAAGTATGATTATATACTCAAACACACAATTTGTTCAAGTATTTCCTTATTACAATTATGTATGATGATTCTAAACACAATTATATCATCAATTTCATCATATGATTAAAACTCACTTATTCTAGTGTGGTAATTCATCTAATCATTCAATTCATGGCAATATATGTATAACTTTCACTTAAGGTTTTGTTCCTAAGCAATTATGCATCACAATTCAGCCATAACTTCAATAATTCATCCAAAATTCGTGGATTATGATATTCATCAAATTTCACAACTTCAAGAATCATCAAAATTTTACATACCTTGTGATCCCCTAACTTGGGTTATCATTAATTCACGTTCAATTGTGAATTTGAGCGTCAATTTGACCTTCAATTTGATGATTTTGCTGAAATTGGGGTTTGAGCTCTATGGGAGCTTCTCCTGGTCGAACCATACGTCTAGAACACACACTATGTGTGTTTTGTTTTGTTTATTTTTTTTATAATACAACTTTCAAGTTATCCAACCTTGGCCACTCATGTTTGGTTAGTTATTAAGTAGGCCACAACCTACTTATTTCTAATAATATTCCCACTTATTAACTAGGTTAAACATTCCTAGTTAACTTCGTGGTTTCGGTGAATTTATGACTCAGTTTATTTTAAGTCCCGTTAACTATGACCTTTTCTAAACTTTATTTTCCTCAAAAGCCTTTATTCAACTTTTATTTAATATTAAGTTTATTTATTTAAAATCATAATATTCACCAGTATTGACGTGGTTTGATTACCAAACCCGTTTTCGGGGTGTTACATAGACCTGGTGAAACAAGTACATCCATTCCATTTTGGGTTGATATGAGTATTTTAAATTTTAAAATGGGTTAAGATGGGCCAAACAAAATAAGTCACAAGGTTAGGATGTGTTATGAAGTGGTGGATAAAAAAAAGAGTAGGTCATTATGGGTATGAGATAAAACCCAAGCAGGTCAGGATGGGTAAGAGATAAAATCACTAAACTAATTACTACTCGTACATATCTATTCACAACTACGACTTCACCAATCGCCGGTGAAGTACTCTTCCGTCGTTCTTCGTTTTAAAATAATAAAAATTTTAAAAATAATAAAAAATTAAAAATAATTTTTTTTCAAAAAATTAAAAAAATATAGAAATTCTAAAAAATAAAAAAAAATTAAAAAATCAATAAATTCTAAAATATCAAAAAAATTCTAAAAAATACAGAAAGCTATAAAAATCCAAATTATTCTTAAAAATCAAAAAAATTCTAAACAATAATAAAAAATCTAAAAAAATAAAAATATTCTAAAAAATCAAAAATTCTAAAAAATCCAAAAAATTCTAAAATATCAAAAAAATTATAAAAAAAATTTAAAAAACCAAAAAAAAATTCTAAAAAAAACTAAAAATTCCAAAAATCGAAAAAAATCTAAAAAATCCAAAAAATTCTAAAAAAAAATCCAAAAAGTTCTAAAAAATCAAGAATTTCAAAAAAATCTAAAATATCAAAAAAATCAAAAAATCTAAAAAATCAAAAAAAATCTGAAAAATAAAAAAAATCTAAAAAATTCTAAAAAATAAAATAATTCTAAAAAATACAAAATTTTCTAAAAAATTAAAAAAATTCTAAAAAAATAAAAAATTATAAAGAATCAAAAAAATTATATTAAAACCAAATAGTTCAAAAAAATCCAAAAAATACTAAAAAATAAAAAATAAAAACATATCTAAAAAAGAAAAAAATAATAAAAAATATATAAAATTCTTAAATTTTTTGTAGAATTTTTATGCTTTTCTAGATTTTTTTTATTTTTTTAGAATTTTTGGATGTTTTAGAATTCTTTTTATTTTTGATATTTAAGGATGTTTTGATTTTTTAGGGTGTTTTGATTTTTTTTGATTTTTTTGATATTTTTGATTTTTTAGAAAATTTTATTTTTATAATTTTTTTAATTTTATAATTTTTTTTTGGTTTTTTAGAATTTTTATAAATTTTTAGAATTTTTTTTTGATTTTTATAATTTGGAATTTTTTTTTAATTTTTTGGTTTTTTATATTTTTTTGGTTTTTAAATTTTTTTATTTTTTATATTTTTTTTGATTTTTTAGGAGTTTTTGACTTTTTGAATTTTTTTACAATTCTTTTCATTTGTTTTATTTTTTAGGATTTTTTTAGAATTTTTATATTTTTTAGAATTTTTTTGAATTTTAAAGATTTTTTAGAATTTCCTTATTTTTAGATTAGTTTTTGATAATTTATAATATTTTTGAATTTCTTAGATTTTTTTTATTTTTTTAAAATTTTTTGAATGTTTTTGATTTTTATATATTTTTTTATTTTTTAGATTTTTTTTATTATTTACAATTTTTTGTTTTTTTATAATTTTATAGAATTTTTTTGATTTGATTTAGAATTTTTTGATTTTTTATAAGTTTTTTAAATTTTTTAGAATTTTTTTGATTTTAAATTTTTTTTTATTTTTTAGGATTTTTTAGACTTTTGTGAATTTTTTACAACTTTTTTGATTTGTTTTGTTTCTTAGGATTTTTTTAGAATTTTTATATTTTTTGAATTTTATAGATTTTTTAGATTTTTTTTGATTGTTTAGAATTTTTATGTTTTTTATTAATTTTTTTTTATATTTTTTATTTTATGTTTTTTTTTAGTTTTTAATTATTTTTTCATCTCATCTTTACCCAAACTTATATTAACCTAAACCCATCCTAACACAAACCCATCTTGACCCATTACCCATCCAACTCTTTTGTTTAAAATACCCATTGTGACGTATACCTATTCTAACCCAAACTCATCTTGACCCATTACTCAAACTCATCCAAGTTGCCCACTTTGCCACCACTACTTCACATCATCATCCCTATTTTGTCCTAAATTCTAAGCAACCTTAGGTAGAAGAGGACTAAGATGCGATAGAGCTTAAAAAAAATGAATGATTGTTAGTGATGGTTGGGTCGATTGAAATCCTCCATTCAAAAACATAATTTCACTTTTTCCTCAGAACTAAAATTCAGATACGTGTTTTTAGTGCATGATGGTTTTTTTTTTTAACAGTGAACTTCATTAAAAACAACCGACCCAAAACCGGGCCGGCCCACTAACAACAAAATTACATAATTACAAATTTACACCAATTAATTCATTATCATCACTGATGGTTGATATTTTTGTTTTCTTATAGGTTATTCGGCGCGATTATCACAACACCCACATGAGATAATGTGGCAACGCAGACATGACGTGGACATCATGGCCCATTGGCATGTGTGATATTTTTCTTTAATTTTTTAGTAATATTCTATTCATTAGTTTATTTGATTTTTCTTTAACAACTTGTGCTCTTTTAACTTTTTAGAAAAATGATGAGATGTCATGGTGTTTATCTCTTTTACAGTTGACTCCTCTACTGACACAAAAGATAAGTTGTGGGAAATATAATTTTTTAACTACAGAGTTTCTTTATAAAGTTGTTTAGTATTGACAACTTTGCTATCATGGGGATGCAAATGAAGGAAAATCAAAGTGAAATAAGGTTTGAGGTTTGGAATCGTTCAAAGAGATAATTTAGAGAAAGATTTAAAAGTGAAACCAAATAAATATTTATTTGTTTGCAACTACACAATTGTTGATATAATGTTTAATGTTAATGTAAAAAATCCATTATTATAAGTTGAAGTAATGGCTAAAGTACGATTAACGAGTCTACACATATATCATGTGTGTAACAAAGTCATACGTTAATGACATCATCGTAGTATGTGACACGAAGTTACAAACGCTAGGTTGTCGTCGCAACGCGCGACGTGGGTAAAAAACTAGTTGTTGTTAAATTGTGTTTTTATGAACATTTCGATATAAACTTTATTAAAATCTAAATTGGTTTCAAAGTTAAGTATATTTTTATCTTGTTAGGGGCTTTGACACATACTTGTATTGGTAACTTTGATGGATATTACACACTTCAACGATGATGAGGAGTAGATATTTAATTTATAATTTTTTTTGTATTCGTGTGTGTGTTTAACCGTTGAAGAGGTAACTGTCATATGACCGTTTCTATCTAAAAATAATGATTTTATTTTTTTAAAAACTATAAATACCACATACTTTATTTTTTTTCCACACCAAAAGATATATTCCCTCTACATGTATGTAGTACACTCTTTTTACTACATTTTTAACTACACTACTCCCATTATTGAAATGAGAAAACTTTCTCATTTCTTGCTTTCTATAGCGACCGAAAGAGAAACATCGCAAATCCTGCCGACAATGGGATGTTAGGTAGATGGTGAAAGAGGAAAGTGGATAGTGAGAGAAAGTATCTGATGAATGATTGGGTTTGAATCCGACAATGAGATCTAAAAAGGAGATTTCACTATTTTTTTCCAAGATAGCATGCTTTTTCTTTTGCCTATTCAGTTGATCAATTATATGGTTGTAAATAATGCATTTGGACTTCTAACCTTTTTAACTTACAAACTACATTAAAATATGATTGAATTGAACCAGCAGTGACATTAATTGTTTAATACTAGTTGGCTTTCTTCGCGCTACGCGGCTGAAACTTGGTCGGTATCGGTTCGTTCCGTTATAGTATCGAAACTCGCTATACCAACAATAAGAGAAAACTTAAAAAATAAAATCGTAATATGTACAAAAGAATATCAATACATGTTTTTTTATCCATCGAAGACCATAAAGTCGAATACCTATCAAAACGACGATGCCGCTTTGGTTCGATACGGTATTGTGCGATATCGTTACAATATCGGTACTCATATAGTTTACTATGCAAAAATAAAGTGCGTTTTGAATATACCCATTTAAAATAAAAAGAACGTTATATTACAACGTTAAAAAAATAAATAAACATATCAAAGAATTTAATTTTTTTACACTGACGAATGTAAATGATTCAAACTAAACAATAAAGGAAGCATTATATTTAGTAAAGAATATAAGTGATCACGTTGAAACTTCATGTAAAAGATTAAAAAGTATAAGTGATTGAAAAAAATACATAAGCTTGAGGCAAGCAATAGAAAAAAAAAACATTCACAATGAACCGGCATGAAAAAACAATTGTTTTTTCTTTTAACAATGGCACTCTCGTAAATAAGGTACAATCTTTGGCTAATTGTTAGACTGTTCCTAAGATAGACACTAATTGTTATATATAGAAATAGAAATTCATAATGTATTTCAGATAAAATAAGATAGTATATAATAAAAAAGTATTATATCTGTTAAAAAGAAGAACTACGGTCTCAAATCTATATGTATATCTTCTACACTATATAATAAAAGAAAACTTATGGAGATGTGTGTCATCCATTATGCATCTATTTTTTGGTCACATAATAATATGATTATTTTGAAAATTAAAAAACAAAATAACCAAAAAGGACATTTTTGTAATAAATAATAAGTGTTTTTTTGCAGTTGGTATGAATCCGATTGAACATGTTTGTTATATGGCATTTGTTATTAAACGGTTCTGTTCCATTTGCAAACGTGGAAACAAACCTACCTTGCTAATACTCGAGCATGTATAACATGTTGTCATTGCTGGAATTACCGATAGCCGAAGAGATGATAATTATACCTGGAGTATCTACTTAGTTGTTTGATGTTACCAAGTTTTCTTTTTTCAACAAAATTGACTTTCTTCACAGTACTGACCGTAGAAAACTAGGATATTGTTCCTTCTTGAAACAGCCATCATTCTTTTTTTAACAGCCAACGAATCCTCCAAATGGGCTATTGGCGAAAGTCACCACATCGGGATACGCTTGCCTTCGAACCGGGGAAAACCCTCACCTAGGGCCGAAGCCCAGGAGCACTCGCCTGAAGGCACGACAGTGTGGTGAGGTAAAACCCGCTCAGTTCAAGGATCGAATTAGCGATCTCCGTCTACTCGCTTAGTCTCCCATCATCACAAGATGCGGCAGAAAATAATGGGGGGGGGGGGGGGGGCAGGAATCGAACTTGGGTCCCTTAGAACACCAAGTCTCTCCCATACCACTCCACCACCACCTCATTGGCGAAACAACCACCATTCTCCTTTCCGAAACTGATCATGTCGTAACGTTTATTTCCCATCATTTAATCGAGTTACTTAATGGTTATCTATTTCATTATATACGTAATATATTAATTCTAGATGAACATCTATCATGCAGTCTGTGTGACGACGGGGCACACTAGTAGTCCAGTGCACCCGTCTTGGGCTTCCGTCACTTGGGTCGGCTCATGAGCCCACACTAAGCCTTTTTCTCTTAAAAAAGGACTAAAGAATAAGGCGGGAAAAAGGAGAGACATGATGTCTCTGATCTCATTTAATGCCTGACGGAGGGAGAGAGAGAAGTCGCCGGAAGAGAGGTACAGTGCAGCTGGCTTCAATAATGAAGCATGAGATCTAACCGTTGGAACTCAGACACGTGTCTGAGTTCCCCGATACAATCAAGATACCATTAGATGGACTGCACCGGATCCCTCCTTGAAGATAAGTAGTCTCCATTATATAAGGAAGGTAAAGGGTCCTGTTGAAGGTATGCACTCCACGAGCCATTCTCATTAAATACCCACACATTTCATTTATTCTGACAACCTCGGACTGCATTTAACACACACAAACACTATCCAGAATTCACACCAACATAGAATATTCCGGCGATTACCAACTCGTCGGAATAAGCTTCTCAGTTCTCCGGCAAGTTTACTTACTCTTACGCCGGATCTTGGTCACGGATTCCCCCCGGCCCGGGGTCCTCCGTGATGAGGCTAACGGTGTTTTCTTTTGTTGGACGACGAGGCAACGCCTTTGGAACGTTGACAAGACCCATTGACCGTCAACCGGGACTTGAGGACTCGACATTGGCGCCATCCATGGGACACTAGTCCGTCTAATAATCCTGCTTAGAACTTGAAACGTTGTAAAAGGTCGCCACTCACCTGAAGCGAGATGGCTACTCCAAACTCTCTAACAGTGAAGACGGTGCAGAGCACCAATGACGTAGTGACGGTTGAGGATATCACTCATGAATAGGAGACTGGCAACAGGGTTGAGCCACCGAAGAAAAGGGACGCCATCACGTAAGATTTTGTAGCCATGCACAGAGACGAGCTCAAGAAGCAACTTGAAGACTTGGAAAGATGAGAGAAGCTAGAGAGTTGAAAAACTAGGCTTTCCTTCGACACACCATCAAACAAAGAAGACACTAGTTCACAATGAAAAGATAACAATCCTGATCCCTTGGATGCCTTCATGACTGCCCTAAGGAAAATGACACCGGAAGAACGCGAAGAGTTGATGAAAGGAAGGGAACAAAAAGGGAAGGATAATGAAGATCAGGATGATGGTGGGCTGAACAAACCCTACTTACCCAAAGACTTGGCTGAGGTTTCGAAGTTCACTAAGAGAATAGCTGAGGCACCCATGCCTCCAAAACTTAAGCCTCCGTTGAATCTAGACAGGTTGGACAGAATCAAGGACCCGGAGGATCACCTGCATGCTTTCAGGGGTGCCGGACAGGTAGGGCGATGGTCGATGCCCACTTGGTGCCACATGTTTGTTCAAACATTGACTGAAGGAGCCAGACTCTGGTTTGATAGCCTCCCGGCCGAAAGTATAGACAGTTATGAAGAGCTGAGTGAGAAGTTCCTCAGAAACTTTAGTCAGCAGAGAAAGGTGATCCAGAATCCCAACGAGATCATGCATATTTGATAAAGAGACAACGAACGAGTGGACCAATACATGGAGAGATTTGTCAGAGAAAGCATGAACATCAAGGATGCCCCTGAAGTGATGAAGATTCGCAGCTTCGTCAACGGGTTGAAACATGCTCAGCTGGGTGAGAAACTGGGGGAGTTCCCAGGTACCTTTGAGAATCTCATAGACAGGGTCAAGGCTTTCGTCAGAGGGAAGGACACTATCAGCAAGGCCAAGGAACTGGACGCTCCACCGCGGAGGGCCAACCCGACGCCCAAGTCTTAGGAAAAAGGTACCTCCTATCCCCGGAAACCTACCTTTTATAAAATACAACATGATAGAGCAATACCGATGTACTCTCCTTACAAACCCCGAAGCAGGGGACCAGCCCCTTACTTCAATAGTTTCACTTCCCTAACCAAGACCCCTAGCGAGATACTGGCCACAGAAAGATTCAAAAGCTCTTTCCCGAAGCCCCCCCCCCCTCGATCAAACCGGGACCAAAAGCTCACCCGGACGAATATTGTGAATTCCATAAGGGTTTTGGTCACAAGACATAAGATTGCATGTATTTGAAAAGGGAAATAGAAGCGACAGTGAAGACGGGGAAGCTGGCCCATCTAGTCAAGGAAATTAAGGAGGGGGGGGGGGGGAGGAAGGGATGCCAAGGGGGGAGAACCTGACAGAGCATATGTGGATATGATCAGAAGGAGGGACGAGTACGACCCCACCAGAAGTGTCAAAGCCAGGGTACTGGCCCCTCAAACTGCATGAGGGCCCCCATACTAATGCCACACTTGGAAGATCATGAGATACAAAGGCTCCCCCTTAACATCTCAGCTATAATAGCCGGCCACAGGGTAGCCCGGATGCACGTGGATGGGGGGAGCGGGGTAGAAGTAATTTACGAACATTGCTTCCTAAGGTTTGATTGGGGCGTGAGAGACAGGCAAGAAGAGGATTCAATTCCCTTGGTAGGCTTCAACAATAGTGTCTCTCACCTACTAGGGAAAATCAGGCTCCCTTTCACAGCTGGGGTGGGGGCCGCGTCCGGACCATAGAGCTCACCTTTACCGTGGTCCGAGCTCCCTCTAAATACAACGGAATCTTGGGCAGACCAGGGATTGGAGATTTACGAGCCCAAGCTTCAACCCCCCACGGAGCCTTAGTGTTCCAGACTCCTCGAGGGCTAGCTTGGGTAAAGTCCTCATATGAGGTTGTGTCATCGGTATCAGAAGGTGAAGTTAGGAAGAACTCCCAAAAGGGAGGAATAGAGGAGTGGGCACTTAGCGACAGATTTCTAGAGCAAACAGTAAAAGTAGGGAAACACCTTAGTGGCAAGTGCAAAAGTTCACTCAAGCAACTACTACTCCTCAACATAGATGTTTTTGCCTTCCAATATATGGATATGACCGGGATCCCCAGGAGCTTGACAGAGCACAGGCTCAACACCCACAGCTGGGTACGGCCTGTTAAGTAAAAGAAACGAAGTATGGGGCCGAGCAAAAGAATGGCCGCTTGTGAAGAGACAAGAAAACTCATTAGAGCTGGGATAGTCAGGGAAGTCAGGTACCCTTCCTGGGTTGCCAAACTGTGACAACTGTGCCCTGTGATCGATGTACAATGTAAAACAATGTTGGTTATCAATAAAACGATGTGTTTAAGTGTTATTATATGTGTTTTGGTGTTAATATATGTGCAATTGTGTTTAATGATTTTACAATTTGATTCGATTCCGATTTCGAGCTTTAAATCACTTTCTGGAAGGCTATACGCAAACTGGTGCTTAAACGCAATCAGTTTAACGCGACATACACTCCAGAACTATGACGTAAGCCAAACATACCCTAAATATCCCTTACATAACTTAGAAATAAGTTTAGAAGGATTCGGTATGGCGAAAACATGTTTATTTGAACTAAAGAACTAATTACGACAAAACTGCGAAACGAACGTTGGTGACCGTCCGGATAATATTTAAATCCCAAAAATATTCTGTTATGATTAAAATTTTATTTTTAATCAGGTTCGTGCTGAAAAATAAATTAAAACGCTTAGAAACGTTATTTTTCAAGTTTAAGCGTATACCGCGTGTTTCTGCGCGACACAGTGCTTTTACTGCGAAACGCGGACAACGCAGCCAGTCTTGGCAACTGAAATCTATTTCAGTAATATTTTGGCGAGTTTATTTTTATAGAATAATAAAAAAAAAATTAGAACGCCATAAATCGGGATTTGAACGTTAGATATAATACCCCGAATCTAATTAAACACTTTAACGGAACGGTGTTCAACCGGACATTACCCGGGACACTAAAATTTTGCCACACACATTATTTTATTATTTCTGGGCTAGTTAGGGTCCCCGAATACCCTAACCCACTTTATATTAAATAACACATAACAATACACAAACTATATCATTAATTTCTAACTAGAGTTGTAAGTAAACAAGTAACCAACACTTGCATCCCAACCCCCCCCCCCCCCCCTAACCGGTTCTAGACAAGGGGGTACACCCCTTGATTTCTTTTAGTATTTTATTTAGATTGTTGGTGGATAATGGGACATTTTATACTTAGGATAATAAGGATGATGGATTATAAGAAGGTCTAGAGGGTTATGCATTTCCTTCACCACCATCACAACATCAAGCTTTCCTTCTTCTCTCTTGTTCGGCAGCCACAAATATCCACCATATCACCACCATCCAACTTCCATACAAGCCTTCTATACATACCCAAAGGTGCTAGAGACCGAACAAGTAAGCTTGGTGCACTCGGAAGCTCAAGGACCGCTCTCGTTTTCTTTTATCCACCACTTTTCTACACTCAAACTCCCCTAGCCTTGTGCTAGTGGTAAGCACATAGATCCTTGTATTTTACATGTTTGTTGTGTGGTTAATGATGTTTAAAGATCAAAAAGATAGAAAGTCTAAAATATTTAAACAAGTCTTGAACATCATCTAACATATGGTAAAGTAGTGTTAAAAATGATGATGAAATATGTTAATGCATGATAAATCTGACATATATAAGTGATAATCTGCTGTAAGTATTATTGTGATCGCTAAACATGTTAACGGAATCAATCGAACACACTTTATAATGTTAAAAGACTGAAAACAGCTTGCTGATCTGCATTTCCAGCCGCCTTTAACTGGCTGTAACCAGACCGTAACTTAACGAAAAATGTATTTTCTGAAGTCTAGAATTATGTATTATGAAATACGGTTCTAATGGCACCGGAATCATAATGTTTGGACTCCGTTTACTATTTTTAAAGTGTCTTTTCGTAACAGCAGCTAGAGCTGCATTTTTGCTGCTGAAAATGTGCGTCCTGTTTTCTGTCATAACTTGTATTCTGTGTGGATTCTGATCACGAAATTTATACCATAGTTGACCACTGATATATTTGTAATACTCTCACTGGAATTTCGTAAATCGGACTAACGATGAATTTTTAATGAATTATTTCGTAAACTGCAATCAGAAAGCGACAAATCTGATTGCAGTCTGGAAAATGAATTTTTATAAAATATTGGTAATGAACTGGACCCCGACATTTTTACACAATAATATTTGGATTGTTTAAGACGTTTTGTAAAAATTTGGGAATTTTTAGAATAAGTTAACCATTTTATTTAAATGTCCGAAAACAGCCCAGTTTCAGATATATTAAAACAGAAATGACATAAGTAGTAATTGCATGCCAAAGTGTGGGTTTTTGATTATTAAAACCATTCTTATTTAATTTAGGGCGGATAAACAATTTGAGGGATTGTGTTAACATTTAAAAACGCACCCGAAGGTGAGTACATAGTTCCCCTCTTTTACTATTTTCAATTGTTTTGGGGTGATTCATATGTATCAAAACGATTTCGATGTTTTAACGATGGTTTCAAAACGAGTAAGATGGTTTATACCAAACTAATAACGATTTCGATAATGTGAACAAGCTTGTTGGTTGTAATTACATAACGAATGACATTCATTAATTTTGGCCGAACCGACCAGTATTAGGTTATGGTACCATAGGATCCGACAAATCCCGTTATCAGACCGGACCCATGGTTATGTGTGGATTAGGTGGGTAACGACCGAATCTGATGATTGTTAACTTACCTTTTGGAGGTTTGTTAATGCGAAAACGAGCTGAACAATAGACGAGTCACACAGGTTTGAATGTTATTAGCGAGATGACCAAAAGTAGTTTCACGATCTAAAACGAGAATGATTTAAACGACTAAAGCGATGTTTAACGAATTAAACGATTTGGGTAAACGATTGATCTTCGGTTAGTGTTTAGATAACGGGACGGGGGTGATGTGATGAAGGCATGGTGGATACGCCGCTGGTACTTCCTATATATATATGTTTTCATCATATTACATACCGGAGCGTTATTTAGTTCACTTGGGTAAACAATTGGAAGCGATGTCACACAAACGAGGTTTTCGAAACGATATAAAGTATACGAGTTTTATTACGAGAATGATTTGGTTTACGAAAACAAACGTTTTTGGTTAAGATTCATGGCTTCGAGGTTTATAAATTATAACCAAACTATTTTGATTTGGTTACTCATTTTACGATACAAACATTTTATAAAACAAGGTTTTCTAATGACAATTAACGAAGTTGCACAATTTATTCCAACGTATAAACGAGCCATGAATCTGACACTCTCACAAAACCTATGTACTCGCCAGCATTTCTTTGCTGACTTTGTTTTCACATATGTTTCAGGTGTTGTTGAATGATGTTGATTGCTAGGATGCATACTCACATAGGACTGGACGAGGCCTTAGTAACTTAATAAACTTGTTTATTTAGATTTCCAGACGATGTAAATATTTAATGTTTAATAAAACGAAACTTTAAATTTCTGTGTGTTTTGAAACAATGATTCTGTTACAACACTCCCCGACAATTCCGCCGCGATTTGTTGTTTTACGCGGTCGGGGTGTGACACAAACCAGGGATGGTCAGTAAGAAGGGGGATGGAGAATGTTTATAGATGTAACACCCCAAAATGTGCAATTTATTTATTTATCTTAAATAGTTCTAAGAATATGAATGTAGTATGATAACCTTAGTTAAATATCTAAGTTAAATAAATGAGATAATAACATAGAAAGAATGAAGAATTGTGCATCAATAAAATAAAACTAGAACTAGAGGGACTAAAGTTGAACATTTGGATGAAAGTTTATTTAATTAAAACAAAACACACATTTCACACATTCAGTGTGTGTGTGTTGGAGGTCGACCAGAAGAAGGGCAAGAACAACAACCCTTGTTGTTCAAAATTCTCAAAATTAGAAGGGTTTATGAAGCCAAATCAGATGCATGAACTCAAAATCTTAATCATCTAAGCTTGTTCATCAAAGTGGTAAGTTGAATTTCTTAAAATGATGAATTATGGAAAATGGGTTTCAACTCAATCATATAGTTTAGAATAATTGTGTAATTGTGAGTTAGGATTACACAATAGAACAAGAAATTTGTTTGAGTTTGGTTAATCGAACGATTTGAAGGATAAATCCATTTAAATTAGGAAGATTGTGAAGAACATGAATGAATTATATGCATATTATTGTAATTGCTAAGTGTGAGAATTGTTATTAGCGAATAAATGATAGTTGAAACTGATTTGGAATGATTGTTGTATGAAATTTTGGTTGATTTTGATAAGCTAAGAATGAATTGGTAGAACCATGCTTTGAACACTTGTACTTTATGCTTTGTTGATGTTATTCACACCAAGTGTTTGATGAAATGCCTTAATTAAGAATTCAGCCATGTTAGTCATAAACCTTATGTAATAATCATGATTTGAATGTGCTTATGAAGTAGACGTAAATTATATGATGTCTTATCAAAGGATGTGGGTAAATGACTATAAGACATAAATTCTAAGTATGAATGGTTATGTATAGGTGTAAAGGAAGAAAGTTCAAGTCACGCGAAGCAACAAGGGAATCAAGATCGAGGTACGCTACTTGTACGATTCATGTTTTTATTATAGTTTTGCTTATTACTATCTAGTGTGGCAATTGTAATGGACAAGAGAAGAACCATGTTTAGGACTCATTGCGAATGGGTCGGATATATTAGAATGATATGCAAGAGAAGGAATTTATGTTAGACCCTTTATGAACGGGTCGAAAGGGTTAGAATGAAAGAATAAGAATGATGGTATGATGTTCATTTTAGGAACATATTCAAGTAAAAGAATGATGCTACTAGCTAACAAGCAAACTTGTAAAGTTACGCTAATGGCGTGATTATCATAATTTCGTGAGTTAAAATCTTATATTAGTAGTAAGGAATTTTTTTTTAATGAAACTTACTTTGATGTTGTGATGTAGGTAAAACTCATGTTTAAATGGTCAAGCTTCGCTGGATCAAACACACTTCAAATGCCCTCCATGCGCTTTCGCTACTTTTGAAATGATGTTAACGGGTCAAAAATACTTTTGTTAAATATCTTATGTTTGGTAGTTAAACTTTAAACTTGATATGCTATGTCTTTTGTAAATCCTAGATGGTGGTAAATGTTTAAAACGAAATGGTTTTTGTAAGGACAATTATGTTGTTTGTTCTAATGGTATGTAAAAAGTTAAAATTGGGTCATGCTTTTATCATTAAAATATTGAATTTTGACCTTATGAAAAGTGGGCGTTTCAAGTTGCTATCAGAGCCTAGGTTTGAGGGATTTAAGTACTAAGTGCTTGAACTCAAACCAAAAGCTCGTGTGTAGTGTGTGTTCGTTCCGAGGCGCGAAGCAAGTAAGTACATTTAAAGTTTAGAATTTTTTCATAACGAATGATTTAGTTACAGAATGTTACGAGATGTTACGGAAGGGTGTGGGTTGATACGGGTCATTTCGGAACGTTTTGGGTCTGTTCGGGTTGGAACGGGGCTTGGAAACGGGTCAAACAAGCGAAAATAAGGCAAATCAGTGTCAGCAACACAGAGGAGGCATCGCCGACGCCACCCAGGTGCTTCGCCGACGTTGCTTGGGTTCTCGACGCCCAAATCCCCTGTCTACGGCAAAAATCAGCGACGCGAGAATGCAAGAGGCATCGCCGACGCCCCCCATGTGGGTCACCGACGCCCAGTGTTGCCCTAAAAACGCTGTTTACCTTGTTTTGTTCCATGATGAGTCCCGAACCTTCCGAAACTTGTCCTGTGACCCTTAATTAGTCACGAAAGGTGCCAATAGCTAATAAAAGAGTATGTGAACCTAGATTAACTTGGTAAGGCATGTCGGAAACGAAATTTTTCAAAAGAATGAATGAAAATGTATGGGATGATAAGTAACTCAATCTTATGATTGATACACGAATGTTCCTCAGTTATTTTTTGACCATATGGTATAAAGAATGTATGAAGTATGCAATTAACTATAAATTATGGAATGTTAATAAAGAAAGGTATGTTTGTGTAGATGGCGGATAATAGAGACACGCATGATAACGAAGTGGCACGTCAAGAACAAGTAAAAGCTATGATTTCGAAAGAAGTTGGGAAGGCAATCGAGACAAGTATTCCTCGGTTAGCACAAGAAGTAGAGAGTCATGTGCTGGAATTGGTGGAAACGATGATGTCTAGTAAGATGGATGAGCTAAAAGGAATTATTGGCTAGATACAAGGAGAGAAAGGAACTCGTAGATGCACGTACAAGGAATTCATGGCTTGCAATCCTTTACCCTATAAGGGAGAAATTGATCCTATAGCATGTCAAAGGTGGATCGCAAGTACGGATGCGATGTTCGTAAGAAGTCATTGTGAGAAGGAAGATCACGTAATGTTTGCGACAGGATTGTTCCAACTCCAAGCTAAAGATTAGTGGGATGCATATTGTAAAGAGATAGGAGAAGATAGAATTCAAGCTTTGACGTGGCAAGAGTTCAAGGAACCTTTCTTAAAATATCACTGTCCGCAATCCGCCATTGATAGAATCCAAGAAGATTTCCTACGTCTTCGCCAAAAAGACGAATCAATTGATGAAATCACCAATATTTTTCTTGACAAGCTAAAATTTTGTCGAGAAAGAGTGGGAACGGAAAGAATGAAGATAATCCGCTATCATGACATGCTGAAGGCTGAGTATCGGGAGTTCATAACTCCCTCTAAATGTGAAACCCTGAACGAGCTCATCAATTGGGTCCGGGATAGGGAAATCGAACAGAAACGACAGGCGGAAAGGGGCGAGAAGAGAACGTCTGAGAATATCCCCCAACTCAAGCCCGTCAAAGAAGCAAAAATTACAAGATCACGACAAGAAAGATAAAACGAAGGGTAGCATCCCTAAATGCAAGACATGTGGGAAGTTACACACGGGGGAGTGCTTGAAAGGAAAGAAAGGATGTTACAATTGTGGTCAAGAAGGACATCCATACTATAAATGTCCTAATCTCACCAGAACTTGTTATAATAGTTCCAACCGGGTCATGTTAGGGCCGAATGTCCCAAGCTTCAGCAGAAGACAGATAAGGAAGGAAGGAGGAAGTCCCAAAGGCTAAGGGAAGGATGTTTTAGATTTCAACTGAAGAAGCTAAGGGCCACCCGAATGTTGTATCAGGTATATTCTTATTGAACTCGATACCTACGTATGTGTTATTTGATACCGGGCCAGTAGATCGTTTGTATCAAGTGAATTAGCATCTCACCCCTCTTTTAGAATTGAAAGAATGCATGTACCCCTAGAATTAGAGATAGCAGATAGTAAGAGTTATTTGTTACATGAAGTATGTAGAAATTGCGAAATCATCATTGAAGAAGAGAAGTTTTCTATTGATCTTATTCCTATGATATTGGGAGAATTCAAGGTTGTGATTGGCATAGATTGGCTAGCCTGCCGAGATCCAATGCGAGAAAAAGGTTATTCGTGTATTAACATCGGGGGGGGGGGGGGGGAGTGAGTATACAAGGGGAAAGGAATGTTAATTCGAAGCTTTGCTCTATAATTCAAGCGTTCAAGTATGTACGAAATGGAAGCAAGGTATTATTAGCTTATGTGATAAATACCAATCAAGACACCCCAAGGTTAGAAGATGTCAAAGTTGTGAATGAGTTTCCTGATGTATTTCCGGAAGATTTACCGGGGCTTCCACCGGAGCGCGAGGTAGACTTCAAGATTGAATTATACGCTGATGTCAAACCCGTAGCCAAAGCTCCTTATAGGTTGGCCCCGGTTGAAATGCGGGAGCTAATGGTTCAAATACAAGAATTACTTAATAAGGGTTTTATACGCCCGAGCGTATCGCCTTGGGGAGCCCCCGTTCTTTTCGTGAAGAAGAAAGATGGTTCGATGCGCATGTGCATCGACTATCGAGAATTAAATAAGCTAACGGTGAAAAATCGTTACCCGTTGCCCCGAATTGATGATTTCTTTGATCAGTTGCAAGGGGCAAGTTGGTTTTCTAAAATTGATTTGCGGTCAGGATACCACCAGCTAAGGGTATGGGATGAAGACCTAGCGAAGATGGCATTTAGAACGCAATACGGACATTACGAGTTCTTGTTAATGTCCTTTGGGTTAACAAAAGTGCCTGCCGCTTTTATGGATCTTATGAATCGGGTATGTCGGGCCATGTTAGACAAATTCGTTATAGTTTTCATTGACGATATCTTGGTGTATTCTCAAAGTGAAGCCGATCATGCACATCATTTACGTGAAGTCCTCGAAGTACTCCGCAAGGATAAATTGTACTCGAAATTCTCTAAGTGTGCCTTTTGGCTTAGAGAGGTACAATTTCTCGGTCATGTGATTAATTTGGACTACATCCTTGTAGACCCGTCTAAGGTCGAAGCCGTTATGAAATGGGTACCCCCGAAGAACCCAAGCAAAGTGAGAAGCTTTTTGGGCTTAGCGGGCTATTATAGGTGGTTTATTGAAGACTTTTCTAAAATAGCCTTGCCATTGACCAAATTAACGAAAAAGAATGAGAAGTTTTTGTGGGGCACAGATCAAGATAAGGCTTTCCAAACCTTGAAAGAAAAATTGTCAAGTTCTCTGGTATTGACTCTACCTGATGGTGCAGAAGACTTGGTTGTGTTTACGGATGCATCATACCAAGGTTGGGATGTGTTTTAATGCAAAGGGGTAGAGTTATAGCATATACGTCAAGGTAGTTGAAGCCGCATGAAGGAAATTACCCGACCCACGATTTGGAATTAGCAGTGGTGGTGTTTGCCTTGAAAATATGCAGGCATTACTTGTACGGGACGAAGAGTACAATTTATTCGGATCATAAAAGTCTCAAGTACTTCTTCGAACAGAAGGAACTAAATATGAGACAAAGAAGATGGCTAGCGCTCATTAAGTATTATGATTGTGATATTCTCTATCACCCAGGAAAGGTAAACGTCGTGGCCGACGCCTTGAGTCGGAAGGATTACCTGTCTCCTATTCGAGTGACGTTAATGAGAATGATTATTACTCCTCGAATTCTTAAGGTAATACAAGAAGCACAAAAAAAATCCTTAAGTATGGGGGATCCAAAGAAAGAAAGGAAAAAAGGGTTCGCGAATGAACTGGAGGAAAATGTGAATGGGTTAAAGACGAGGTTCAGTCGGATCTGGATACCTTGGTCATGTGAGATAAAGACTATGTTACTTGATGAAGCCCATAAGTCTCGTTGTTCGATCCAACCGGGAGCCGCAAAAATGTATCGAGACTTGAAGAAAAATTATTGGTGGCCTGGTATGAAACATGACGTCGTCAAGTACGTTGCGAAATGTCTGACCTGTTCACAGGTAAAGGCAGAACATCAGAAGCCATACGGTAAATTACATCCATTAGAGATTCCGGTATGGAAATGGGAAGAAGTGACGATGGACTTGGTGACCAAGCTTCCCAAGACAAAGAAAGGTCACGATGCCATATGGGTGATCGTGGACCGTCTCACCAAGAGCGCGCACTTCTTACCCATTCGGGAGACCTCCTCTTCCGAAAAGATGGCGGAAATCTATGTGAACGAGATAATATCTCGTCACGGAATCCCTGCATCCATTGTGTCAGATCGAGATACCCGGTTCACATCTTGATATTGGCAAGGGTTCCACGAGAGTATGGGCACAAAGTTACACTTCAGTACCGCCTACCACCCCCAAACGGATGGTCAATCTGAGCGAACCATTCAAACGCTCATTGATATGTTACGGTCGTGTGTGATAGATTTCGGGGGAAGCTGGGATGACCACTTGCCATTGGTGGAATTTTCGTATAACAATAGCTACCATAACAACATTAAAATGGCACCGTATGAAATGTTGTACGGGAGGAAGTGTAGAACTCTTATTTGTTGGGGAGATGTGGGGCAAAGAGAAATTGCGCCCAACGATGTAGTAGCTAAGACTAACGAGAAGATTGATCTGGTGCGAGCCCGTTTAAATGCGACGTAAGATCGACAAAAAGCCTATGCAGATCGAAGAAGACGTCCTATTGAGTTTCAAATAGGTGATCATGTGTTATTGAAGGTTTCTCCATGGAAGGGTATAATCTGCTTCCGTAAACAAGGAAAGCTAGGTCCCCGTTACATAGGACCTTTCAAGATTTTAGCTCGGGTTGGGAAGGTAGCATATCGGTTGGAATTACCGCCAACCTTAGATGGAATACATGACACATTTCATGTGTCACAATTGAGAAAGTGCTTAGCGGATGAGACGGCATACATGCCCCTCGATGATATCAAATTGGATGAACGATTGAACTACGTAGAAAGACCGATAGCTATCAAGGATTCCAAGGTAACGCACCTTCGGAACAAGGCTATAAAGCAAGTCTTAGTGCAATGGCAACATCGAAAAGGATCGGATCTTAAATGGGAACTAGAAGATGAAATGAGGGAGCACTACCCGGCATTATTTGGTACGTATTAAGGTTTCAGGGACGATACCCCTTGTAAGGGGGGTAGACTTGTAACACCCCAAAATATTCAATTTATTTATTTATCTTAAATAGTTCTAAGAATAAGAATGTAGTATAATAACCTTAGTTAAATAGCTAAGTTAAATAAATGGGATGATAACATAGAAAGAATGAAAAATTGTGCATCAATAAATAAAACTAGAATTACAGGGACTAAAGTTGAACATTTGGATGAAAGTTTATTTAATTAAAACAAAACACACATTTCACACATTCAGTGTATGTATGTTGGAGGTCGACCAGAAGAAGGGCAAGAACAACAACCCTTGTTGTTCAAAATTCTCAAAATTAGAAGGGTTTATGAAGCCAAATCAGATGCATGAACTCAGAATCTTAATCATCTAAGCATGTTCATCAAAGTGGTAAGTTGAATTCCTTAAAATGATGAACTGTGGAAAATGGGTTTCAACTCAATCGTATAGTAATAAGAATAATTGTGTAATTGTGAGTTAGGATTACACAATAGAACAAGAAATTTGTTTGAGTTTGGTTAATCGAACGATTTGAAGCATAAACCCACTTAAATTAGGAAGATTGTGAAGAACATGAATGAATTATGTGTATATTATTGTAATTACTAAGTGTGAGAATTGTTATTAGTGAATAAGTGATAGTTGAAACTGATTTGGAGTGATTGTTGTATGAAATTTTGGTTGATTTTGATAATCTAAGAATGAATTGGTAGAACCATGCTTTGAACACTTGTACTTTATGCTTTGTTGATGTTATGCACGCCAAGTGTTTGATGAAATGCCTTAATTAAGAATTCAGCCATGTTAGTCATAAACCTTATGTAATAATCATGATTTGAATGTGCTTATGAAGTAGATGTAAATTATATGATGTCTTATCAAAGGATGTATGTAAGTGAGTATAAGACATAAATTCTAAGTATGAATGGTTATGTATAGGTGTAAAGGAAGAAAGTTCAAGTCACGCGAATCAACAAGGGAATCAAGATCGAGGTACGCTACTTGTACGATTCATGGTTTTATTATAGTTTTGCTTATTACTATCTAGTGTGGCAATTGTAATGGACAAGAGAAGAACCATGTTTAGGACTCATTGCGAATGGGTCAGTGTAACACCCTAGAATTTAAACCCTTATTTTATAATTTAAATATAGTTAAATACACATCATTCTTTAACAAAGATCATATGTAACTAAGACCTTAGTCAACTAATGACTAAGTTAAAACGTTTCAAAAAAATTGTTTAACAAGTGTTTACAACCCATATACAAGAGCTACAAAAGATTCATATAATAGCGGAAGCTTCATAAGTCGTGTTCGGTTCTTCGACTTTGCTTGATCGCCATCCATACCGTCCATCTAAACACCTAGGGTCAAATCCAATTAAAAACATTAGTTTGACCTTGGGACATAATATTTAAACATATAAATCATTCATCAATTAATAAATAAACAATTCAAAGTTTTTCTGGTTTTACCGTAAATTACGGTCTCACCGTAATTTACGGTGAAACCTGAAAGCTTATGGGCACCGTAAATCAGTAGATTTCCATCGTAAACAATAAACATCTACCGTAAATTACGGTAATACCGTAATTTACGGTAACACCTGGGTTTTCAAGTTTTGTTTTCTTGTTTTACAACACCCAAGTTCTAACTCTATAAATTCAGGTTTTTCAGCGATTCCGAAACCTTGAAACCCCACAATTCTCAAAAGATACATATTAATCAATCATCAAAGATCTTTCAATCATAATCCGAAGTAATAATCATGCTTCGTCAGATTGTTTGACCCGTTTGGACACCAAGAGTTATTCACCATCAATGTAATTCAAATCTCATTTTCTAATCATTGTTTTGACCCGTCTCATTAGATTACAACGACAAGTCACTTCCATGATATATTAATTTATCTTGTTTACCATGTTTACGATCTACAACCTATATCTATCAAATAATACATAATGTAACGAAACGATAATTTCGTACCTTTAGAGCACGCCTTTCCCCCGTGAATTCCCTTCGGCTTGTCCGCTTGATGATCCGGACTCTTTGCCTAGAAAATTCAGTTTTACAACTTGTTTAGAACTCTTTCCATGACCATATTCATATCATTGTGAAACATGATCAAATCTGCGTTCTTATCAAATTTAACATCAAAATCCTCACTTAGGCATTTCTACAAACACCTAACGGGTCAGATTTTCCTACCATCACCTCCAATTTCATGACTTGCAAATTAAACCTCAAATTTCACTTTAATTAGTAACCTTGCACATATTTTAGCATCAATATCACAGGAATTACCTCCTATAATGAAATTACTAGAATTATCATTCAAATCCTAGTGTTCATCATCATCTTATAAAACCCATAACCTAGCTTCCATGGATTCATAGAATTCCCTGAATTTGGGCATGATTTCTCAAATAGTTAGCTAGGTTTTACTTCTAAACACCTATTCAACTTCAATCTAACCAAATAACACACATGCAAGCATCTAATTTCAGATTTTCAAAATCATCAAAATTTCAAGTTGATAGATTTCATCAAATTTCACATACCTTAGAATCCTCTTGCAATGAGGATTACGATTCTATGCTCAATTCTCGATTTCTACTTGGATTAACCCTTCAATTTGCAAGATTATGAGATTTTAGGGTTTTGGAGAAGTGGGTGTCGCTCCTGAGGATCTCTGGTCGACCAGGGATTTTCCAAGTGGGATTAAATTTGTGTTTTGTTTAGTTATTAGAATTAAGTTTTCAATTTTAACAACTTAACCCCCTTCACTTTGATCAATATAGATTTTAGTGAACTTTAACTCTACTTTATGGTTATTTCTAGATTTTTAACTAATTAGGTTAAATTTCCTAGTTAGTAAATTCTCGTTTAATTTAAACCTTACTAATTTCAGTTTAAGGTTTTACATTTTTTTTTTCGGGGTGTTACAAGTCCACCCCCCTTAAAAAGGGTTTCGTCCTCGAAACCGTAATACGTACCAAATAAAGTAGGGTGAAGACGTCGCATCTCCTCTTCGGACTCCCATGTAGTGTCCGAACCCTTCCTATGCTCCCATTTGACTTTAACTTGATCGATTTGTTTATTTCGTAAACGTTTGACCTTTCTGTCTAAAATTTCAACCGGTCTCACCACATAATTTAGACTATTATCCACTTCGATATCATCGTAATGGATATAGGTCGTTTCGTCAGCTAGGCACTTTCTTAATTGAGATACGTGAAAAGTGCCATGGATCCCACTTAGCTCCTCCGGTAGTTCAAGACGGTAAGCTACTTTGCCAACTCTCCCGATAATTTTAAATGGCCCGATAAACCTTGGGCTTAACTTCCCCTTCTTTCTAAATCTAATAACACCTTTCCATGGGGACACTTTTAGCATGACCATGTCACCGACTTGAAATTCAATTGGCCTTTTCCTTTTATCAACATACGCCTTTTGCCTGTCTTGAGCCGCTTTCAAGTGTGCCCGAACTTTATCGATCTTTTCGTTCGTGGCTCGTACTATATCTTGGTGGGCGAGTTCACGTGGACCCACTTCACCCCAACAAACTGGGGTTCGACACTTCCTACCGTAAAGCAGTTCGTACGGTGCCATTTTAATGCTAGACTGGTAACTGTTGTTATACGAAAACTCGACTAACGGTAGGTGAACATCCCAACTGCCACCAAGGTCAATTATACACGCCCGTAGCATGTCTGCCAATATTTGTATCGTTCTTTCACTTTGTCCATCCGTTTGAGGATGGTACGCCGTGCTAATGAACAATTTGGTCCCCATTTGTTCTTGGAATTCACGCCAGAATTTCGAGGTAAACCGGGTATCCCTATCGGACACAATGGACACCGGCACTCCATGACGTGCTATGATTTCATTGGTATAGACTTCGGACATCTTTTCTGACGTATAAGTCTCACGAATCGGAATGAAGTGAGCACTTTTCGTCAATCTATCCACCACTACCCATATTGCATCAAAACCACGATTCGTCTTAGGCAGCTTGGTTAACAGGTCCATTGTAATATGTTCCCATTTCCAAACTGGAATGTCTAACGGTTGGAGTTTGCCATAGGGTTTCTGATGCTCCGCCTTGACTTGTAAACATGTCAAGCATTTTTCCACATACTTCGCCACATCCCTCTTCATTCCGGGCCACCAATAATTTTGTTTCAAGTCATTGTACATCTTGGTCGCACCCGGATGAATTGAATAACGGGATTTATGAGCTTCATCCAGTAGAAGCGCCTTTACTCCACAGGTATGTGGGACCCATATCCTTCCGGATCGAGTCTTCAACCCATGATTCCCTTCCGACAAGTCTTTCAACTGACCAATTATTCTTTCCTTCTTCCAATTCTCTTCTTTTACTGCTTCTATTTGCGCTTCTCGAATACGTTCGAGTATACCCGAGGTCACCACGAGTTGCATCGATCGTACTCGTATCGGGACATAATCCGCTTTTCTGCTCAGAGCGTCCGCTACCACATTTGCCTTTCCGGGGTGATAATGTATTTCACAATCATAGTCTTTCACCGTTTCCAGCCATCGCCTTTGTCGCATATTTAACTCCTTCTGATCAAAGAAGTATTTCAAGCTCTTGTGATCGGTGAATATGGTGCACTTTGTCCCATACAAGTAATGTCTCCATATTTTTAATGCAAACACTACCGCTGCCAACTCGAGATCGTGCGTGGGGTATTTCTTCTCGTGTATCTTCAATTGTCTCGAGGCATAGGCTATTACCTTGCCCCGTTGCATCAACACGCAACCGAGCCCCGATAACGAAGCGTCCGAATAGACCACCATGTCTTCGACTCCGTCCGGCAATGTCAGTACCGGAGCTTGAGTTAGCCTTTCCTTTAGTGTCCGAAACGCTTTTTCTTGATCGACTCCCCAAATAAACCTTGCTTTCTTTTGGGTTAGTTTTGTTAGCGGCGACGCGATCTTGGAGAAATCTTGAATGAATCTCCTATAATATCCAGCAAGCCCCAAAAAGCTTCTAATTTCCGAAGGGTTCTTCGGAGGATTCCATTTTGACACTGCCTCTACCTTTGACGGATCCACCAAAATCCCATCGGCACTTATGACATGACCGAGAAATTGTACCTCTCGTAACCAAAAGGCACATTTGGAAAATTTTGCATAAAGCTTCTCTCGTCTAAGTGTCTCTAACACTTCCTGTAAGTGGCGTGCGTGTTCGGCTTCACTTTTTGAATACACCAAGATATCATCGATAAACACGATGACCGACTTATCCAACATTGGCTTGCAAACCCGGTTCATGAGGTCCATGAAGGCCGCGGGCGCATTTGTTAGCCCAAATGACATCACGAGAAATTCGTAATGTCCGTATCTTGTGCGAAAAGCCGTCTTCGGCACATCTTCTTCTTTGACCTTTAGTTGGTGATACCCCGACCTAAGGTCAATTTTTGAAAACCAACTCACGCCTTGTAGTTGGTCAAATAAGTCATCTATCCTCGGGAGCGGGTATCGGTTCTTTATCGTGAGTTTGTTTAACTCCCGATAATCGATACACATGCGCATGCTCCCGTCCTTCTTTCTCACAAACAATACCGGTGCGCCCCAAGGAGACACACTCGGCCTTATGAATCCCTTGTCAAGCAAATCTTGAATTTGGGACATCAGCTCTTGTAATTCCGACGGTGCAAGTCGGTACGGGGCTTTTGCTACAGGTTTCGCGCCCGGAATCAATTCGATCCCGAACTCTACTTCCCGTTCAGGCGGTACCCCCGGTATATCTTCCGGAAAAACATCTTCATAATCTCGTACTACCGGTACATCCCCAATCTTTCGTGATTCTTTCTCGGTCTCATTTGCATAAATTATGAATGCCTTGCATCCTCGTTTCATGAGCTTGTGAGCTTTCAACATCGAACATACTATGGGGTTGCCTCGCTTTTCGCCATAAATGGTGACGTGTTTTCCGCTCGGAGATGTTAGTTTTATCTCTTTGCGAAAACACACGACCTTCGCATGGTATTGAGATAGCCAATCCATCCCCACGACTACTTGGAATTCTCCCATCGACATCGGGATTAGATTTATCAAATATTCTTCATCATCAATGCTCAGTTTACAATTTTCACATACATCACAAACAATAAAACTTTTGTTATTACCTATCTCTACTTCTAAAGGCACAGGTAATTTGGTTAAAACAAATGAAGGATGTCGAATAAACCCATATGAAACAAAGGATTTATTCGCACCCGTATCAAATAACACGTGTGCGGGAATTGAATTTACAGCAAATATACCTGAGACCACATCAGGTTCAATCTTCGCTTCTGCGGCAGTTAGTTGGAAAGATCTTGCCTTTGCTTTCGGGGCTTCACCTTTTGATTCTTGCCCATCCTTCTTTCCGACCAATTCCGGGCATTCCGACTTCTTGTGACCCGTTCGATAACAGTTGTAACAAACCGTCACCTTCTCCGGGCATGACAAAGCCATATGTCCCGTTTTCTTGCATATGGGACAAGGCTTATCCTTGTAACGGCATTCGCCTTTATGATTTTTCCCACAAATTTTGCAACCTGATGTACTACCCTTTGCATCTGATTTCTTTGCGGATTCGTTCGTTCTTGCTTTCTTGGCAGGGCTTGGATTCACATCTTGTGCCCTTCGTTCACCCCGTTCTATACTCTTCTTCAATTCAATCTCCCTTTCCCGAGCAGCATTGACAATCTCGGTAAGGGTCTCATACTTTGAAGGGGTTATGAATTCTCTATACTCCGCGCTTAGCATGTTATGATAATAATAGACCTTTTGCTCTTCATTCGTTATCAAATCATCACAGAACTTCATCTTGTCCATAAACATCCCCGTGATCTTGTCTATGGATTCACCCTTGTGTCTGAGTTGCATGAACTCTTCCTTAATCTTGTTTATGACCGCTTTGGGACTATGGTGTTTAAGAAACGGCGTCTTAAACTCCTCCCAAGTCATGGCCTTAGCTGCTTCACTTCCAATCTCCTTCTTTTTGTTGTCCCACCAATCTTTCGCTTGATTCCTTAGTTGTCCCGTACCAAAGGCTACGTAGTCTTCTTCGTCACAATGGGTTCTCTCGAACACCCCTTCGATGTCACTTAGCCATCGTTGGCACACTATTGGGTCAACCTCCCCATTATATGTTGGTGGCTTACAAGCCATGAATTCCTTGTATGAACAAGGCTTTCGTCCTCCACGCTTTTCCTTTGCTACATTTGAATCATCTTCTAGTTTCTTGATTCTATTTTCTACTATTGATAAAACCGTATTTTGGATTTTATCAATAAAGTCCGACAAACTGTTTTCGATCGCCTTTCCAACCTCTTCGGTAATCACTACCCTCACTTGTTCGGTGACTCTTGGCACCGCATTATCATTGTCTCCATCAGCCATCTCGATTTCTGAAATGTTTACATAGATTGTTAAACATTCCATTTATAATACCTGCTTTACTTGTTTTGATTTAATCAAGTTTATAACTTGATTTAATCATTCTTGTTTCTATTCAATCAAGTCCGTAACTTGATTTGATCATTTTTGTTTCTATTCAATCAAGTCCGTAACTTGATTTGATCATTCTTGTTTCTATTCAATCAAGTCCGTAACTTGATTTGATCATTCTTGTTTCTATTCAATCAAGTCCGTAACTTGATTTGATCATTCTTGTTTCATGCATTTCTTGCTTTTTGAGTGAGCTTACACACTCGTTTCATGCATATTGTTCATTTCTTATTCTTTACGTAGTACCTAATTTATTAACAAATAAGCTAGTTCTTACCGGACGATCGATCAAGCTTGAACCGAACACTTATTGACAACCATGAGCTCTGATTACCAACTTGTAACACCCTAGAATTTAAACCCTTAATTTATAATTTAAATATAGTTAAATACACATCATTCTTTAACAAAGATCATATGTAACTAAGACCTTAGTCAACTAATGACTAAGTTAAAACGTTTCAAAAAAATTGTTTAACAAGTGTTTACAACCCATATACAAGAGCTACAAAAGATTCATATAATAGCGGAAGCTTCATAAGTCGTGTTCGGTTCTTCGACTTTGCTTGATCGCCATCCATACCGTCCATCTAAACACCTAGGGTCAAATCCAATTAAAAACATTAGTTTGACCTTGGGACATAATATTTAAACATATAAATCATTCATCAATTAATAAATAAACAATTCAAAGTTTTTCTGGTTTTACCGTAAATTACGGTCTCACCGTAATTTACGGTGAAACCTGAAAGCTTATGGGCACCGTAAATCAGTAGATTTCCATCGTAAACAATAAACATCTACCGTAAATTACGGTAATACCGTAATTTACGGTAACACCTGGGTTTTCAAGTTTTGTTTTCTTGTTTTACAACACCCAAGTTCTAACTCTATAAATTCAGGTTTTTCAGCGATTCCGAAACCTTGAAACCCCACAATTCTCAAAAGATACATATTAATCAATCATCAAAGATCTTTCAATCATAATCCGAAGTAATAATCATGCTTCGTCAGATTGTTTGACCCGTTTGGACACCAAGAGTTATTCACCATCAATGTAATTCAAATCTCATTTTCTAATCATTGTTTTGACCCGTCTCATTAGATTACAACGACAAGTCACTTCCATGATATATTAATTTATCTTGTTTACCATGTTTACGATCTACAACCTATATCTATCAAATAATACATAATGTAACGAAACGATAATTTCGTACCTTTAGAGCACGCCTTTCCCCCGTGAATTCCCTTCGGCTTGTCCGCTTGATGATCCGGACTCTTTGCCTAGAAAATTCAGTTTTACAACTTGTTTAGAACTCTTTCCATGACCATATTCATATCATTGTGAAACATGATCAAATCTGCGTTCTTATCAAATTTAACATCAAAATCCTCACTTAGGCATTTCTACAAACACCTAACGGGTCAGATTTTCCTACCATCACCTCCAATTTCATGACTTGCAAATTAAACCTCAAATTTCACTTTAATTAGTAACCTTGCACATATTTTAGCATCAATATCACAGGAATTACCTCCTATAATGAAATTTATACTAGAATTATCATTCAAATCCTAGTGTTCATCATCATCTTATAAAACCCATAACCTAGCTTCCATGGATTCATAGAATTCCCTGAATTTGGGCATGATTTCTCAAATAGTTAGCTAGGTTTTACTTCTAAACACCTATTCAACTTCAATCTAACCAAATAACACACATGCAAGCATCTAATTTCAGATTTTCAAAATCATCAAAATTTCAAGTTGATAGATTTCATCAAATTTCACATACCTTAGAATCCTCTTGCAATGAGGATTACGATTCTATGCTCAATTCTCGATTTCTACTTGGATTAACCCTTCAATTTGCAAGATTATGAGATTTTAGGGTTTTGGAGAAGTGGGTGTCGCTCCTGAGGATCTCTGGTCGACCAGGGATTTTCCAAGTGGGATTAAATTTGTGTTTTGTTTAGTTATTAGAATTAAGTTTTCAATTTTAACAACTTAACCCCCTTCACTTTGATCAATATAGATTTTAGTGAACTTTAACTCTACTTTAAGGAATTTATGTTAGACCCTTTATGAACGGGTCGAAAGGGTTAGATTGAAAGAATAAGAATGATGGTATGATGTTCATTTTAGGAACATATTCAAGTAAAAGAATGATGGTACTAGCTAACAAGCAAACTTGTAAAGTTACGCTAATGGCGTGATTGTCATAATTTCGTGAGTTAAAATCTTATGTTAGTAGTAAGGAATTTAGTTTTTAATGAAACTTACTTTGATGTTGTGATGTACGTAAAACTCAAGTCTAAATGGTCAAGCTTTGCTCGGATCAAACAAACTTCGAATGCCCTCCATGTGCTTCCGCAACTTTTGAAATGATGTTAACGGGTCAAAAATACTTTTGTTAAATAGCTTATGTTTGGTAGTTAAACTTGAAACTTGATATGCTATGTCTTTTGTAAATCCTAGATGGTGGTAAATGTTTAAAACGAAATGGTTTTGTAAGGACAATTATGTTGTTTGTTCTAATGGTATGTAAAAAGTTAAAATTGGGTCATGCTTTTGTCGTTAAAATATTGAATTTTGACCTTATGAAAAGTGGGCGTTTCAATAGATTATAAAGATTTAAACAAGGCATGCCCTAAAGATTGTTACCCATTCCCGGAGATAGATGTCCAGGTCGATTCCTTAGCTCAATACCCTCTGAAATGTTTCTTGGACGCATACAAAGGTTATCACCACATCCAAATGTCGTTGGAAGACGAGGAAAAGACTGCGTTTATGACGGATGAAGGCACCTTCTGCTACACTAAAATGCCTTTCGGATTGAAGAATGTAGGGGCCATATATCAAAGGTTCATGAACACCTTGTTTAGAGAGCAATGGGGAAGGAGCCTGGAAGTGTATGCGGATGATATCGTCATAAAAAGCCTTACGGAAGTGGCCATGCTAAAGGATATAGCAGAAACGATCCGGACCATGTAAGAAGTTAACATGAAGTTAAACCCCGGGAAGTGCTACTTTGGGGTAGAAGAAGGGAAGTTCTTATGAGTAGTGGTTACTAAGGGAGGGATCAAGACAAATCCTGAGAAAACACAAGTGGTGGCCAAGATGCGATACCACAGGTCCCTGAAGGACATTCAACAGCTGAACAGAAGATTGATAGCACTCAATCATTTCCTGTCCAAAGTGGCAGATAAAACCCTACCATTCATGAAGGTCCTAAAGGATTGTCTCCAAACAAACAAATTTAAATGGACCTCAGAGGCCGAAGCTGCTTTTCAGGAGATGAAGGAACACATATGCAAGCTCCATACCTTGGCCACCCCTGTGCCGGGGGAAGACTTGTTCCTATATCTGTCAGCATCAAGAACTACGATCATGCAGTCATGTTGGTGGAAAGGGGGGAAAACAAATCCCTATATATTTCATCAGTAGGACCCTCAAGGATCCGGAGGAGCGATACATGCCGCTGGAAAAGCTAACCCTGGCACTGATCTTTGCCTCCCGGAGACTCACAAGAAACTTCCAAGCTCACAAAATTGTGCTATTGATTGACCAACCCCTCCAGAAGGTGATGAGGAGGCCGGAACTCTCCGGTCGATTGGCCAAGTGGGCTGTAGAGCTCGGAGAACACACCCTAGAGTATAGGGCAAGGACTGCAATGAAAGGTTAAGTCTTGGCGGACTTCTTAGCAGAAGTGCCTGGGGAAGAAGAAAGAGAACTCCTCAAATGGAAAAAGCTAGAAGAGGAGGAGAAAAAGGAGGAGGAAGCGATATGGAAACTATTTACAGACAGGGCTTTAAGTGAAGAAAGGAATGGAGCGGGAATCACCCTGATAAGCCCTGAGGGAATCGAGTTAACTTATGCAATCAGGCTGGACTTTGAAAACACCAACAATACAGCTGAGTATGAGGCACTCCTAGCAGGGCTAAGGTTGGCCAGGAAAATGAAGGCAAGGCATGTTGAGGCTAACACTGACTCCCAACTGGTTGTGAAGCAATATAATGGGGAGTATGATGCAAAAGACGGCTCCATGGCTCGGTATGTGGACAGGGTGAAGGAGTTAGCCAAAACCTTCGACACTTTCAAGCTCGAATACATCCCCCGGGGAACGAACAGAAAGTCAGATGCCCTCAGCAAGCTGGCCTCGGTGGCCTTCGACCACTTGGCTAGGGAGCTAACTGTGGAAGTTTTGACCTCCCCCTCCATCGCAACCGAGGAGGTGGCAACGGTTGATAGAACCAAGGAGTCCTGGATGACACCCATCATGAACTTCCTGAAAGACGGGACCCTCTCAGAAGTTGAATGGCCAGCCCGGAAGGTAAGAGTAAAAGCCTTGCAGTATGAGCTCATAAATGGAGAACTCTACCGGAGATCATAATGGTGTTGAAAAAAAAGGTTAGTCCTAATGCCTCCATCATTTACTTACTCGGGTTTAAGTTGGTAAGGACCGGGAATGTATCGTCATGGCAAGTTCAAGAGTTGTAAGAACCAAGCGGCTATTCACACAAGAAACGAAAAATGAGCATTTAGTATAAAGATGTGTATTTGTATGCTCAATAAAGGCTCAAAACTCACTTTTTGTGGGAATGGGTTTTTATGTGATAAAGTATATATAATTTCTTTTTATCACGACGCTATCGGTTGTAAATTTGTAAAAATATCACCTTTTTAGAATTTGAAATTCCCAAATTTAACCTAGACAAGTAAGAAAAATGAAAGATTTTTGAAAAAATTTTGGGGTGTTTAGCGGTTCCAATAAGGTTTTGTGTAACGCTTGTAATTAGGACTTGCAAAATTCAAGGTTTTAGCATCCCCCCACACTTAAATTACACATTGTCCTCAATGTGTCCCAAAAATAAGTTTTTAGGTTACTGGGCTACTGGACACGGCCCCGTGGTGTCCGGGCACGGCCCCGTGTTCAGATTGCCAGTAACAGAAAATAAAATAAAGAAACAGAAGGCTGGACACGGGGGCGTGTTCAATGAGCATGCCACGTGTCCAGATACCTGAACTGGGCAATTTTCTGCAGGTGGTTGATCAAGGGCCGTGTTGGATGAGCACGGCCCCGTCCTGAACTTGCTGTAATGAAGAAAAATCTGCGGGTGGCTCTGTTTTTGTGCATGGGGTGTTGGTGCAAGTTTCCCTTGGTATCCTTCACCATCCCGAGTGTGTTTTATCCATTACAACATCATCCAAACACCAAATTAATTAAAACCATCTTTTATTAAGACTAACACATTACATAAGGTCCTAGAGAATTTAAAGACAAGGCAGAAAAATAAAAAACTAATGGTCCTACGATAGATGGGTCAAATGGTACATAAAATCATCCTAAGGAGCTCTACTTTTATCAAAATTTCCGGAAATAACTTTCCGGTATTTTAAAAAATTTGTAGAACTTTGGACCGATGGGTATTCCCTAGATGTTATTAAAGCCATTCTTCTATTTCTCTTGGGAGAAAGAAGGCGGGATAGTTTTCTTCAACATCTTGCGGAGGGGGAGTGACATCAACCGGAACCCCTTGTAGTATGTCTCGAGGGGGCTCCGGGTGTATGGTATACCATTCGGCCGGTATGATGACTTCCGGTACCACATTCCATGCCCTTTGGGTAATGATTGGAACCAAAGGAGGAGAAGTGAGAATGTTCAACCTTTGGTGCAAAAGGTTGACTTCTCGAAGACATCCTTCTAGTCCCACCGTCAAATGATTGATACGGTCGACCAATGCTTCTTCCACTCCCGTCATCTCATCAATGGCTTCTCTTAATGCGTAAACGTAGTTTACGAGAGAATCTTCAACCGTTGATAACCTTCTTCCTTGTCGGTTGTTCCTGGAGTGCGATGTTCCGCTAGTTCTGCTCGCCATTCTGAGAAAACATACCGAAAAGAGCTCAATTTTATGGAAACAGTTCCTCAGACACGGCCTCGTGTTCAGATGTCTGCAGATTTTTAGAACAAGGAATCTTGGAGTTTTAATTTGTTTTCGTGATTTTTAGAACGTTTTTAAGCAGAAACAACTTAAAACATTGTTGTAGAACTTATTTTTAACAAGATTCCTTGAATAAAAATCTAACAAACATCTCAATAAAGCTTGGAATTATGGAGATTTCAAACTCTAATGGAGGTGTTAAGAAAAATTGAAGAAGAAGGTAATGGATAAAAGTGGAAAAGACAAGAGGGTTGTTGGGAACCTTCTTTAGAATATACCTAGGATGGTATGTGTGAAGATCCACCAGATCTTTTTCTTTGGAGTGGTCCATATGTGCAGGAATCTTGCTGCATTTATAGAAAATGGCAGCACGCTGCACACGGCCCCGTGTCGGATGGACACGGCCCTGTGTGCAGACAGGATCCTGACATATTTTGTCCGTATTCTGACACGAAATCAGACGGGAATCTTTGGGTGGACACGGGGGCGTGCTGACCTGGACACGGTCCCGTGTCTAGAGGCTGTTTATGAAGTTTCTTCTATCTCTAAGGAATTCATCCGGATCGGGTGGTTCCTTACTGGATGGAACAACCCCAAAGTGCCTGAGATACCTTAATTGCTCTAGACTAAGACGAGAATGCAAGAGGTTGTCGGTGAGGGTGATTCCTATGCTAAATGTAGGTGGACAAGTCCAACCCTTTCCCGGGTTCTCGTTAAAGAAGGTGTATGCCGAATCGCTCAGGTCTATGTATGCACCGAACGAAGTCGATGGAGAGTCCTTCACGGCACAATCGACACAGGGATGACTATCACTCAAATCCTTGCTAGAGTTAGAGGTGATTTCTGGAACGACGAAGTTGTTTTTATTCGAATGTGATCCCAACAATTCTTCTTAGGTATCGTCTTGAGATGAATTATTAATATCCATCTTAAGTTCTTTCACCCAATTAAGAATTAGATCTTCCAATTGAAATAGTTCATCAAGAAGCATTTCTCCTAGAAGGTCCGGTTGAGAGCATTCGAGGGAGAGATAGGGATTATTTTTACTTTCGCCCCTCTTAAGGCTACTGGAAAACAATGGGTCTATATAATGGGGCTTATAATTTAGAAAATAACATTCTAAATCTTTATGAGGGCCACCACATAATTGACACCACGTACCATAAGAGTGCCCAAAGTAAAAAGTATCAGTATCACTCATATTTGTGTCAGAAATTACCAACCGTCGGGATCTTACGGTTATGTTTTCAGTAACTGAAACTTGGGCACGGGGCGTGTTGAGTGGGCATGGCCCCGTGTTCAGCTTACTGTCTGACTTAAAACAGGATTGCCAGTACCAAAGATTGGGCACGGGGGCGTGTTCAGCGGGCACGCCCCGTGCTAAGTTCTGCAGAAGCTGAAAATCTAAAAAAAATCCTAAAAAAAAAAATAGAAAAATAAGAAAAACGATTAGGCCGTTGATTCTTAACTTTCTTAAAATCCTTGTGTCCCCGGCAATGGCGCCAAAAACTTGATGTGTGTGAAGTGTCGTATAGTTTTAATGTATATTTTAAGCCCTTTAACACTTTTTAGCCAAGTTTTAAATTTATAAAACACGATATTTACTAACACTAAACACACATATGGGCAAGTGCACCCATCGTGAGCGTAGTATAGCGTTGGTAAGATACCGAGGTCGTCCAAGGACACAAGAGCTTTTAATACCGGTTTGTCCTCAACGTCTAATCAAATCAAAAGTTTAGAAAAAGGTTTTTAATTTAGAAAAATAAAACTAACTAAAATGCTGAAAAATAAAATAAAAATAAAAACAGATAGACAAGATGAATCACTTGGATCCGACTCGTGTTTAGTGTAACCTTTGATTATTTCCGCACTTTTGCACTTTTTAAGAGATTATCTTAGTAATTGTAGTAGACCCCTCTTCTGAAGGTGACGTTACCCTCAACCCAGTACTTTGAGTCAGCAAGGATACAATCCTAAAGGGTTGGATTATTGAAAGATAATTAATTAAGTTATTAATGCATATTGTGGTAGGCCCCTCTTATGGAGGTGACGTTACCCTCGGCTAAGTAGTCTGAGTCAGCAGGGATACAGTCCTAAGTAGCCGGGTTAAAGTATTAATAGTAGTTTACATATGAGGGGATCAAGGAGTTCGGACCCCCGCCATCCAATACCAGTGGGTATTGAAGGAGATCCTACTAAAGTTGACCCAGGTCCTTGCAGGATCTATACACTGAACAAGGCAAGACTCTTACCAAACCGTTCCATTAACCCCTGAAACCAGGTAGCCAACATACCTCCATATAGACCGTGGAGATATGAATGGTGAAAATCTTTTATTTTATATAGACAGTAAAATAATGCCAAGACACCACGGACAAACGATAAGGAAGACTCACCTTCAACATAAGAAACTACTTATTAAAGTCATTAATACATAACCAAATAAAGAGTGCAAAAAGATTAAAAATAAAAAGTATTACACTAGACACTCGTCTTCACCAAGTGATGTAAGAGACTTAGGCAAACATGGCCTTTGATTGTCAAGAACTCTTACGATCAATCTTGGATCCCGAGACTACTACACACACTCTATGATGGATGATGGTGGTGGATGTGGGTTGTGCTGGTGGTGGAGGTGGAAGGTGGGTGTAGTGTGAGAGAGGTGGTTTGCGAAGGGATGGTTTGCAAATGAGCCAAGCACCCGTATTTATAGCCTGAACAGGAGCTCGGACACCGCCCCGTGTCCATTGGGAACGGCCCCGTGTCCACCCTTCTTCTCTGTCTTCATTAATTGCAGTTTGTCTGTATTAGTTGACCACGCCCCTGTGTCCGCTGGGCACGACCCCGTGTGCAGAAGCGTATCTGTACTATCAAGATTTCCTCAGATTCTGCGAATCTTAGAGTTGACCACGGCCCCGTGTCCGCTGGGCACACCCCCGTGGTGGGTGATAGAAGCTTCTACAGCTTTATCTTTTTTGCAGATACTTGGGAAGATGCTGTCGAGGGGTCGGGCATGCCACGTTTATTCCTTTTCTTGTATTTTTGTTAGATTTAGCTGCCTTTTTGCTTCTTTTGTTCATTTGAGCTCATTTAATCCTGAAAATACAAAAGGAAGACAAAAACACACTTTTTCCAACATTAGTACTAAAAAAGGGTTAGTTTTATGCCTTATTTGATGTAATTTATATGTTGCATTTTGCACACATCAATACCATACATTTTGACATACTTTCATCATTTTGACCCGTCATCGACAAGTCATTTCCTAACCATTATAGCATCCTACTTTCCAAACAATTTTTACCCACTTGAGCGTTCATTATACACCCGATACTATTGTATTACTTATCCATTTTCCCAACATACAACATATCACAATTTTACCATGAACGATCATACAACTCTACACTAAGATTTTAATTACCAAACTATCATTTGTATACATGAAAGGGGAATTAAGTTCATATGAACTTACCGTGATCTTGCGATGCTTGCGACTTCAAGTGACTCGTGCCTTCTTCTTTCTTCGTGCCTATACGTTATAACTTCATACTTTTAGCTTTCATAAACATTACGTCACATATGCATTCTAACTCATTCATCATGGTGTTAAACGACTAAGCATACATTCATTTCCATTTCATAACATCATTTTAACAAGAATTCATGTCAAAGCACAACTAAATCATCCTAAAGCATTTCATCGAACACATGGCGTGCATACTAACTACAAAGCATAAAGTACAAGTACTTAAAGCATATTTTTCCATAGTTCATCCATTGATTAACATAAGCGTTCCCAACTTCACAATTTGCCACCCTAACCATATACATATTGTTCTAAATCATCTATTCATCAAAATATCATCAACATTAATCTAATTAGCATGTAGAATTTCACAAATTTTTAATCATCTTTTGACATATAAGTGGGTTTTACCCTAATTCATCATCATAGATAATTTCAACTCCTACATGTTCATATCATCTTGCATTCATGTTTGATTACATACAAAATCACAAATTTCACATAAACCACTTCATCAAACATTACCAAATCATGAAATTAGACTTACTTGATGTCAAGAACACTTAGGTAATCAAAGTTTCTAGCTCATGCATAACAATTCAGCCCTAAAGCCTTTCAATTTGGTGATAACTTGCTAGGGTTTTGAGGGGAAGGTCTCCCCTGGTCTCTCTTCTCGATCGCACACACACCCAGCCCCAAGACTGGCCATTTTTTGTTATCTAATTTGATTCCATATTTACACATCCAGTCCCTTATTTTTTAGACCATATTCACTTTATTACTTCCCATTCTAACTTGGTCATCTTTCTTTTATTAACTTTGGTTAATAAGATATGTTTTAAACTTAGTACCATTTTTAACTTTTATTATGACATAATTCTATATATTTCCATTTTCCATTATTTAAAACATCACTACACATTATTATTTTATGACATACGGAAATTTGGGGTGTTACAAGTCTACCCCCTTAAAGAAGGTTTCGTCCCCGAATCCTAAATACGTACCAAATAATTCCTGGTAGTGCTTCCGCATGTCATCCTCCGCTTCCCACGTAAGATCCAATCCCTTTCGATGTTGCCATTGGACCAACACTTGTCGAACGGATTTGTTGCGGAGTTACTTCACTTTAAAATCTTTTATTGCCACGAGCTTTTCTACATAATTTAATTTCTCGTCCACTTCAATATCATCCAAAGGCACGTATGCCGTTTCATCCGCAAGGCACTTCCGCAGTTGCGAAACATGAAAAGTGTTATGAATTCCATCCAATGCTTCACAAATAAACGTGAATAATACAATAATTACAATCCATATATACATAAATCATTATCATGATTTACGGTAGGCTATTAGTAGGGTCTAAGGAGGGTAAGATGTAGACAGACTTACCTCTACTCCGTAGGAATAGAGATGTTGCTTTCAGTGATACCCCTGGCTCGATGGTAGTTTTGTATCAAGCCTTGGACATAAGACACATAACACTCGGTAATTAAGACAATTGCCAATTAGTGCATGTACTCCCTTTTCTTTAGGTTATCAACGCTACCACCACATGATGCATAATTAACCATCCCCCTCTTTTAACATTATTTTCAAGAAATTAGTAAAATAACGTTAAAAATTAGTGAACTTTCACTTCCCCCCCCCCCCCCCCCCGAGCGCCCACACATATATACATTATATGTGCATACCGCAAGCGGGGCGTTATCACCACCCGCATATCCACGACCCATATCACGAGAGCCTCTATATTCTACTCATCTCAAAGCATACATAGAATCCTAAGCAAGTCAGGTGCTAAACAATCAAAATCATGTTAGTATACTTTTTATTCTTTAATTTACTGTATAATTTTTAGAGTAAAATGCACAGATAGTCCTTGTGGTTTGATAAAATTTCACTTTTCGTCCCCAAATTTTTAAAATTACATGTGTGCTCCTTGTGGTTTACTCGGTTGTTATTTGGATAGTCACTGAAGTGGATGGAAGTTAATTTTTTAGTTAAGTGGACGTGAAATGACAAAATTACCCTTACCAATAAAAAAACATTATATTATACAATAAAAGAAATATAATATAAATTTGATGTGGCGCAATTCTTTATATACATAAATCACCCCACCCCCACCCACCCTCTTCTCCACCGCACCAACATCACCACCGGTTCTCCCACCCACACCACCCTCCCACTTCTTCCACTCCATGCCAATTCTTCCACTTAAATTTAACAGATTCAAATAATCTATTGGCCAGAGTTTTTTCTAAACAACGTCTACCCACTTGAACATCAAATAATCATTGCCCATTAACTTCCACGAGAGAAGAGTGTAGCTGAATCTAAGTTTCACCGGAGAAACCACTCTTCGGAATCTACTCTGTTGTCTCTTCCGGTGGTTGTCAGGGCAACGCAACCGTGGCCGTCGGCGAAGAGCTTTTTTTTAATCTCCGGTGGTCGTTAATTTCAAATCTCGTCTCATACCTCTACATTGTTCTAATTAGCTTCAGTTTCTACCCTTATTGTTTGATATAAGTTTGTTGTTGATGCTATTGTAGTTGTATTACCAGTTGATTTTGGAGATTATATCAGTTTTCAGATCAAATGTAACCGGTGTTCGTTTTAGGGTTTTGAATTAAAAATTTTGAATTTACAATTCCACCTGAAGATTTGGTTTGTTTTAATTAATTCTAAGTTTTTAGGGTTTTGTAATATTGGATGAGTGTGGTTATAGTACTAAACCCAAAGGAATCTTGGTGACAACGAAAAATACAATAAAACTTGAAATGGTGGAAGAAGTGTGAGGGTAGCGTGAGTGGGAGAACCAGTGGTGGTGTTGGTGGGGTGGGGGAGGGGGTGGGGGTGGGGTGGTTTATGTATATAAAGAAGTGGGTCCCACTTAAATTTTTATTATATTTCTTTTATTGTTTAATATAAAATGTTTTTTAGTGGTAAAGGTAATTTGTCATTTCACGTCCACTTAACTGAAAAATTCAACTTCCATCCACTTCGGAGAATATCCAAGTAACAACCGAGCAAAACACAAGGAGCACACATGTAATTTTAAAAAGTTGGGGACTAAAGGTGAAATTTTACCAAACCACAGGGACTATCCGTGCATTTTACTCTAATGTTTATCTTAATGTTAATCTTGATCTTATATCAATTTGATGTTATGTAGAATTTTCCTCTTTGATTCTTTGGATTTTTAACTTTAGAACATCTCAGAGAACAAACCTCAAAAAACACTTAACTAAGATCGTGCCTAGTCAAGTGCTACATCTAAAAAACACTCATTTAAAAAAAAAAGAGTAAACTGCCATTTTGGTCCCTAAGGTTTGGTCACTTTAGCCACTTTAGTACAAAACTCAAACCTTCTGCATTTGGGTCCCTGTGATTTCAGTTTTATTGCCATTTTGATCCAAAAATGAAATCATGTCATATTTGTCTTATAAAATCCTTCTATTTTGTCCTTTTCCTCATGGGGCAAAATGGACATTTCTTTTTATATATATATTAAACACACACATGCAATACACTATATCTTCACCATAGCCTCACCACCACAACTACCACCATCACCACCACTGCCACCATAGCCTCACCACCACTACCACCATCACCACCACAGCCTCACCACCAGAACCATCACCACTACTGCCTCACCACAGCCTCACCATAACGATCACCACCACCCCCTTAACCATCACCAACATCACCACCACCTGCACCCGACCACCCCCCCCCCCTTTAGCGCTACTACCAGCCACCGTTGCACCACTATCAGCCACCACTGCCAACAAACTGAAATGAACCCTAATCCGACGTCGCCGCACCACTATCAGCCACCACTATCAATTTCGAACGGAGATTCGTTGAGGTATGTCGAAAACTCAATTTTGTTCCGGTTATTGACGTATCTAAACCTGATTTTTCGACTATTGTACCTAATTTAGCGCTAAAAAAGATGATTCGTTACTGATGCGAGTCCACCGAAGCGGATTTGCCTTGCGACGCACCGGATTGTAGCTCTGTTAATGATTATGTTACGAAATTGATGCTGAAATCGAGTGAGAGTGACAGTGATGTTAGTTTAGGGTTTCAGAACGAGATTTGATTGCGAAAATGGCGACGGTGGCTGTATACAGAGGATAGAACATCGAGATCGAGGTGGTTGATGGTGGTTGCGGTTTAGAAAGATAGAGACAGAGGTGTTATAGGTGGTGTTGTCACACCCCAACCGATGGCGGAAACATTGAGGCGCGGCACTAAGCGCTCAGATTGCTCATGAGTTTCCATAACACTACTTAAAAAAAAAAGGATTCAATTCAAGCATTGTCTAATCATCAAGTTTCACAACCATAGAATATCAAAATACAATCATCCCAAATATTGTTCAAAAGATTCTAGTTTAGCTATGATGTGTTTCTAAGCAGCATCGTAGCAAGTTTTATTGAACACAGCATCCTATCAGCCTGCAACATGTATTAAAATAATGTCAATACAATAATGTACTGGCGAGTATACAAGCTTGAGTATATAGCATAGTAGTTTAAAAGACTCATATCCGTCATGTAAACAATAAAAATAGTTTCAAGTGATAGCCCAAGTGTCCCAATGCATTTACCACTTTCACAAGAATCAAGGAAAGCAAATAGAATCCTCCTAACAATACCCCCGAGAATAATGGGGAGGTGCATTCTCGTATAGCGCTACTATTGTTAAGGCGGAACTACACACAAGGATTAAACGTTCACATAGCATAAAGAATCAAGAATCAAGAATCCAAAAGTATCAAGTTTCACATTTACAGAGGATAGAGTTAGATTCCAAATAGTTTCAAGTTTCATAGAATACATGTTGCATCCCGAAAGTTTAAAACAAAAAGGGATCGAGTATACTCACAGCGGGTGCTAAGTATCCACACCTACTACTTGGATTAAAGGGAGCTTTGAGATTAGCCTGATTACAGTTTAACAGATAAGTGTCGGACAGAATAACGAGAATCATGCAAAGTTCGGACCAGTCTCCTGATCGGATGGCCATCCGCACAGATGGTTATCCTGTCGGATGACTTATTGGAATCAGGCGGAACGCCATCCGATCGGATGGTCATCCGGACGGATGGCCATTCGATCGAATGGTCATTCGGTCCTAAGTGTGTTTTCCAAAATGATTAACTTTTGAAGTTTCGTTGTAGTGTGAATCCAAGTCGTTCGATCGGATGGTCATCCGATCGGATGACCGTTCGGTCGAATGGCTCTTCGAGTGTAAGTTTCAAAGTTTGAAGTTCTGATTTTAAATGTTTGAAGTTTACTGAGATAATCCACCTGGTCGGACAGTCATTCGATCGGACGGTCGTCCGATCGGAGGGTCGTTCGTCCATTGGTGTTCTTGTTTGTGTGAAAGTTTGCAAAAATTCTAAGTTGAGTTTAATAGAGACAACATGGTAACATATCAAGACAACGGAAACTCGCCAAGGCTCGGCCAGTCTGATTGGATAGGAGTCACCCCGTTCAACCGGACAGCCGTTCTTAACTAAGTTTCATGTCTGATCCGTAATCCGGTCATCTTTTCCGGTGAGAATTCATCATTAAGCCAACTCCAGATGTAACACCTTGTAAAATCGTGTCCAATGATGTGTTGACACGTGTAATAAACCCTAATAAAGTCAAACATTGACTATGAGGGATTAATTTCTTCAAAAACGAAAAACTATGAATATAGAGGGACTAAAAGTGTCAACATGCCAAACTTGTGCCTCTGATTGACCACACATGAGGAATACATTCTTAAACGAGTAAATATTCGAACGTAAGTAGTCGTTTGTGAAAGTAAACGAAAGTTTACAAGACAAAGGGGTTAAACGTGTCAACATGTTAATTCTTACCTCTGAGTGACCTTTTAACGAACCCAGGGCTTCGTAATGTTCGATTATACTCTCAAAAAATAAGTAATAAGAAATTCCCAGTGTTTCGTTAACGTTATGCGTTAATTACGCAAACTTTCAAGAAGAAGGGTTAAAAGCGTCATAAATTGCGTAAGTTTGCATTTACGCGCATATCTTACGTTCTGACCATATCCGGACATCCAAAGATTTTTGTTGTCACTAAAATAATTTATTTTAGCGATCGGAATGCAATAATACCATTCGTCACGTAATTTGGATCGTTTTCGCGTCCGTTCGGGTTTCGTCGTAATTAGACGAATAACGCGACCGTACGACCAAACAAACCGACATCCGAGATATTTCCAAGCATATTTTGAGTCCCCTATACTTTGACTACCTTGTAGAGCCTTGAAAATGGCTTAACGGGGGTCAAATACGTCAAAAATGCCATTAAGCACATGCAGGGGCCAAACCTGTAAGAGCTGAAACTTTTTCTGAATCGACCAGAGGTCGCGGGCCGCGTAGCTTAGCTCCATCTTTTACGCGAGGCGCGACAGAAGGCCCAGTGACAGAAACTTGATTTCAGCTGCTGTTTTGCAAATCAGGCCCTTGTATGCAATTTCTAATGTTTTGAGGAACAAGTTAACACCTCTCCAAGTAAGTTAGCTATCCCTAAACACATGTATGGCTGGGATTTCTTGCTTGGTGGCCAAATAAACACATGGCATGATCTTGAAACACCTCCTCAAGTATAAATACCCACACCTTTCATTTGTTTCTTTGCTCATTCTCATTCTAACATCTTCTCTCTCAAACTTGGAGCTTTCTGATCTGATTGAGAACTCTTTTTAGTAGAAAAGATAGCTAGGACCTTTTGTAAGTGTCTTAGCCCTCTCATTAGTTCAGTCTCATAATTTAAAAACCCAAAAGTCAAGTTATCGTAAATTAACTTTGACTTTCGGTTTAAACTCAAATGGTCCAGCCATTGTTCGAAATGAATGTGGGTATGTGACCATAGTTAGGTAGGTGATTAATCCTTGGCAGATTTATAAATAATAATTAAAATTAATAAAGCAGAGGTAATAAATTATATTTTAACACTCTAACAAGTTAGTAATTAGTATTAGAACATGTCTAAACATGTTCAACCCGACAATTCTGAGTTTAGGGTCGGTTCGCAACCGAAAGTCGCAAAAGCTTGACTTTTGCTTTGACTTTCAAGTTCTGACCCGATTAAGCTTAATCCATCCATGTTTTAAGCTTCCATTAGGACCACTTTATATTGTAGTATAACCCCCTGGAGTTATATTACTTGGTCCTTAGTACTTTGAATTATATGCTCATGTTTGTTATTATGCTTATAAATGCCGTTTTTTCCCTTTTGACATATAAATGAGATTTTTAGAAATATGAGAGGACAAACACATTTGTTACTGATATATAAACTTGTCCCGAAAATTTCACATCAGTTCTTGGTCTCAAACAGGAGTTATGCTCGATATCGTAAATAGAAGCTTTTTATTAATTAAATTGCGATATCTTGCATAAGGCATGTTAAAACTTGGATTTTGACCCAAAACTCATTACCTACTATTAAGATATTATTTTTAGGGATTTTTGGAATTTTTGATCAGACTATAATCTGATCGTATCATGGAGTTCTTATGTAATTCGGTAAATGACGATAATACCCTTTTTATGCATAAAATGAGATTAACAAATGATTTGAATGCCAAACCTTTTTGTACTGATCTTATATATTAAATAAATTATTTTGAGCTTTTAAGACTGATCAAAATCTCAGATTTACATAAACATTCTTAATTATCGTCAATTAGCGATTTTACGCTAAATAGGTGCATAGTATGGTTTTAAACCATATTTAACAGCTAAGACTTATTACCTACTGAAATTTTAATTTAATTTAAATATTATTACAGTAAGTATAAGTTATGAACTCAGACTTCCAAAATTATCCCTAAAATCATATGTGAAATGACCAAAATACCCTTTCGGGGCATAGTTTGGCCATAAGTGGTAAACCTCACATATGTATGTTATCTTACTGATGTAATGTGATAAAATAAATATTTTTATGGAATGTTTTAGACCAGAACCTTAGTTTATTATAAAATCTCTTTTATAATCGTTTAAATGACCAAAATGCCCCTACGGGACTTAAATTGGTTTTAAATACTTTTTGGGCACATATGTTAACATCCTACTGATGTATTAACATATTCTAAGCATAATAACATATGAGATTTGTATATGATTCATTTGGTTGCCCGTTACGCATTTATGCATTCGGATCGGTTTATGTAACTAGTTTACGTAAGTTTGCCGAAACGGGTTTAACCTTATCATTTTTGCTTTAAAATCCAGAATGTATTTAGTTTACCCATATTATACAAGTATCCGAACTTGTCGGGACTAAATCACATTATATTCCGGTCATCGCTTAATCTAGCGTATCGTACCGTTTTAGATACTTTAAGCTAGCCGGTCCAAGTCTACGACTTAAATAAGACCGTTAGCATTCTGAATTTGGTTATATATTACCATCACTCCAGACTAGAGCCACCCGGTAAAAGCTACCTGCATTTAGATAGATTGGATACGACTGAGTTACTTTGCTGTGAATCAAGTATTAGCTCAGGTAAATACTTTTAACTTATTTTCCCTATACGGGCTTGGGATACGGTATTATGATAATACCGCTTGGTCGGGTATCGAATGTTTAATCGTATAGTGGTTAAATTATTGAGGTAACCTGTTTTAATCTGTCTTGTTTGAAATAAAAGCCTTTGGGGGTTAATGACCATGTCCCGGATATCCTTGGCATCATTATTAAGAAATGGCCACTTCTTAAGCACGGGGTGTAGGCATACACCTGACAGTTGCGTAAGGGAAATGGTATCTCACTCTCTTGTGGGCCTATACTTGTGGTGTGTCTGTTAATCTTGACTCGGTTTCTAACATCGGGCCCTGAATGTATAACGAACATATAAAACTGTATACAAGATTATTTTAAATGATTGTCCCAAGTTATAAAAGGTTTGTGCCTTGTGCATTTAAATCAATTTTCATAAACTCTTTTCAAATGAGTCAGTTAATTGTATTTACCAGTGAAAACTGATGTATTTTCAAAAGACTAAGTGGCAGGTACTACTCGTAATAGGCTGGGAGTTGCTCGGTGTCAAAATAGAGGATCTTGCAAATCCTTAAAGATGCCTTAAAGTCTGCTAAACTTCATTTTATACATTCTGTGAAGATCCACCTGTGGATTTGATATTACAGACTCGTCAATAATAAATACTTTGTTATTTTCAAACATTTGGGTTTGTAATAATAATTTATATTCCAAGACTTCCGTTGTGCTATTCTGTGTATGTTTGACCATGATGATATCAACTACCTCACGATACTCCCCACCGGGCCCACCGGTAATACGTAGAAATATCGGGGTGTGACAGGTTGGTATCAGAGCCAACGTTTGAGTGAATTAAACGCTAGCCATTAGTGTTTAATCTCAAATGACACAGTAGTATATTTCTTAGACCTCTTGAGTCTAGACTTAACATAGAAATGCTTTCATCCCTATTAAGTAAACATTGTTTTCGATTTTATGTGTTTTGAATATGTCGCCAAGCAAAGAAGCCGTTGATGGAATTTCTCCACGTCCGAAGCCAAGAAATGCCAAGCTTCGTACCACGGCTATGATAAGCGTACGACCAGTTTGGAGGAAGACCTTTATGGATTAATTCCCAAAACCAAGCCTATTGAAACTCTCAATCAGATTTCAGAGTCCATACCGGAGGTCCCTGAGGCTCAAATTTTGAAGTCTGTACCAGTGGAGTCCATTCCAGGAGATCCCTGAGACTCCCGTATTAAAGATAATACCAGTGGAGTCCATGCCTATAACGGATCTTGATTGGAATACTTACTTTATTCACTGAGATCTTCAGTATCCCTACCGTATATGGTAAACAAAGAAGAGAAACAATCAAAATGAAGCAAGGAAGGCGTTAGAGAATCCTTCTTTCATAATATTCTTTGTCTTTCAATTCCTTATAAGGACCTATCTCTTCTATTCAGTCCCTGTGTGGACATACCTTTTGACTTAAGACCCTATACGGGCATTTGCTATTTAGTCCTTTCATGGACATTATATTTCAATATAGTCCCTTGTGGACATTATATTCCAATAAAGTCCCTCGGTGGACATACTATTTCAATATAGTCCTTTCATGGACGTGTGATTTTATTAAAATCCCTTTTGAGGATACACTATTTTAAAATAGTCCTCTCGTGGATTTGATATTTCAATATAGTCCTCTCATGGACATTATATTTCATCATAGTCCTTACATGGTGTAACGCCCCAAAAACCGGTTATTATTAAAATAAATGAAAGAAATAAGTTAAATATTGGAATAATGCTTGAATTAAATACTTATCAACTTAGAAGGGGGTAAAGTGTAATGTTTTATTAATTAGGGATTTATAATGGGTAAACCCACAAACACACACTCCTGTGCGTGATGGGGATCGATCGAACAAGGGGGAAACAAGTGGAAATTTAAGGGTAATCCAGTGCATGAATCCTGATTTACACTTATCTAAACTTGACTATTGAAGTGGTAAGCTTAATTTTCTGAAATCATGATTTGTAGAATGAGGGGTTCAACCCAATCTTGATTTCTTGTATCAAATATGGGAAATCTGAGTTAGAATTGCCTCCTAGAACAAGAATCATGTCTGAATTTAGGTTGCATGAAAGATTATAGTGAAAACCCACTTTGTGAAATTTTGTTATGATTAGGAAGATCATAATGATTGTGAGTATATGTTATCTTGATATATGATTTCGTTGTAATGCTTGAATGATAGATAAATTGATGTAGGAGGAAATAATTATGCAAAATAGAATAGATGTGAATGTTGGGTGATGATGAACTAGTAAGATGTGCTTTAAAGACTTGTACCTTATACCTTAATTATGATGCCTACAAAGTGTTTGATGAAATGCTTAAGAGATGAATTTATGTGTAACAAGGAAAATGGTAGAATGAAGTAGATGGACTAAATGAATGAATGAATGTTGTAATGTAGGCGTGAAGGAAGAAGGTACGAGCACTAGGAAAACGGAAGGCACGCAAGACCGAGGTATGTTCCGTTGCATACAAAACCTTGCTTAAATTATTATTTTTTAATTATGATGAACAATCCTAGTTATAAAGAATATGGTGATTAGTAAGTGGATAGCAAATCCCTTGTGGATTTGATTATGCTAACAAAGGTTATGATAAGCTATGCAAATCGACCGATTCGAATTGAACAAGTCAAGTAAGAACAAGGTACCATTCGTTTATAACGGATGGTCATGAATGCATTAGCGAACGTATGAAGTTCAATCCGTTTAACGGATAGAATGAAGAATTTATGTTGAAGCAATCATCCCGATGTTACCGGGTCGAAAGTAGTATGCTTAACTCTCATTATGAGAGCGTATGCCATACCCATTTAATTGGGTAAACGAATGCTTAAGAAAACGGAAATGTGTACTGAATGGAATTAGAATGTTTGATATTGTATGCGGAATAAGTATCATGACTAACCTTTAAAGGTTTGTTGTTAAATGTAGGTAAATCCTCATCTTAGGCTACTTGGCGAAATGGAGCAAGCACGTGACCAGCATTTAACATACCAAGCGCTTCCGCTAGTTTGCTTTAATGTTTTGGGTCAAATATTTGTAAAATTTTGTCTAAACTTGTTAGTAGACATACTTGTCAAAACTTGATGTTTTTTTGGGTTTTATTTGCGTCTAGTCGTAAGGGTCATGAAATGTTCTTGTATGGAAGTCGTATGAAACAGGGATATGTTCGTTTCATGGGCGGGTCATGCCCAATTTTTGAAAAATCATGCTTTAATGTTAATAGTTCTATTTTTATTTATTGTCGAAAAGGGAATGGGTGTTTAAAAGTTATGCCTATAACACTTTGGTCAAATTTTCATTTGTCATGAAAAAAGCGGGTCTCACAAGTTGGTATCAGAGCCGAGGTTTGAGGGATTCAAGCATATGATGAGATGCTTGAACTCAAACTGACGGCTCGTTAAAAGTGTGCTCACTCCAAGATCGCCAATGAGGTAATACGTCAAGTTTTCAGAAAAAATAATAGTATGTGTAATATGTTTGGGAAGCAAAATAAAAGCTAAGTACATGAATGAGGTAATAGAGAGGCCATACGGGGATTTCAGGTACCGTATGGCTGGAAATAAGCACAGGAAATAGTCAAGGTGACCAAAAATGAACACAGCAGCGTTTAAGCAATTCGGGAGGCCGTCGCCGACGGGCTTCCATGTCGTCGCCGACGCCCCCATCTGAGCCGACGTGCTAATTTCCTGTCTACGGACAAATTGGGCGACGGTCCATATTTAGAACCCGTCGCCGACGGTATATTAGGCCGTCGCTGACGGCCATTAGAAATGTGATCCGCAGAAAAATTTTTGTTTTGCTATTTTTCATGACTAAGACTTCCTTGCGATCTAAAGGACCAATAGATAACAATATAGAATCCTTATAACCATAATGATAAGATACTTATGATCACAAATTTGTGGTCGCAACAAAAGAAAAATTCGTAAAGAAACGGAAGTAACAAAGTGAATAACCCAAGATGAATGATTAAACTTAGATGATGAAGATTACGAATTTCACGAGTAAGAATATAGTAATCAAGAGTTGGAGTATATGTTATATGGAAATTTTGTAATTTATGCTGAATGTGAACGTCATTTTGTAGATGGCGGACACAAGAAATGAGAATGATAACGATGATAATGATGATATGATTAGACAAGAAGCATTCAATAGCAAAGTCGTAGAGGTGGCGGAAGGAGTTATGCAAGCTAATCTTCCCCGATTAGCTCAAGAAGTAGAAAGCCGGGTTTTGGGAGTCGTGGATGCTATGATGACCAGTAAGATCGAGGAATTGAAAGAACTGATCGAGGGGTCGAAAAGTAGAGGCAAGGAACGACGATGCACGTATAAAGATTTCATGGCGTGCAATCCTGCAACATACGATGGTAAAATCGACCCGATTGCATGCCAAAGATGGATTTCAAACACAGAAGCGGTATTCATACGAAGTCGGTGTGATAAGGAAGATCAGGTGATGTTCGCTACTGGCCAACTCACTCTCCAGGCGAAAGATTGGTGGGATGCGCATAGCAAGGAAATAGGGGAGGAAATACTCCAAATGATGACCTGGCAAGACTTTAAGGAGCCCTTTATGAGATACCATTGCCCTCAGTCGGCTATTGACAAGATTCAGGAGGATTTCTTGTGCCTCCGACAGAAAAATGAGTCGATAAATGAAATATCAAATTCTTTCATGGATAAGATGAAGTTTTGTGGGGATTTTGTGAAGACTGAAAGAATGAAGATCAATCGCTTTTACGGGGTGTTAAAGGCGGAATTTAGGGAGTTCATTACTCCCTCGAAATGTGAGACCCTTGATGAGCTTATCAATCTGGCACGGGATAGAGAAATCGAAATTAAGAGGCAAGAAGAACGTGGGGAAAAGAGATTAAGTGAGAAAGGTGCAAGTTTGAGTCCATCTAAAAAGGGAAAGTATCAAGAGCAAGGAAGGAAAGATAAGTCGAAGGGTGGTATTACTCCTTGTAAGACTTGTGGAAAGCTTCATACTGGAGAATGTCTGTTAGGCAAGAAGGGGTGCTACAAATGTGGTAAGGAGGGACATTCGTCTTATCAATGTCCAAATAGCCCGAAGACTTGTTTCAATTGTTTCGAAAAGGGGCACGTTAAATCAGAATGCCCTAAACTTCAGCAAGAATCGAAAAAGGAAGATAAGAAGCAAGAGGGTTCTAGGGCTAAAGGAAGGATGTTCCAAATCACATCGGAGGAAGCTAAGGTTCATCCGAATGTAGTTTCAGGTATCTTTTTATTAAACTCTATGCCGATTTATGTATTATTTGATACCGGAGCAACCATGTCGTTTGTTTCGAATGAGATAGCAAATCATCCCTCGTTTAAGATCGAATTAATGTCAGTTCCTCTAGAAGTAGAAATAGCCGATAGTAAAAACTACTTGTTACGTGAGATTTGTAGAAATTGCAAATTCACTATAGAGGATGAAGAACTCGATATCGACCTTATACCCATGGTTTTGGGAGAATTTAAAATGATAGTGGGTATGGATTGGATGGCCAGACACCATGCGGAGATTAACTGTGAAACCAAAACAATACTTATCCAATCTCCAAGTGGAAAGCGATTAAATATACAAGGTGAGAGAAAGGTGGAAGCGAAACTTTGTACCCTCGTACAAGCCGCTAAGTATACACTTAACGGGGGTAGGGCATACCTAGCTTACGTGGTAGATGCTCAACAAGGTTTCCCGAAGCTTGAAGACGTGGAGATCGTGAATGAATTTCCGGATGTATTTCCGGAGGAATTGCCGGGACTTCCCCCCGAAAGAGAAATAGAGTTTCGCATCGAATTGAATCCGGGTGCGAAGCCGGTTGCGAAGACTCCCTATAGACTGGCTCCCACCGAGATGCGAGAGTTAATGACACAATTACAAGATTTGCTAGATAAGGGTTTTATACGTCCGAGTGTGTCACCTTGGGGAGCGCCTGTCTTATTTGTTAAGAAGAAAGACGGGTCGATGCGCATGTGCATTGACTACAGAGAATTAAATAAGCTAACCGTCAAGAACCGCTACCCTTTACCTAGAATTGACGATCTTTTTGATCAATTGCAAGGGGCGAGTTGGTTCTCCAAGATAGATCTGCATTCGCGGTACCATCAAGTTAGAGTACGGGGAGAAGATATTCCGAAAACCGCGTTCAGAACCCGTTATGGGCATTATGAATTTTTAGTCATGTCCTTCGGATTGACGAATGCGCCGGCTGCGTTTATGGATCTTATGAACCGGGTATGCCGACCCATGTTAGATAAATCTGTGATCGTGTTCATAGATGATATTCTAGTCTACTCGCGAAGAAAGGCCGAACATGCAAGACACTTGCGTGAAGTACTTGAAGTTCTCCGTAAGGAGAAACTTTACGCGAAATTCTCAAAATGCGCCTTTTGGCTCAGAGAGGTGCAGTTTCTGGGTCATGTGATCAATTCAGATTGTGTCTTAGTAGATCCGTCAAAGATTGATGCCGTAATGAAATGGGTTTCCCCGAAGAACCCAACTGAAATAAGAAGTTTTCGAGGCCTCGCGGGATATTACAGAAGGTTTATACAGGATTTTTCGAAGATAGCTTTACCCTTAACAAAACTGACGAGGAAGAAAGAGAAGTTTGTGTGGGGTAAAGAACAGGAGGAAGCCTTCCGAGTATTAAAAGAGAAATTATCAGGTCCCCCGGTCTTGACATTACCGGACGGGACTGAAGACTTGGTGGTCTATTCAGACGCTTCACACCAAGGTTTAGGTTGCGTTTTGATGCAAAGAGGAAGGGTTATCGCATATGCTTCATGACAATTGAAACTGCATGAAGTAAACTACCCAACACACGATTTGGAATTGGCAGCGGTAGTGTTTGCCTTAAAGATTTGGAGGCATTATCTATACGGCATGAAATGCACAATTTACTCGGATCACAAAAGCCTTAAATATTTCTTTGAGCAGAAAGACTTAAATATGAGGCAACGGAGGTGGTTAGAACTTATCAAAGATTACGATTGTGATATCCTTTATCACCCGGGAAAAGCGAATGTGGTAGCCGACGCGTTAACCCGAAAAGAGTATCCGTCTCCCATTCGAGTAAAATCCATGAAGATGATAGTTACGCCACGATTACTAGAGACGATACGTGATTCCCAAATAAAGTCGCTTGGAGCGGAAGACTTAAAGAAAGAGAGATTAAAAGGTGTAACCGATAAACTAGAAGAAAATTTGACCGGACTCAAGACGAGATTCGGCCGAATTTAGATACCACGATTCTGCGAAGTCAAAACCGCTCTACTTAACGAGGCTCATAAGTCACGATATTCGGTCCATCCCGGGGCTACAAAGATGTATCGGGACTTGAAGGCAAATTATTGGTGGCCGGGCATGAAGTGCGATATTGTTAAGTATGTCGCGAAATGCTTGACATGCTCCCAAGTCAAAGCAGAACATCAAAAGCCATACGGGGAATTACAACCTTTGGAAATTCCGGTATGGAAATGGGAGGAACTAACGATGGACTTGGTAACCAAGCTTCCTAGAACGAAAAAGGGGCATGATACAATATGGGTAATTGTTGATCGACTCACGAAAAGTGCTCATTTTCTACCCATCAAAGAGGCTTACTCTTCCGAGAGAATGGCAGAAATTTATATGAACGAGATCATATCTCGACACGGGGTACCCGTGTCAATTGTCTCGGACCGGGACACCAGATTTACCTCCCGCTACTGGCAAAAGTTTCACGAGAGTGTGGGCACGAGGTTACACATAAGCACTGCCTACCACCCTCAGACTGACGGCCAGTCAGAAAGAACCATTCAAACACTTGTCGATATGCTGAGAGCGTGTGCCTTAGACTTTGGGGGAAGTTGGGATGACCATTTACCACTAGTGGAATTCTCTTATAATAATAGCTACCATAGTGGCCTTCAAATGGCGCCCTATGAATTATTATACGGGAGAAAGTGTAGAACCCCCGTATGTTGGGGTGAAGTGGGGCAAAGGGAGCTTGCGCCAAGTGATTTAATAGCTATAACAAATGAAAAGATTGAATTGATTAGAGCTCGACTGAAAGCAGCCCAGGATCGGCTGAAAGCTTATGCAAACAAGAAAAGGCGTCCTGTTGAATTTCAAGTCGGAGATTATGTTCTATTGAAAGTGTCACCATGGAAGGGCATAATCTGTTTCCGCAAACGGGGTAAGTTAGGTCCTCGTTATATTGGGCCGTTCAAAATCTTGGCTCGAATTGGAAGGGTTGCATACCGATTAGAATTACCGTCTACATTAGACGAGATTCACAATACCTTCCATGTATCACAATTAAGGAAGTGTCTTGCGGACGATACAGCACTAGTGCCTCTCGATGATATCGAGTTAGATGAGGGGTTAAACTTTGTTGAAAGGCCAATAGCCATTAAGGATGTTAAGGTGAAGAATCTTCGCAACAAATCCGTTAGACAAGTATTGGTTCAATGGCAACACCGAAAGGGGTCGGAACTTACATGGGAAGCAGAAGAGGAAATGAGGAAGCACTACCCTTTTCTCTTCGGTATGTAAACGTTTAAATTTGTTATGTGCCCAGGTTTCGGGGACGAAACCTCTTTTAAGGGGGATAGACTTGTAACGCCCCAAAAACCGGTTATTATTAAAATAAATGAAAGAAATAAGTTAAATATTGGAATAATGCTTGAATTAAATACTTATCAACTTAGAAGGGGGTAAAGTGTAAAGTTTTATTAATTAGGGATTTATAATGGGTAAACCCATAAAGCGAATGTGGTAGCCGACGCGTTAAGCCGAAAAGAGTATCCGTCTCCCATTCGAGTAAAATCCATGAAGATGATAGTTACGCCACGATTACTCGAGACGATACGTGATTCCCAAATAAAGTCGCTTGGAGCGGAAGACTTAAAGAAAGAGAGAATAAAAGGTGTAACCGATAAACTAGAAGAAAATTCGACCGGACTCAAGACGAGATTCGGCCGAATTTGGATACCACTATTCTACGAAGTCAAAACCGCTCTACTTGACGAGGCTCATAAGTCACGATATGCGGTCCATCCCGGGGCTACAAAGATGTATCGGGACTTGAAGGCAAATTATTGGTGGCCGGGCATGAAGCGCGATATTGTTAAGTATGTCGCGAAATGCTTGACATGCTCCCAAGTCAAAGTAGAACATCAAAAGCCATATGGGGAATTACAACCTTTGGAAATTCCGGTATGGAAATGGGAGGAACTAACGATGGACTTGGTAACCAAGCTTCCTAGAACGAAAAAGGGGCATGATACAATATGGGTAATTGTTGATCGACTCAGGAAAAGTGCTCATTTTCTACCCATCAAAGAGGCTTACTCTTCCGAGAGAATGGCAGAAATTTATATGAACGAGATCATATCTCGACACGGGGTACCCGTGTCAATTGTCTCGGACCGGGACACCAGATTTACCTCCCGCTACTGGCAAAAGTTTCACGAGAGTGTGGGCACGAGGTTACACATAAGCACTGCCTACCACCCTCAGACTGACGGCCAGTCAGAAAGAACCATTCAAACACTTGTCGATATGCTGAGAGCGTGTGCCTTAGACTTTGGGGGAAGTTGGGATAACCATTTACCACTAGTGGAATTCTCTTATAATAAAGCTACCATAGTGGCCTTCAAATGGCGCCCTATGAATTATTATACGGGAGAAAGTGTAGAACCCCTGTATGTTGGGGTGAAGTGGGGCAAAGGGAGCTTGCGCCAAGTGATTTAATAGCTATAACAAATGAAAAGATTGAATTGATTAGAGCTCGACTGAAAGCAGCCCAGGATCGGCAGAAAGCTTATGCAAACAAGAAAAGGCGTCCTGTTGAATTTCAAGTCGGAGATTATGTTCTATTGAAAGTGTCACCATGGAAGGGCATAATCCGTTTCCGCAAACGGGGTAAGTTAGGTCCTCGTTATATCGGGCCGTTCAAAATCTTGGCTCGAATTGGAAGGGTTGCATACCGATTAGAATTACCGTCTACATTAGACGGGATTCACAATACCTTCCATGTATCACAATTAAGGAAGTGTCTTGCGGACGATACAGCACTAGTGCCTCTCGATGACATCGAGTTAGATGAGGGGTTAAACTATGTTGAAAGGCCAATAGCCATTAAGGATGTTAAGGTGAAGAATCTTCGCAACAAATCCGTTAGACAAGTATTGGTTCAATGGCAACACCGAAAGGGGTCGGAACTTACATGGGAAGCGGAAGAGGAAATGAGGAAGCACTACCCTTTTCTCTTCGGTATGTAAACGTTTAAATTTGTTATGTGCCCAGGTTTCGGGGACGAAACCTCTTTTAAGGGGGATAGACTTGTAACGCCCCAAAAACCGGTTATTATTAAAATAAATGAAAGAAATAAGTTAAATATTGGAATAATACTTGAATTAAATACTTATCAACTTAGAAGGGGGTAAAGTGTAAAGTTTTATTAATTAGGGATTTATAATGGGTAAACCCATAAAGCGAATGTGGTAGCCGACGCGTTAAGCCGAAAAGAGTATCCGTCTCCCATTCGAGTAAAATCCATGAAGATGATAGTTACGCCACGATTACTCGAGACGATACGTGATTCCCAAATAAAGTCGCTTGGAGTGGAAGACTTAAAGAAAGAGAGATTAAAAGGTGTAACCGATAAACTAGAAGAAAATTCGACCGGACTCAAGACGAGATTCGGCCGAATTTGGATACCACGATTCTACGAAGTCAAAACCGCTCTACTTGACGAGGCTCATAAGTCACGATATTCGGTCCATCCCGGGGCTACAAAGATGTATCGGGACTTGAAGGCAAATTATTGGTGGCCGGGCATGAAGCGCGATATTGTTAAGTATGTCGCGAAATGCTTGACATGCTCCCAAGTCAAAGCAGAACATCAAAAGCCATATGGGGAATTACAACCTTTGGAAATTCCGGTATGGAAATGGGAGGAACTAACGATGGACTTGGTAACCAAGCTTCCTAGAACGAAAAAGGGGCATGATACAATATGGGTAATTGTTGATCGACTCACGAAAAGTGCTCATTTTCTACCCATCAAAGAGGCTTACTCTTCCGAGAGAATGGCAGAAATTTATATGAACGAGATCATATCTCGACACGGGGTACCCGTGTCAATTGTCTCGGACCGGGACACCAGATTTACCTCCCGCTACTGGCAAAAGTTTCACGAGAGTGTGGGCACGAGGTTACACATAAGCACTGCCTACCACCCTCAGACTGACGGCCAGTCAGAAAGAACCATTCAAACACTTGTCGATATGCTGAGAGCGTGTGCCTTAGACTTTGGGGGAAGTTGGGATAACCATTTACCACTAGTGGAATTCTCTTATAATAAAGCTACCATAGTGGCCTTCAAATGGCGCCCTATGAATTATTATACGGGAGAAAGTGTAGAACCCCCGTATGTTGGGGTGAAGTGGGGCAAAGGGAGCTTGCGCCAAGTGATTTAATAGCTATAACAAATGAAAAGATTGAATTGATTAGAGCTCGACTGAAAGCAGCCCAGGATCGGCAGAAAGCTTATGCAAACAAGAAAAGGCGTCCTGTTGAATTTCAAGTCGGAGATTATGTTCTATTGAAAGTGTCACCATGGAAGGGCATAATCCGTTTCCGCAAACGGTCCTCGTTATATTGGGCCGTTCAAAATCTTGGCTCGAATTGGAAGGGTTGCATACCGATTAGAATTACCGTCTACATTAGACGGGATTCACAATACCTTCCATGTATCACAATTAAGGAAGTGTCTTGCGGACGATACAGCACTAGTGCCTCTCGATGATATCGAGTTAGATGAGGGGTTAAACTATGTTGAAAGGCCAATAGCCATTAAGGATGTTAAGGTGAAGAATCTTCGCAACAAATCCGTTAGACAAGTATTGGTTCAATGGCAACACCGAAAGGGGTCGGAACTTACATGGGAAGCGGAAGAGGAAATGAGGAAGCACTACCCTTTTCTCTTCGGTATGTAAACTTTTAAATTTGTTATGTGCCCAGGTTTCGGGGACGAAACCTCTTTTAAGGGGGATAGACTTGTAACGCCCCAAAAACCGGTTATTATTAAAATAAATGAAAGAAATAAGTTAAATATTGGAATAATGCTTGAATTAAATACTTATCAACTTAGAAGGGGGTAAAGTGTAAAGTTTTATTAATTAGGGATTTATAATGGGTAAACCCACAAACACACACTCCTGTACGTGATGGGGATCGATCGAACCGGGGGGAAACAAGGTGAAACCCTTGTTCTATCAAATTCAGCAAATTGAAGTGGAAATTCAAGGGTAATCCAGTGCATGAATCCTGATTTACACTTATCTAAACTTGACTATTGAAGTGGTAAGCTTAATTTTCTGAAATCATGATTTGTAGAACGAGGGGTTCAACCCAATCTTGATTTCTTGTATCAAATATGGGAAATCTGAGTTAGAATTGCCTCCTAGAACAAGAATCATGTCTGAATTTAGGTTGCTTGAAAGATTATAGTGAAAACCCACTTTGTGAAATTTTGTTATGATTAGGAAGATCATAATGATTGTGAGTATATGTTATCTTGATATATGATTTCGTTGTAATGCTTGAATGATAGATAAATTGACGTAGGAGGAAATAATTATGCAAAATAGAATAGATTTGAATGTTGGGTGATGATGAACTAGTAAGATGTGCTTTAAAGACTTGTACCTTATACCTTAATTATGATGCCTACCAAGTGTTTGATGAAATGCTTAAGAGATGAATTTATGTGTAACAAGGAAAAATGGTAGAATGAAGTAGATGGACTAAATGAATGAACGAATGTTGTAATGTAGGCGTGAAGGAAGAAGGTACGAGCACTAGGAAAACGGAAGGCACGCAAGACCGAGGTATGTTCCGTTGCATACAAAACCTTGCTTAAATTATTTTTTTTTAATTATGATGAACAATCCTAGTTATAAAGAATATGGTGATTAGTAAGTGGATAGCAAATCCCTTGTGGATTTGATTATGCTAACAAAGGTTATGATAAGCTATGCAAATCGACCGATTCGAATTGAACAAGTCAAGTAAGAACAAGGTACCATTCGTTTATAACGGATGGTCATGAATGCATTAGCGAACGTATGAAGTTCAATCCGTTTAACAGATAGAATGAAGAATTTATGTTGAAGCAATCATCCCGATGTTACCGGGTCGAAAGTAGTATGCTTAACTCTCATTATGAGAGCGTATGCCGTACCCATTTAATTGGGTAAACGAATGCTTAAGAAAACGGAAATGTGTAATTAATGGAATTAGAATGTTTGATATTGTATGCGGAATAAGTATCATGACTAACCTTTAAAGTTTTGTTGTTAAATGTAGGTAAATCCTCATCTTAGGCTACTTGGCGAAATGGAGCGAGCACGTGACCACCATTTAACATACCAAGCGCTTCCGCTAGTTTGCTTTAATGTTTTGGGTCAAATATTTGTAAAATTTTGTCTAAACTTGTTAGTAGACATACTTGTCAAAACTTGATGTTTTTTTGGGTTTTATTTGCGTCTAGTCGTAAGGGTCATGAAATGTTCTTGTATGGAAGTCGTATGAAACAGGGATATGTTCGTTTCATGGGCGGGTCATGCCCAATTTTTGAAAAATCATGCTTTAATGTTAATAGTTCTATTTTTATTTATTGTCGAAAAGGGAATGGGTGTTTAAAAGTTATGCCTATAACACTTTGGTCAAATTTTCATTTGTCACGAAAAAAGCGGGTCTCACACATGGGCATAGTATTTCATTAAAAGTCTTTTCATAGACATATTATTTTAACAAAGTCCCCTGGCGGACAAAATAATTTATTATCGTCCTTTCAAGGACATATTATTTCATCGTAGTCCCTTCATGGACATGCTGATTCATCGAAGTCCCTTTTATGGACAAATTATTACATTAAGATCCCTTGTGGACATGATATCTTATTATAAGTCCCTTTAAGGACGTATCGTTTCATTAATAAGTCCCATTGAGGACGTGCCTTTCGACATAAAGTCCCTATGAGGACAATTGTTTATTAATGTCCCTTCATGGACATGTTATAACATAAAAGTCCCAATGCGGACATATCTTATAGTCCCTTTACGGAATTATATTTCCTTTTAGTCCCTGCGCGGACTAAAGCTGCTTTAATTCCCTGTGAGGACATCTGTACAGCAAAGCCCTTTTGTGTGCACGCTGTACCAATATAGTCCTTTATTGGACATGTTATTTCATTAAAATCCCTTTGAGGATACGTTATTTAGAAATAGTCCTTTTGAGGACATGATATTTCATTATAACCCCTATATGGACTTATAATATTTATAGTCCTAATACAGACTTATATTTTTCCTCTTAGTTCTCTGTGGATAAATATATTACTAAAAGTCCTGATTAAGGCACTATTGTAAATTCCTAATAATTTAGGAAAGTTTTGAAGATTTTATTTAGGTATTCATTTCGTCCTTTATCCAACGATAGTTCTGAATTTTACTCGAACTTTATCGATCAGCCGAAAATTTTCAAAAGATCCTCTTAATGGTATAACCTAGCCTATATGTCTATGAACATGGCTATGATGGTAAAACCCTCTTAAGATAATTAATCTTTGTTAACATCTGAGAACATGTTAACACTCCTAGCAGTGTGGCGTGAGAAACCACACCAGCCGTCAAGGTATTGGATTACGTCCAACCCTTAAAGCCTATATGATCAGAGTCGATCATGGCAAGTATCATCAATTTGATGATCATAACATAAACATCCATTAGTGGTGAAGTGCCTACAGGTGTCACACCCCGATATTTCCACATATGTCCGGTGGGCCCGGCGGGGAGTATCGTGACGTAGTTGATATCATCATAGTCAATATACACAATATAATAGCACAGCGGAAGTCTGGGTGAATAAACTATTACAAACCATACTGTCTGTGTGTTCGAGTTTATAAATGTACAGACTGGAATGTAATAAGATCCACAGGCGGATCATAAACAAATACAAAAGAAAACAAAAGACAGACTGCAGGCATCTTATGGACTTGCAAGATCCTTTAAAGACACCCTATAGCTCCAGCCTATTTCGAGAGGTACCTGCCAAATCAGTCTTTAAGAAGATACGTCAGTTTACACTGGTAAATACAATTTAACTGACTCTTTTGAAAAGGTTTAAAAATTGGTTTGAATGCACGTGGCACAAAATCTTTTATAACTTGGGATAATTATTTAAATATAATCTTGTATTCATATTTACATGTTTGTCATACAATTGGGGCCGGTTGGAAGCCGGTCATGATTAACCGACTCACCACTTGTAGAACCCACAAAGGAGTTATCCCCAACATGTGGGTTTATATTTAGCATTTGCATCTGTCAGGTGTATGCCTACACCCCGTGCATAGGTCGTGGCCATTTTCAAATAAATGAGCCGAGGATATCCAGGACACGGTCGTTAACCCCCAATGCTTATGTTATCAAACAAAACAGATTAAAACGGGTTATGTAATTTATTAATCACAATCCGATTAAATGATTTCATACCCGACCAAGTGGTATTATTATAATACCATATCCCAAGCCCGTATAGGGAAAATAAGTTAAAAGTATTTACCTGATGCTAGCAGTAAAAATCTTAAAGCTTTTCGAAGGCACCTTCTACCGGAAGCTACTAATCTGTATTAGAAGGTTTAATAACCTATTAGGATGCTAACGGGTCTTTAATTAAGTCAGAGACTTAGACCGGCTAGCTAGAAAGAAACCTTGTGGTTCTAAACGCTAGATTAAGCGGAGAATGGAACAGAATGAGATTTAGACCCGACAAGCTTGGATACTTGTATAATGTGGGTAAACTAAATACATTCTGGATTTGAGGATTAAATGAAAAGGTTTGACTCGTTTCGACTACTTTATGTAAACTAGTCACATAAGTCGATCCGAACGCGTAAATGCGTAACGAGCAACCAGATAAATTATATACATGTCTTAATCATTATTATGCTTAAAATATGTCAATACTTCAGTAAAATATTAACATATATGCCCAAAAATTTATTTAACCCAAAATAAGTCCCATAAGGGCATTTTGGTAATTTTAATGTCCATAAAAGAGTTTAATTATGCAACTGAGTTTCAGACCTGGTTTCATCAGTAAAAATAAGTATTTTTATAACTTATATCAGTAAGATACTTTATATATGTGAAAATTACATTATTTAGCCAAACTATGTCCCGTAGGGGCATTTTAGTAATTTTACATAGGCTTTAAAGGTAAAAATACATTTCTGAGTTTAGAAACTTTAACTTACTGTATAATTATATAAATTAACTTTAAAACTTCAGTAGGTAATGAGTTTTAAATGTTCAATATAGTTTTGACCCATACTATGTACTAAAAATGCCTAAAAAGTGGTTTAAAGGGGTATTTGGGTTAATATTGTAAATCTGAGTTTTTAATCAGTTTGTAAAGCTCAAAATACTTTATTTATTATAAGAAATCAGTAGCAAAAGGTTTGGTACTAAAAAGATATGTAGAACTCATTTTATGCATGAAAAGGGTAAAACCGGCATTTACCGAAATTTAGCTATAATCCTATGTTATGCTCAATCTAAAAATAATTAAAAATCTTTAATATTCCCAAAATATTATTTCACATCAGTAAGTATGAGGTTTGGTGTCAAAAATAAGGTTTATATAGGCTTCATACTAATTATGCCATTTAATTACTAAAAAGTCCCTTAATCACGTTATTGAGCATAACTCCCATTTTAGACCTCCAATTGGTGTCAAATCTTTAGGACATGTTTAAATATCAGTAGCAAAGGTTTTAATCCAATCACATTGTTAAAAATCTCAGTCGTAAGTAAAAAGGGCGTTTATGGCATTATTAAGCATAATTACGATCAAGTGCATATAATTCAAACCATTAGGTACTATGTAATATAATTCCAGGGGATTATACTACTAAGTAATGTGGTCCTAATGGAAGCTTAAAACATGGGTGCATTAAGCTTAAATGGGTCAGAACTGAAAGTCAAGCAAAAGTCAAACTTTTGTGACTTTCGGTTAATAATTGACCTTAGACTATTAATTGTCGGGTTAGGACTGATAAAACATGGTTTAATATTGATTACCAAGTTATTAGAATGTTAAAATAAAATTTAGAACCTTTGGTTTATTAATTAGAATCATTTTTATAAATTCTGTCCAGTTTGACTTTTTGTCAAACTACTTTGACCCGACAATTGATCAGTCAAACGAGATAATTAGGAGGTGCCCTTTTAGGGGTTAATCACCTACACTAATGTGGTCTTAAAACCACTTTCAATTTGATCAGTAGTTAAGCCACATGTTATAAAAACGAAAGTCAAACTAATTTTAAGATAAGTTTGACTTTTAAGTAATTAGACTAAATTAGACGACTAAACAAGTAATTAGAAGCTTACTTAAGGTCCTAGCAACCTTTTCTACACTTGATTATCCTCTTCAATCAGTTGGAAGCTCCAGAGCAAGTCCTTTTTGAGTTGTTGCAAATGATGTGCCAAGAACATCAGACTAAGGTCCTTTATATAGCAATGTCCAAGGTTCTTGATCACTTCCAGGTGTAATAGGAGGCTCCAAGATTGACCCAAGTGTCCTAGCTATGCATTTAAACCGACTTACAAGCCCCTAGGTCGTTACAAACTAGGTTAAGGCGGTGGAACTTGCAAACCCGCAGCTGCCATGCATATTCTGCCCAGCGAAGCCAGTCGCGTAGCGCGACGGCTAAGGGACTCATGGTCGCGCTACGCGACACCCTATGTTACCAGCTCAACAAGTTTTCAAAGCTGGCAGTTTCAGTCCCTTGACGTTTTTAAACCTTTCAAACATGATTTTTGACAAAGGAGACCCTTGTAATTGTTTTCTTGGGGCCCAAGGATATATAAACCAACTCCGTTAGGCTCGGGTTCGTTAAATATCACTATGAAAGCAAGTTTCGTCAAGTTTACACTTTTGGCCCAAAGTCTTGAAATCACGCCTAACGATATCGAAACCACATGAAATTTATACCACTTATTGTTAAGAGTATATTTGAATGTCTCGAAGCCTCGGTTTCGTTAAAAGGTCATTCAGAGGTCAGAATTGACATGTTGACACGTTTAACCCTTGTAATTTAATAATCTCCCGATTATTTTTATTAACGGCTTCTCATACCAAATCAAACACTCATTCAAGAATATATTCATTGTGTTAGGTCATTCAGAGGCACAAGTTTGGCATGTTGACACTTTTAGTCCTTGTGGTTTCATAGTTTCGTTATTCGACAACTTTGGCCTTTCAAATGAAGTCTTTCACACCTTTGGAGTTTATGACACGTGTCTATATATAATTGGGCACGTTTTTCCGTGGTGTTACATCCTCACCCTCTTAAAAGAAATCTCGACCCCGAGATTTACTGAAATAAGTAAGGGTATTTCTGCTTCATAGTGGACTCGACTTCCCACGTATACTCGGGACCTCTACGGGCTTCCCATTTGACCTTTACTATTGGTACTTGTTTTCTTCGGAGCCTTTTAACCCGTCGATCCTCGATCGATATAGGTTTTTCAACAAATCTCAAACTTTCATCAATTTGCACGTCCTTATGAGACATTATTAGAGATTCATCGGTTGGGCTTTTCTTGAGATTACAAATGTGAAACACATTATGAATCCCACTTAGCTCCTCCGGCAAGTTCAGCTTATAAGCTACACTACCGATACATTCAATAATCTCGAATGGTCCAATATATCTAGGGCTCAACTTACCCTTCTTACCAAAACGCATCACACCTTTCCAGGGTGATACTTTCAGTAAAACTTTATCGCCTATTTCAAACTTTAGATACCTTCGCTTCCCATTAGCATAGCTTTTCTGCCTGTCCCTGGCAGCTTTTAGGCGATCACGGATCTGGATAATTTTGTCTGTTGTTTCGAGGACTATTTCAGGTCCTGATAACTGAGCTTCTCCTACTTCTGCCCAACAGACAGGCGTTCTGCATCTCCTACCATACAATGCCTCAAAAGGTGCAGCCTGAATGCTGGTATGGTAGCTATTATTATAGGAGAACTCGATTAAGGGTAGATGATCATCCCAACTACCTCCTAAATCAATGACGCATGCTCGCAGCATGTCTTCCAATGTTTGAATTGTACGCTCACTTTGTCCATCTGTCTGAGGATGGTAGGCGGTACTAAAGTTCAATCGTGTGCCCAAGGATTGTTGGAAACTTTTCCAAAAGTGAGAGGTGTATCTAGTATCTCTATCTGAGATAATAGCCACCGGTACGCCATGTAGAGCCACAATCTTGTCTACATATAACTGGGCTAATTTATCTGAACTATGAGTTTCTTTAATGGGTAAGAAGTGTGCCGACTTAGTCAGTCTATCCACAATAACCCATATTGTGTCATTTCCGTGCTTCGTCTTAGGTAACTTGGTTATGAAGTCCATAGTTACCATTTCCCACTTCCATGTAGGAAGTTCTGGTTGTTGCAGCAGACCAGATGGTTTTTGATGTTCAGCTTTAATCTGAGCACAAGTTAGGCACTTAGCTACATAGGTAGCAATAGATTTCTTTAAACCTATCCACCAATAATTAGCCTTTAAATCATGATACATCTTGTCACCACCCGGGTGAACTGAGTATTTGGAATTGTGAGCTTCCTGGAGAATTACCTCTCGAAGTCCTCCATGAATAGGAACCCAAATTCTTTCATTCATTCTAAGGATTCCATCCTTCCCAGGTGTTAACTGGTCAAAACTTTTACCTAAATTTTCATTTGGAAGGTTATCTTCCAAAACGGCGTCCTTCTGTGCAGCTAATAGTCTCTCATTCAGACTATTCTTCAACTCAATGCTCTTGGCATTGATCCTAATTGGCTTAACTCTTTCCTTTCGGCTTAGCGCATCCGCGACCACATTCGCTTTACCAGGATGGTAGCGAATCTCACAATCATAGTCGTTTAAGGTTTCCATCCAACGACGTTGTCTCATATTGAGTTCTTTTTGATTGAACAAATGTTGGAGACTTTTGTGATCAGAAAATATCACACATTTAGTTCCATATAAATAATGTCTCCACAACTTAAGTGCGAATACAACAGCACCCAACTCTAGATCGTGGGTGGTGTAGTTTTTCTCATGCACTTTCAGTTGTCGTGATGCGTAGGCAATCACCTTGCCTCGCTGCATGAGCACACAACCCATACCGGTGTGTGAAGCATCACAGTATATGACAAAGTCTTCAATTCCATCAGGCAAAGTTAGTACCGGAGCATTGCTCAACCTTTGCTTAAGTATCTCGAAGGATTCTTGTTGTTTTGGACCCCAATCAAACTTAACTTTCTTACGGGTCAAGGATGTTAATGGTGAGGCTATCCTTGAGAAGTTTTCAATGAATCTCCTATAATAACCTGCTAACCCTAGAAAACTACGGATTTCGGTTGGATTCTTGGGCGTATCCCAATTCATAACAGCTTCTACTTTGGCAGGATCCACCTGGATGCCTTTCTCACTAACGACATGTCCAAGAAATTGGACCTGGCGAAGCCAAAACTCGCACTTGGAGAATTTAGCATACAACTTCTCCTGTCGTAGTAACCCTAAAATGCACCGAAGATGCTTCTCGTGATCATCCTTATTACGAGAATAGATAAGTATATCATCTATGAAGACGATGACAAACTTGTCTAAGTATGGTTTGCAGACTCTATTCATGAGGTCCATGAATGCTGCTGGAGCATTAGTGAGTCCAAAGGGCATCACTAAAAATTCGAAGTGTCCATACCTCGTCCTGAATGCTGTCTTAGATACATCTTCAGTTCTAACCTTAAGTTGATGATACCCGGATCTCAAATCAATTTTTGAAAAGAAGCTCGCTCCTTGGAGCTGATCAAATAAATCATCGATCCTGGGTAAAGGATAACGATTCTTAATTGTTACCTTGTTTAGCTCACGGTAATCAATGCATAGACGCATTGATCCGTCCTTCTTTTTCACAAATAATATTGGAGCTCCCCAAGGGGAAGAACTAGGTTGTATGAAACCTTTCTCCAACAATTCATCCAATTGAGTTCTGAGCTCTTTCATTTCCGTAGGCGCTAGGCGATAAGGAGCTCGTGCTATAGGTGCTGATCCTGGTATAATGTCTATCCTGAACTCTACTTGCCTCTCAGGAGGTAATCCAGGTAATTCGTCAGGAAAGACATCAGGGTATTCAGAGATAATCGGAATGTCTTCAATTTTTGGCTTAGGTTCATTCACAGTCAATTGCGCCATGTAAATGACACGTCCACTTTTCATACACTGCGCTAACTTGAGAATAGACATATTGCTAGGCAATCCATATTGAGTATCTCCCTGAATGGCGATCGATTCACCAGAAGGGGTTTTGATAATGACTAGCTTTTTATCACAGGCAATTTGGGCTTGGTTATGCGACAACCAATCCATGCCTAAAACTATATCAAACCCAGCCAATTTCATTGGCAAGAGAGATAGCGGAATAGAGTGATTCTTAATGGATATGGAACATCCATTAAGAAGAGTGGAAACTGTTTCTAAGGTACCATCAGCAAGTTCTACCTCGTATTTTATGTCTAGAGTCTTAATAGGCAGATTCAATGACTTACAGAATTTATGGTCTACAAAAGATTTGTCAGCACCGGAATCAAATAAGACTCTAGCATAATTATTATTTACGAGGAAGGTACATGTTATGACATTCTCGTCATTCACTGCTTCCTTTGCTTGCAACTGAAAAACTCTTGCATTGTTTTTCTTTGCTTCCTCTGTCTTCTTTGCATTCTTGGGGCAATTGGTTTTGATGTGCCCCTTTTCATTACAACCGTAGCAGGTTGCGTCCTTTATATTTCGGCACTCAACAGACTTGTGCCCTTTCTTTTTGCAGATCCCACAAGGTTTAGCTTGTGGATCTTGATTGCATTTCCCGAAATGCCTTTTATTACAAGTCTTACATCTGGGCTTGTCATTCGACTGCCCCTTTTTGGAACTAGAGTTCCCTTTGCTCTTTTTGTTTGACTGAGGAGACTTGTCTTCCTCTCGTTTCCTCTTTCCTTCATCGTTTGCCCTCTTCGCCCTACTCCTCGCAACATCTAAAGTGAGGGATAAGGATAGATCCACAGCGGATCTATAAGTGGCTGGCTTTGAGGCCTTAACATTTCCCTTTACTTCAGGGGCCAAGCCACCAATGAAACGCGCGATGCGTTTGGGTTCAGGAGTGACTAAGTATGGTACCAATCTTGACATAGAGTTGAAATTAGTCACATAGGATCTACAATCTAGATCCTTCATTACTAGGGTGAGGAAATCCGATTCAATCCTCTCAACTTCATGTTGAGGGCAGTAGGTATCCTTTACCAGATCTACAAATTTTTCCCATGAAAGATTATACAAGTGAACCTTCCCAGTAGACTGTACTAGGGCTTTCCACCACGTAAGGGCATCACCTTTGAAAGACTGTGATACAAACATCACCACATCTTCCTTAGCACATCCACTGATGTCTATTACAGTTTCCATCTCGTCTAACCATTTTATACAATCAATTGCCCCCTTTTCTCCAGTAAAGTCCCTAGGCTTACAGGAGACAAAATACTTGTAGGTACAACCCTTGGCGTACCTAGAAGTTGGCTTGAGGACTAATTGCTTCTTGGGTTTATCACTCCGGTTAGTTGAGTGCTGAGACTCACTTTTCTTATTAGAGTGGGGTTGAGAATGGGATTTCGAGTGAGTTTGAGACTTAACGATACTAGGCTCTTTAAACTTAGCATCTACCGCTTGAGAAACCGCTGCGGTGATCATTGCCTGCAGATCGGCACCAGTGATATTAATTCTGGTTTTGTCGCCTTCTGAAGGATGACTGCTTGCTTCGTCCGAGCCAGCCATTTCAGAATACTATATCAAACATAAATGATATATTTAATTTACATATTAGATCATCACATTGATGAGTAGATGGTCATGGTATTATTAAACCATATAAACCAAAAATAATATTCATAGAGATGTTCGTATTATACAAAGTTTGTCTTAAGGGACATTTAAAATAGCTTAGAAAAGCTTGTCACATGGACGATTAAATATAACCAACGATCCTCTGGATCAGTGATTATTTAAGGGTCGAACAAAGTTCATCGCCTTTTTGACAAGAAGTTTATAAATAAAACTTTCATTGTCTTTATTACACCTTTGCTTATATGCATACATCTCTAATGGATGTGTGGTGTATACATCATATTGATGTTTATTAGCCATGATTCATGATGATCATATAAGCTAAAAATAGTGGCTTGGAAAAATCGAATATATTAGTAATATTGTGTGATTTCTCGTACCGCACAATGTAGGATTGTTAACATGTTTTCAGATGTTAACCGGGAGTCACATCTTAAAAAGGTTATACCATCATAGCCATTAAATATTTTGGCTAGGTTATACCTCTAAGAGTTTATTAGGCGGATAAAATAAAATCGAAATGAAGTAGTATGGCATAATAAAGTACATACTTAAAACCAAATCAAAATGCATTAAACCATGATACGGTTACAATGTTGCCCGAAATGGGACTTTGAGAAACCAACACAAATCACCCTCACAGGGGTTTATTGAAAGACATTGCCCACGCAGGGGCGTACTGAAAAAAACATTGCCCACGCAGGGGCATACGGAAAACAGAAATAAGTCCGCGCAGGGACTTGATACATGAAAATAAAACAAACGTCCTCGCAGGGACTTTATTACAAACAAGCAAAACAAGCAAAACAACCCAACATCACCCTATTTCTTCTTACCCTTGAGAAGGTTCATAAGGCCCTTAACAAAACCAGAGTGTTTTTTCTTATTTTCGTCAGCCTTATGTTCAACCCTCTCTAACCTCTCTAGAATCTCTTGCGTCTGCTGCTGCTGATATGGAGGAGGTTGTTGGTATGGTGGGTATTGAGAATCCTGCGGTGGGTATCCCGTAGGATAGTATGGTGGGTATGAAGAAGGGTAATGATGATGGTATTGGGCAGCTGAAAGATACGGATCCTGAGTCCCATAGTCGGATGGGTATCCAGACGGGTTATACCCAGATGATCCTGGGTAGGTCGGGATAGGGTTGTCGAAACCCGTCGGTGGGTGAAGTGGTGCGTGTGAAACTGGCGGTAGGTTATCATCCGTCACCGTACGTGACGACTCACCCAACTGAGGGTTCTCTGGGATGGCAGGATACGAGCTCGAACCACGAGGAGATGAAAGCCTTGGTCCCCCACGTACCGATATCCTAGCATTTCTCCCTCGTCTAGGTGGCGGGGGAGGTTGTTGAGGTGGATCCTCAACTGGCAAGGGCGGCGGGGTAACAGCCCTAAGCTGTGGCTCATCCATGGGAGGTTGGCTAGGTGAGCTATGGTATGAAGGTGTGAAAAACCAATCATACTGACCCATCTTCTCCTGGAATGAGTCGGGCCCGTTATAGGGTGATCCCACAAATGGAGATCCGCTGGAGATACTGATCGGGTGCCCTGGTGTACCAGTTTGCAAGCTCGGGTCGGGGTCGTCATCCATCTCCATCTCTTGTGAAAAATGGTCTTCAGGTCCTAAAGGGTTATAGCCCAAAAAGTCGTTAACATAAGCGTTAGGATTGAATTGTGAAGGTGAATAAGTGGAATCTGATTGGTGAAAAGGATGAGATTGGTAAGAATGGTATGATGGGTTGGATTGGTGAGTTCCCAAAGAAAGGGGAGAATGATGAGGTTCGTTCAGATTGGGCACCCCAAAGTAAGGAGGGTCTGATGGTGATGACCCCAGTGAGACAGAATGTCTTGCTGGTTCAGGGTTGTGGCTCCAATCTTTGGAGTCGGAACCGGTAAGCGAATCGGATGGAGTGCGCCTGTGAGAAGGTCCGGAGCTACTAGAGGGTCCTCCACGCATAGGTCCCTTGCCTCGTCCCCTTAGTCTTGGCGGCATTTTCCTGTTAAAACAAGTAGATATAATAAAGCAATAAAAGGAAGGTTAAGAGTAAAATCCTAGGTCATTGGCCTAGACTCGAGAGTCTAAGGAATGTGCTTATTGTGTCATTGAGATTAAACACAAAAGGCTAGTGTTTAATTCACTCAATGTTGGCTCTGATACCAACCTGTCACACCCCGATATTTCCACATATGTCCGGTGGGCCCGGCGGGGAGTATCGTGACGTAGTTGATATCATCATAGTCAATATACACAATATAATAGCACAGCGGAAGTCTGGGTGAATAAACTATTACAAACCATACTGTCTGTGTGTTCGAGTTTATAAATGTACAGACTGGAATGTAATAAGATCCACAGGCGGATCATAAACAAATACAAAAGAAAACAAAAGACAGACTGCAGGCATCTTATGGACTTGCAAGATCCTTTAAAGACACCCTATAGCTCCAGCCTATTTCGAGAGGTACCTGCCAAATCAGTCTTTAAGAAGATACGTCAGTTTACACTGGTAAATACAATTTAACTGACTCTTTTGAAAAGGTTTAAAAATTGGTTTGAATGCACGTGGCACAAAATCTTTTATAACTTGGGATAATTATTTAAATATAATCTTGTATTCAGATTTACATGTTTGTCATACAATTGGGGCCGGTTGGAAGCCGGTCATGATTAACCGACTCACCACTTGTAGAACCCACAAAGGAGTTATCCCCAACATGTGGGTTTATATTTAGCATTTGCATCTGTCAGGTGTATGCCTACACCCCGTGCATAGGTCGTGGCCATTTTCAAATAAATGAGCCGAGGATATCCAGGACACGGTCGTTAACCCCCAATGCTTATGTTATCAAACAAAACAGATTAAAACGGGTTATGTAATTTATTAATCACAATCCGATTAAATGATTTCATACCCGACCAAGTGGTATTATTATAATACCATATCCCAAGCCCGTATAGGGAAAATAAGTTAAAAGTATTTACCTGATGCTAGCAGTAAAAATCTTAAAGCTTTTCGAAGGCACCTTCTACCAGAAGCTACTAATCTGTATTAGAAGGTTTAATAACCTATTAGGATGCTAACGGGTCTTTAATTAAGTCAGAGACTTAGACCGGCTAGCTAGAAAGAAACCTTATGGTTCTAAACGCTAGATTAAGCGGAGAATGGAACAGAATGAGATTTAGACCCGACAAGCTTGGATACTTGTATAATGTGGGTAAACTAAATACATTCTGGATTTGAGGATTAAATGAAAAGGTTTGACTCGTTTCGACTACTTTATGTAAACTAGTCACATAAGTCGATCCGAACGCGTAAATGCGTAACGAGCAACCAGATAAATTATATACATGTCTTAATCATTATTATGCTTAAAATATGTCAATACTTCAGTAAAATATTAACATATATGCCCAAAAATTTATTTAACCCAAAATAAGTCCCATAAGGGCATTTTGGTAATTTTAATGTCCATAAAAGAGTTTAATTATGCAACTGAGTTTCAGACCTGGTTTCATCAGTAAAAATAAGTATTTTTATAACTTATATCAGTAAGATACTTTATATATGTGAAAATTACATTATTTAGCCAAACTATGTCCCGTAGGGGCATTTTAGTAATTTTACATAGGCTTTAAAGGTAAAAATACATTTCTGAGTTTAGAAACTTTAACTTACTGTATAATTATATAAATTAACTTTAAAACTTCAGTAGGTAATGAGTTTTAAATGTTCAATATAGTTTTGACCCATACTATGTACTAAAAATGCCTAAAAAGTGGTTTAAAGGGGTATTTGGGTTAATATTGTAAATCTGAGTTTTTAATCAGTTTGTAAAGCTCAAAATACTTTATTTATTATAAGAAATCAGTAGCAAAAGGTTTGGTACTAAAAAGATATGTAGAACTCATTTTATGCATGAAAAGGGTAAAACCGGCATTTACCGAAATTTAGCTATAATCCTATGTTATGCTCAATCTAAAAATAATTAAAAATCTTTAATATTCCCAAAATATTATTTCACATCAGTAAGTATGAGGTTTGGTGTCAAAAATAAGGTTTATATAGGCTTCATACTAATTATGCCATTTAATTACTAAAAAGTCCCTTAATCACGTTATTGAGCATAACTCCCATTTTAGACCTCCAATTGGTGTCAAATCTTTAGGACATGTTTAAATATCAGTAGCAAAGGTTTTAATCCAATCACATTGTTAAAAATCTCAGTCGTAAGTAAAAAGGGCGTTTATGGCATTATTAAGCATAATTACGATCAAGTGCATATAATTCAAACCATTAGGTACTATGTAATATAATTCCAGAGGATTATACTACTAAGTAATGTGGTCCTAATGGAAGCTTAAAACATGGGTGCATTAAGCTTAAATGGGTCAGAACTGAAAGTCAAGCAAAAGTCAAACTTTTGTGACTTTCGGTTAATAATTGACCTTAGACTATTAATTGTCGGGTTAGGACTGATAAAACATGGTTTAATATTGATTACCAAGTTATTAGAATGTTAAAATAAAATTTAGAACCTTTGGTTTATTAATTAGAATCATTTTTATAAATTCTGTCCAGTTTGACTTTTTGTCAAACTACTTTGACCCGACAATTGATCAGTCAAACGAGATAATTAGGAGGTGCCCTTTTAGGGGTTAATCACCTACACTAATGTGGTCTTAAAACCACTTTCAATTTGATCAGTGGTTAAGCCACATGTTATAAAAACGAAAGTCAAACTAATTTTAAGATAAGTTTGACTTTTAAGTAATTAGACTAAATTAGACGACTAAACAAGTAATTAGAAGCTTACTTAAGGTCCTAGCAACCTTTTCTACACTTGATTATCCTCTTCAATCAGTTGGAAGCTCCAGAGCAAGTCCTTTTTGAGTTGTTGCAAATGATGTGCCAAGAACATGAGACTAAGGTCCTTTATATAGCAATGTCCAAGGTTCTTGATCACTTCCAGGTGTAATAGGAGGCTCCAAGATTGACCCAAGTGTCCTAGCTATGCATTTAAACCGACTTACAAGCCCCTAGGTCGTTACAAACTAGGTTAAGGCGGTGGAACTTGCAAACCCGCAGCTGCCATGCATATTCTGCCCAGCGAAGCCAGTCGCGTAGCGCGACGGCTAAGGGACTCATGGTCGCGCTACGCGACACCCTATGTTACCAGCTCAACAAGTTTTCAAAGCTGGCAGTTTCAGTCCCTTGACGTTTTTAAACCTTTCAAACATGATTTTTGACAAAGGAGACCCTTGTAATTGTTTTCTTGGGGCCCAAGGATATATAAACCAACTCCGTTAGGCTCGGGTTCGTTAAATATCACTATGAAAGCAAGTTTCGTCAAGTTTACACTTTTGGCCCAAAGTCTTGAAATCACGCCTAACGATATCGAAACCACATGAAATTTATACCACTTATTCTTAAGAGTATATTTGAATGTCTCGAAGCCTCGGTTTCGTTAAAAGGTCATTCAGAGGTCAGAATTGACATGTTGACACGTTTAACCCTTGTAATTTAATAATCTCCCGATTATTTTTATTAACGGCTTCTCATACCAAATCAAACACTCATTCAAGAATATATTCATTGTGTTAGGTCATTCAGAGGCACAAGTTTGGCATGTTGACACTTTTAGTCCTTGTGGTTTCATAGTTTCGTTATTCGACAACTTTGGCCTTTCAAATGAAGTCTTTCACACCTTTGGAGTTTATGACACGTGTCTATATATAATTGGGCACGTTTTTCCGTGGTGTTACAACAGGCTATACTTGTTGTCTAATAAAGACAATGACAGTTGTAGTCTATGACTCCCTGTCTAAAAATGTTAGACTATGTCCAAACATAATAGTCTATATGATCAATGCAATCATGACTAATATCATCTAATACGATGATCAAGTTATTTAACATCCTTTAGTGATGTTTTGCCCACGGGCTATAATATATAGTCCATTTGAGACATTGACATTGTGATCTTTATGATTCCTTGTCTAAGGTGGTGAGCTATGCTCAAGCCAAATAGTCAATATGATTAATGCAATCATGACTTATATCATCTAATATGATGAACCTATTATAAACATCCATTAGTGATGTTTCGCCTACGGACCATATTATATTGTCCATTTGTGACAAAGACATTGTGATCTTTACGATCCCCTGTTCAAGGTAGTGAGCTGTGCTCAAGCCTAATAGTCTAAATGATCAATGCGATCATGACTAAAATCATCAGTACGATGATTAAAAAAAAATTTAAACATCCTTAATGATGTTTTGCCTAAGGGCCATATTATATTGTCCATTTAAGACAAGGCAATTATAATCTTTTGTGATTCTTTGCCCAAGGGGGTGAGATATGCTCAAATCCCATAGTCTATATGATCATTGCGATCCTGACTAGTATCATCAGTATGATGATCATAATATTAACATCCCTAGTGATGAAATGCCTACGGGCTATACTTTACTCTATTGTCGATAAGACAAAGATAGTGGTGATCTTTATGATCCCCTATTCAAAATGGTGGGATTATACCCAAACCTAATAGTCAATATGATCGATGTGATCATGACTAATATCATTAGATACGATGATTATATATAAACATCCATTAGTGATGTTAATTGGTTTACCTTTCTGCCAAATTAATCTTCTTTCAAGACGATGACAGTTGTTGTCTATGACTCCCTGTCCAAAGGTGAAGAACTATGTTTAAGCCTTAAAGCTCCTGATCTAACAAGATTGCGGCCTATGAATTGATGTCCTTGTGACAAACCCACAAATTATATTTCAAGTCATCCATGACAAGCCTCCGTGCTATAATTTGTCATTCGTGACAAGTTAACATACTAAATGTTAACATCCCTTGTGACAGGCCTTTTATGCCAGATTTGATAAATGTCCTTCGTGATAGGCCTTAGTGCCATATCCTATAACGTCCTGGAGACAAGGCCATTTGTGCCATATCTAAATCTCATTGCGACAAGGCCTTCGCGCCATATGATTACTTATGTCCTTCATGACTGGGCACTATGCCATACCTTTCTACGTCCCTCGCGACGGGCCTCTGTGCCATAGGTATATATATAAATAATAAAAGTCATGTAAGGCTAGCCTTCTAGCTATTCATAATCGTCCTTGTGACAAAGACAGTTGTGACATTTTGATCCCCTGTCAAATAGGTAATGGACTCGCTCCAAACCTTAAATGCCATTGATGGTCCTTTTGTGACCTAAGCTAAATGTAATGAATATACATTCAAATAACATTCATTAGGAATGTTTGGAACATAGTAGCCTATACGGTTTATGGATACCATGGTTGATCTATGTCAGGTCATCAGGATGATGACTAATAATTGTTTAATTTGGTGTTAGTACCAAGTTTCGAGTATGGCAAACTCGAATAAGGTAGACAACAATCGCGATACTATTAATGCGACAAAAGCTAATAAAGCTACAAACGTAAACCTCAATATTAATGGAGTTAATCTCCAAGCTGTGGTTGACACAGCAGTTGGAAAGGCCATGGAAAAGGTCATGAAACAGTTCAAAGAGCCGAATGCTTCTCGCTCTAAATTTAATTCAAAACCACATTCAATTGCTCATGAAAAGAGCTTTGTTCACACTTTGAATGTGAAGGATGAATCAAAGGAGGAGGGTAACTCCCAGAAATCTAAGAAAAAGAGCAAATACGGGCTTAATAAGAACCAACGAAAGTTCAGTAAGAAGCCTGTATGTAAGAACTGCTATAAAAAACACTGGGGACAGTGTCGAATAAAACGAAGACCAAAGCAGTGTGGCATCTGCAAAGGAACTGGTCATAAGTCCCATGAATGTAGGAACATAAAGAATGTGGCCTGTTAAGGCTGTAGTGAGAAAGGCCACATCAGAACTAGATGCCATAAAGCTGTCAAAGAAGGTACAGCTAGGCTTGAAGAGGTTAAGAAAGGAAATGCCTGAACTCACCTGATGAATGCCAAGAGGCAGTACATAATGTCGTCAGGAACATTCCTTATCATTTATCAATGACAATTTTCTGCTAAGTGTCCTGTTTTAATTCAGGCAATAGTAAATCTTTCATAGACCATAAGCTTAGCATACTTCTAATTATGACCATAAGAACTCCAGATACTAAGTATAAGGTAGAACTTACCAATGAAACCTTATAAACCGTTTCCTCTCCTTCTCGTGATCCTTCTGAAAAATCTAAAAGTACTCTTTCTTTGAATAGAGTACGACAATATATGTTATTTTAATTATTCTCTCATTGATTTCTATCAACTGCGAGTGCCAGCTATGATTGATAAAAGCGCCATATGAGGATTGGGGTATCCCAGTGTGTCCCATAGATTGCTTCCATGCCTGATCAGTATGGAGGTTTAATGCATGGAACCACTAAGATATTCCAATGGTCATATAGTACTAAAGTCAGCTAGTAGTAGTCAAGGAAGATATCCATTATAGAAATGCCTAGGTAGGCCTCTCTACTTAAGGCATCCATGCACTCGTAAAACAGATGAGTCATTTGCATGGCACTAGTGACGAACAACCCTGTTTACCTCCTGAGAGGCAAAGTGGAGTTATGATTGATATCCTATTAGGAGCTGTATCTGTTACAAAAGCTCTATATCAGTTAACACCAATGGAAATGGAAGAAATCAGAGCCAATCAGATGAGTTATAGAGAAAGGCTTGTACAGCCTAGCTCATTGTATTAGGAGCTCCGATTATTATTGATAAAGGAAAGCACGATGCAATACGCTGGTGCAATAGTTATTGCAACCTAATTAGGAAACGATTAAGAATCGTTATTAGCTGCCCAGGATCGTCGATTTGTTCGACTAAACATGAGGGTAGTTAATTCCTTAAGATTGATTCGGGTAGTAGTTGGAATGACTATCTCACCCTAATTAAGTTCTCCTATAACCAATAGCATTATATAAGCATCAAGGTTGCTCCATTAGAGACCTTGTATGGGAGAAAGTGTCAACGCCCATTTGTTGGGCAGGGAATTGGGAAATCCCAATTATCAGAATCTGAGGCTGTCCTAAAAGACGACGGATAGGATATTATGAATCCGTAATCGTCTGAAAGCTGCCAGTAATCGGCAAAAGAGTGATGCGAAAGAAAGGCGCAGGTCTCTTAAAGTTCCAAATAGGGAACAAGGCTCTATTGAAAATATCAATATGGAAGAGTACGATACGTTTCGGCATAAAGGGGCAAGTTAAGCCTTGGATATATAAAATCATTCGAGATCATCGAATGTGTCGGCAGTATAGCTCATAAGCTAAACTTGCCTAAGGAGCTTAGTGGAATTCACAGTGTGTTCCACATCTTTAACTTAAAGAAATGCCTAGCTGATAAATCGCTAGCAATGTCTCATAAAGACATATAGATTGATGAAAGCCTGAGGTTTATTGAAGGACCTATATTGATCAAGGATCGACAGGTTAAGAAGCTCCAATGAAAACATCTACCTATTGAATAGGTCAATTGGGATGCCCATAGAGGCCCTATTATACTGCGGAAGTTAAGTCCATTATACGACAGAAAGTACTTCCATCTTTTTGAGCAAATCTCGGGGTTGAGATTTCTTTTAAGGGGGTGAGGATGTAACACCTCGTAAAATCATGTCCAATGATGTGTTGACACGTGTAATAAACCCTAATAAAGTCAAACATTGACTATGAGGGATTAATTTCTTCAAAAACGAAAAACTATGAATATAGAGGGACTAAAAGTGTCAACATGCCAAACGTGTGCCTTTGATTGACCACACATGAGGAATACATTCTTAACGAGTAAATATTCGGACGTAAGTAGCCGTTTGTGAAAGTAAACGAAAGTTTACAAGACAAAGGGGTTAAACGTGTCAACATGTTAATTCTTACCTCTGAGTGACCTTTTAACGAACCCAGGGCTTCGTAATGTTCGATTATACTCTCAAAAAATAAGTAATAAGAAATTCCCAGTGTTTCGTTAACGTCATGCGTTAATTACGCAAACTTTCAAGAAGAAGGGTTAAAAGCGTCATAAACTGCGTAAGTTTGCATTTACGCGCATATCTTACGTTCTGACCATATCCGGACATCCAAAGATTTTTGTAGTCACTAAAATATTTTATTTTAGCGATCGGAATGCAATAATACCATTCGTCGCGTAATTTGGATCGTTTTTGCGTCCATTCGGGTTTCGTCGTAATTAGACGAATAACGCGAGCGTACGACCAAACAAACCGACATCCGAGATATTTCCAAGCATATTTTGAGTCCCCTATACTTTGACTACCTTGTAGAGCCTTGAAAATGGCTTAACGGGGGTCAAATACGTCAAAAATGCCATTAAGCACATGCAGGGGCCAAACCTGTAAGAGCAGAAACTTTTTCTGAATCGACCAGAGGTCGCGGGCCGCGTAGCTTAGCTCCATCTTTTACGCGGGGCGCGACAGAAGGCCCAGTGACAGAAACTTGATTTCAACTGCTGTTTTGCAAATCAGGCCCTTGTATGCAATTTCTAATGTTTTGAGGAACAAGTTAACACCTCTCCAAGTAAGTTAGCTATCCCTAAACACATGTATGGCTGGGATTTCTTGCTTGGTGTCTAAATAAACACATGGCATGATCTTGAAACACCTCCTCAAGTATAAATACCCACACCTTTCATTTGTTTCTTTGCTCATTTTCATTCTAACATCTTCTCTCTCAAACTTGGAGCTTTCTGATCTGATTGGGAACTCTTTTTAGTAGAAAAGATAGCTAGGACCTTTTGTAAGTGTCTTAGCCCTCTCATTAGTTCAGTTTCATAATTTAAAAACCGAAAAGTCAAGTTATCATAAATTAACTTTAACTTTCGGTTTAAACTCAAATGGTCCAGCCACTGTTCGAAATGAATGTGGGTATGTGACCATAGTTAGGTAGGTGATTAACCCTTAAAAGGGCACCTCCTAATTCGTTCGTTTGCTTAGTTAATTGTCGGGTCAAACCATTTAGGTAAAAAGTCAAACTTGGCAGATTTATAAATAATAATTAAAATTAATAAAGCAGAGGTAATAAATTATATTTTAACACTCTAACAACTTAGTAATTAGTATTAGAACATGTCTAAACATGTTCAACCAGACAATTCTGAGTTTAGGGTCGGTTCGCAACCGAAAGTCGCAAAAGCTTGACTTTTGCTTTGACTTTCAAGTTCTGACCCAATTAAGCTTAATCCTTCCATGTTTTAAGCTTCCATTAGGACCACTTTATATTGTATTATAACCCCCTGGAGTTATATTACTTGGTCCTTAGTACTTTGAATTATATGCCCCTGTTTATTATTATGCTTATAAATGCCGTTTTTGCCCTTTTGACATATAAATGAGATTTTTAGAAATGTGAGAGGACAAAAACATTTGTTACTGATATATAAACTTGTCCCGAAAATTTCTCATCAGTTCTTGGTCTCAAACAGGAGTTATGCTCGATATCGTAAATAAAAGCTTTTTATTAATTAAATTGCGATATCTTGCGTAAGGCATGTTTAAACTTGGATTTTGACCCAAAACTCATTACCTACTGTTAAGATATTATTTTTAGGGATTTTTGGAATTTTTGATCAGATTATAATCTGATCGTATCATGGAGTTCTTATGTAATTCGGTAAATGACGATAATACCCTTTTTATGCATAAAATGAGATTAACAAATGATTTGAATGCCAAACCTTTTTCTACTGATCTTATATATTAAATAAATTATTTTGAGCTTTTAAGACTGATCAAAATCTCAGATTTACATAAACATTCTTAATTATCGTCAATTAGCGATTTTACGCTAAATAGGTGCATAGTATGGTTTTAAACCATATTTAACACCTAAGACTTATTACCTACTGAACTTTTAAGTTAATTTTAATATTATTACAGTAAGTATAAGTCATGAACTCAGACTTCCAAAATTATCCCTAAAATCCTATGTGAAATGACCAAAATACCCTTTCGGGGCATAGTTTGGCCATAAGTGGTAAACCTCACATATGTATGATATCTTACTGATGTAATGTGATAAAATAAATATTTTTATGGAATGTTTTAGACCAGAACCTCAGTTTATTATAAAATTTCTTTTATAATCGTTTAAATGACCAAAATGCCCCTACGGGACTTAAATTGGTTTTAAATACTTTTTGGGCACATATGTTAACATCCTACTAATGTATTAACATATTCTAAGCATAATAACATATGAGACTTGTATATGATTCATTTGGTTGCCCGTTACGCATTTACGCATTCGGATCGGTTTATGTAACTAGTTTACGTAAGTTTGCCGAAACGGGTTTAACCTTATCATTTTTGCTTCAAAATCTATAATGTATTTAGTTTACCCATATTATACAAGTATCCGAACTTTTCGGGACTAAATCACATTCTATTCCGGTCATCGCTTAATCTACCGTATCGTACCGTTTTAGATACTTTAAGCTAGCCGGTCCAAGTCTACGACTTAAATAAGACCGTTAGCATTCTGAATTTGGTTATATATTACCATCACTCCAGACTAGAGCCACCCGGTAAAAGCTACCAGTATTTAGATAGATTGGATACTACAGAGTTATTTTGCTGTGAATCAAGTATTAGCTCAGGTAAATACTTTTAACTTATTTTCCCTATACGAGCTTGGGATATGGTATTATAATAATACCACTTGGTCGAGTATCGAATGTTTAATCGTATAGTGGTTAAATTATTGAGGTAACCCGTTTTAATCTGTCTTGTTTGAAATAAAAGCCTTTGGGGTTAATGACCATGTCCCGGATATCCTTGGCATCATTATTAAGAAATGGCCACTTCTTAAGCACAGGGTGTAGGCATACACCTGACAGTTGCGTAAGGGAAACGGTATCTCACTCTCTTGTGGGCCTATACTTGTGGTGTGTCTGTTAATCTTGACTCGGTTTCTAACATCGGGCCCTGAATGTATAACGAACATATAAAACTGTATACAAGATTATTTTATATAATTGTCCCAAGTTATAAATGGTTTGTGCCTTGTGCACTTAAATCAATTTTCATAAACTCTTTTCAAATGAGTCAGTTAATTGTATTTACTAGTGAAAACTGACGTATTTTCAAAAGACTAGGTGGCAGGTACTACTCGTAATAGGCTGGGAGTTGCTCGGTGTCGAAATAGAGGATCTTGCAAATCCTTAAAGATGCCTTAAAGTCTGCTAAACTTCATTTTATACATTCTGTGAAGATCCACCTGTGGATTTGATATTACAGACTCGTCAATAATAAATACTTTGTTATTTTCAAACATTTGGGTTTGTAATAATAATTTATATTCCAAGACTTCCGCTGTGCTATTCTGTGTATGTTTGACCATGATGGTATCAACTACGTCACGATACTCCCCACCGGGCCCACCGGTAATACGTAGAAATATCGGGGTGTGACACCATACTAAGGAACAAGTCCTAAGTCTGTTTTGGATCTAAATTTCACCGATTTTAGCAAAAGTTAAGAAGAACTTGAAGGAAATCATATGAAATCAACCAAAAGTGTTTAGTTTATGATTAGATTGCAGAAAACGTGTAAAAATCTAGTGAGATCCTTCGGATTTGGACTGACTTTGATGGAATGACGTCATACTCACTGAACCGAGATGACATCACCTCCAAAGAGTCCAGATCTTGAGGATTTCATGGTGGAAATCAGTGATTCGACCGAGATTTAGATGAGGAATCGCGTAATGATCAAGATTGTACAAGAATTTGAGAGAAAAGTTACAAGAATCGCCGGAAAATGGAAGAAAAATGGAGTGCGTGCGTCTGGATCAGAGGGCCCTGTCACATCAGTGAAGGATGATGTGACAGGTCCTATTTATAGTGTCAGAGGAGAAGTAAGGCGGTGCACCAGACGGATCGGATGCATGTTCGGTCGAATGGCCCTCCGATCAGATGTCCATTCGGACAGTCCAATCCGTTTTGCAACTTTTCCGTCTTTGGTTCGATTTGCGAGTTAGATTAAGCGTTGCGTTGCGTATTATTGTGTAATATTACTACATAACAAGATTGTATCATTAACACAAAAGTTTCCAAATTTACACAAGTGTCAAGTCTCTAGTTTCTTGTTTAACCAACTCTCAAGTTTCACGAGTCTCAAGAGTCAAGAATCAAGTATCAAGAGTCAAGTATCAAGTCTCAAGTATCTAGATTAAGTATCAAGAATCAAGTATCAAGAATCAAGTATCTAGAATCAAGTATCAAGAATCTAGTATTAAGAATCAAGAATCATAGTATTAAGATTCACAAAGTTTCAAGTATCAACCAAGTTTCAAGATCCAAGTATCGAAGAGTCAAGCCTCACATAGTATAAGGACTAAAATTGACAAAAGTTAAAAGTTCAGGGACGCAGGGCGTTATAGGTGTTGTGGGAGATGGTTGTGGTGGTGGGTGGTGGCGGGCTGGCAGACTTAGAGAAAGAGATAGATGGTTGAGAGGTCTGGTGTTTATTTATAAAAAAGAAATGACCATTTTGCCCCTGAGAAAAATAACAAAATAGCAGGATTTTATAACACAAATATGACCTGGTTTCATTTTTGGACCAAAATGGCAATAAAACTAAAACCATAGGGACCCAGATGCAAAAGGTTTGAGTTTTGGACTAAAGTGGAAAAAGTGACCAAACATCAAAGATCAAAATGACAGTTTACTCAAAAAAAAAAAAAAAAAAAAAAAAAAAAAACGCAAAACTCACCCAATAAGGACTCCCAAAAATGCCCCAAATTAACACCGCAACATCCTTACCACCATTATTAATTTTTAACACTCATTCACTCTCTATGTATTATTTGCTTAAAGGCATGGGGTCCACGACTAAGTTGGTTTTGGTCGTTCTTTACGAAAACCAACCCCTAAAACCTAATGGTATTATAGTATTAACAATTTATTAAGCATATGGTATTACAAACGTGCTTGTGAGCTTATAATAACAAACCCTGTATGATATGATACCATATGTTTCAATGAAACCAATTACCTCCACAATAATGAAAAACGGTTGATGTGGAAAACATGTGAAAACCATCCATAAAAACAACCTATTGAGGATGGTAATATAAGTTGTGAGTTGATGTCATCCGCTAAAATATGTAATCGGACACTTTCAAGTACCCTCTGCCCTCAGCACTTTTGCTTTTTGGCTCAACCAATAAGCATCCTTTAAGGGTTTTTTTTCTCTTTTGATAATATAAATAATAAATAATAGCTCAAGTCTCAATCGACCATTAAAAAGCTTTTTTTTTCTAGCCAATGATCTCTAGATCAAGTGGTAGAAGGCTTACATTTCTTTTTAGAGATGAAAGTTCGACTCCCACTTGGTGTAGAGTGAGGCACTGGTGGGCAATGATAAGAGACCCAGGGAAACCTGAGTTGGATCCTTGAGCCAAACAGGTTTTACTGGTAATTTTCACCGTCGTGCCTACGGGCGAGTGGGTTACTGGGTTTTTCCCCGTAATTGGTGGTGGACTCAGCTTACTCTTGTAGTACTGCGTTTGTCCAGTGGGTGCCTCGAGAGTGCTCAGGATTAATTCTGTTGGCCGTTAAAAAAAAAAAGGCTTTTTTTTCTTTATGAAATATTATAAATTCACCATTCACCAGTGACTTGTTTTGTTGTGAAACCATTAACAAGATCCTTGTTTTCTCATGATTTGGATTGCGTTATTTATATTATTTGTTTATGAAAATTTATAAGTTTATTATATTAGTTACACAAGAACACTGTTTTGTGACTAATTTCATTGATTTTTAATTTTAAGAATAATGAAAAAACTTTTTGAAAGAAAGTTGTATGGAATTTTCGTCTTCAAAATGTATTTCAAGACTCCCTTCTTTTATCACCCAAATAAAAAAAATGTAAGTAGAGAAACATATTTGATTGATCAGAGGTTCATATCAATCAAGTTGTGGTGATGTTTAAAAAAATGGTTAGTGGTAGGCAGCATATGACTTAATATCACACGTCTATCATGAAAAAAGTAAGCGATTAAGCGGTTAAATTTTGCTACTTTATTTATCATACAACAATTCTCTTAACTATGGGGTATACTTTCACGCCTCTTAACTACACGTAGGCACCACATCACCTATTTGACCCCCTTTCATTTTACCGCACACTAAGGAAATGGTTTAACCCCATTAACGCCCCTTAAAATTAATTAAAATACATATATATAGCATGTTGTTGTGTGTGTGTGCATATTTTGCAATGCTTGATTCCCTCCCTCTCTCTCCTAGTTAACTTCTTAACATGTGAAGCTTTTAATGCCTCTTAACACCCTTCAGGAGCGGTTTAACATGTGTTAATGAATGCCAACTAGGATTAACACCTATGGGTGTTAGAGTATACTAGGTGAGGTGGCCTAACGGATGAAGCTCTGTGTTAAAAAGCTGTGAGTCTGGATCCCAATTTGGTGTTGAAAAAAAAAAGAGTCAATCAATGACGGACAATTAAGTAATTAATAAATATAACTATTTATTATCATTGATGCTTACATTTGCGGGCCAAAGTAGTCTTCTTTAACCAACATATCTTCACGGAATCACGTGTACAAAGTTGGGTGTGCTTTAAAAAGAAAAAAAAAAAAACAGAAACATGAGTGGGAAGATGAGTCACTTCCATGATGAAATGCATTGTATAAATACATATTTGTTTCTTCTTGTCTTTATAGAAGAATTATTATATCACCTTTGGATTAATACAAACAATTTACTCAACTTTTGAATTTGTTAGTGTGATTAGCTATCTTGACCAACCATCACTAGTGCTCTAGTGGTGGCCACGGGTATTTAAGTTCCACTTATGGTGGGCCCGGGTGAGTTTTCCCCTCAAGGTCTCAAGTTCGAGTCTTGGTGATAGGGGTTTCTCATTGAGGGGTTTAAATTGGGGATCTATTGTGCGAGGGGGCTCTCTAGCACGGACCCGGTTAAGACAACGTATGCTAGACCTCCTGACATTCGCGAATAATTCACACCTTAAAAAAAAAAAAAAAAAAAAAAAAAAAAAAAAAACTATCTTGACCAATTTGTCTTCACGGTCACATTAATCCATGTGTAATAAGTGTATTCTTTTTTGACTTCTCTGCCTGGGTCTATGTGCTTTTTTTTTTTTTTTGAGGCCCTGAGGTATGTGTGTGTCTCACAATAATGATTAGACTCTAAAACTTTGAATTAAACTTATTATTGCTAGAAAATCACAAACATACAACGTTCGGTATGGTTTCGCTTAGAGTCAATTAACGAATACACATTAACTGTAACCATAACCGAATGCCCGGTTATCAGATTCACTCAACCATAACCGGTCGATTATGTTGGTAACGGTTAAGTTTGGTTAATTTTATCGGTTAACATTCGGATTTCAGTTATGTGTATGAGAATCAAAAGCATGTGAAGCAAATCTATGTATATATGAATACAAAAAGGTTTCTTAAGTGAGTCTAAAAATGCTAGTGAAAGCAAATCTCACTACTTTCAGGATGACCAAGCAGTAACCCGCATAATAACCAATGAATTTTGCTTATCTTTTGACTTCTCATAGAAGCAAAGTGGCACCAGTACAAATTCCACCCAACTTCTGGTCAACACGTTCAGGATTTCACCTGGTTTGACCACTTAACTGGAACAATAACCAGAATTTCCGTATCCACATTAGACTAGTTTTCAAAAGTTGCAAGCCTGGCTCGCGTCAAGTCACTATGGTGCACCGCCTCCTTGGTGTTGAACTAAATAAGACAATCAAGTAGGGACTAGGAAAATGTATCACAGGTCAAAAATCAGTTCATAAATAAGTTTATCTACTGATTTTTACATCGGCGAGCCAAAGGAAGATTGACTCTTCTTAACCAATGTCGCCTTACGTGTCATAATCGATTGTTTTTAGTTGTGTTGATTGTAAGTTATACATAGTTATAGATTCCAGGTAATGGTCACCAATTTACTTCAAGTGATGCGTATGTCGCAAAATAGACATCAGTAAAACTTTATACTTGTATGGATTCCATGAAAATAAATTGAAGGACATTTGAGATATCATGCTTCAACGATCACATGAATTACTAGAAAGTAGAATCATAAAACAATTTCTTGAAATACATTTAATTTCTTAAATTTTTTTCAGGGGTTAGGGCAACCGTATATTATTGAAGAATCATACATAGATATAATAATTCAGAAAACTAATCATGTAGATACAAGCGCTTTTGATTCAAAATAGACGTACATTATTTTTTTTACGGTTACATTTATATGAGTAATTGTACTTCATGCAGTGAAAGTTTTACCATACTCTGTAACTGAAAATGGATAAGATAAAAAGTTAGCTGAATAACAGTTTGAAATTAGGAGGTTCATGAGAAATTAAATAAAAACTCTAATTCGAAAACAGAATGTAGAAAATCAGTGATCTTACCAACGACCAACGAGCATCACCGGTAGTTAATATAAACATTAATCTTTCTTTATAATTACATGTTTGCATCCAGTAATTAACAAGAATAAAACAAAGAAAGGTGATAACAAAGTTGTTTTGTATGGATAGGGCTTGAAAATCTAGTTGCTTCAAGAGTGTGTTGTGAATGCTAATAGAAAAGACCACAACTGGGCCTAGTGTAGGTTGGAATGAAGAAAAGCCAGTCATCACATGATCTATTGGGCCTCATTGCTGGGCCGCCCACAAGATGTGAAAGTGTGAAGGAAGTAAAAAAAAAAAAAAAAAAAGAGACAGAAAGCCCATTATTTGTTAGTCATTTTCTTTTTCTATGAAAAGTCTAGACAACAAGCTTTATGAAATGGCCCCTATAATTTCTTTTGTATTCTGGACTGAGTAGTTTGTGTTTTCTTTTGTATTCATGACTGAGTAGTTTCTGTTTAACTATTTAAAACTTTCTATAATCAACGTAACATTCGGTTGTGTGCATCGTGTAGTGATGAAGAGATATCAAACATATGCATCACACCGTGGATATTATCATGCAAGATTATTAACTTAGTTAATTATATTCATGCAATTAATTGTTTTAAAGAGTGGGTTACCATTATCTATTTGAGTGAATAGTTATCGTTTTAAAGAGTGGGTTACCATTATCTATTATTTTGGAATGAAATACTAAAATATTTTATCATGCAATTAATTGTTTTAAAGAGTGGGTTACCATTATCTATTTGAGTGAATAGTTATCGTTTTCAATAGCAAGTAGTGGGTATTGTATTGAAGGCTATATATCATCGGATTAACTATTGTTTAGATTATGAATTAAGTCTAATTCTTTCCAAGTTCTTTCAAGCTTCATTCTTTTATCTTTGGATCAATTGGATTACGATTCGGTTCGTATCACATTCATGCTCTTCCAAATCAAAAGTCCTACGAGTTTTACAAATCTAAAAAACATGTAATAAAGATAATGAACAGCCCATGAAGATGAAACTTGCCCCCACGCTCACCAAATCTGTAATAGAAATAAACATGTACATTCTCTCACCTCATAGATAGTCACATCATCTCTCCACAAAAAGGGACGGATTGTTTGGTGGCAAGTCTCTGATGTTCATCGCTTAACTAACAATAAAACTTGCTTACCAGACTGTTATCAGATGATAGAGATAACAATTTAAAAGGTGAAAACTGAAAAACTATAGATTTGCACTTAATATAAATGTCACATGCGAGAAGAACTAGAAAGTAACAGAGGAATCACACATACAAACACAAAGAAACAGAGTTCGAGAATACATATAATATATGACAACGTAAGTGAAAAAATATCATGTGACAAGTGTGAAGGTAGGTATGATAAAACATACCCATTGCTTAAACGCAATGCAAACTTCTCTTGCCATTAGCTTCATAGTTGGAGTAAGAAGCACTGGATACCTGACCTGTCAAAAACAACAAATTCAGTTACTATCTAGTGAACAGTGTCAGGCCCTTCAATATGTATGGAACATACAAATTTCATAAGATAATTTGTCCCTTGGTTATTAATACAAGCCCATTTATGGAATGGATTAGTCCCTTCAAATATTTGGGCGTATATTTAACCCACTTACTAGTGCAGTAGCACAATTATGAAATGGACTAATCCCTTCAAATATTTTGGCCATGTAGATTTTACTAATGCCATTCTAATTTGATCCAATCAAACCCTAGCCACCATATTTCTTGGTCTTATTCGCGATCCAATTATAAACATATATTTTAATCCATTCCTGGGCCCAATGGAATCAAACACCTCTGACATGATTGCATATCTAATGTTTTCTAATCTCTTCTGACCCATTTCCTTCACTGATTTTCTTCAACATTCTGATTTTAATCCATTCCTGGGCCCTATGGAATCAAACACCTATGACAGGATTGCATATCTAATGTTTTCTAAACTATTCTGACCCATTTCCTTCACTGATTTTCTTCAACATTCTGATTTTAATCCATTCCTGGGCCCAATGTTGACTTTTGAAAAAAGATATTCCAGAACATGACTTCATCTCTCTTTACACCTTGAGTTTTAGAGGTCGAACTCCAACTGACCCGATTGATACCATTCTGATTATTACCACTGTTGTTTATGTAGTTACCATATGCTCAAAAAGTTGTATCTCTGTTGAAATTTGTTCTCTTTCATGTTTGGCTTCTTATTTTGTGTCATAACTGATGTATAGCCTTTGATTATCATCAAACAAGCATCTTGTCAGTAGAAATTGAGCAAGTTTACGATCTGTATTTTCATTCCCATATTAAGATCTTCAATCACCCGTAGGTATCTTGAAATTTCCCGCCCATCTCAGTATCTAAATACTCCTGCAGCCTTTGACTATTTGTAAATAGAATCCAAAAAAAATCTCTGAGAAAAAAGCACCCTTTTGAATGCCACCAAAATGCTCTAACCATGTTTGACTTTTGTATGACACATTTTGACCATCCATAAGAACACCTTTGAAACTTTGACCGTACAACATTGCAGCATGAACTGATCATTGATATACGTTGACTGTCTTCCAACTTTGACTCATTCACTTAGATGCTGACCCATATCATAGTGATTCAAATACTGAAAAAAACGCCACATTATATATATTATAGACAGCGTGAAACCCAACCACTTTTAGAATTCATCTTAACCGTTGAATCTCTTCAAAATCAAATCCTAGCCGTGTAAACTCAAGAAAAAAACTGATATGGGCAGTTCAGACTCTCTCCTAATTTGCGGTAGTTTCCATGAATTTCGCATGGATTAACCACGTCTGGAGAGATCCTGCTTACAAACTGCCAGTCAACACAGAGGTAACCGTGAACTGGCAGTTTTTTTTCAACGCCAGTTAAGGTTTCCGATCTTTGGGGGAATCAGTTCGCTTTCCCATGTTCTCCACCTCCGGCAATTGTGCTGCAGTTGAGGACGGTTTTTAAGTTTGTACAATAATGCAGTTATTTGAGTGGGTATAAAACTAGCCAGGTATGAAAGCTTTTCTTGCGTTCTTCTTCCCTTCTTCTCACAGACTCCACCATAATTATGATTCACTGGTTTAAATTCGGTGTCTCTTTACGTATCACGTTCTTCCACCCCTTATCAATCCTCCAAATTCCGCAACCCGATTCACCAAATCAAGACGCAATACTGGGCGAAAGAAAACAGTCGAATCACTTTAGGGTTCCTATGGCCATTGATTCCAACGACAGTGTCTCCGTTTCGACAGCACCACCTGTTGATTCCGCCACTGCTCTTGAAATGGTGACTTTGAATGCAACAATCTGATTCGGGGTACGTTTTTTAATCACTAAATCAATTTAATTAATCTCAAGTTCACACGGGTTTTGGTAAATTGATCTCAACGTTCCCCTGAAATTGTTTGTTTAATTTTACACCAGATCGTTCTTCCAATTGGTTGTAACCAGCTTCGTCTAAGAAAACTTAATAATTCATGGGTTTATTGCATGATAAGGAGCACCAACCATATTCAATTTTGTAAGGATTGTGTGTGTCAGTTTATACAAAAGTCTAATTTTCTGAAATCACCATACTTGTATATAGGATTGTGTGTGTGTGTGTGTGTTTATACAAGGATTTATCATAATATGCTTTGTTTTCTTTCTTTTTTTGGACATGTGAACTTGAAAAAAAGGCTTAACAAGGTAAATATAATGATGATACTTTGACGATTAATGTAATGTGACAGATTTTATTGGTTGAAGTAGTAATTTTATATGTGCTTTGGCCGTGTTTTATATTCTGAGAGCTACAATTGGATTAAATCAATACAACTAAAAAGCATCAGTATTATTCAAACTCTGCAGCCATGTGTATGGTGGAGCAAGTGTATTATAATACATGTGTGATCACCATTGCTACCGGGCTGTCTTCACTTGGTAATTATAATATATTGCTAATTTCTAATTGCTCTATAGAGTTGGTATCAAACTACTTATGTACATGTGGTCTATGCATGAAAAGTTAAGTCATATTTTTTGTATGTATGTTTATATCCTTCTGTTAGGTGAGCTTACTTTAATTTATTGTCTCACATATACTTTAATTTCATAGGAAAACATTAAGGGTCATATCAAATGTGCAACTTTGCTCTTACATAGGCCACAACTTTTCACATGTCTTTTATTGGTTTGATTGCAGGATTCTCTTCTGACCTTGATGGGATGCTTTAGGTAGCATGTTAAATAACTCTATTTCACATCCATTAGTAAATGGAACTGGTGTGGAATAACAACGGTTCACAAAAGCCATTGCTACCTACAAAAAGAGATAACCTTGTGGTTATGCAAAAAAATTGGCGTTTTTTTTTTATCTAGAGCAGTTTGTCAGTTACATGTGATTCTGACCCATTTTGAAGCAGTAAATAGCAGTTTTTTTCTGATCTCCACCCCCCCCCCCCCCCCCCCATTTGCGTATTATTAGGGATTCAAAACTTATGTGGTTAATTGGTGACAATGTTATGTCATGTCTATTATTTGCAATCATAGGTGGAGTTTAACTTACATTGAGTCAAATACATCTCAAGGAAAACTATGACTGATCACTGCAAACTATTCTGTGTAAGAGCCTTTACTCAGGTAACCAATTATATATTATATAGACGGCGAGCACTCAAACTGAATTTGAAATCAATATCAGCCGATGGACGGACATAATAATGGTATAATAACATACTTAGTGTTTTATGTGTTATATTTAATTTTCTGTTTATATGGTAATTACCTAACTACATGTTGTGGGTTGTATTGGGATGCCAAGCAACCTTTGTAATTTTCATTTCTTTTGTAGTGTTAAATTATTATCAATCATAATTCATAACACCTAGCTACTATTTTTTGTTTAGGTGCTTGCTTTTTGAAGCAGGAAGAGTTAAGAAGGAGCATTGACGTTTCATGAAACATTACACACATTTTCGCTTTTGTTTGCTGCACATTTTTATGTTGTGTTTTATTTTAGCTCACTATTGGTGTTTTTATGTTTCAGTATTCAGTTCAGTGGTTCACTTAAAGACTCAATGCAATCTTGTGTTTTTCTTAATTATTTGATGAGTTCATATCACACACATGTAAATAACCACTTTTGTCATTAAGGCATAAAAAAACCCGTCCACCGGACGGGTATACTACTAGTTATTGATGATTATAATACTATTGCAATAAAGAAAAGTAGATAGATACCCCATATCCACCAGTTGCCATCATTTTATGGAGCTTCATCTTGTTACTTGTTTTGCATCCACCTATCCAGTTACAAACCCAAAACCAAGAATCAAGCTTATATATGATCATTACCTTCAGTTGACTTCGACTCCTGTAATATTGACTGGGAGTTGACTTTGACTATAGTTGACTTTTGCTTAGTATTGATTGAAGTTAACTCCAAGCTAGCAATAAGTATTGTAACCTGCTACAGCACCTATCCATTGACCATGTGGGTCGTTGACTCACCCACCCACATCAACAACTGAAAGATCTTCCAAACACCTCTTGACACCCTCACATCCATTCTAACAACAAACAATTCATCTGTTTAAGATGCAATTCTAATTCTGTTATCGAAGTTATATCCATCAACAACTACGTTTTCCACGTTCATTGAATCATCATCACCCATACTAGCACTTATTTCACTACTAACATCGTTCAGCCATTTCATCAAACACCTTGTGGTCAAACTCGACTTTTGTAAGTCAAGAAGAATAACATGGCCCAAAATCTCTCTGTTATTATCATTGGTGATAATAGTACTATTTTGATATCGGAGGACAGAATCAGTTACATGTACTTTGTTTCCTTTAACCATCAAACGTGGTACCATTTTATAACTTCTTCCCATATTCCGGAGCCAAATATAACAACAATTTTTATTTTTATTCTGACACAACTAAAAGTCACTAAAAATTGAATATTATTTCCTTTCAACGAATTCTACCGTTCCCTGTCCTTCCACATGATAGAACGTTTTTTTTATCAAGATATATAAGATATTGTTCAGAGATAACAACGTTTTATAAGATAAGGTATAAAGTATATACTCCAAATGTCAATCGCCCTCCCGTCCAACTTGTCTAACATCTATTCCCATTTTCAACATTACCAACTTGTCTAACATCTATTCCCATTTTCAACATTACCAACTTGTCTAACATCTATGGTGACGAGAAAGCATCCTCCGACTACCAAAAGATATTTACAGAAGTCACGAACATATCATATTATTATAGAACAATATGTAACTGTTACAGAGAACTCTTATACGAATCAATCCTGCAGAAGAAAATAGCAAGGTCATGTGATGGTAATTATCAGACTGCATTGATCTGTCTTTGATGTTTGAAGGGTCTGTTTTGTTAAGAAAGTATAATTTAATACTCATCCTTTTAAACTCTTAAATGTATAAAGACTGCTCAACCAAGATATGTCATGCAGCCTAACTCAAATGACAATACCAGCACAAGGATGACAAAGTGGATCAATAACGGATGTTTACAGAAAAGACACGGTGAATGGGTCTAATAATGGAAGTTACATGTCTTATATACTTAAAAATACATCTGAAAATACTGATTTTATGCTTCAGAAACAGAGCATATGGGATCATTATCCATATCAGATATGAACAGATTCACATATTTAAACATCATTTGTTCTTAAAGTTGAGAAAACACCCAAATCTCCTACAATTTGAAAGTGAATTTTTTGAATTCACCACTAATCCACTCAGCTCAATCTTAGTACCGCAAGACACAGTGTAAGACTGTAATAAGAACAATGACGCAAGATACTCGTGTGAATAGGTCTAAAAGGAAAACCATATAAAACAATGCTTGATAATGTATCGACACGACAACCCTTATTTTGGATTTCAAAATCAACAGCAGCCGCTACGCAATTGCAAGTATAAACCGAAGAAAGACCAACGAAAATGGTAGTTTAATCAACATTCAACTAAATTTCGGCATGGTAAACAATAAGCATACCAGCTACAAACTGAAAAAGAAAAGGCCAGATACAAAATAATCAAAATCTAGAAGTGATTACTAATCAATATATTCAAACGGATACACATAAAATGCAAATATACCTCTATGTTTTCTCCAAAGTAAATGATCTACCGGATTATTATTATACAACCATATAAAGAAATAGCAAAGTCAAGACTATAATTGGTAAGTGAGAGCAAGTAATATTATTATCAAAGTCAAGAATTAGTGACTGATAAACATATTCAAACTGATAGTCATGATAAGATACAGATACACATCTCTTCTGTCCCAAATTAAGTAGATGATCATGTGCAGGATTATACAACTGACTAAGTTTTAATGAAAGTTTTAGCCTACAAACTGACACTAACAATTATTCCATTCAGATCACTTACAAGTTGCATCACCACCATCATGTCTAATCGCCACAAGCTTAACCAATTCAATTAAATAAAATACAAACACTTACCACACGCTTGTAGCATTTACATCCGGAAGAATATAAAAATTAATATAAATAAAAAAATCAAAATCAAAATCAAGGGGGAAAGGTGATCACAGTAAACAAATTCGTTTTATAGTCCCATCCATGAGAGAACCGGACGTGTGAGTGAAATTGAGTGAAATTGCGGAAATAGTTGTGTGTTTATAAGAAAATATCAAAATAAAATTGAGTGTTTCGTAAAAATATCAAAATACCACAAATTATTGGGTTAGTTAAGGGTGTTTGATTTATTGCATCTTCATGTTTAAGCAGAAGAACACCAATCCGATGTTCAAGTTGCATGTAGTAAAGAAATTATTGTCAATCTTTTACTGCAGAATAAGTATGTGTTTCAATTTAATGTTTATTTTTATGATTATGGGGCTGATCAGTTGAATCAGATTTGACATGTATACAATGTTGTTAATAAATGCACACCAATTGCTTGATGAAATGCATGTAAGAGACTTGCCTTTGACTATTTGACATGAACTTCAATACTGCTTTCATGACACAGGTTTAATAAATGTCTCGTGAAGCAAAGTGATTAAACATCGTGTATGTGTATTGATCAATGCAAAAGCGGCTTGGTGATCGATTAGAACCCTATTTGATATGGAATGTTGAAAAGATTTGTTTTCTTGTGAACTGATTACTTTGTGAGTTTAGTTTGTTTGATTTTGTGCATTAACAACATGTCGAAGAATGTGTGTTCGTACGAATTAATATTGTTACCACAAGCGATGTTTTTGTTCCTCATTAGTGATTTAAAGGTTATTTGCAAGTTTTGTTGATACATAGGCTTGTCTTGCAGAAATTAAGGATAATAAAACAGTAAATCTATTTGCTTGTATATTAAAATTTATTTTTGAAGGAACCTTATGCCAATTCTGTTGCAGTTAACTTTGTTGCAGGTTCCCATGAAAAACGTATTGAACCATGTGTATGGCCCCGTTTGTCTTAGCAATATTTTGTTTTGGCTCTTGCTAAACGAGCAGACGTTGTTCCAATGCTCATGAAAACCAAATGCATATTAAGTCAATTGGATATATTATGATATGACCACTCTTACTATCCATATGTTCCTATAAATTACTAGTTAATCAACCTATGGCTAAAAGATTAATTAGATAAAACTAAGCTTTAATTTTTCATGCTACTTCTCCAAATATCTTAGTAATTAACTGGTTTTAAATTTACCATTTGAAGTTAGTAGCTGGAGTTCTAAATGAAAATGTGGATCTTGGTGCATCCGAATCCATCGTTGAAGAAACTGTTTCAGTTTTCATTGAAAAGGAGGATCTTGGTGTATACAAGATGGAAAAACTGCTCAAAACATCAAGTTATACAACAAAAAGTCAACATTGGTCATAATCTTGTTGATGATATTAGCACTTAAAACAGTTAAATATAAAATATAACATGAAAACCCATTTTCACATTTAATTTGTTTATATCTATAGGGAAAGAATCAAATAGGAAGTTTATTTTGGCTAGGAAGGATAGGAAGCAATAGGATTAGGACATCTGGCAAAATTTAAAATAAAGAGGAAGGGTATTTTAGTCATTCTTATCCTTTCTTCTTCCTTTTCAAAACCCAGTAACTTCAAAACCCACCATTTTCAAAACCCACCATCTTCAACCATTTCTTCACTTTCTATCTCAATAATCACTACATTATAGTGCGATTTTCGTCACTAATCAATGATTCAAACACCCAATCAACGTGTTCTTCAGCTTTTTTTTTTTTTTTTGAAGAAAACCCAGTTTAATTTCATACAAAATCTCATTTTTTCCGGTGATTTTGAAGATAATCACTCGATCCGTTCGATTCGAGCGCTGATAAGTGTTTCAATAATTCAAACTTCGTCAATTGTTGAAGAAATCACTTCGATCCATGTAAGAAATTCTTTAATTTCATTTTTACGAGCTGGGTTTTTGATTTAGTCATTGCGTTTTACGATTTTGGCGGGGGTCCGGGGGCAGCGCCCCTGGTAGCGGGGTCCCAGGGGCGGCAGGCCCTGGCGGGGTCCAAGGGGCAGAGCCCCTGGCTGGGGTTGAGCTCAGAAAAATTAATTTTCTGTAAATTGCCTTTGGAAACTGCATTGGTTCAGACAGTTCACAGCACAGACAATTCACATCACAGACAAAACTATTGTCATGGTTCAATGCGTTTTAGAGAGAACACTTTCTTTGGTGTTTTTAGGCAATTGCGTTTTAGAACTAAAACATTTTTATGTGTTTTCTGGCCATTGCGTTTTGGAAAAACACATTCTTGAAGTATTTTTGATGCATTGCGTTTTAGGTAAAACACTTTTTAGGTGTTTTCAGTCCATTGCGTTTTACAGAGAACACTTTCTTTTGTTTTTTTAGGCCATTGCGTTTTAGAATGAGTCATTTTTAAGTGTTTTCTGGCCATTGCGTTTTACAAATAAGACATTTCTTTGTGTTTTTGGTGCATTGCGTTTTAGGTAAAACACTTTTTTATGTGTTTTCAGTCCATTGCGTTTTAGAAAACAGACATTTTAAGTGTTTTCTGGCCATTGCGTTTTAGAAATAAGACATTTGTTTGTGTTTTTGGTGCATTGCGTTTTAGGTAAAACACATTTTTATGTGTTTTTAGTCCATTGCGTTTTATAAAGTACATTTTCTTTTGAGTTTTTAGGCTATTGCGTTTTAGAAATAAGAGATTTCTTTGTGTTTTTTGTGCATTGCGTTTTAGAAAAATGTCATTTTTTAGGTTTTTTTTCATTGCGTTTTACGTAACTGGGGGTTTTTCTATTGCGTTTTACGCAACTGGGTTTTAAAAAAAAAAATTCGAAAATATAGCAATAGTATACTCGTTTTAAAGATAAAAAAAACGCTCGTTTTTTTGGTGCAATTTTTATAAAAAAATAATGTCGTATGAAAGAGTTATTAACGTTTAAAAAATAGGGGGGGGGGGATTGGAGGAGAGAGAAACTATTGCCTTGCACTGACTAGAATACCCCTAAACAAACTCACGCGCCTCTTTTATTCCCTTTAATTTCCCTGATTTAATTTTAGCCCTTGATTAACTAAATGGATGGTCAAGATCACTTCCTAGCCTTCTTAGCCAAAAAAAACTTCCTATCATATCTGCACCCTATATCTATATGTTTGTTTCAGTGCTCTCTAAAGCTTCAACTGATGCCAAAACTTTACAATCGGCTGAAAAGTCAAAAGTCAACTCTGGGAAGTCAAATGCAGCAACATCTGACATTTTCTAGCCTACATCACAAGAGCAATCAAATTGTTACTAGTTTTTGTTGGGATTGAACCCTATCAGAGGAACAGATAATTAAAGCCAAAACTGGATCAGAGCAGTGGATCCAGAATAAGCAGATGTTTAAATACAAATCTCTCCCCTTGAAAGTGGTTTCAATCTGCTGACCTCCTATCTGCTGATCTTACTAAGTGCTGACCTACAACTGCTGCCTTGCATCTACTGCCCAATGTCAAAGACTGATGGAAGACCAAAGCTCTGCTGATTCAATCTACTGCTTTGAGTCAAGTACTGCTGATCCGGACAAGCACTGCTGGGTTCACAGCAGTGGAAGGATGCAGCAGCTGTTTAAGTGTCTCTTATGTAATGAAATGTAATAGCAGTAGTTAGTACATCAGTGTTTGTATAGATCAGAGGTTAGAGTTTGTTAGGAGGTTAGATGTCACTTTCATGGTGACGTCAGCTAAGATGCTCAGTGGTTTGCAAGTGCCTATAAATAGTTCAGTACTTTGTATTGTTCTATCAGCTCTTTTGCAATATCGTCTTCTTTGCACGAACAAACAACTGAGCTCTGGCTGAGGGGGAGTTTGCATTCATTCATCAATCATTGTAATCGTTATTGAAACAAATTCAATCTTTCGATTCATTGTGTAAAGATGTTTGATTAAAGTATTACTCTCGTTTGATTGTATGCAAAGTTTGTTTTCATCATAATTCCGCTGCACAACTCTTTCATTTCCATCTTAATTTCAAACGAAAATACAATCAGAAACAAACTCAGATCCAACAATTGGTATCAGAGCCTGGACAGTCAAATTTGATTTAACAATCATTTTGACGTAAACAGTTCGGCTCATAACAGTTGATACTGATCGTTTGTTCGTCCGTTGAAAAACAGAGCAAGGATAAATCACCATTAAAGTTGATTTCTCAGTGTCTGTAAAACAACAAGAATGACGTCACAATCTCAGGATGATAAAAACAACATCGGCTCGCTTTTTAAACCACCTATGCTAAAAAGAAATGAGTACAACATCTGGCAGAGAAGGATGGGTCACATACTTGCTCAACAAAGCACAGGTTGTTGGAGGTCTGTCACCTTTGGTCCCTATGTTCCTTCAGTGCCAAGCGCTGAAGATGCTAAAAAGTTCGTTCCAAAACCAGTTGAAAATTATACCGAAACCGACTTTCAAAAGATCGAACTAGATGCTAAAGCGTTTAGCATCATAGCATCAACGCTGCCCAATGAGATATATGCTGGACTGTTACACTGTAACAGTGCCAAAGAGTTATGGGACGCTCTTAAGGAACAGTTTGGGGGAACCGAAGAAGTCATAGAAAACAATAGGGAAATCCTGAACCAACAGTATGAAACATTTTGTTACGTTAAAGGTGAATCACTAACGCAACAATTTGAGCGTTTCAGTTGTCTCATCAGTGAACTGAGGCTTGTTAACACCACTTTTACAAACTCAACTCAAAATAGCAGGTTCCTCAGGTCACTGCCAGAAAAATGGGACACCATAGCTTTTGTCACCCGAAATTCACCTGAGTTCAAGGATCTGACCTTGACCCAACTCCACGGTCGACTCCTGACCTATGAAAGGGAGTTGAACCAGAAAAGGAGGTTACAAGAGTCAGGAAAAGTTACTGATGATTACACTTTTGGTAATACTGCTCTTCTGGGTCAAGAAGAATCTGGGAACAGTGGTAAGGATCAGGGTTATGATCACTTCATTGACATAACTGCTGGTGCAAATTTTAACAACCCTGATCCTCACTCTGCTAGTTATGCATTCACTGCAAACGAAAACCAGATGTCAGACAATTTAAGCTTTGAACTAAATGATTTGCAACATTTTGATCCCACTGATTTAGAAGAGATGGATATTCTGCACCAGTTGGCTTTGCTAAGTGTAAGAACTAGCAAATTCTATAAAAGAACAGGGAGAAAATTCCCAGGACTTCATGGGAATTTGAGGGTTGGGTTGGATAAATCAAAAATCAAGTGTTACAAGTGTAATAGGTTAGGGCACTTTGCTAGGGAATGCAGAAGTCAAAACAATGGACCAATAGTTACTCATCCTAGCTCTAACCCTAGACCACAAAGTCAAAACACTGTGCACTATACCCAATATACCCCTGCAGCTCAAGTGAACACTGCTCACTATGCTGCTGCCCCTGTGCCAGTGCACTATGTCCAAACTACTGTTCCACAGATCCAATATGTTCAAACCCCTGCTCCACAGGTACAAGTGCAACCTGTTGCACCTTAAACTACTGCTCCAGCAGCAGTACAACCAGATCAACAAAGCTTTTTCACTCAAGGGTTTGTTGACTGGAGCAGTATGCCTGAAGACCTTGGTGATGAAAATTTTGCACTCTATGCTTCTAATGATTCTTCTCATAATGAATTTTGTTTGATGGCATTAGAGTCAATACATGAGGGGGTTGAAACTGAAGAGGAACAGCTGAGTATTGAAACAGTGGATGAGGTGACTGAAGTAGTGGTTACTGCTGTAGCTGGTGAACTACTGTTGGGAGAAAGTTCAGGTACCCTGATTGAACCAATGACAAATCCATGGTCCGAAGAGGACAAAGAAGAAGAGAAAGAAGAAAAGGCTGGTGAAAAGAAGGTGAAAGCTGATGATGAAGAAGATCATCAATGTGATTGTGCAATGATGGCAGCTGCCAAGGGAGCTTCTGCATGCTTTGATAGTCTTTGGTATGTAGATGGCGGAGGCTCCAGGCACATGACAGGATGTAAATCCCTCCTCAAAGACTTTAAAATCCATGGTGGGGGTGATATATCCTTTGGGAATAACAGTAAAGGGAAAGTTCTGGGGTCTGGTACAGTAAGGTCTGGAAATGTAAAATTTGAAAATGTCAATCTGATAGACAATCTGAAATTCAACCTCCTGAGTGTTTCACAAATGAGTGACAAGGGGTATGGGTCATTCTTCACAAAGGAGTGTTGTAAGATTGTTGGACCAGAAATGGTCAAAAAGATTGAAGCAATAATAAACACTGGTCAAACAAAACTTGTTGCTCAAAGAAGTGGCAATGTTTATGTTGTTGATATGTCAAAAGAGTGTCCCAGAGCTGATGCATGTCTGTTCTCAGCTACCTCTAACAAAGAGACAGAACTTTGGCACAGAAGGCTGGGGCACACAAATCTTAAGACTATCACTGAAATTTCAAAAAATGGTTTGGTGAGAGGCCTACCACAAAAATTGTTTTCATGTCCTGAACATTGCATTTCCTGTTTAAAAGGAAAACAGCATAAAAGTTCTTACAAGTCCATTGAAGAGTCCAAAACAACCCAGTGTTTGCAGATGCTGCACATGGACTTGTTTGGCCCAGTTCAAGTCATGAGCCTCAAAAAGAAAAGATATTGCTTGGTTATTGTTGATGACTTTTCTAGGTTTACATGGACTTTCTTTTTACACTCAAAAGATGAGACTGCAGGCATCTTGCAAGACTTTGTGACATAGGTTGAAAAGCAATTTGACCTTCTAGTGAAAAGCTTTAGGAGTGACAATGGCACAGAATTCAAAAATAAGGAGTTGGATGCCTTCTGTGTGAAGAAAGGGATTGTAAGGCAGTACAGTATCCCTAGAACACCAGAGCAGAATGGGGTAGTGGAAAGGAAGAACAGAACTTTGATTGAGGCTGCCAGAACCATGCTTGCAGATTCAGGTTTGCCATTAACTTTCTGGGCAGAGGCAGTAAACACTGCTTGCTATGTTCAGAACAGAGTTTTAATAAACCCCAGGCACAAAAAGACTGCTTATGAAATTCTGTATAAAATCAAACCACTGATCTCCTATTTCAAGGTGTTTGGCTGCCCATGCTTTATTTTGAACTTAAAAGATTCCATTTCAAAATTTGCAGCCAAAATTGATTGTGGTTATCATTTGGGATACTCAACCACTGCCAAGGCCTACAAAGTGTTCAATACACGGACCAAGGCAGTGGAGGAGACTTTGAATGTAAAGTTCAATGAACTTTCATCAATGAAAATCCCAGCAAATCCTGCTGATCTGTTTGATCTTGAAAAATTCACTTTTGAAAATACTGCTGTCAAGACTAACAGTGCAGGTCCATCAGAGGATACAACACCAGACTATGGGTATGAAATCATCATCCCTTAAAGGTCTGCCACAAAGGGAAAAGCACCAGTTGTTCAAAACAGTTGTCAAAGCTCAACCACTGCTACCTCAACAGTTGTTGACCAAAGTAGCCCATCAACCACTGCTTCCACATCCTCAAACACTGCTGACAAAAGTCCTCAAACAGTGGATAAAAGTCAGCAGTTGTCCACTTCATTACCTCCTATTCCACCACCTTTTGAAGCCACTGCTGGATCATCAAAGTCCCCAGCAGTGGTTAGCTCAGATGATACACATTTGCAGCCTTCACCAACCAATGCCATCATACCATACCAAGGAGATTTAATCTTCTTGAGATCTCATCCACCTGATCAAATCATTGGCAACATAAATGAAGGGGTGCTCACAAGAAGCCAAACCCAAAACATTTGTCTTTTTGCTGGTTTTCTATCACTCCATCAGCCAGTCAAGTACCAAGAGGCACTGAAAGACAACAGCTGGGTAGAAGCCATGCAAGAGGAGCTCCAACAGTTTAAAAGACAACAAGTATGGGAGCTTGTACCACTGCCAGAAGAGGTTAGTCCCATTGGCACAAAGTGGGTCTTCAAGAACAAAACTGATGAAAGGGGTATTGTTGTCAAGAATAAAGCTAGGCTTGTGGTTCAAGGTTACAGACAGGAAGAGGGGATTGATTATGATGAAACATTTGCCCCTGTTGCAAGATTGGAAGCCATTAGACTATTCCTGGCCTTTGATGTCAACCACAACATGAAGGTGTTTCAAATGGATATCAAAAGTGCTTTCCTCTATGGTACAATTCAAGAAGAGGTGTATGTTTGTCAACCTCCAGGTTTTGAGGATCCATTTTATCCAGATCATGTCTACAGGCTAAATAAAGCCTTGTATGGCTTGAAATAAGCACCAAGAGCCTGGTATGAAACTCTTTCCAACTTCCTACTCTCAAATGGTTTCAAAAGAGGTACCATTGATAAAACACTGTTTCTAAAATGGATAGGGAAGGATTTAATGATTGTCCAGATTTATGTGGATGACATTATTTTTGGAAGCACATGTAACTCAATGTGTGAAGAGTTTAGAGAACTCATGACAGCTGAGTTTGAAATGAGTGCAATGGGTGAGCTGCAATGCTTTCTTGGTCTCCAAGTACAGCAAATGCAAAATGGAACTTTCATTCATCAAAGCAAATATGCTAAAGAACTTTTAACCAAATTTGATATGAATGATTGTAAACTATGCAGCACAGCCATGGCAACAAATAAGCTGGTCATGTCTGATGAAAAAGATGAGCTGATTGACCAAACACTTTATAGAAGCATGATTGGGTCTTTACTGTACCTAACTGCATCTAGACCAGACATCATGTTTGCAACATGTGTCTGTGCAAGAAGTCAATCAGCTCCCAGAAAATCAAATCTCATTGCTGTAAAAAGGATCTTCAGATACATAAAAGGTGCTCCCACACTTGGTATCTGGTATCCAGCTAATGGGAACATCAAGCTTTCAGGTTTCTCAGACAGTGACTTTGCTGGATGTAACACCACAAGGAAGTCCACATCAGGAGGGTGCCAGTTTCTAGGTGATTGCTTAGTTTCCTGGCAAAGCAAAAAGCAAGCAGCTGTTTCAACATCCACTGCTGAAGCTGAATACATTGCTGCTGCAAACTGTACAGCCCAACTCCTGTGGCTTCAAAATCAGATACTGGATTTTGGTATCACTGCCTTAAAGACACCACTAATGTTGGACAGCCAGGCAGCAGAAAATATCATCAAAAATCCAGTTTCTCATTCTACCACCAAACACATCGACATCAGACATCACTTTGTGAGGGATTGCTATGAAAAAGGTTTGATTTCTCTGCATCATGTCCCAACTAAAGACCAGTTGGCAGATGTGCTCATAAAAGCACTTGATACAGCCACCTTTGAAAGCTTGGTCTCTAGGATTGGGATGCTGAACATGGAATAACAAGCAACATCTTGTTTTTCTATGAATAAAAGCAACAAAATGTTTTCAGAAAATCAAAAATCCATTCTTAAAAATAGCTAAAAATGAAATTTTCATTAAAATCCTTAAAAGTCTGCCCTTAACCACTGATTGTTCAAAAGTCTGCTTTACTTCAAAAGTCTGTACACTGCTGAAAGTCAACCCCTGCTCTCTCATTTCATTTGATAAACTCTGTTGTTCAAAAGAAGTGTCTTATCCACTGATATGCTATCCACTGATAGTGAAAATCATCCACTGCTCTACTACCACTGCCTTCATTAGTCACTTTCATAAAAGTATTGTCCTTCACTTTCACCAGGGGTTGTCACATGGGCAGTACATATTGGTCAGACCTTTTGTAACGGCTGCCACGTCAGCATTCACTTTCTTCCCTATAAAATCCCCCACTCACCACCAAAACAGGGTTTTACTGTCGAATTGAATTCTTAAAAATTCTCTTCTCAAAGCAGTTTTTCATCTCATCTTTCACAAATTTCTTCGATCATTCTCTTCAAAAATGACAAAATCGAAGTCTTCTTCAAAACCCTCATCCAAATCATCATCGAAAACAGCCTCTCAAAAGGCAATCTCCACTGAAATCCCATATAAACCATCTCACAATCTCCTGGGTCTTCTCACCAAACCAGGAACCACCAGAGTTTTCGATTCCATCATTGACATCATGGCAAAATCAAAGTACAAAACTTTGTTCACCGCCGATGCACCAATCTATTTGGCGACCCAAAGAGAGTTCTGGAAGAATGCAACCCTTGAAAAACAAGGAGACACTGCAACCACCATAAACTCTTCTATAAAGGGTAAAGCTGTCCAAATCACGCCACAATCCATTTCAGAGGTCTTTCAACTCGGTGATCAGGAAGGAAAAATTTCTTTCACTAAAAACGAGTTACAAACTGACTTCATTGAGAGAGGGTATGAAGCCACAATGATGAAGAAACTTACTTTACAAAAAGGTTATTTTCCTTCTGCAACCAGATTTTTATTTCATACCCTCCTACTATGTGTTTCAAACAAAACCACTTCTTTCAATGAAATCCCTTTAAAGATTCAAAATCTGGGATATGCAATTCTTCAAGGCGAAAATTTTAACTATTCTCAGGAAATTTTTAAAGATTTGGTTAATAATGTTGAAAGAAAATCATTCTTACTGTTTCCAAGGTTTTTAAGTTACTATTTTGCAAAGAAATTCAGTAAGGATGATTTAGCTGTAATAAATCAAGGTGATTCTACTCAAATAATCAGTTTAACAACTGAAACTTTTTTAAGAATGTTAGCACCTTGCAAAACACAAGCAGAGGTGCCTGAGCAGATTTTAGCAGTTACAACTGCTCCTCAGGTATCTGCTGCTGAGCCCACTGCTCAAGGTAATCAAAGCAGCAGCACAACTGCTTTGAAACCCACACCTAAAAACTTCAAAAAGCCAAAAAGAAAAACTCAAAAACCCCCAAAACCCATCAAAAAGGCAACTCTGGAGGATGAGATACCAGAGCTTCTGCCTGTGACAACACCAATGTCACAAGAAACCACTGCTGCTACTTCCTCACAGCAGTTGGTACAAATATCTCAACCCATAACCGAAACTCCTCCTGCTTCTTCACAAAAAGAACAGGTTGTACAAATAGGGTCTCCACATCATGATGCTCTGGAAACACTCGTTTCTATTATCCACAGCTCAATACCCGGAGCAAATCCACTTTCTACACCACCCATCACATCCACAATTCCCCCACCAACTAAACTGCTGTTGGATGCAATTGATTTGAACCAGACACCAAACAGTCCTTCTCAATCACCTATCAATGAGAATATACCTCAACAACTGACTGGGTCTGATGTATCATTCCTTGCTAACCCACCAACACAACCTGAGGAGGTTACACCCCTTGAGTTACAAGAAACTCTTGGAGGTAATCCAAGTGAAGCAGCCACTACAACTGTTGAACCCACTGGTTTACAGTTGGACAGTGGTTACATCAATAAGTCTTCCTTGGAGGCAATTCCTTCTATAGCACCTCTCCCAACCACCAGTGGATTTATTTATCCTACTGGCAACATCAAAAGGTTGTCAAGTGTTGAAGGAAGAAGACCCCAGTACCAAGAAAAAGGGGCATCAGTGGTTAATGTTTGGAGTATACTCCCTACATCAACTACTGATAAAACCACTGTTAGTGGGAAATCAGATGATCCCATTAACTTGGGTGATGGTTTAAAGTACCAGAAATTGACGGATCGTATTGAAAAGCTTGATAACTCTGTTGCAGAACTCAAAGATATGCTACAACAGGTGTTATAAGTACAAAAGGTACAATCAACTGCTGTTCCATCTCAAGCACCTGCTCCACAAAGGGCACCTGCTACAAATGAGCTCTGGAATTTGTTTCAACCTTTTCTCCATCAACAAGCACAACTAGCAGATCAGCAACATGAAAAACATGTCCAACAGCTGAGAAATGCAATGGAGTCAAGGTTCAAGAACACTCAGGCTGATCTAAAGGTTCTCAAAACTCAGATCCTGCACACCACTGGCACTGCTCCTCCAACAGTACTTTTCATTGATCAACTCCCAGACGATAATGCCAAAAAGGGGAAGAAAATTCAGGAGTGGAAGAAGAAAGGAATAGATGATGGTCTCTACATTGAACCTGAAAAGGATGCTATGACCAGAAAAATTCTTGTGCCAGATGGTAGTAAAAAGGTTGATGCAACTCAAGAAACACTTGATGAAGGAGTAGCAAGTGTTAAAAGAGATAGAATGGCAAAGGATATTTCAAGATGGAATGAGGAGAAAAGAGCTTTTATGGAACTGTATGAGCAAGGTTGTTCTGGATCAAAGGATTCCAAAATCCAAAGACAAAAAGGAAACCTAAGTCCATCCCATCCAGTTTTCCAAAGCCTCCAAAACCACCATCCAAAAGCCATCAGCATCAAACTTCCACCCAAACAGTTGTTGTAACTCCTGCTGTATCAACTACTGCTGGTACTTCAGTGGTTTCAACATCTGCTCTCACTTCAACACACACTACATCTACTGCCTTACCACCATCACCACCAAAAACAAAATCACCTCCTGCCAAAAAGCAGAAGACAGCAGTTATTACAACATCTGCTGTAATGACAACAGTGGTTGGAACACCAGTTGTTTCAACAACTATTAGTCAATCACAAACCACTGCCACTACATCCACCACCACTATTCCATCCAAAACATCATCAGTCTCTCCTCAAACAAAGAGGAGACGACTAATTCTCAAAGATGATGACACTTCACCACCACAACCATCTTCAAAATCCCTATCACTTATCACTATTCCAAAACCCATACCTCTCTCTTCAGCTCAAATTTTAAAACCACTACCTCCTGCTGGTGTCTCATTTCCTCTAGAACTCATTGCAGTTAGGGAAGAAATAAAATTCTTTTATTATGAGGATGACCCAGCCAAAAGGAGTTTGCCATCAATTGCAGGATATCCCAGGCCTAACAATATTGAAGAATACTTGAAACTCAAGGCCAAACAAGCAGAGGATATTGCAATCAAAAACAGAAAAGGGAAATCTGATAGAGAATTTCAACAAAACTAACAGTTTTTACTCTCACAGGTCAATGCTATGGAGCGATTTGCTAAAAATGTATGTCAGCAAATTTCAGAAAGGGCAGATGAGTCCTTGAGAAAAGACTACATTGAGAACATCATAACCTACAAGAAATACAAGGGGGAGAAACACATGTATAAAAACTGGACCATTCCTGAGCTCGAAAAAGAAGCAGCCAGGATTCAAGAAATGATTAAAAATAAGGTCAAGCAGACTCCTCCTGAAAAGTTTAAACAATTTGAAGCTGAGAAGATGTTAGAGTTGAGGAGAATGAAAGAGGAGCTGATTGCAGCTGATTATGGGTCAAAGAATTCAGTGACAAAGTGGGGAGAAGATAGAGTCAGGGCAACCTATAAAAGCTTAGAGGAACTTAGAAAGAAAGATCCAAGAGTTCTACAAAAGCCTGACTACTCCAAAGCAGAGGTTTCAAAAAGACCACCAAAGCTGCAAATCAAAAGAACCACTGCTCCAGCTGGTGCTGCCATCTACAAAAGAAGGAGCCAAAACCAGTCAAGTGCTGAAACCATTCAAGATCTCAAAGCTGGAAATGCTATTGTAAAAGCAGGCCTTGAATTAATGATAAAAGAAGATCTTGAACTGGAACAATCTGCAAGTACTGCTCAGCCAGTCATGAATAGGCCAGCCTCACCAAATACCTCTGCAAATAAACATCTCCCAAGAAACCCACCAGGCTCAAAAATACAAAAGTGGGAAACTGACAAACAGACCTGCGTATTGACTTTGCTCAGGTCTGGTGGAGAAGTGGAGAAAATATCAAGGGAACAAGCTCTTGGCCTGAGTCTTGAAGATTTGCAGGATCTCCTTGATCTTCCACTTAGCAGGGATGATGAAGACACAGATGCCCTAGACTTTGAATTACAATTTAAAGGTCAGATAAGGGAACTGTTGATGAGGCAATAAAGATTTCCACAATAATGAAGAGTTTTGGCATTATCTGTTCCAGGGGGAGATTGTTGGGATTGAACCCTATCAGAGGAACAGATAATTAAAGCCAAAACTGGATCAGAGCAGTGGATCCAGAATAAGCAGATGTTTACATACAAATCTCTCCCCTTGAAAGTGGTTTCAATCTGGTGACCTCCTATCTGCTGATCTTACTAAGTGCTGACCTACAACTGCTGCCTTGCATCTACTGCCCAATGTCAAAGACTGATGGAAGACCAAAGCTCTGCTGATTCAATCTACTGCTTTGAGTCAAGTACTGCTGATCCGGACAAGCACTGCTGGGTTCACAGCAGTGGAAGGATGCAGCAGCTGTTTAAGTGTCTCTTATGTAATGAAATGTAATAGCAGTAGTTAGTACATCAGTGTCTGTATAGATTAGAGGTTAGAGTTTGTTAGGAGGTTAGATGTCACTTTCATGGTGACGTCAGCTAAGATGCTCAGTGGTTTGCAAGTGCCTATAAATAGTTCAGTACTTTGTACTGTTCTATCAGCTCTTTTGCAATATCGTCTTCTTTGCACGAACAAACAACTGAGCTCTGGCTGAGGGGGAGTTTGCATTCATTCATCAATCATTGTAATCGTTATTGAAACAAATTCAATCTTTCGATTCATTGTGTAAAGATGTTTGATTAAAGTATTACTCTCGTTTGATTGTATGCAAAGTTTGTTTTCATCATAATTCCGCTGCACAACTCTTTCATTTCCATCTTAATTTCAAACGAAAATACAATCAGAAACAAACTCAGATCCAACAGTTTTGTATTTGCCAATATTTGTATAGAAGTTTGATCAAAATAGGTTCTTTTTAAGTCATAGAGAATTGTTGATTTGTACTTTGAACTGTTGGGTTAATCAGTTTATTCACAGGTCACACGGGCAGGTTAGCGGGGCACGAATGACGGGTCAACGGGTACAAGTCAAATTAGCAGTTTATTGTGGAAGACTTGAAATTTTATTAAATTGTTATTAGGAACGTGTGGGTCATATTCCTATTCTGCAGGTCAACTGAAGTTAACGGTAAAAATAAATTAGAAGTCAAATGCTTGTGGTTAGTGGCGGCGGTGGAGGTTACCCTTCTTGCTCATACATGATTTTCCTGTGTAGGTTTTTTATTATTATTTAAAAATTGTCATGGTGCAGGTATTCTACAGGTAAATGGGATGCTTATATACTCTGTTCATCAGTCTCTCGGTTGCCTTATGTGGAATTATAGTTCTTGCTGATTGCTACTGTTGTTCTATGTTTGAGATTTGCTTACTTAAGCAGCTCAACTCAACTCAACGGTCAAAAGATAGAAGTCAAATTCTTGTGGTCAATGGTCATGTTTATGGGAGTTATTGGGTTAAAGTTTGCTACAAAAATGGTAAAAGGAGAAGCAGGTTAATGAGTTATCTGAAAGTAAAAAACGGACAATGGACAAGGGATGAAGGACCCTGATTTGTCTTAATAGCTCAACTGTAGTTTCTGTCCAACTAGTCACCAACATAAACAGGTCACGCATAAACTCACAAAATTAACGAATATAATAGCAGCTGTTTGCTCAATTCATTGCAGTTGGAGTCAAATAAACACAGAAGTCAGAATCCAATGTCTGCAGATGAAGTATTACAATCACGCATAGCTTAAAGTTCAGATTTCAACAGTTTCTCTTCAACCATAACATCCACCTCAACCACCTGATTGTGTGATTCACTGGACTTACAGTCAACAACAGTTTAAGACTTACAGTCAACAACAGTTTAAGATGCAATTATAATTATGCCATTGAAGTTACATCCATCAACGACTACTTTTTCCTCGTTCGTTGAATCATCATCACCCATACCAGCTCTTATTTCACTTCTAACATCGTTCAGGCATTTCATCAAACACCTTGTGGTCAAACTCGACTTTTGTAAGTCAAGAAGAATAACATGACCCAAAATCTCTTTGTTATTATCATTGCTGATAATAGTACTATTTTGATGTTGGAGAACAGAATCAGTTACATAATACATGAGTACTTTGTTACCTTTAAGCACCAAACTTGACCCCATTCTATAACTTCTTCTGATTTTTTGAAGGCAAATATAACAACAGTTTTATTTTTAGACAACAAAACTAAGAGTTACTAAAAATTGAATATTATACAATACAACAGGAAACTCACACACTAATTATTTCCTTTCAACTAACTCTACGGTTTCTTGTCGTTTCACAAAGTAAAACAGTTTTCTTTGATCAAGATATACAATAGAAACTTGCACCATTAATTAATTGTGCGGTAACCAATAGGAATGGTGGCCCATTGGCAAAGACAAAATCTTTAAGAACATCTACGTTTAAAGCTCTTGGGTTTAAGTTACATGTAAGTACGTGTCTAGTATACTTGGAAACTATATCCTTATCGGATATGATCGGATTCACAAATTTCAAAATCATTTTTTCTTAAAGTTAAGAATACACCGAAATCTCCTACAATATGAAAGTGAATGTTTTTGAATTCACTATTAATCGACTCAATCTTAGTACCACAAGTCATAGTGAAAGACTGTAATTTCGACTTTTACGTTGTTATAAGAACAACGACGCCAAATACTCATGTGAATAGGTCTAAGAAATTCAACAAAAGGAATAACAAATCAAACCTATTTTCATTCAGATCACTTATAAGTTGCATCACCACCATCATGTCTAATCGCCACAAGCTTAACCAAATCAATTAAATAAAATACAAACACTGACCACACGCTTGTAGCATTTACCACCGGAAGAATATAAAAATTAATATAAATAAAAAAAGAAAAATCAAAATCAAGGGGGAAAGGTGATCACAGTAAACAAATTCGTTTTATAATCCCATCCATGAGAGAACCGGACGCGTGAGTGAAATTGAGTGAAATTGCGGAAATAGTTGTGTGTTTATTTTTTTGATTATGGGGCTCAGTTGAATCAGATCTGACATGTATAAAATGTTGTTAATAAATGCACACCAATTGCTTGATGAAATGCATGTATGAGACTTGCCTTTGACTATTTGACATGAACTTCAATACTGCTTTCATGACACAGATTTAATAAATGTCTGGTGAAGCAAAGTGATTAAACCCCGTGTATGTGTATTGATCGAAGCAAAAGCGTTGTGAACTGATTACTTTGTGAGTTTAGTTTGTTTGATTTTGTGCAATAACATGTTGAAGAATGTGTGTTCTTACGAATTAATATTGTTACCACAAGTGATTTAAAGGTTATTTGCAGGTTTTGTTGATACATACATAGGCTTGTCTTGCAAAAATTAAGGATAATAAAATAGTAAATCTATTTGCTTGTATATTAAAATTTATTTTTGAAGCAACCTTAGGTCAATTATGTTGCAGTTACCTTTGATGCAGGATCCCATGAAAAACGTATTGAACCATGTGTATGGCCCTGTTTGTCTTAGCAATATATTGTTTTGGCTCTTGCTAAATGAGCAGACGTTCCAATGCTCATGAAAACCAAATGCATATCAAGTCAATTGGATATATTATGATATGACCACTCTTACTATCCATATGTTCCAATAAATTACTACTAGTTAATCAACCCATGGCTAAAAGTTAATTAGATAAAACTAAAGAGTGCAGAGGACTTGTTGGGTATTCATGAGTTAGTAGCTGGAGTTCTAAATGAAAATGTGGATCTTGGTGCATCTGAATCCATCGTTGAAGAAACTGATTCAGTTTTGATTGAAAAGGAGGATCTTAGTGCATACAAGATGGAATGCTTAAAACAACAAGTTATACAACAAAAAGTCAACAATGGCCATAATCTTGTTGATGATATTAGCACATAAAACAGTTAAAGATAAAACATAACATGAAAACCCATTTTCAAATTAATTTGTTTATATGTATATGTTTGTTTCAGTGCTCTCTAAAGCTTCAACTGATGCAGAAACTTTACAATCGGCTGAAAAGTCAAAAGTCAACTCTGGGAAGTCAAATGCAGCAACATCTGACATTTTCTAGCCTACATCACAAGAGCAATCAAATTGTTACTAGTTTTGTATTTGCATATCTTTGTATAGAAGTTTGATCAAAATAGGTTCGTTTAAGTCATACACAATTGTTGATTTATACTTTGAACTGTTGGGTTAATCGGTTTATTCACGGGTCACATGTGCAGGTTAGCAGGCCACGAATGACGGGTCAATGGGTACAAGTCACTTCAGCAGTTTATTGTGGAAGACTTAAAGTTTAATTAAATTGTTATTAGGAACGTTATTTGACATGTTCTTTACTCACGTTGCATGGGAGTTATTGGGTCAAAGTTTGATTTGAATATGGTAAACGGAGGAGTATGTTAATTAGTTATCTTAAAGTAAAATATGGACAAGGGATGAAGCACCTGATCATGCCAGTTATATATAACAATATTTAACATTTGTTTTCAACAAAAGAATCTGAATTAACTCAGATATCGACATGCAATCCGCTTTAGTAAGGCAGCAAAATAATTAGTAATCAAAACAAACATACACCATGCCAAAATGGGTATCATCTATAAGCATAAAGAAAGGGAAGTACATACCAAATAAAATAGGGCCTGGCAACCCACCAAACAAATTTAGATAACAAGAGAGTTTTGACCTCAACTCATTCTAGTTGGATTCAACTACGGGAATTTGACCTCAAAAGTCAACTTCATTTCTTCAGCTGCTTTTAGCCAAGGATATGATCCTGGTCTTCCCTTTTTTCTTCCCAACTACAAATCCCCTGCTACCCTTCTTGTTCTTTCTCGCACTTCCGTTAACCTAATCAATAAATTGTTAAAATAAATTTAGTAATTGAAGACATCAAAATGTTCAAAAAGTTAGTGATGTGGTGGCTTGGTAAAGAAAAACTCTAGAATGACAATGAAGCTATGCTAACTTGGTGTTATCATAGACTTCAACAATGAACAATATGCTTTTAATATTCATGATAAATGCCCACTGTACTATCCTTTCTAAAAGTTTTAAACCGAACCAAGATGTCAAGTGTCCACAATGTTCATCAACTTGAAAAGAGAGTAAGTTTGATAAAAACAAAGAAGCTTAAGTGACTTCATCAATAGTTAAAAAGGGTTTAGTAGTTAAGAATTAGAAGCTATAAATTGAAGAGTGGTTTTTTAATACAAACCGTAATAGTTTCGGTACAAATACTATGGCACATATGAAACTCACTTTATGCTTTATTAGTTTAATCTGATTTCAACAAGCATTTTGCATATGTAAAAAAAAGGTAAATGTTTTAGAACATTGACTTACTTGAAATGATAATGCTTTCTCAAGTTCCTTGACAACGACTTTCATTGTTGGACGTTGGTCTTGAGTTTCTGCCACACACTGGTATGCAATTTTCATCAATGTGTGCAAAGAATCCTTGTTGGGTCCTTTATTTTGAACAAAATTGTTTTCACCAGTTTCTTCTTTTAATATAGGATCTATCATGTCCTCTAGTGTTTCCATGCAGAAGCTTTGTCTTGCCACAGGACCTAACCCTCTCACATTCTTCTTCTTGTAAATTGGGTCATTGGCTCTCCTCCCACATAGAATTTCAAACAATACAACTCCAAAACCGTAAACATCTGATTCTCTTTTTAACTTATGAGTCTTCTCATACTCTGGATCCATGTAGCTAGGTCTGCCACGCCAATTGATATAGAGAGCTTCGTCTTCTTGATTTGGAGGCAGGAATACGGAGAACCAAAAGTCAACAATCTTTGCCCCCCAGTTTTCGTCCAACCCAATGCTGAAGCTGTTTATCTGACGGTTTATTATGATTTTTTGGTCTTCCATCTCATAGTGAAGGTAATTCAACGCATGTGCAACATCAATGCAAATTTTCAAACGTTTTTCCCAAGTTAAAATGCGCATGTGGTTGACATTTCCCAAATAATCAATAAGATATCCATTAGAGATATTCTCAGTGACAAGGGCCATCTCAGAATCCTCAACACAGAAGCCAAGTAGATTTACAATGTTGGGATGCTTAACAAGGGTAAGCATTTCAATTTCTGTAAAAAACTCTTCTTCTCCATACAAGGCATGTCCAGAAGGGTACCTTTTTAAAACTACAGTGCTCTGTCCCTTCAGATGTTCTCCTTCATACTTCTTCTTCTGGTATGAAAGATTTTCTTTATCAAAACAGTGGAGTTCCGCTCTGTACAAAGTATATGGATCACCCCAAGATGCAATTGTGTATGCCTCTGAAAAATTATGTGTTGCTGATTTAATATCATTGAGATGAATCTTCAAGTGTCCCAACTTGTTTTCCTGCAAATATGTGACAAAGGGAAAAAGAGAGTTACAAAACTGACATAAATTGAGAAAAGATGCGTTGTTAAAACTTTTAGAAAAACTATAGATTACATTGAATCGATCTACAATTATACAAGGCAAATGGGTTCCGCTCAGAGTATAGCAACCCATCTCCACCTCACTGCCAACTGATTAAATTGTAGAAGACCTGAGCCTTGCCTTCTGATCGGCATATACTAATTCATATATGTTGTTTGGAACCTCAACAAAAAACGAATATGGTGCCAACCACTGGTTCCCTTTTCCCCTATATATTGTGTGCCCTAATTTTCCATCTAAGATACACAGTTGGGCCTTCACAGACTGTCCAGCCCAACTTGTTTCCCCAAGCCCATAAAACTTTTATAGTTACCCAGTTTGTACATAAGGCCCAAACACATAATTTGATAATCTAAATGGAATCCAAATCATGTGTTTTAGTAAAGTTTAATTGAATTAAAATTTCCACTGCATATAATAGTTGTTATAATAAATTTGCAGGACCCCTACCCTACACCATGACTGCGGGCAGTACAACCTATCCCCCTCACCCCTCTCTTAAACAACCCAATTTTGATACCTAGGGCATGTTTAAGAATACCGGCGTTCTTTAAAAACCAATGATTGAAATTTTCTCTGACAACAGGCGTTCATATGCAACATGAGTTTTTGAAGAACACCAAACCCTTAAATAATTTCTTTTTTGTTTTTCTATTTTCAAACAAAGGGTGAAATCATAATAAAAAAATAATAATACTAGAAACAAACATTCAATGGGTTACGACCAAGTATAAATATAAAAGACCAAAATTAAAATTTAACCACACCTGGTAGTTTACTCTAATAATAATAGAAGTGCTATAAAAATAAAAGATTAATAATTACGTAAGTAAACTCTTAATAAATTAAGCAATTAACAAATAGCATGTCTAAAGAGGTTCTAAGTCAAAAATGGCTAAACATAAAAAAAGTTAACGTTCAAAGTATAAATTATTATTTCCAGCGTTACATACAAAAAAGTGTATAAACAATGCGTCAACCCAACCAGTCCGTCTGATTCACTATGAATGCTAAAGTGTTGGATTTTGGTAATCTCAATTTCATACCCGGTTATAAATTGTCTAATATTTAGTATCGTAGACATATTCGCACACGTATTCATTATCCATCGGCTACGTACAGGTATATCCGCACGTATCGTGTATACCTCGTATGGTCATATGTAGTAAAAAAATTACCTGTTGGGACACCCATTACCCAAAACCCAATCATAAACTCACCAAAACACGACTTAAAGTATCAAAAACTCACACAAAATTCTAACAATTTTTTTTAGTAATTTCAAGTTTGTAACAACTGAAAGATGTTATTTACTATATTTCTTAAAATTATATATCATATTCTGATGCGGTTAATTGGACAGTATCACCTAATACCATACATATCCCAAACCTACAAAAAATAAAAGTGTGTTATCCATCCTGGATGTTTCGGGTTTTTTCATTCATTTAGATTTCTTTTACCATCCTGTTTTGACGTACTTTTAAATAGAATAAGATATAAAAAACAGATTCAAAAGGAAAATTAGTATGCATGAATGATATACACAAAAAAAAAAAGATAATAAAATAGGAAAAAAAAAAAAAAAAGTCTTACAATATTTTCATGACGCAACTGAAGTTCCAATGCTTTCTCAAGTTTAGCCACAATATAGTGCATATCTGGGCGGTGTGCTCGATCCTCATTTAAGCAAGAATATGCTACCTTTGAGTATATGAGGAGTGATTGCGGAGACAATATTTGATTTAATAGATGAGGATGGATTATATCATGCAATGTTCCCTTTTCATAATGATACTTGGCCAACTGAGCTAGAGACATCTCAGCCTCGTTCTGAATTAATGCTTCAAATAAAAGAACACCGAATGAGTAGATGTCCGACTTGTGGGTCACACCTCCTGTCTTTTCAATTGCTGGGTCCACACACCCCATTGTGCCAGTGTGTTCACAAGGGCACACCTGGTCCTTATAGTTTACAGATTGTTTGATGGAAAATTCAAAACCGGATAACTTGGCTTCCCCATTCTCATCCAATAGAATTGTGTCGCTAGTGATGTTACAATGTATGATACCATAATCACATCCCTCGTCGTAATGGAGGTAACTCAATGCCTGAGCCAGACCTACACATATCCTCAATCTTCGCTTCCATGTAAGGTTCGGGCTGTTTATATACTGCCCGAGACTTCCAGTGGCCTCATGCGTGGTTATGATGATCTTTTCATCTTTCTCATCAGAGAACCCAATGATAGAGACCAGATTTGTATGCTTGAAATCAGAAAGCACTGAAATTTCATTTAAGAACTTGAGGTCTCCTTCCGCGTGCTTACAATCAAACCTCCGTGCAGCAATCTTCATCTCCTTTCCAGACCACAAGAGCCGTCCTTTATATGTGGTACTAATTCCATCGTGTTGGATAATGTAATCCTCATGAAAGTTGTTTGTGGCGTTTACTACATCTTCAAGTGGGATTCGTAAGGAAGCGAACATGGTCATTGTTGATGTCATGTTCTGTTATCAAGTATAAATTTGTGTAAAAACAACAGGTTACAAATGAATGAGAAGGTAAGATCTTATAAGATGTAAGAGCAACAACACATAATATATATACGATCTAGCAGCCTCCATCCATGACTTTCTATTTCTTTCAATTTAGTAACCTTAATTAACTAAATAATTATGAATGAATTTTGTGGTACTTACGATGTAAAAGGTTCACATAATATATAAAACTCGGTAAATTTAATACATCTGGTATATATGCATCTTCATACCATAATATTCAAGTATTTTACCATAATGATATAAAAAAAACTAAAACATATATAAAATACAAAAACAATGAACTAAAATATCCGGACAAGTACAATTTTTAATATGTGCGTTGTTCTTGTCGTTAAAAGATTAATAGTATTAGAAATTACCACTGATAAGCTTTTACAATAAACACGAGTTAAAATTATGGTTTATACTAATGTATTTAAAGGAACCTGTTTCATATAATTGAGCAGGGGTGTGCACGCTTCAGTTCGGTTCGGTTTTTGGGCAAAACCAAAACCGAAATGTCGGTTTTTCTGTTTCTTAAACCGTTCGGTGTCGGTTTTTCCACCGGTTCAGTTCGGTTTTTCGGTTATTTCAGTTTTTGAAACAAAATTATGTAAGATTCAAAAAATAAAAAGTATAACTTAAAATTTAAGATTCTTTCTTATATGTTTACATTTAAGTTATTATATTTAACATTTTTAATTAATATTATTCACATAAACCTAACCTTCTAATCTATTTTTATATTTCTTCAAAGTTTTTATTAAGACATTTTTTATAATACTTTGAATATCATTTAATTTTATAATAAATACTTAACATTCAAAAATAAATTAATAATTTCTACGAGCATGGGTTAAACACTTAAACAATTTAAACTTAAACATAAAATTATATGGACTAGGCCTACTATTGTAACTTATCGGTTCCGTTCGGTTTTTCTGGTTTGAAAATGGTTATCCGAAAACTTAACCTTTAGGTTATTAAAAATCCGAAAACCGAACTGTCGGTTTTTGTTTTGGTTTTGTTTTTTTGGTTCGGTTTTCTCGGTTATTTCCGTTACGGTTCGGTTATTTCGGTTTGCTGCTCACCCCTATAATTGAGATAACTTACTTGTAATGCCAATGCTTTCTTAAGTTGCATTAAAACTTCTTTTGTTGTCGGTCTTTCTTCTCTTTCATGATGTAGGCATCGGTAGGCAATCTTTTGGAATGTAGTTAATGATTTTGGCTCCATCTGTTCCCTTATTTGCTGGAACACTACCTCATCTTGCTTTCCTTTATCAAATTTGTTTCTAATGAAATCTGATAGATAGTGACCCTCATGTTTGTGGGTTATAAACGTTGATCTCCCGCACAACATCTCAAATAATACCACACCAAATGAATAAATATCAGATTCTATAGTTAAGAATCCTGATTTTCTGTAACCCGGGTCCAAGTATCCTAGTGTGCCACATGCATGATCGATGACATAGTCTGTTTCATGAGTTAATGGACTTATTAAAGAAAGCCCAAAATCAGCAAGTTTTGCTTTCCAATCATGGTTTAGTAATATGTTATCAGATTTGATGTCTCTATGTATCACCTTTGCTTGTTTTCCACCTCCTTCGTGTAGGAAATCTAACGCCCTTGCAACATCAATGCATATATTAAGTCGTTTCTCCCATGTAAGAGAAGAATCATTCAAATACCTATCAAGACTTCCTCTGGACGCATACTCATAAACAATGACTTTTTCATCATTTTCATCACAGTAGCCTACAAGACCAATCACATTCTCGTGCTTATAATCCAAAAGAATTTGTAGCTCACTCAAGAATTGTTGTTCCCCTTGACCAAACCTCATATCCAATCGCTTTGCAACAATGGTTTTAAATCCATCACCATCTTGAAGATTTCCTTTATAGACTTTACCAAATCCTCCTCCCCCGATCCAATTATCATTATGAAAGTTTTGTGTCGCCTGTTTTATGTCTTCAAGTAACAGTTTGGGGTTGTCCTTGTTGTTTGTCTGTTAAACATTGACACACCAAGTAAAATACATATATTGATAAAAACAAATGAAATAATGATAAAATATAATTTTTTAATATGGTGAGGAAAGGGGAGCTAGGGAAGAGAGGGGATAGGAATTGGTAATTTGGTGATAACATGGAAGGTTTAATTGAACTTTTATCATTTCTGTTATACTTCTATATAAGTATATCAGCAAAGTCCTAAATTGATTGTCTAAAAGGGAGGATTGAGAATCTCTATAATGCCTATAAGGTAAACTTAAGAGGTTGAATGCAATATGTTAGACAATGGAAAGGAGTTTTAGCAGTGTAAACCCTACAGTTTGTGTTTTATTAGTTTGAATCTAACCTCATCAACCAATCCACATTTGTTTTTTTTATATTGTAGACTTATAGTGAATCATCAAACTATTTTACTTATAGGTATCCAAATTATGAAGTTAGAACAATGACTTACTTGAAATAATAATGCTTTCTCAAGTTCCTTGACTACGACTTTCATTGTTGGGCGTTGGTCTTGAGTTTCCGCCACACATTGGTGTGCAATTGTAATAAACGTGTGCAAAGAATCCTTGTTGGGTCCTCTATTTAGAACAAAAGTGTTTTCAGCAATTTCTTCCTTTATTATAGGATCTATCATCTCTTCTAGTGTTCCTGTGCTGAAGCTTTTTCTTGCTATAGGGGCTAGCCCTCTCTCACTCTCCTTAAGGTAAATTGGGTCATAGGCTAATCTCCCACATAGAAATTCAAACAAGACTACTCCGAGACCATAAACATCTGATTCTCTTTTTAGCTTACCAGTATTCTCATATTGTGGATCTCTGTAGCATGTTCTGCCAATACGGTCATTGTTGAGATAGAGAGCTTCGTCTTCTTGATTTGGAGGCAATAATACAGAGTCGCCAAAGTAAACAATCTTTGCCACCCAGTTCTCATCCAATCCAATGGTGTAGCTACATATATCACGATTTATTATCATCTTTTGGTCTTCCATCTGAGAGTGAATATAATGTAACCCGCGTGCAACATCAATGCAGATTTTCAAACGTTTTTCCCAAGTCAAAACACGTTTTTCTTTGAGGTTTCCCAAATACTCACCAAGAAATCCATTAGAAAAATTGCCAATGACAAGGATCATCTCAGAAGCTTCAACACAAAATCCAAGCAGAGTGACTATGTTGGGATGCTTAACTCCACCAGAAAGAATTTCAATTTCTGTAAGAAACTGTTTTTCTCCAGAGTACTCGTGAAGTCTATCAGAAGGATAGCGTTTTATAATTACAGTGTTTTGTCTCTTTGATGAATGATTTTCTTTATCATAATGCTCCAATTCTGCTCGGTAGAATTGAACGCCATTGTCAATTGCAATTTCGTATGTTTCTGAAAAAGCATTGGTAGCTGATAGAATATGAGTGAGAGGAATCTTCAAGTGTTCCAAGTTATTTACCTGATTCAAGTTTGAAAAGAGAGTTATAGGTAGAAGAATCAAGAATGAGAAGGGAATTGTGTGAAAGTTGAAAACAACTGAAAGTAAAATTTGCGTGACTTCTTCTTCCCTTATTTTTCATGTGCCCTAATTGTTCTTTATGACATCAAGGTTGGGTTTTACTAAGGGACAACCCAAGGTTTTTCCCAAGCCCACAAACCATTTATGGTTAGTACTCAGTCAGGATGTGAATAAAGCCCAAATACATAAAGTTATAATTAATTAAACCAAATTAATATAAGGATAGTTTGCTGGATATTACAAGATAATAAGAAATAAAACTAATTCCTATGTGTTAGCTTAATCAAATTAATTTTTTCATTGCTTATAATAGGCCTGATTATAGATTTGCTAAAATTATAAATTGTTGTTGATAATATATATTTCGTCAGTGTTATTAAAGTGAAATAAGTTGTTGGAGTAACTAATTAAGTTAATTGTTAGTAAGAAAGGAGGATTATATATGTCATTGGTGCATTTTAGATACACATTATTTTATATTAGTTATTATATAAATAATATTTGTACAAAATGGATTGTTTTAATCGGTTTTTATATATTTTGTTGGTTGTTGAAATTTTGAGTTAAAATGATACGATTGCATCTTCAAAAAGATTATGCTACCAAGAATGAAGAAAATTATATTGTAAAGAAAAAAAGATAAGGTTAATATAGTTAGATTTAAGGTTATATACATTAATATCATGACCATTATATTTACTTTCTCCAAGCGTATATTGTTTAATTGATACTTTGTTTCATCAGGATATATCACAAACCGAAGAAGGGGAATAAAAGAACTTACTGGGTTTTTGTTTCATTAAGGCAACATCAAGATCAAGAGAAAATAAAAATGTATTGGGCTTTAGTTAATTGGGCTGCTCACAACATGTGGGAACTAAAAGAAGGCACACAAGCGTTGGCAATTTTGGAGGTCGACGGTAGGGGTGAGCATTTTAAACTAACCGACCCGACTCGAGAACCGAACCAACTGAAATACAATACCCGATTTAATACCCTATAGACATGGGTCGGTTCCGGTTATATTGCAATCGGGTTTCTCGGTCCAACTATATATTACTCGACCTGACATATTAAACATCCCCCCCCCCCCCCACTTTGTTGAAGTCGTTGTACACACGCAAATCCCAGCCACAACACGAAGTTCCTGAACACAAGCTAATCACAGCAATAACTTGAAGTTCCTGAACGATCATCAGCCCTGTTTTTGCAAATTTGTTTCTTAAAACTAATCGAACTACTGGTAATGTTATAACTGTTCATGTGTTTTTGTGACCCACTAACAGTTGACCAGAATTAATACCGTATCCTGAATTAATTAAACAGTTCCATTGGTTAGTCTCTATCTAAAACCTGGTTATGTATGAACCGAACCAAATAAAATTCTGATTAAAACATGTTATTACTTTGTTGTATTCAATATTAATCATTGTATTGTTTTAGAATATAATACTAATTTGATTTTGTGTAATGATTTATTTGGGAAACCATGTAAACTTGCAAAAGTGATGAAAATCTTGAAAGATGCAACAACTAATTGAAGATTTATTTAAGAATCATGTTTGTTGATCGAACTCTTATTTTACGTTTGTTATAAATTGCTGATAAGGTTAAGTTATGCTGCTGGGCTTTGGCCCAGTTTAGTTTGTACAATTGTTTCTCGGTCCAGTAGGTTTATATTGGTTCTTAGTAGTTCCCGACCCGATATACTAAAATTATAGGTACCGAACAAATACCCGAATAACTATATTAGGGTCGGTTTCGGGTACTATTCGGTTCGGTTATCGGGTTCCAGTCGGGTCGGACCTATATTTGCTCACCCCTAGTCGACGGTAGCCTCTTAGCTGATTGGGACGTGATCACAATTAGCTAGTGATAGCCATGCGAATTCTTCTTTATTATTATGACCGGCTAATTCTCTTGTAATGACAATTACGTGTAGGATTTGGTTATGCAATTGTATTCAATTTGATTTATTAAATTTGCTAGACATTACCATGTTCTTATTATTTTTACTAGTGAATGATTTGACTATATTTATGTGGCCATGAGTTAGGTGTTTGATGGTGGTGTGCTCAAGTTACCTAAACAGGATCCATGATCCTCCACCATTCTCATTCCAATATAAATAATATGCCAATCTCCTATTTTTGTGGGAGATTTTACAACCAGTTCCTTTAATACAAAGGAATATAAATCGTTTCTATAAATAATACAAATAAATATATTATTACACCCATGCAGTTGACGCGGGAGGAGATTGAAGGCTGAGACTGGATCTGAAGACTTCAAATAAAACACGCGGTAAGTGATACGTGGGCGAAAAACGGTGTTCGTTAATGTTTAAGTTCATGTATTTGCTTAACTTTTAATCTCGAATAGCCTACTTTTAATGGGATTTGTGTTTTGCAGGTCTTACGGAGTTTAAGGAGCTATTTGGGAGCTTTACGGAGCACTGGGAGCAAACGGGATCAACCGGGGATGTGAAATGAACAAAACCAGGTTAATCACGAAGATTGGATGTGTTTTGGGGGATGTTAATGGATTTAAAATGAATATATTGGAAGAAGCATGATAGAGGGCTGAATTACGAGTACGTGGACGAAAACGGTGAGTAAAACGGAGCTATAACTAAGAAGTTATGAAGAAACCAAAAAAATGGGATTTAGAGGCACCGTCGGCGACGCCCTCTGGTTTGTTCCGTCGGCCAGAAACCTTCGTAAACAGCAGATTAAGCCGTCGGGTGAAACTGAGACTTCCAGGGGCCGTCGGGGACACCCTAAATGGCCGTCAGCGACGCCACCTGCATTCTCACTTCGCGAAAAACTTGATTTTGAGTTGGGGGACGGGTTATATCACTTGTTTTGACTCTTTCTTGAGGGGTTACACATTTTGTGAGTTTGAAACACCATCTTGGAGCCAAGAACTCATTCACCTTCATCCACAATAATCACCAATCATCCGAATCATCCCATTAATCCTAACCCTAGTCCACCACCATCTTGATCATTATCCATTGAATCATTCCACCACATCATCCATCAATTTCCTCCATCCAAACCCTAATCATTACCTTCATCCGATTCAAAGCTTCAAGATGCAAGAATTCAAGCTCTCATCCATTGTTGATCGTGTCCCGTTCATCATGAGCGGCTAATTCTCGGAGGTTTCACCCCGGTGTAGGTTTTTGGAAGTTCTTAGGGTTTAAACATTATGTTTAAGATTCGATTTGTGACAAGTTGTGATTTGATTTTGAAACTTATGATAATTGTCTTGCATTTGTATTGTATTCGTGAATTGTCGAATGAAGATTAAATTTGACTTTGCGAAATTTTTATGTGCAATTATGCCTTGTCTAGGTTAGAGTTTACGTGTTCTTGGTAACGAAGTGCATTGCGGTCCGTTGTTTACGACGTTGATAGCTCTTGGCACCTAAGCCTGGTGACACTAAATTTGTTAATCATTTTTGCAATTGAATTGAATCTAAAACGTGTAGAAACCTTAGGACTTCAATTACCGAACCGAGTGTGAACCTTGTTTTCCAAAATATTGCTTTAAAACCATTCATCAAGTTTTCGTGCAATTAGTCAAATCTCTAGTAGTTAAGTAATCGAAACCATCTTGGCGGTTCATTCCTGCACTCTTTCAAACAAACAAATTAATATATTTCTTAGCAAGCTTCATAAATTGTGACAACCGTTCAAAATCAATAAAGTCTATTCGCAAACCACATACTCTTCGTGGTTCGACCCCTTACTACCACTAGCTATTTGTTAAGGGTAATTTGGGCATATAAATCTTATCTTTGACCGGAGCGCGACACTCCGATCAGTAAGCCTTTTGTAAATATGCCAGCAATCTGATATCCTGAGGGAACATGCAAAATGCGAACCTGGCCCTGTTGAACCTGTTCACAAACAAAGTGGATGTCTAGCTCAATGTGTTTGTTTCGTTGGTGTTGGACGGGGTTGCCCGATAAGTAGATTGCGCTGACGTTATCACAATAAATGAGTGTAGCTTGAGTCAACGGTTGATGAAGTTCTAAAAGTAAATTTCACAATTAACATATCTCGGCAACAACATTCGCCACACCCCGGTATTCGGCCTCGGCGCTCGAGCGTGAAATGTTGGGTTGCCACTTAGACGACCACGAAATGAGATTTTCCCCATAGTAAACACAATAACCACTCATCGAACGACACGTGTCGGGGCACCCCGCCCAATCTGCATCAGTATAGGCAAAGAGCTTCGGATCTTTGGCGCAACTGAGCGTTAGACCATAGGTGGCGGTCCCTTTTATGTAGCGAATAATTCGTTTCATAGTAAGTTTGTGCATGCATGTGCATCAAAATTTGTTGTATTGCATAGCTTATGTCCAGGCGGGTAAATATCAAGTATTGCAACACGCCGACTAAGCTTCGGTGAAGAGTTGGATCATGAAAGTCGTCACCAAAAGCACTTAGTTCGGCATTTGTGTCGACTGACGCTGAAATGGGATTACACATATTCATACTGGCCTGTTCAATCAAGAGCATATGTATGTTGAGATAAGAACATTGAACCTTGTTGGCGATAGACTAAAATGACAAGGAAAAAACTGAGTAGTCCTAGATCCTTCATGGCAAACTCACTAGCAAGGTGAGCCATGAGTTGATGTCTTTGATGATCAGATGAGGTGACAAGTAGAATATCATCAGCATATAAAAGCAAAAATGCAACATCCGGCCATGATGGAGAACGAACAAAGACGCGTCGCGTCGTCTTTGCTTAAAGCCCAAGGTGAGAACAAAGTCCATGAAATGTTGATACCAAACACTAGGGGCATGCTTTAACCCGTATAGAGATTTTTTGAGACGACACACGTGATCTGGGAAATCCCGATGACGAACCCCCATAGGTTGGTACATATACACGGTTTCATGCAGTGTACCATGTAAAAAAACATTAGTGACATCCAATTGGTGCACCGACCATGACTTTGACAGTGCGATGGATAACACCGTACGTATAGTAGCCGGTTTAACAACTGGACTAAATGTGTCCCTACAATCAATACATACTTGCTGAAGACGACCATCGCATACTAAATGAGCCTTGTATCGTTCCAAAGTACCATTCGATGTAAACTTATTTTAAAGAGCCACATACTACGAATGATTTCCATCTCTTGTGTACCAGGTACTAGTTCCCATGTCTCGTTTTTAATAAGAGCATGAAATTCGTTTTTCATAGCATCATACCATTCGGGTGTGGACAAGGCATCGGTTGGCCATTTTGGTAAAGGGACAATAGTGGAGGCATGTAGGTTGAGCTTATGTGTATGTTTTACTAAGCCATCCATAGCACGGGTTCGCATTGTGCGAGTGACTTGAGGTGTGGAAGATGTGCCTTAGGTAATAAGGAAAGGGTAGGAGTGGTAGGCTGATAGTGATGAGTGTTGGGCGAGATGGGTGGATCAATTATAGGGTTAATATTATTAGGTGGAGAGGCGGGATGGGCCTGAGTTTGGGTTGGGGAAGCATTGGGCTGGATTGGCAAGGATTGGGCCGAGGCTAGTGTGGTGGGAGGCGTAGTGGGCTGAGGGTTTTGGGCTGGATTATGGGACAGTACCAGTGACCAAAGTTGTGTAGGGAAAGAATCAGTTAGAAAATCATAGTTGGGTGAGGGTTGAACGGTGTTTAAAAAGGGAAACGTGGTTTTGTCAAATGCGATATGTCAGGATATAATTATTTGCCGTGTTTTTAAGTTGAATCATTTATACCCTCGATGAGTATTAGGATACCCGAGGAAGACGCATGGAAAAGAGCGGTGATCAAGTTTATGAATAACGGTGGAGGGGATGAGAGGGTAGCATAAACACCCGAAAACTCGAAGATGTTCATAAAAGGGTGTTCGGTGGTATAAAAGTTCAGCTGAGGTTTTGTCGTTCAAGTGTTTGATTGGCAAGATGTTTAAGAGATATGTATCGGCCTGAAGAGCGTGGTGCCAAAAAGTGTTAGGTAGAGAGGCGTGGGCTAATATCGTACAAACTATGTTATTAATAGTGCGTATTTTCCTTTCGGCCTTTCCATTTTGATAGGAGGTGTGGGGGTAAGAAAGGCGAAATATCGTGCCATTTTGTTGGAAAAATCTTTGAAAGGCCGAGTTGACATATTCTTTGCCATTGTCGCATTGAAACGTCTTTATGGTTCGTTCAAATTGTGTTGCAATTTGTTTATGATATTGTAAAAATATTGTGTATACTTGTAACTTATTTGAAATCGGGTAAGTCCATAAAAAATCTGTTAGAACATCTAAAAATAGTATATAATATCGATGACCATTTGAGCTAAGTATGGGGGAGGTCCACACGTCAATATGAACAATATCAAACGGTTGAAACACACTAGTATAATAAGTAACAAAAGGCAAACGAAAACTTTTACCAACCACACACGATTCACAAATAAGTTTATGCAATTTATCAAAAACATTGGAACTAGAATGTTTTAAAGAGTACACTAAAGTGCACCCCGAATGACCGAGACGTTGATGGCAAAGTTGGGAGGAAATAGCTGCAAAAGTGGATGGTGTGGTTGCAAAAGTGGATGGTGTGGTTGTGGTCCCGTATCCAAGCGTGAGAGGATATAGATCACCACTGCTATTGCATCGTAGGATAGGGATCCGGGTCTTGTAGTCCTGCACAAGAAAACCAAACGGGTCTAATTCAACAGAAACGGAGTTGTCGGTAGTGTACCGACGTACCAAGATTAAGTTTTTAATTAGTTTAGGGGCATACAAAACATCTTTTAGGACAAGGGGTGGGAAGGGTAAAGGGAGGGTTTGTGTGTCATGTCCAATAACCGGTATGGTTGTGCCATTTCCAACAATAATATTATTTGGCATGCTATTATTAAAATTAAAAGACTGGAAATTACCTTGATTGTGGGCCATGTTCCCAGTAGCTCCTGTGTCCATGTCCAACGTTGGGTCGGGCTGATTCAGGGACATGGTATACAACGTCTGTTCGATATATGTAAGAGTATAAGCCGCGTGATGTGCCTGACTGGGCTTGGGCCCAAGTAGCACTTTGCCGCTAATAGTATTTGGGTTTGTAGGCCTTGTTGGAATAGTGGGGTACGGGCAAGGGGGAGGCCCAAGATTGGCATGGGCTTTGTCGTGGGATGGGCCAGTATAGCATGTTGGTCCACTACTTGTAGGAGCTGGGTGCCCAAGGAAATGGAGATGCATTCTTGTTGTTTCCACGCCCACGACCCCAGTCGTCACCACCCCTACCGCATCTGCGGCCCCTGCCACGACCACGTGTTCGGTCGGTGTTTGCGTCCCCGTGATAGGTTCGGTCATCAGAAGGTTGTTGCGGTTGGTTGGATTGAACCCTGGTGCGGCTTGAAGTGGTGTGTAAGGCTGTTCCGGTAGTTTGAGTGGCGGCCAAAGCTTGTTCGGCTTTGCGAGACTCAACGAGCATGATCTTGGAGCGGGCCTTGTAGAAATGGGGAGCGGTTCTTGTTGTTGAAAACTTGTAGCAATGCCTTGGCATTGCTCGTTTAAGCCTGAGATAAGTTGTAGTTCCAAACAATCATTAGCTACCGGCGAACGGACGTTGGCGAGTTGATCGGCTAAGACTTTAAGTTGTTTGCAGTAGGCGGAAACATTAGAAAATCCGTCCAAACGAGTGTTCGAATACTTTTGTAGAAGATGGATTGCCCTTGAACTCTTGCTATCTTGGAAGATGCCTTCGAGTGTCGTCCAAGCTTCATGATCCGTTGTGTTCCGTTGTGCCATAGATCCACTAAAGCACAATAGCGTCCAACCGATCCCAAGAATCATCTTGTTTCGGTTGTTTGTCTTTATCGGCGTCTTTAGAGGATTCGGATGTGGCGACGGGTTTAGGAGCGAGATGGTCTATCACAAGATAGGCCTGACAATGGATATTGAATAGTTCGCTCCATGATTTGTATTGGCTAGATTCCATCTCAAACGTGACAGGGATGAGACTTTTTATGTTGTTTACGGTTGTGACCGGGTGAATCTTAGTATCCATGGGAGATAGATAAGTGGAGACGAAGGACAGGTATTAACAGCAAGGAGAAGATTGGGATCGAAGGGTAGGCAGAAGGTGATTGAGGACGAAGGGTTTACTGGACTCTTGATACCATGTTTGACGGTGGTGTGCACATGTTACGTAAACAGGATCCTTGATCCTCCACCATTTTCATCCCAATATAAATAATATGCCAATCTCCTATTTTTGTGGGAGATTTTACAACCAATTTCCTTAACACAAAGGAATATAGATCGTTTCTATAAATAATACAAATACATATATTATTATCAAGGTTTAAAAACGACTTTTCTTCTATCACTTTACAAGCATAGTCTACAGTTGGTTTTCATAATCATTAATAAGCATGATACTTTGCTAAACTAGGGGGTTGGTAATTGTTTAGATGTCTTAAAATTGCCCTTTGATCTCAACATTGAACCAACTATGTCTATGTAGTTTGTTAACAAAGTGAATTAAGCTAGGTTATACACACTGCTGCCAAATTTGAACTTGAATGTGATAAATTTTTTTCCTCATCTCATCTTTTCATTTGTCTTTATTGAGTAATTTCAATTTAGGTTAACATAAATTTAATTCAAACCAATCAAATCAAATCGTGATACTTACCACATGCTCCTTGGATACGTACCCTATTTACTCTAGCTATCTAAGTTAATTAGGTTTTTGTATTAACTTGAATGACGGTCTATGTTAATCTTTTTGTAATTTAGATGAAATCAAATAAAAAGCAGTAAAAGAGAAGTTGAAGAAATATATATTGTAACACTTGAAATTATAGAACATATATAATTGCATGATTCATAAATTAGTTGAAAATTTGAGATGTTGTTGTGAATAATTAGATGTTAATAAGGAACAAGCATGAATATTGTAAATCAATAAGTTAATGAGAATAAGGAAACTTACGCGCCGATCTAATATACGTGTCAACGCACAAAGTTTTGAAATAAATCCATTTCATAGTTAGAGTCACTTGTAGATTTTCTTGAACACGTTATTGGATTTTTGTGACATTAGGAGCTGTAGAAACTTATTCGGGTATGGATGTTTGTACTTTTTTCGGTGTTATCTTTATTCTTTTCTTTAGATATTATGTTGCTTTTGAAATTTGTTATGGTCTCTTCCTTTTGTTTGAGCCAAATTGTTATTTGATATTGAACAACTGAATAAATTATTGAAAAATATATATTGTTTTTAAGATATGCTTTTAGAAACTTTATAAGACGCTATCATTTGACTTCCTTTCACACAAGATCATTATGCGTGGTGAATTGGCGTGGGGTTAAATTTTATCATAGGAGATAGGGTGATTGAAACTAGACTTAGAAGAGAAACTCATGTTATAGTAAATCAATTTGGTTTCATGCCAGGGCGGTCAACTATAGAAACGATACATATTCTAAGGAGATTGATAGAAAAATATAGAGAAAAAATCGAGATCTACATATGGTGTTCTTGATTTTGAAAAGGCATATGACAGTGTACAACGTAGATTGATATGAGACAGTTTAGAGGATAGAGGGGTACCTAGTAAGTATATAGACTTAATTAAGGATATGTATGTTAAGACTAAAACTAGTGTTCATGCATCGGTAGGGGATCTGTGGAAGTAGGGCTCCACCAAGGGTCAGTGTTGAGTCCTTTTCTATTTGCGATTGTCCTAGATGAGTTGTCGAAATCGATTATAGGAGTCAGTTCCATGGTGCTTGCTTTTTGCAGATGATATTGTGTTGATTGAAGAAAGTAAACAGAGCTTGAATGCGAGGTTAGAATAATGACGTGTAGCCTTAGAATGAAAAGGTTTGAGGAAAAGTTGCTCTAAGACTGAGTACCTTTACTGTGATTTTAGTGGAGCAGGCAATGAGCACGACACTCTGATTACCATTGAGGGCCAGGTGGTTCCACAAGCAACTAAGTTCAAGTATTTAGGATTGTTTGTTCAGAGTAATGGAGAGATAGACATTGACGTAGCTCACCGTATCCAGGTTGGATGGTGTAGGTGGAGAGCAGCCATAGGGGTATTGTGCGACAAGAAGTTCCCTGATAAATTAGAAATGGAAATTTTATAGGGTTGCAATTAGACACGGAACAGATTGTTAGGCCATCAAGAAAATTCATGCACGAAAGCTAGAGGTAGGAGAGATGAGGATGCTAAGATGGATGTGTGGGCACACATGGTTGGACAAGATAAGAAATGAGTTTCTTAGGGAAAGATTAGGAGTTGTTAGTATTTCAGACAAGATTTGGGATGGGAGATTGAGATGGTTTGGGCATGTCAGGAGGAGGCAAACGACAGACACGATTAGAATAGTTGAAACACTCACTATAGAGGGTAGGAGGAGTAGAAGCAGGCCGAAAATGACATGGGATGAGCGGATTAGACAAGATTTGCTAGATTTGCACCTCTTTGAGAACATGGTCGAGGACAAAACTTCGTGGAGACGTAGGATTAAGGTTAAGGAATTTTAGGAGTTTAGCCTGGTTTTGGTTTAGGTTCTTGTCTTATGAGTTTATTTTTTTAGTTTCTATGAGGTGCAATATAGCTTTTTATAGGTATTCACTTGTGTCGTAGTTTTAATAACAAATAGTTATTTATTTATGCGTCTATTTTTATTATTTTTATTTCTACCTTTTTAGTACTTGTGTGCTTATGTATGTTTTTCCAGAAGCTTATGTCTCTCGCTGGAAGCTATCCCCTGTGATAATAAAGCTTGCCTACATCCTACCCTCCCTATACTCTATCAATAGCTTTGCTATAGGTGGGATTATAGTGGGTATGGTTGTTTTAGATAGGAATACAAAGTTAACTCCTTGTTGAGTCATCATGGGCATTTTGTTGCGGCACCAAGTTAACTCCTTGGTGAATATTATTTCAAAATTTTCCTGTTCTCTCCTATTAAATAATAATGCTAAACCCTAATTTCCTGGTTCTCTCTTATTTATTTAATATATATTTTCTCAATTATTTCCTTTATTTTTCTGCTTATGTAAAACTATTTAATATTTCATTAACCTAAGTCTTTGTAATACACGGGTTTCTAACTTAGTTTATAATAAGTTAGTAACTCTATTGTTCCATATTTGGTAAAAGACAAACGTGATTGTTCCAGATATATCATATTCAAATTTTATCTAATTTATTTCAGTTTATTGATTTCATTTCTTTTATAAACATTTTACTAACAAAAACAATGAAGTAAAAAGGAATAAGGAAAGTCTTATTCTCTTACAGGAATTTCATGCCTTGCTTTCTCAAGTCTGTCGAAATCAACTTGATCCTTACCCAATTGTTGTATTTGCTCCTTCTTTAAGACATTATATCAGAGAGAAAATAAGTTAGTGCTGAAAACTATAAATTTGTATTCAAAACTAAAACTATTTAAGTAACAAACTATAAAACAATGAAGAAATTAATAATATAATAGATGATAAGATGCTGACAAAATTGATGTTCAAAGATAATAATTAAAAGAGTAAATTACGTTTTGGCCCCTGTGGTTATATCAGTTTTACTATTTTGGCCCAAAATAAGAATTTTTAACAGATCAGCCCCCATGGTCCCATTATCTAACCGTTTTGGCCCCTAAGTCTAACCAAACCCTAACCCTGGTTAATTTCTTGGTCACATGGGTTGCACATGATGTCTAAAAAGGTCATTTCCCCTCCTCCTTTCAATTACTTTATAAACATCATCATCATCGCCAGATCTTCATCATCATCATCATCATCATCATCCCCAGATCTTCATCATCTTCAACACCTCTGAAACCCTAATTACAAACCTAACACACTACAACTCACCTTCACCAAACCAGCACATTCACATCAAACAAAAAGTACCCATCTTACAAATCCCTTTTAAATCCACTTTTCAAACCCAATCAATACTCAAATCAAAATCCCCCACAAATCAGAAACGCTCACTGTCGAGCCTAATCGGAAACACCTGCCGTCATTGTACACACTCCCCACCAAACTCAAATCAAAATCCAAAAATATCAAAACCTGAGTGATACCCGATTCGATCAAACCCACAATCAAAAACCCCCCAAGTTGTTTAAGAAAAAATAGAGGCCACAATACCCACTGATCAAAAACCCCACCACCGTCTGTCTCCCTCTCGCTTGAACCGACAACCCGACGACACCACCACGCCACCGCCGCCGCTGATTTTGCAGAAACTCAGGTCTGCTGTGGGTGGTTGTGGCCGACCGGTGACCTCCGCCATCTCCGTCTCTCTCACTCTCGTCCTCTCTATCTCTGTTTCCCCTCTTCCTCTCTCCGTCTCTCTGTCCCGTCTTTCTGTCTAGTCGTCGTGCCGGCTGTGATGAAGAAAAGAGTTGGGAGTGAGCTGGGTGATTGTTTGAGTTGATGAATCCTTGCTGAGAGGAGGGTGTGACCGTATGTGAACATATGAGGATTAGGGTTTGCAGAGAATTTTGGGAGGGAAAGAAGAAAGAGCAGTGTTGTGTGCGTGTGTTGGTCTGAGGTTTCAAATGAAGATAATTAGGTTTACCTGAGAAAATTAGGGATGAATGGAAGAAATTTGGAGCATTTGGATGGATGAGTATTTGTATGTATATATATAAAAAAAGGGGATAATTGTGGTGGTGAAGATCTGGGATGATGATGGTTGAAGATGATGATGAAGATCTGGGTTTTATTCATAAAAGGGGAGGGAAATTACAATTTTACCCATCATGTGCTACCCATGTGACCAATTAATTAACCAGAGTTAGGGTTTGGTTAGACTTAGGGGCCAAAACGGTTAGATAATGGGATCATGGGGGCTGATCTGTTAAAAATTCTTATTTTAGGCCAAAATAGTAAAACTGATATAACCACAGGGGCCAAAAACGTAATTTACTCTAATTAAAACCATCAAATAAATTTAACAATTAACTACACGTCAAATATGGTACAAAAATAATGAGTAGGAACAAGAAAACTAACAAATGATAGAAACAATATCATATGCCTAAATGAAATATATACTTTAGTTCAAAACTCAAAACTTTTAAATTTATTACTTGTGGTTTTAATTTTATTGTCAGTTTCATCCAAAATGAATTGATTTATTTAGCAAACATGTTTGCTTTACGGATCCTAAGGAAAACAATAAAAACATTGCTTGTTTGACTTAAGTTGACCAACATTATCTATTTATTTGCATATATATCTTAAAACAAGTTGCTGGCAGTGTTCTCTACTAAGGGAAAGCCACGTTTCAGATAAACTACCTTTCAAGAATTTAAGAGACACCCATCTTAATCCACATATTGTACTGCCTCTATAAATAAAGAATAAAAATTTCTGAAAATTGTTATCAGTAATACTTTAAATAAACAATAGTATTTGGCAAAACGGAGATAGCAATAGTTACGATCACTTTCAAATCATTTTTTCCGGTGTGACGGCTTGTCAGGCATATAACTTTATTTTTTTACTATTTACATAAGGGTTAATGGGGTTGATTAGAAGAAATATTTTGGACTTTTAAATTTTATTTTATAAACTGTTACTAAATTGCAAAGTTTATTGCTTTTTATAGTGAGTATGGAAATACCATTATTTTTTTAGTCAAACATGGGTTAACATAATTTTTAAATATATCATATAATACTAAATATAAATAGATGAATAACACCATTTTGGGTATGTTTGGCAAAAGTAGCTAGTGGCTGTTGGCTGCAAGCTGGTAGCTGTAGCCTTTTAGATATATTTGGTGTTTGGTAGAGTAGCTTGAGCTTTTAATAAAATATATAAAATGTATAAAATAACTAAAATGGACATAACTAAAAATTTAAAAAAATTGTGCATTAAAAAGTTAATTATCTTTAGGGTTAAAATAATCATTTTTTTCCTAAAAGCTTGTAGCTCCTTCTAAACGCTACTGATAGGAGCGTTCAACCAAAAGCTTTAAGCTCCTTCAACCAAACAAGACTTTTTATTAAGTATGAGTTTTTTCTTAAAAGCTTAAAGCTAGAAGCTCCTAAAAGCTCCATGCCAAATATACCCTTTTACTATTATATAAAAGATATATTTATCTATAACATAATAGAAAATTTTGAAACCCAGGTTTTGAAATTATAAATGAAGTGTGTACAATAAACTAACCTTTAAACTAAAATTGAAATCAATATACAAACTTATGATCAAATAAGTATAATTTTCAAAGTGAAGGGTAATTTTTATATACACATACTCAATAACTTGAAATCAATTTCTAGAACCAAACTCGTCTGTACATGTGAAGTCATAAACTACGAATTGACATAATAAAACAAAATCATGATTTATCTAGTTGCAATGTTATTTTCTTAAAATATTCAATTGTTTACAAGTTAGTTTATTAATTATTTTCTTAAAACTAAGTCGTCTTAAAACAACCAACCTATAAATATATGTTTATTGGTTGATAAATGTTAAAATGAGAAAACACTAAACATAGCATAAAATTAGTTTAAGTATTAAGAATTAATAGATGAACCATGTTTCAAATACATAGGTTTTAAAAGCCAGCGTGTAACCCTATTTAAAAGAAGCTTGGGCGAGCATCTAGTAAGGTGAGTTCCTCTAAACATTTTCAAAACCAGATATGTGAATTTAAACAATAATGTTTTATACTGAATTTATATCTTGAAATATATTATCAATGTGTTAGATAAAAGTTTAATGTTTTGCAAATTCCCAGATAATAAAGCGTATATATACATATAATTAGCACTTATTATATTCCGAGGTTGGACGGAATTTATTATGGGTTTGATTCCCAAGGGAACTTGTCCCCAGATGTTGGTCAACGTAGTTGTCCGGTTGTAGAAGTTCCCGGCTACATATATATACGTCTTAAATCTCCAGGTGCTATGTGTGCTTTGGAGTATCCTAGTTGTGGTTAGTGGGCGAAGGGAAAGAATTTGTGGTTGCGTATAATTATTATTTGCCTTGATAGTATTTCAGCATAATATTTAATATGTTTTGAACCTTGTCTGTTTATGAACTTACTGGACCTCATTTTAATTTTTGAGTAAACTTCTGTTTTGCTTCCTATGGTTTGGTCAATTTAACGGTTTTGCCCTAAACCTTTAAAAATAGCCATTTTACTCCCTGATCTATGAAGTTTCTCTCTATTTCACTCCACGTCCCTAACGCCATCCAAATCAACTGTTAAATCCTGGACGCATGCCCCTCACATGAGGGGCATTTTAGTCTTTTCCATTCCCATATAATTTTAACATCTTTTTTATTTATAAGAAAAATAAAAATAAAAGAGTATTTATTAACATAATTATCATATGTATTCACCATCTTCTTCACCCACTTTATCATCTGTATACTGTATTCACCATTTTCTTCTCCGGCAAGTGCCTCGTCGGCAATCATCACCACCGCCAACTCTTCTTCTGCCGCCATCAATCATCACCACCGCCAAGAATCACTTCCCTAGCCCCAAAACACCGGAATCATCATCACCACCCCACCTACATCTCCCGCTATCACCATCCCACCCACTACACCTGCTCTCTTTCTCCCTCTCTCTCTCCAAGTCAACCACCTTTTCATCAAAAGGTTTCACCTTTTAAAACAAACCCTAGAATCAAACCCTAACTCGTATCATCAAAACCCCCAAATTTCAAAATCCCCATATTTCAAACTCCTATTTCTCTCTCATTCTTTGTTTAATTCAGAAAATACCAACAAAATATGTATACAGAAAGAGAGAAAGGGACCGAATAAGAGAAATATGAGAGACAGAGAGAGAGGAACACGGAATGGTGGTGACGGTGGAGTCTGTTGATGATGGTGACGGTGAATTCCGTTGAAATCTGGTTTTAGATCTGCATTTAAAAGATTTTCAAGCAGTTAAGGAGACCGCCGGAGCGTGTGAGGGTGGTGCAAGATAGTGGCGGTCAGGTGGACGTGTTGGTCGGGTGGGGTTGTTTCAAGGTGGTTCTCGGGTGGGGCTGATACAGCGTGATGGTAGTGGTGGTCAATGGAAATGGTGGAGGGTGGTGGTGGTGGTGGTAGTTGTCGGGTGGAGGTGGAAGGGGGTGGTGGTTGTTGTTCGGTGGGTTGGATGATGTCTGATGGTGTGGGTGTAGGTTGTTACAGTACAAGGAGAGATACAGGGATGGAATGGAAGGGGATAATTTCTTTTGTTATATACATATAATTAATAATAAAATAAGGGAGGATGGGAAAAGACTAAAATGCCCCTCATGTGAGGGGCATGTGACCAGGATTTAACAGTTGATTTGGATGGTGTTAGGGGCGGGGAGTGAAATAGATATAAGTTTCATAGATTAGGGAGTAAAATGGTTATTTTTAAAGGTTTGGGGCAAAACCGTTAAAGTGACCAAACCACATGGAGCAAAATGGAAGTTCACTCTTAATTTTTTTAAACATACATCTTAGAGGGAAAAGTAGTTGAAGCTTGGAAGTTTGATAATAGGACGTTGAGAGGCAACTTATAGAGAATATAAGGTCAAGAAGGAAGAAAGTTCATACGGAAGCTATATATATATATATATATATATATATATATATATATATATATATATATATATATATATATATATAAGTGTAGGGGAAGGTTCATTTGAGAATAAAATTTAATTGAGAAGAAAAAGAAAAAAGGGTAATTTTGTAAAACATTAAATAGTTTTTTCACTTATCTCATTTATTATCATTTTTGACTAATTATTTAGTCATAAAGACTATTATCCTCCACACTAACTTTTTTTGCTTACACACATCAAAAGTTATCCTACATATTTTGAAATTCATCCTACTCGTTGAAATTTATCCTACACAACTCGTAATTTATCATACACTTCAAAATTATTATTTCTTTTTGAAAAAAATATATATTTTGAAGATAAGTTACAAAAAAATTAATTTATTAGAGCATTCACATCCAAAGAACAAAATTGTGAGTGTGGAGTTTTTAAAATATAAAGAGTATAAAAAATGGTTGTGAGTTGAGGAGAGAGAATATGTTACTGTTCATCTGTATATTTGGGGGGACACTGTTCACCCACTATAAATTTTCAATATATATTTAAAGTGGTTGTGAGTGAAGGAGAGAGAAAAATGTAATGATAAAGGTATAAAAATATTATTTAATTGAAAAGGAGAGAGAAAAAGTATTTGTTTTTAGTGGAAATATATTGATATAGGAGTTGTTTTTTAGTGGAATGTATGTATAATTTTTGGGGACTGGATGTGAATGCTCTTAGCTATTAAAGATAGGGCTGTTCAATTCGCTTGTCGCTCGCCGCTCACTCGACGCTCTTTTGGAAACTGCTCGGAAAATGCTCGTTCGATTTGACGCTCGGTTGTAAACGAGCCGCTCTGCTCGGTTCGGTTTGTAAACGAGCCAAGCATGAGCAAAGGTCCGCTCGGCTCGGTTCGGCTCGAATTATTATTTTAATTAGTATACATATACATATACCTATACACATACATATATAAACATGTATATACACAAATATAAATTATACATTATACTCACACACCTATATATATACACACTCACACATACATATATACTTAAATATAAATTAAATTTATAGTTTTATATATACCACTCTATTAGATTTTGATCAACGATATACACATTTACAACTATATCTATAGTTACTAGCCCAACCACGCCAATAAAAAATTAATATTAAAACTAAAAGTTAAACCCTAAACCGATAAAAGATAGTTTGTTCATCGCCTCAATGTTTCATTTCGTTACCCTAAGTCGATCGTCTCCTGCTCTCAACGTAATTGTTTGTACAATATGATCATCACCTCGTTGGCCACAACATTGTTATTAATAAGAAAAATATTGTGCCATTAAATGTGCATATTTTTAAAGACATAAAAACTTGAGACCCAACATCGTCACTATCTCTCTTAGCAAATTTAAATCGGGCGACACGGTTGTCCAAATCGCTCGAATTTCGCTCGGCGCTCGCTCGGAATTTTTATTGCTCGAAAAATGCTCGATTGATTTGAGGCTCGGTTTTAAATGAGCCGCTCAGCTCGGTTCGGTTTGTAAACGAGCCAAGCACGAGCAAAGGTCCGCTCGGTTCGGCACGGCTCGTGAACAGCCCTAATTAAAGAGGAAGACTACAAATTAATGACCTATGTAGATTTACCAATGTACCCTTATAGTAACATTAAATATTTATATTAAATGAAGTAAAATAAAGCGTTCTTATTGGTTTAAATTTGTTCTTTTTTCTTCTTACAAAAAATTTCTTCTCATTTGAACTCTCCACTATAAGTGTATCATATTAAGTAGAATGTGTCTACATATCTAGTCTAGGCTTGTACATCAATACCCTAAGCCAAGTAAATAAATAAAGTTTATTTCTGCTCTGCATATCGTGTATCAATCAGTCATGGTAACCCAGTTTGGGCGGGGTGTGACCTATTAAGCCTAGTGTAATACATGAGATAAAAGAAGACAGTTTTTTCTCGTTGTATGTATGGCTATGACAATAAATAAAAATTGACTTGGTTTCTAATTAAAATAATCAGTGTTTTTACATGGTCTGTACGTAGAGTAAAAAGTAGAGATATATTAAATTGTTAAATTCTGTTAAAGATTATATTTTGAGTAGGACCTCCAAGGTTGTCTACAAACAAGTTTTTAGAGATTTGTAATTTGTATTTGTTCAATAGATTTATAAATTGTAAATGTAACAATGATTTTTAATTTATTTATTATTACATGTAATGTAATATATGTAATTAGTTATTACAAATGTTTTTAGTTGCCTATTTTTTTACCCAACTCGTGTTTGAGAACACATGCCACTCTCGCCCTTATTTTTTTTGTCTTTCTTTCCTATTAAATAATAGTATTAAACCTTAATTTTTCAGGTCTCTCTTTTATTTACTTAATATTTATTTTCTCAACTATTTATTTTATTTTAAGGTTTATTAATAACTATTTAATATTTCATTAAGGAGCTGTTTGACAACATCTGAATGGTTAAGTGTTGAACCAATAAGAAGTCTGAACCATCAAGTGTTGAACCAGTAAGAGGTCTGATTCATTAAGAGTCTATTAAGAGCCTGTATAATGCTTAACCGTTCAGAGGCAAATGTCTGACCCATTCAGATTAGAGGTCTTAACCATTCAGGCTCTGTATAATGCTTAACCATTCAGAGGCAAATGTCTGAACCATTCAGACATCTGCTCGTGAAACAAACAGTCTGAACCATTAAGTGCTCAACCAGCAAGAGGTTAAGAGCCTCATTAAGAGGTAAACAAACAGCCCCTAACTCAACCCTCTATAATACACGAGTTTCTAACTCAGTTTATAATAATTGAGTATCTCTATTGTTCATTTGGTAAATGATAAACGTGATTGTTCCAAATTTATCATATTCAAATTTTATCTAACGTATTTCAATTTATAGATTTGATATTTTATAAACATTTCACTAACAAAAAAATAAGTAAAAAAATAGGAAGGTCTTAGTGTCTTACAGGAATTTCCTGCCTTGCTTTCTCAAGTTTGTCGACAACTTGATCCTTACCCAATTGTTGTACTTGATCCTCCTTTAAGACATCATTCAGAGAAAAATAAGTTACTGCTTAGAACTATGTAACAAGTAACAAACTATAAAACAATGAATAAATTGATAATATAATAAATCATAAGATGTTGACGCAATTGGTGTTCAAAGATAATAGTTAAAACCATCAAATGAATTTAACAGTAAATTACACGTCAAATTTGATAGAAAAATAATGAGTACGGAAATTAAGAGATGATAGAAACAATATCATATGCCTTGTCTAATTAAAATGATATGCATATAGATTCTATCAGAGAAGTTGGACGTTTCATTTGTAGCTTGTATACACGAAAAGGATTGGTGGCGAGAATTCATCCAAGATATGGGTGTAAAATGAATATTAGTAGTTTTTTTTTTACGGAAAATGTATATAATGTTACTAGATTATAGAACTGTGTAATACACGGATTCAAAGATAGAATTATGTAATTTTATAATAAGGTGTACACAAATTTACATAAGACCGTGAGGTATGGGGCGGGGGTTTGGGCGTGGGTTGGGTGAAAACGCCCATGCCACCACCCCGGGTGGGCTTGGGTTTGGGCGTGGCCCTTGGGGCATGGCTTTCAAGCCGGGCGTGGGGCGGTCTGGCGAAGCGGACATGGCTGAATCTTATTGGCTCACCCGCCACGTCATCAAGCGGTTTTAAAATTTTGAATTTTAAAATTCAAACAGCCCCCCCAAACGGTCCCCCCAGTTTTAAAATTACTACGAAGCCATTCCCGGTGGCGAGTTAAGCCACGAGGACCGGGTGGCGGTGGCTAACATAGAGTTTCGAGGCAAGGAAAAAAAGGCGTTCGACAAGATCGACCTTTTTGAAATTTTTTTAACGCTTTAGGTTTGTTATTTTGTAATTTTTAGGATTATGTAATGTTTTAAATTTTAATGAAGTTGTAGGTTTTTTTATAATTGTTGTGTGATTTTTTATAAATTTTTTTGTTTTTTTTTAATTACTCTGCCACGCGGTGCACCCAACCCACGCCCCGCCATACCCCGCGGACACGTAACCAGGAGGTGGGGGGGGGGCTCCCATTCCACGTGTCACCAAATGCCCCAACCAACGCCCAACCCCCGCCCCACCATACCCCACGGTCTAAGTAAATTATTTTTATGACATACTTCAAACTACAGTGATTTAAATTACATATTTAAATCTATACATATATTCTCATGCTTATTCCATGAAATTCTAGACCGTTAATAATTCTAAGATGATTAATCGTAAACATAAGAATTAAAATAAATTTCTTATCTAAGTGATTTAAACCTCTAAATAAATATTACCTTTGATTAATATTGTTAAATGATTGGATAATCTTATGAAAATTAGAATTCATAAGATATACATTTAATTATGATGATAAATAAAATTATATATTTATTTAGGTGATTTTTTTCTATATCTTAAGTTTTGAAAGATTATTAATGGTTATGATGCATAATTCTTTTATATATATATATATATATATATATATAGGATAATATGATAAATAAGATTATATATTTATATAGATAAATAAACTAAAAATCTTAAGATTTTGAATTAAGAAAAAAAGTGAATTGAGATTGTGATTGATCCATGAGAAGCTCATAAATATATAATCTTATTGAAATTGAAAGTTGTTACATAGATGAAAAACCCCTTAATTTTAATGAAAAATGAATGTTAAGTGACTTGATTGGAACACTTTTGAATCTTGAATTACCTAATTGAAAAACTTTTAAAACTTAGTTACTATTTTACAAATGGGTTATTGGATTTTAATAATTCTAAGTTTCACCAGTTGGCCGATAATAATCCCAACTTTAAAAATTCCCTCCAATAATCCCAACCTGTAAAAGTTTGGCCGCCATTGATCATTTTCTCATCTATGTAAGTGCTATCTTTATTTTTTATATCACATGATTCTCATGGATTCATGTGGTATTTTTTGATGTTTTTTATTTTAACATTTACGGTTCAGACATTGAAGAAGGGGGTGAGACAGTTTTCCATTCTCCAAAGTCTCAGACTCATAGCGATTAAATTATTCATGTGGTAAGGTCTCTTTGTTTTGAAATACTTGTTAGGATCGCTTGGATTGAATACACACACGAAACTGAACAAACACGAAAGCAATAAATGACACGAAGATTTAAAGTGGTTCAGTCAGCTCTTGGCGGGAGGATTGTTCTTCTGCCTGGGGACGGGCTTTACCGGTGTTGGGTCTCAGAGACCATGTTGTTTGCACCTACGTCTTGACTGCCGCCATGACATCGTCCCATTTTTCTAGGAAGCCATCCTTGCCCGATATTGTCAAAATCATTTCGTCGTGTTTGACTGCTCGGACGAAATGACTGCGGGCCAGTTGGCCCGCTACCCCGCCGATTTCGAGGCATTATTTGTTGTAGCGGGTAACAAAGGCTGCAAGCCTTCGTTCTCCTCGCGCCAGATGGTAATAACGTCTACCGGGTCGCGCTTGTGACGTCTTTGCTGGCTGAAATGGGGAAGAAAATTTTCTTATAGGTCCTCAAATGAGGCCAGTGATCCCACTCGCAAAGAATCAAACCAGGCACTCGCGAGTCCGGTGAGGGTCTGGGCAAAGAAATGGCACCAGACAGGTTCTGACCAACTGCCGATGACCCCAGCGCCAGTAAAAACATTCATATGGTCGTCAGAATCTGACGAACTATTGTATTTGCCCACGGTGAGCGGGAGTTTGCTTCTAATGAGTGGGGTCAAGACAATCTTCTTTATGAACTTGTAGCTGCCAGTGATGAACTTCGGCCGGTAGGCTGAACCCTAATCGTGCTTTGCGACGCGATCGTATGTTGTGCGAGGTTGTGCGGGGGTATAGTAATTGTAGTCCCCAGACTGGCTGTAAGCCGACTGAGAGTCCCCGCTGTATGTGTGGTCGTCTGGGTCGGTTCGGTCGTATCCCTTGTAGTTGGGATGCGGCCCCAGACGGCTATGTATACCGGACCCTTGGCGAGCAACTGATTCTCGCCTATATTCTCCGTGCGAGCCCAGGCGGTCGCGCACCGGTGCTCTGGCTCGGGACCCGTAAGTTGAATCGTCTTTATTGAGCGTATGAACACTTACGTAGTTAGGTCCATACGATCCGCGCCTATCCCAGGATGCGGGATGTGTTAGTGCCCGGTACTCGTATTGTAAAACACGAGCCGCGGGTGTATATGGCGCTGGTGTGGGCCCTCCGGGTGCTTGCGTACTTGCGCAAGCTCGTGTGTAGGCTGTATTTAGAGCAGCCTATTGTTGCAAGAACTAGGTGTGAAGATCCACTCCTGGTGGCAATACTGAAGCGTACTGCGAAAAGTCCGGCACGAACACGTGGGGAGTGCCCCCTCGTGCGGACGTGCCGATATGGCCTATTGGTTGGACAGGGGGAGTGTTCCCCGTTTGTCCTGCGTTTGTTGGGGTAATGTTTTCCCCCGCAGCATGATTTTGATGATTATACATGATCTTTAAGAAAGAAAGAGATGCAAAAAGGTGCTAAGAGTAGCGGTGGGCGCCAATGATGAAACACTGGTTAACCGGGGAGGTAGGGGTGTGCATGGGTCGGTTTGGTTCGGTTTTTACTATTAACCATAACCATAACCGCTAGTTCGGTTATGGAGTTTTGGTAACCATAACCGTAACCAAACTTCGGTTACGGTTAATCGGTTATGAAGTCGGTTATGGTTCGGTTTTGGTTAATTTCGGTTAAGTAATCAAGCAAGGTTTGAAAAAATAGGGTTGTGCACGATTTGAACTTAGTTTGAGCCTATTTTAGAAGATAACGAAGACTAAACTTTTTGGTTAAACTACCGATTTGGGGTTCTTTCTAATAAGGTAATTCTCAAACAAAACAAAAAATTATGGCCATAACACCTTAGTTCTTTATCAAAATAAATGACATCTACATCAAGATCATTTTGTTACTAACATACTTTTCTCTTAGTAAAAACCCTCTATATGGTTTTGTAAAACACAAATCCATTATATAAAATTAACATTACAAGTTCGGTTCGGTTTCGGTTATATCGGTTAACCAAAGCTTCATAAACATAACCATAACCGATTGAGCGGTTATACAAAGTTTCATAACCATAACCATTAGTTATATTGGTTATCGGTTATTAGTGGTTCGGTTATGTCGGTTATGGTTCGGTTATCGGTTATGGTGGTTAATTTGCTCACCCCTACGGGGAGGTTAATTCACTAGTCTCGTCAAGTAGGGTTAACGCGTTCTTTCCAAGGATCGGCGTCCGGATCATACACTGACCTGTCTCCTGTACAAGGAAACACACCGTGACTCGTAACAAGGAGGATGGGGTGGGGGTGCTCCTTGTTACCACTATCCGACGTGAGAATCAGTATTTGCTTGAGAGCAAAGTGTGTGATAGTAGTAAGTGTGAGAGAGAGCAGATAAGCGATACCTCAAACCTGGTCCGGGATGGGTATATACAGCCGAATAGTGCAGGAGGGTAATTGAGTGGCCAGACCGACAGCCTGCAGCCCCTTGCAGGTGTGTCAGGCGCGTAGGTGACGGAGGTGATGTCACGTCCTGCTGTGGCTGTCAGTCTGTTCACCTGCGTTGCATACATATGGGCTATGCAGGTGACTGCTGTCAGTGCCACCTGCTGTTTTGGACACTTAAGTCAAAGTGTCAGTCCCATTTGCGTCGTCAATTGGATGCGGTGCTGGCCGCATCCCTATCGTGCGATTACCGCGGTTATTTCCGGGTCCCTCGTTTTGATGAAAGTATCTATAGGATGCGGTGCTGAGCCGCATCGCTATGTGCGGTAACTGCGGTTGTTATCGCATCCCTTGTCGTGACGAAAACAGCTGTTTCCATACACAAGGTAAGTCTTCTCATCACTAGACCGATTGGAACATGATGAAACAGTTAACTGCGTTCGCGCATGCCCGCACAGACACAGATAAGTCCTTGTTGATGGGGAGTATTTGATCAGGGTGATAGTCACTCGCGTCCGCTTTGGTGCGAGATCTGAGACCATACCCCTTCATTCTCCACGCTTCCACCTGCACCATTTCCCCTTTTATTTCTTTTGCAAGTTGTAGCGTATTACACACACATTAGGGTTTCTTCTTGGATCTCTTTCTGCTACGCCTCCCACGACCATTGAATCTGATGTGTTCTTCGTCAAAAAGGTTAATCTCTCATCTCATCCTCTCTAATCGGGTACACCATTCCCAACCTTCTAGCAGGTAAGATTTCATCTTTATATCTCTAAAGATGTTAGATTTCATTTATTAAACCCTAATCTCTCATCCTCTCTAATCGCCTACATCATCCCAACCTTCTAGCAGGTATGCTTTCATCTCTATATCTCTAAACGAAGTATCAATCTGATAACTAAGGATCATTCTTGATTTTTTCACGCTGGTGTCGCACCTGGAGTGCCAACGAAGATGATTTAATCAAGAATGATGTTGGATCTGAAACGGTGTTCATTGTCCTATTCATCGTTTGCGGTGAGATCACTGTAAACAAGAAGACAACAAATCCGCTTATGATTTTCCTTTTCTCGGCCGTCTATACCACAAAGTGCCTACTTTTCTCTCTCTCTCTTCATACACCAGATTTTGTACATTTTATCCACTTCGCATCGATTTGTTTTCTACATTTTATCCACTTCGCATTGATTTGTTTTCTACATATCTATTGGTAATTACATTGAGTCAAATTTATAAGCTGACAAAATGTGTGTCGCTTTTGAAATTATTCACTTTCTATATCACTATTTGAACTTAGGTATGAGCAAATGGTACCGGGTACCGGTACCGAACTGATACCGAATTTACCGAACAGGAATATTTTCGGTACCCATTCGGTGCGGACTTTTGACATTTGCGGTACCGATACCAACATTTACCGTTTTTTACCTTCAAATACTGGTACTGAACCGTACCGTACTGTCCCAGGTATTTTCGGTATCGATACCCGTTTTTGCCGGCCAATTAGTCAAAGTTTGGATTATTAAAATCCAATAACCCAATTTTTTATTGTAAATAATTTATGCGTTAATTGGTATCACAAAAATAATGTTGTTTATACAATTATAATCTTAAATTTTAAATACAACAATTTTGAAAGTTGTATGCTAATGCAGTTTGACCCATTTCCAGTTTCAACTCATTTTTATACTTTTAATTGAACTTGCTTAAGACAAAAGTAAGTATCACCGTACAAAGCAAACCATGAAATCTTTTCTTCTCAAAAGTAAAATATTAATGGGATTTAACACAATTTTGTGCTCTTCTAATTCTTGGAGTCAAACTAACTACTTACAACTTTCATAGCCGTGAATGTCAGTAATGACTAAAATCATTTTGGAAAGAGTTATTAGATTTTAATAATTCTAAGTTTCATCAGTTGGTCGATAATAATCATAACTTTAAAAATTTCCTCCAATAATCCCAACTTGTAAAAGTTTGGCCGCCATTGATCCTTTTCTAATATAGGTGCACTTAAATCAATTAAGGAGTCTCTAGGTGTAATTGAATCTATTGAGGAGACCAAATTCTTATATGTTTGAAAAGGATCAATGGTGGCCAAACTTTTACAAGTTGGGATTATTGGAGGGAAATTTTAAAGTTGAGATTATTATAGGCCAACTGATGAAACTTAGGATTATTAAAATCCAATAACCCTTTTGGAAAAGTATTAAATGACGGAATTTTATATATCATTAAAATACATATTGTGGTTTTCTATATTTATTTTGGTGACTATCTTGGTGTGACTTTTTTGTGAATAAACTTGCAGGCTGGAAGACTATTGATTGATACAACAATCCATGAAGAGTTTACATGTTTAAGGGTAAGTGGATCAAATACCTAGGTGTTTTTGATAAAAAATAAATAAATAAATAAACCATGAAGAGTTTAGATGTTTAGGTTGTCTACAATTACCTTTCTCAGACCCTACCTTAGCTTTGCTATTGGTGGAATTTACTGAGTATGATGATGATGATGTTTGATTAGAGCTGAAATGAAGAATTAAATGACTGATAATGTTGAAGCTATATTATAATTACAGGCCAATTTTCTATATTGAAAACCTGGAATGGGACATGTATGAACCCTTTTATGAAACATTAAACATATTTTGGCCATAATATGGATGAAAATATGAACCCTTTTAAGAAACATTAAACATATTTGACTTTTTTTTTAATAAATAATGTTTATATTTATAATAAAATACAGACAAATACGTGTGTCATTATGAAACATTTCACACATTTTCACTTATGTTTACCATTCATTGTTACATTGTTACTTGATGTTTTATTTCAGTTGAGTTGACTATCTGTGTTTTTATGTTTTAATAGTCAAATGGTTTAAAGCCTCAACGCAATCTAAATTATTGAAATGGTCTCCAATCTTACTTTTTTTAGGCATATTATACATGTTAATATAAATTCATTTGATGAATTCATATTATACAAGTAAATATAAATAAAAACTTTTGTCATTATGACACTAAAACCTATCCACCGGTATACTACTAGTTGTTTGATATTGAACAACTAAATAAACTTTTGAGAAATATATTTAATTAAAATATACCTGTGGAAACTTTCTAAAATGGTGGGGTTGGATTATATGTTGTAGATAGAAGACGACTATCAAGTTAGCTCTGTGTGGAGGCATGCTAGGCATTCTGATGTGGCATGCTAAGCATTCTGTTGTGGCACCAATTACAAGACGCCATCCATGAAGTTTTGCGAAGTTCATGTCATCTCCACTTTTTATGTTAGTACACTCTCGTGCTAGAGCATTTAGATTAGACTATGGGATGTGAAGGAGTGTAGTCCTCAAAGGATGATCTGTTACGTAGGCGTTTACGTAAGCGGGTGTGAAGATGAGCCTAAAGGGATGGATCTAGGGTGTGGGGATGAGCCTCAATATATATAGTGTAAGGTTCATGCGAGAACCGCCTTTATTGCGAGAACCGTGAGAACCAATGTGAACACAACCAAAAATACCTAAAAAAAAAAATTACCAATATCCCACCATAATAACACATATCTCAAATATTGGTCCTTCACCAATATCTGATATTTACCGTATTAACTACTTAGGATAGGAGACGACTATTGAGTTGTCTCCGTGTGGAGGCATGCTAGGCATTCTGTTGTGGCACCAATTACAAGACATCATCCAGGAAGGTGTGAGAAGTTCATGTCATCTCCACTTTTTTATGTTATTACATTCACGCACGTGATATGATGATTTTCTAGGTGTGTGGCGTAGTGTCATCCACACATTTTGAATTTAGGATGCACTTGGATTCATTATTAACTATTTCTTATCACTAAGTTTATCATTTCATAAGTATCTACTCATAATTCAAAAACGGTGAAGTGAAAATATAAATAAAAAAGGAAGGACTTACATGAAGTTCTTGAGGTGCTATCTCAAGTTGGTTGACAACTTGGTCATTATCCGTGTGTTGTACTTGTTTCTCCTTTAAGGGGGGAGGGGGTGGTCCGTTATGGACTCCCCATAACGAGTGATAGTATCACTAACACCGCCGCCTCCACTTTTATAACGAGTGATAGGAATAACTCGTTATATATATAACGCGTTGAATATTGAGGAATGAATGTGTATGACTTGTACATTGTGTATTAATACTTGTACATTGAAATCCCATCACTAGTGATGACCACCCCCACTACATTTCTATCACTAGTGATAGAATATTGGGTGATGACATGACATGATTTGATTAGATATTGGGAGTGATAGAAATCTATCACTAGTGACCACCCCCTCCCCCCTAAGAAATAACATGAGAGAGAAAATAGATTTACTACTCAAACTAGTAAATTCGTGATAAAAGTTATAAATTGGCGTTGAAAAACTACTTGCTAAAAACATGAAGAAATTGATACTATAATAGATGATAAGGTGTTGACAGTTGGTGTATAAAGATATTACCATTAAAACCATCTACCATGTTTATTTATGTAATATAGCTAGTAAAGTGCTCTGCACGTTGCCGCGACATTTCAAAAAAAATTACGTTAAGACGTTGACCAAATAAAAACATACATAAAAATAAGCACGAAAACGTATTATATTTGACCAAATTCATTTCCAGAAAAAATAGAACTTACGTCAAAACGTATACCAACCCAAAATGTACATAATAATAAGCATAAGAACATATTATATTTGACCAGAAAATAATTTATGAGTCCGCCCACTTAAAATTTGTTTTTTTTGTGTATTTTATTGGCCAAAATCCCGACCGCACCCCTTGAAAGTTTGGTTGAACCTTTCATTCGCACCCCAGAAAATAATTAATGGGTCCGCCACTGACGCCCACCACCTTAACTTAACATTTAGTGTGTTGTGTCACCTCGTCGTTAACTAATTATAATTAAACTAATATAACAGATCCCCTCTCTCCCTACTTCTCTCCCCCCCTCTTTCTCTCTCTCTGTGCATCTCTTTCTCTCCCTCCCCCTCTCTCTCCACCAACAACTACCACCATTAACCACCACCGCCCCACCATCACCATTTACACCAGCCGCCATTTACCATCACCATTACCCCATTTTCGATTTCTACAATCCCCAACCTTCAACCAGATCTGCAACAACCCACCATCTACCACCTCCGGCCACCACCCTCCAACCACCTTCGGCCACCACACTCCAACCATGAACCACAACCACCCTCGAATAACCCACCAACAACCACCTCTGGTCACTTGGTTGGTAGAAAAGAGTCAAAAGGACCTGAGTGAACAGATTCCATGCTTAAATCTTCCTTGCAAAGTGAAGTAGTTGGTTAGGTAATATATGTAATCTCCCTGCTGCTTTCACAATCGGAACAATTTCAATAGATCTTCTTTCAGGTAATTTTAATCGAGCTCCAGTTACTCTGTTCTAACTTCTATAACTTGATTTCAAGTTTAAAGAAGAAAATCGAAATGACACCAACACGGAATTTAACAGCAAGAAACAAGCGTATTTGGTACCTGAATCGTGAGTCAAAGGCCTGATTTCAGCGGTATGCGGTGGTTCACGGTGATCGAAAGCGGCTGTAGAACGGCGGTTTCGTAACGCGCTATCGTGTTGATGGATTGAAGTGGTGGGTACGGCTGTGTAGCACAGCAGCGACGAACACACATAGGTGTCACGACTGCCGGTGAGTGGCGGTGTGGCACAACGGAGTAGCACAATTGACCAATAGAGGGATAAAACTCAGAAAGCAATTTAGGGCCCCTTCAATTGACACATAGGTGTCACGTCACACAAATTTGGGAAGTCAGCTAAAAAAAACTTAGTTAGAGTCTATTTAACTGAGGAGTGATATTGCAACCCAAATATTAAGTTGCGGGTGGTAGGCGTCAAAGTGATAGTTTGGGGTGGCAGCAACCAAACGCCAATAGTTGAGGGTGATAAAATCCAATAACCCAAGATAATATGCACCCTATGATTATGCAAAATAGTCTTTGTACTAGTCAAACTAACAGTCAATGGGACAGAGGGTTGTAAACTGATGCGAAGGGCAAATGTGAATGGTGTAAGCGTCTAATGTTTTCTTAGGAGCGTCTAAATTGATTTCAGTGGTTGTATACTGACATTTACTTTATTAGAGAAGTTTTAACTTGATGGAGGGAATAAATGGGAGGGTAAATTAACTTACTACCCTCACATGTCATGCAACGCCTTGAACTAATTGAGTATTTGGTTGGAATGAATCGTAAAGGACAAGAAGCGTGACCGGTGACCGTATTTCACATAAAGGATAGCGAGTGAAGGTAAAGTTTAAAATTACACAAAAAATAAAAGTAACTGTTTATAGATTTATCTTGTTTTATATATAGTAAAAAATAAAAGTAACTGTTTGTAGATTTATCATGTTACTTTATCAAATTCTAATTCAATTAGACTAAAGGGTATGGTGGCCCGCTTAGGCCCGGCCTGGCCCGGCGCCGGTCCCCCACACCGCCCCCCTCATGCCCGGCGCGTCGTCTCCGGCTCCCCAAGGACGATGTCGACGGGCCTCTCTCCTCACACACACACAGCTATACATATATATATATATATATATATATATATAAAGGGGTTCATCCCCCCACCCCCTAGGTCCATCCCCTTCAAGCACCGCCTACATGGCGCTGACGTGGCGGCCCATCCCCTTGGGGATGAAGCTCTCTATACCCTCTAGCCTTAATTGATTTCATTTCACTAACGAATAAGATGAAGTAAAAAAAGGAAGGTCTTACAAGATTTTCATGTGTTGTTTCCTCAATTTCTTCGGTTACTTGGTCCTTGCCTTGCTGTTGTATGCGCTCCTCCTTTTTAAGTTATAATATCAGAGAAAAAAAGGTTACTCCTCAAAACTATGTATTTGCTACAAATTGGTGGTGGAAAACTATTTACTAAGAAGCAACTCTAACAGGAAGAAATTGATAATATAATAGATGACAAGATGATGCGGTGTTCAAGATATACCCTAAAAACCATCATATAAATTTAACAATAAATTACAGGTCGAATCTGAGTAACAACTTGTCAAACCACAGGGACTAAGAGTGTAATTTTGAAAAGATGGGGACTAAAGGTGAAATTTCATCAAACCACAGGGACTATCCACGCATTTTACTCATATATATATATTTATGTGTATATAGAGAGAAATAGAGGAAAGGAGTGTGAAAATATTAGCACCCTTAATTATATAAGCAAGCTTTAAGGCTAAAATAAGCCTTTTAGGTTTAACCTTATTAGAATCTAAATTAGCCTATAGCCCAATGGAGTCCAACCTAAATTTTTGCCTAAATGACCTATAAGCTTTAAATTTTAAAACTCATTTTTAAATCAAACAACTGCAGCGGCAATTCCAAAAATCAACCGCAACACGCATCTTTTTCACCCTTCGGCCTTCTCGTACAATAAAGTAGAATTTCCTTTATTTGAAAAAAATATATACACACATACAGTTTGTAGATCAACATGTATATCTTTGTTTCAAGTCTAAACTTAAGTTTCAATGTTAATATCATAGGTTATGGATTGTCATCTTTGATCAGTTTTGTGTTTGAATAGAAGGGTTCTTCTATTCAAGTATTCAACTAACTTTTCATTTGCATATTTTCAAAATCCCCTATACATAATAATTTGGCCATTAATATTGTTGCATTTTATATGCTTAACATCATAGCCGGCCCTAAGGTGGGCGGGGAGGACCTTCGGCCAGGGCACATTTTATCGGGGCACATTTAAAAAAAATCCTATATATAATAAAATTAGAAAACCCATATAAAACATAAAATTATATCCTAGGCTCATTAGGTATTAGCCCAATACCCATTTTAGTTTAAAAATAATAATAACAACAACAACAACAACAAAAAATGGGCGCCAAAAAGCCCACCCATTCAATAACACAACGACATAAGGCCTTAGGCATCAACGAATGCGATTAGCAAAGATCAAAAGACGCAAGCCTCTGATCAACAGTAACCACCATTGTTCGCTATGGGCACGTTTTTCGGGCTCAAACTGAGCACCTAAATTCTCAGGAGGACTGGTCCTACATAACATGTATTCCTTATGCATTAAGATAATATGTACAACTGACTTACTTGTAAGAACAATGCTTTCTGAAGTTCCTTGAGGACAACTTTCATTGTTGGACGTCGGTCTTGAACCTCTGCCACACATTGGCGTGCAACTTCTAAAAATGTGTGCAAAGAATCTTTGGTGGCTCCTCTATTTGGAATGTAACTATTTTTTCCGATTTCTTCCTTTAGTGTAGGATCTATCATGTCCTCTATTTTTCCCTTGTGAAACTTTCGTCTTGCTACATGAATGAGCCCTTTCTCACTCCCCTTGAGGTAAATTTGGTCGTCAGCATGCCTTCCACACAAAATTTCAAATAAAATTACTCCAAAGCTATACACATCTGACTCTCTTTTTAGCATACCAGTCTTTGCATACTCTGGATCCATGTAGTAACTTGAGTTAGAATATGTTATTTTACTCATAGCTCCGTCCTTTTTATTTGGAGGGAGGAATATAGCCCACTGAAAGTCTTCAATTTTTGCCCCCCAATTCTCGTCCAACCCTAAACTACTGTTATGTAAAGTACTGTGGATTATAATTTTTTTGTCTTCCATCTCAGAGTGAAGGTAATTCAATGCATGTGCAACATCAATGCAGATTTTTAATCGTTTTTCCCAAGTCAAAGTACGCATGTTTTTAACGTTTCCCAAATAATCCCTGAGGAATCCATTAGAAAATTTCTCGATGACAAGCATCATATCAAAACCTTCAACACAAAATCCTATTAGAGTGACTATGTTGTGATGCTTAACGCTAGTAAGCATTTCAAGCTCTGTAAGAAATAATTCTTCTTCATCATCCTTTTCTCCAGGAAGGAAATGTTTTATAACTACAAGAGAAGGTTTTTCGTTATTAAAATGGCTCAGTTCTGTTGTATACCAAGTAGTGTCACCATTAGATTCAGTTTTGTATCTGTCTGAAAAATTATGGGTGGCCAACTTTATATCATGGAGCCGAATCTTCAAGTGTTCCAAGTTCTTTCCCTGCAAACATGTGACAAGGGAAGAAGAGTATAAATGATGAAATTATATACTTGTTAGAAATATGAGAACGAACTTTTGCAGCTAATAAATTTTGGTCGCTCTAGAAAATAAACGGGTCGTATTCGTGGGTTAGCGGGTTCAACCCAACCCGAACCTGAAAATGCTAGATGAACCTGAACAAACACGACCTGAACCCGAAATCGTGTAATACACATGAACCCGAACACGACCCCAATATTCGCGGGTTGACTCGAACACGGCTTGTTCAACCAAATTTTTTTTATTTTTTAAATATTTTTCCGCAAATTAATATATTAAAATTAAAATTTACCAAAAAACAAGAGTAAATTGCCATTTTAGTCACTGAGGTCTGTCTCAAATTGGCACTTTAATCCTGATACGTGGTTGCAAACCGGTGCTCGTTATTGTTTAACTTGACGTTTTTACGTAAGTTTTAGTTTCGAATAGCCTACTTTTAATCAAGAATGTGTTTTGCAGGTTTGATGGAGTTTAAGGAGCTTTTCGGGAGCTTTACGAGTCACCGGGTCGAAAACCGGAGCACCAGGATGCGTTACGGGTCAACCGGAAGTGTTGGAAGCGGAAAACAGAAAGTGTGTAAACGAGAGCCCGTCGCCGACGGCCCTAGCCCCGTCGGCGACGCCCCCTGAATATGCCCGTAAGCCAGAAAGTCCCGTATCCAGTTAATTTAGCCGTCGGACGGAGAAGCAAAATCCAAAGCCCGTCGCCGACGGGTTGAGGGCCGTCGGCGACGGCTTGTCAATTCCTGAAACGCGAATTTATGTATTTTGGGGATCAAGATCGTTTTCTATTGGTTGTTGGCTATTGAATTCGGGGAGTTACACTTACTTTGAAGTTTGAACTTGATCTTGGAGCCTATTATCATTATCAATTCACCTACCATCTACCATCTATCATCTCTACATCACAACATCACCAATCATCATCATCAATCCATCTACACAATCAATCATTCCACAAACCCTAATCCTTCTACCACTATCATTCTTCACCAAACATCCATCATTCACCATTCATACACTTTTCAAGCTTCAAGATGACTTCCTTTGCATTCCAATCATCCGGTGATCAAGTTGCATCAACCATGAGCGGCTAATCATCTCGGTTTCACCCCGGTGTAGGTAGTTGTTAATTTTAGGGTTTCAATTTGTTCTTGTTTCATCTTAGTGACAATTTGTATTTGATTTTTGAAACTTTCGACAATAGTATTACATTTGTTACGAATTCGTGAATTGTCGAGCGATGTTAAAAGTTATGACTTTGCGAAACGGTGATATGTAATTGTACGTTGTCTTTGTTAGGATTTACTTGTGTTGATTACAAAGTGTCTTTTTGTCCGTTCTTCGGGGCGTTGATAGTTAGTAGCACCTAAGTCACGGTACACTAAATCCGTTAATCAAATGCATTTGAGTTGAAACTAAAACTTATAGAAATCCTAGGTTAATAATTACCGAAACTGGGTGTGATTCCTTTTTATTATTATTGTTCTAGTATCCAAATTTCTTGCAATCGTTAATCATTAGTTGTTAATCAGTCTAATCAATTCACTTAGTTTAAATTCACATCTTTCTTCTAAACAAAAATACAAAAATATCTGGCAAGCTTCATAATTGTGACAATTGTTTTTAATTCATTCGAATCCATACACAAACCACATACTCTTCGTGGTTCGACCCCTTACTACCACTAGCTATTTGTTAAGGGTAATTAGGGCATATAAATATTATCTTTGACCGGAGCGCGACACTCCGATCAAATTTTGGCGCCGTTGCCGGGGAGTGCGTGCGCTTTGTGTTGTATATTGTTTGAATTTGTGTGATTATCTGTTTAATTTGTTTAGCTTTCTTTTTGTACTTGTCTTTTTCCTTGTTACGCGGGGTGTGTTACTTGTGCAGATTACAGGTAGTGCATGCATACGCGGAACTCCGGGAGGACTTCACCTTTAGTCTACGAACCGGAAATCGAACGAGTTGCAAGGAGAAACCTAGCAAGCCGGTTAGAAGCAACACTTTCTTCTAATCAAACCAACCAAACACCGCAACATACACCATCCATTGAAACTAGTTCAATGGCCAACCAAAACTCCAATCACCCAAACCTCAACCAAAACCAATTCCAATCCCGAGGAACTTTTTATCCCGCTCCAAATATGCAACCCATGCCTCAAGAGCAACCGGGTGGTAACAACAACAATGGACCACCTACACCACCTTTCCAAAACCAAAATCCCAACAACAATCAAAGAACACCTCAACAACAAAATCTTCATAGACACAACTCCCTACCCATTAACCTAGATGACCGGAATGTCAATTCCGACCGTCGGGGAAATCGTGATCGCGGCAATCCCGCAAATGAAGACCCGTTCTTCAACATCGACGACTTGAGGAATGCAATCCCCGATGATGAACCTTATAGTGTTCCCGGTTATCAATCGCCGGAACATGTGAGTGTTCATACGGAAAATTCGGATGACGGGGGATATTATGATGATAGGGCTAACGATGACGAAGATTGGGGCTATGTGAATAGGGGAAACGTCTACAACGCAAGAAGATATGATGATGAGGAATTTGGCTATCAAAATGCCAATTACGTTGGGAACGATGAATACGGTTACGGAGGTGGAAGAAATGATGGTTATGGGAACAATCGTCAACCACGAAACAATGACCAACGGAACCGGAATGATGGGTTTTATAACAACAACAACAATGCAAACCCTAACCGGATTCCTCGTTTCGTGGGAGGTGGTAACCCAAGGGATAAACGAAGAGATGATCGAAGGGGGGAAAGACGGGATAATAGAAGACCGGTTGATCAAGAAGTTAACGGTCCACATCGTCATCAACGACCTCCACGGGGAGTGAATGATCGTTTTAGGCCGGTTGTCACCGAGAATGACTCACCAATCGTTTGTGAGAGGAGGATGTTTGATTGTAAACCACATTACATCCACATACTTCCTCATTTTAATGGAAGATCTAATGACGAACCGTATACATATTTGACGGAATTTTCTTCGGTTTGCAGCACTATCGGAGGTCACAACTTTGCTTTAGATGAGGTCAAACTTCGACTATTCCAATTTTCACTGAAGGATAAGGCAAAGCAATGGTTCCTCACACTTCCCGCAAATAGTATCCGCACTTGGGGAGAAATGCAACAAGCGTTCCTTGATAAATACTACTCAATGGCGAAGACCGATGACACTCGTGATGAAATTAGGTCTTTTCGCCAATTATCGGGCGAACCGTTACATGAAGCTTTTACAAGGTTTAGAGAAATGATGCGAAGATGCCCTCATCATCAAATTGAGAAGTGGGAGTTAGTTAAATGTTTTGTACGGGGTTTAGATGACAATACATGGAACCGACTTGAATCCACAAGCAATGGGACCCTCCTAAGCAACCATGAAGACGATGATTGGGAGTTTTTGGAACGAATGAGCAAGCGTTCGAAAGAGAAAGAATCGGCCGACCGAGCCAAGAAGCATCCCGTTTCCCGGTCACTTCCCGATCTTGATTCTAAAGATCGGATTTCTACTTTAGAGCGGGAAATGGCTCGAATGAAGAAGAAAGAAGTGAACGCGGTTCAATTTGAAGTATGTGAAGGTTGCGGTGATATTGGGCATAGAGCGGAACAATGTCCAACGGGGTCGGGTGATTACACCGAGGAAGTCAATCAAGTGTATGGGGACCGAAAGCAATATGACATGAACTCCAACACTTACCATCCGGGCTTGAGAAATCACCCTAATTTCCGGTATGGTAATGCTTCAAATCAAATGAACCCGAATTTTCAATCGGGTAACCAAGGAGGTCAAGGTGGATCTTCATACAATAATCGTCAAGGTGGTAACCAAGGGGGTTACCAAAGGAATTACAACCAAGGTGGTAACCAAGGGTATCAAAACCGTGAAAGCAACTATCAACGGGGTTACAATCAAGGTGGTAATGGGGGTGGTGCGTCTAACTCCCAAGGTGATGATTCGATTAGCTCGAAACTAGACGCTCTCATCAACTCGCATCAAGAACTTAGAGCTGAAATGCGGAATGCAAATCAAGAAATTAAAATTGAAATGCGGAAAGAGTTTGAGGTGAGAGACAAATCCCAAAAGGCATTAGAGAGGCAAGTGGGGCAACTTGCTCAAGAGATGGCTCAAGTTCGGGGAAGTGGAGGAGGACTTCCAAGTGACACCACAGTGAACCCTAAGCATCAAGGGTCGAACTCAAGGAACACGCGTGAGGTACCAATAAATAAAATTTCTTTACGTAGTGGTCGAGTCATAGATAATGGTGTTGAACCACCACCACCCGAGTTTGTTGAAGGGGTGGTGGAGGATGCTAGTGAAGATGAGAATGAGAGTGGTCAAACGGGTCAAAATAAAAATGACTTGAGAAAGAACAATGATACCCCCGTTGTGACCATCCCCGTCCCCAAGGCTAAGGAAAAGGGTGTGGAGGCTAATACCGCCCCTTATCCCGAAGCATTGAAGGGACCCGTGAAAAAAGTTGTAAACAAAAGAGGTCCACAACAAGAAGAGTTGTTGGAAATTTTTAGACAAGTAAAGATAAATTTACCTCTTTTGGATGCAATCAAACAAGTACCGTCGTATGCTAAGTACTTGAAAGATTTGTGTACCCAAAAACGCACTCACAAATTTCCGAAAAAATTAGATTTAACCGAAAATGTGAGTTCGATTCTTTCGGGTGCACTTCCACCTAAGCTCCAAGATCCGGGTGCGCCTATCATTTCAATTCAAGTAGGCGATTTTAAAATCAACCGGGCACTTCTAGATCTTGGTGCTAGCGTAAGCATTCTACCGGGTAGTTTGTATGACCAATACGAGTTTGGTCCACTTCAGTCGTCTAACACTACCGTGGTGTTAGCCGATTTGACACCTAAACTACCCCGTGGAATTGTTTCGGATGTGATAGTGAAAATCGAGGATTTCTACTATCCGGTGGACTTTTTAGTGCTTGATTATGTGGCCAAGGACCCAACCAAACAACCTACGGTGATTTTGGGTCGACCGTTCTTAGCAACCGCAAATTCTCAAATTGATTGCAAAACGGGAACGGTTGACATGACATTTGGAAACCGAAGGTTGAGGTTGCATGTTTTTTCCGGACTTATGAACCCTCCAGTTGATGATGAATGCTATATGGCAGACGTCGTTGACACGTGTACACCTCTTTGCGACACAGTCGTTGATGGGGAGAACACAATGGAGGATTGTTATATGTTTGACAGGTCACAGGTGGAGATGGATAAGAGCATAGACGAGGAAGTGAGAAGTTTGGAGGTGCTTGCGGTTAGAGATGGAAAACCGACATGGACGCACCAAGTTGAGAGTTTACCGGAGAGCATCGACACCAAGTTGAAGCCGTCATTAGTAGAGCCTCCGGAGGTTGAATTGAAGGTGTTGCCTAAGCATCTCAAGTATGCTTATGTTGGTGAAGGCAACACACTCCCGATTATTATTGCATCAAATTTAACCGTGGAGCAAGAGGAGAAATTGATGGGTGTTTTGGTCACTAATCGGGCGGCGATTGGATGGACCATTGCTGATTTGAAGGGTATTAGTCCCTCGGTGGTGATGCACAAAATCATCACGGAAGAGAATGTGACTCCCGTTCGAGATGCACAACGGAGATTAAATCCGAACATGCGGGAAGTAGTGAAGAAAGAAGTGCTGAAATGGTTAGATGCGGGTATCATTTACCCGATCTCGGATAGCCAATGGGTGAGCCCGACACAGACGGTTCCCAAGAAAGCGGGCATACAAGTCGTCAAAAATGACGCAGGTGAAGAGGTAGCCACTCGGCCGGTAACCGGGTGGCGAATTTGTATTGACTATAGGAAGTTGAATACCGCAACTTCCAAAGATCATTTCCCTTTACCGTTCATTGATCAAATAGTTGAGAAATTGTCGGGACAAAAATTTTACTGTTTCTTAGATGGCTATTCTGGTTATAACCAAATTGCCATCCATCCGGAAGACCAAGCAAAGACCACGTTTACTTGTCCCTATGGCACTTTCGCATTTAGGCGAATGCCGTTTGGATTATGTAACGCCCCCGCCACCTTCCAAAGGTGTATGATGAGTATCTTTTCAGATATGGTGGGGAAGTCTTTGGAAATCTTCATGGATGATTTCTCAATTTTTGGGTCATCTTTTGAGGCTTGTTTGGATCAACTAGACAAAGTGTTAAGAAGGTGTGTCGAAACTAGTTTGGTCCTAAGTTGGGAAAAGAGCCATTTTATGGTTCAAGAGGGAATAGTGTTGGGACACGTGGTGTCAAGTCGTGGGATAGAGGTTGATCGTGCAAAGGTACAAGTCATATCTACTTTACCGTATCCCACGACCGTTAAAGGTGTTAGGTCATTTCTAGGTCATGCGGGTTTTTACCGGCGGTTTATTAAGGGTTTTAGTGACATAACTAAGCCTCTATGTAACTTGTTGTTAAAAGATCAACCGTTTGATTTTAATGAAAATTGCCAAAATGCTTTTAACAATTTGAAAGAGAAGTTGGTTGAAGCCCCAATCTTGCAATCGCCAAATTGGTCTTTTCCGTTTGAAATTATGTGCGATGCGAGTGATTATGCGGTGGGGGCTGTGTTGGGACAACGGGTCGATAAGAAACCCGTTGCCATATACTACGCGAGTAAGACTCTTTCGGATGCACAATTAAATTATACCACTACCGAAAAAGAGCTACTTGCGGTGGTATATGCATTGGATAAATTTCGGGCATATATATGGGGTAGTAAAGTGATTATTTATTCTGATCACACTGCAGTTAGGTACCTCATGGAGAAGAAAGATGCAAAACCGAGGTTAATCCGATGGGTGTTGTTGCTCCAAGAATTCGATTTGGAGATACGGGACAAAAAGGGTACCGAAAATGTTGTGGCGGACCATTTGTCCCGATTGATAGTTGAAGAGGATCCTACAACTGTAGAGATCAATGAGTCTTTCCCAGATGAGCACATAATGAAATTAGATAAATTGCCATGGTATGCTAACATTGTCAATTATCTTGTTACAGGTGATATGCCGGCACATTGGGATAGACGGAAAAGGCAACACTTCATGTCCCAAATCAAGTACTATCGGTTGGAAGAACCGCATTTGTGGAAGGAGTGTGCGGATCAAGTTATAAGGAGATGCATTGATGACGAAGAGATTCCAAGCGTGTTGCAGCATCTACACTCATTTGCATGTGGTGGTCACTTTAGTGGTCACAAAACGGGTCATAAAGTGTTAAACAGTGGTCTTTTTTGGCCTACTATCTTCAAAGATGCAAATGAGTTTGCCAAAAATTGCATAGAGTGTCAAAAACTAGGGGGTATTTCAAAAAGGGATGAGATGCCCATGCAACCAATCCTTGTAGTCGACATCTTTGACGTGTGGGGAATTGATTTCATGGGCCCATTCCCCAATTCCTATGGCAATTTGTATATCTTGGTGGCCGTTGACTATGTGTCAAAATGGGTCGAAGCAATAGCTACCAAGACGAACGACCGTGTAATTTTGTTCAAACCGATATTTTCTCAAGGTTTGGGATTCCTCGGGTCATCATAAGTGATGGAGGATCTCATTTTAAAAATTTTCGGTTTGGGAAACTTCTTAAACGGTTTGGTGTTGACCATAGGATTGCTACCCCCTATCACCCGCAAACAAGCGGGCAAGTTGAGGTGTCAAATAGGCAAATCAAAGAGATTTTGCAAAAGACCGTGCGGGCGGACCGTAAGGATTGGTCAATTAAATTGAACGATGCCTTATGGGCCTACCGTACGGCACATAAGACACCTATTGGCACTACACCGTACCGATTGGTTTATGGTAAAAATTGTCATTTACCGGTGGAACTTGTACACAAATCGTTATGGGCTATTAAAGAAGTTAATGTTCAATATGACGATGCAGGTAAGGAAAGGAAACTCAAGCTATGTGAGTTGGAGGAGCTAAGGGAAATGGCATATGAATGCGCGTCCAACTACAAGGATGGAATGAAGAAAGCGCATGATGCCAAGTTGAGAAAGAAAGAGTTCGAGGTTGGCCAAAAGGTGTGGCTTTACAATTCGAAGCTAAAGTTCTTTCCCGGAAAGCTCCGGAGCAAATGGATGGGACCCTATGTGATCACCCGGGTCGGACAATTGGGTGATGTTACCATTGAGGACCCAAAGGATGGGGTACGACAAACGGTAAATGGTCATCGGCTAAAACCGTTTCTTGATGGTAACGAGAAGGTAGACAAAAACAAGGAATTGGTGAGCTTTGTGGCAAGCACACCGATTTACGAGGTCGACTAATAAGGACCGGTAACATATTGTGTAAAGTTTTGTACAATTATTTAGCGGGTTGTGTGTTTTATTTGTTAATCGTTTTTGTCCATACTAATCTCTCCTTGATTGTGTGAAGTCCGGACATTACAAACGGGTCATGAAGACACAAGGTATGTTTTTAGGCTTTGTTTTGTGCATTGAGGACAATACACGACTTTTTGGGGGGTGGTAGGACCGTTGACGGTTATTGCGTTTTAAAAATTTAACTTATAAAAAAAATCACAAAAACATTTTTAATAATTTTTAGGATTTTTGTATGTACATAGCTCTCTTATTAAAAGTCCATAATTTTCCTCATATTTTTCAAAAAAAAAAAAAAAAAAAAAGGTGTAAGCCGTCGGCGACGGGCTTCTAGCCGTCGGCGACGGGCTATCAAAAGGGCCGTCGGCACACAATGCTCGTAACCAGGTACTTAAGCCGTCGCCCAAAACATGAATTCCCTTACCCGTCGGCGACGGGGTGGGACCCGTCGGCGACGGGTCTTCGTTTGGTCTCCGCATCAGGGTCGTTTATCAGCCATTTAAACCGAACCAAACAATTATAAACCTCATAAAAGACCACTTAAACTTCATATTGATCACTAAAGTCGACCCATATTCACCTAACACCATTCAATTCACATAAAAATCCCTGCCATCTTCTCTCCTCATTCACCTACCATCTTCTTCTTCCTCATTCTCCACCAAGAACCCTAAATCTTCAAGCTCTCATAACTCTCTCAATTCTCCACCAAATCAACTGATTTTTGAGTCTATCTTGAGTAATTTTTCGAGAGGAACAAAACCCCCAACTCGGTTTTCATCAATTCTTGCTAGTTTGCAAGATTTCTGGGCGTGTACTCTAGGGTTTTTGAAAGGGTGTTCATCAAGTTGCTTGTTTTCCATCTTTTCTTAGTTCTTCTTGTCTAACAACATCAAAGGTATGGATTCTCCTGAAATTTATGCTTGAATTATTTTATGTTAGTGTTTTTCTTCCGAAATTTTAAACTTTTTAGTTTAAGAGTAGGTTGTTTAGACAATGTATGTTGTTCTAGCATGATTTTGAGTAAGATTAGTTGCTTTGGATGGAATTTGAGCATGTTATAACTTTAGTGACGTGATTACACTTGTTATAAACATGAGTGAACATGAAGGTGATGTTGAATATATTGTTGAATTTATGAGAAATTATAAGATTAACAAGAAATTGATAAGTTTATGATAAAGTGAGCGACTTTGGAAGTTTAAAGAGGCGATTTTACATTCACTTGTTAATTAAAATGTCAACATCACACATCATGTTCAAAGTTTGAGAAGCTTAGTAAAGGTTTGGGTTTATATTGATGCTTTGCTTGTTTGTGATTGTAGTTATGGCTGGTGGTAAAAGACAAAAGACTACGGGGCAAGCGTCATCATCGGGAGTCGGTTCTTCTTCCGGTTTAATACCGAGGAAGTGGGAGCAATTAAGCTCCGTCGCAGAGGGGGATGCAAGACTGTACAGACAAGATTGGGAGTGGGCAAAGTTTAAGGATAGCAAAAGCGCCGAAGTTTGGGATGAGGAGAAGAGAAAACTTTTATCGGAATATCAAGACCGTAAGTTAGAGGCTAAGTTATGGAAGTGGAAGATGGTGAACAAGGTTAGCACTTCAGTTCCGGAAAGGAGTGTATGTGAGAGAGTGGTGAATGTTGAAGAGCTCAAACAATTTGGAATAACACAAATGTTTGAACGGCAAGGTTGGGAAAGAGTGCTTGATTGGTGCGAAGATAACACTTCGCGGATCTATTTGTCGGAGGTATGTGAATGGTTGTCGACACTGAAGTTTTTGAATAAGGATAGCTCTCCTGTGGAATGGAAATTGGTTGGGAAAACAGGCCGGGGGTCAATGACGATGTCTTTCGAAAACATCAACCGCATTGCACGTTTTGATTCTTTGGGGGTGCAAGCATATGACTACCCAAACATGCAACAATTTTTGGATAGTCATGCGAATGATGGTGATCCGGAGCAGATGACCGCGGCTGTTTTACCTTATCATGATGGGGGAGAGACAAAGAAAAAGCACATGACGATTGAGGGAAAGATTCTCCAAGGGATTAATGTGGAGAACATTTTGGTGAGGTTTGGTGATCGTGGAAGTGTCAAGGCGGGTGATTGTAGGGTGGTGCATTCTTTGATATATGGGACCCCGACACTGTCATGGAGACACATAGTGATGATGAATACGTGGTTTACTCGAGAGTCGTTCCATAGGCGTTTTATTCCATACGCACGCCTCATTAGTGCCATGATTTGTCAACAAAATTGCTTACCTCCGGAATCACTATGGGTAACTAAACCGTTGGAGGAGCTCAATAAGGCTTCCATGAAGAAGAACTGGAACATAGAAGTTAAACTCTCGGGGAACAAATATGTTGTGACTGACAGGTTGGGTCACAAGTATGAGTTCCTTACTTCAGGGGCACTACCGGAATCGGAAGAAGATGAAGAGATGGGGGATGAAGAGGAGGAAGCTGAACCCTCCGGTGCACAAAGACCAAGGCAACGATACATGCGGCCGCATAGAGAAATTAATGCAGATGTGGCGGGCTTTGTGACCACTAGACGGGTGCCCTCCTATAAAAATTTTGATCGGGGAGAGCAGGAGATATATGACAATGTCTCTGCTTGCATAGGTGAAGGACGGGAATTCAATCGAAGAAGGGAAGCTTGGGAGGGATCTCATGGATCCTCAATGCAAGAGTATTGGGCAGCTCAAGAAGCCCAGAGGGAAAGAATGAATCAATTTATGGAAGAGCAACAACTGTTCCAAGCAATGCAAAGGTCACATATGGAACAGTTGGCAAAGAGGCAAGAGGATGAGGAAGCCCGGAGACGGGCATGGGAAGAAGATGAGGTTAGGTGTCGAAATGAAGCAAGGGAATTGGAACAACGCCGTTGGAGTGCTTTGGCTATTTCTCACCAAATGGCGATTAACAACACCAAGATACTCCACGATCAGGAGCGCCATCAAAGAGACCTTCAAGCCGGTCTCCCATACGCCGAACACTCGGGGTGGACTGATTACCCCAATCTTCCTCATCCATTAGGTCCATCCGATCCCACCCCTCATTGGCCCGAGGCAGTTGGTTCTAGTTTTATCCCGATTCCGTACCAACCGCCGGCGCCGCCTCAAGGGGAACAGAGTCCCCTCGATAACTATAGGGAGATGTTCGAGGCCCTCACTGGTTATCAATACCAGCCCAACCCGCCAGTGGATCCAAACGAGCGATATCAGCGGTAGAGGTATGGTATGTTTTTTGTTGTTGTTGTTGTATATTATTTTTATTTTCGTTATTTTCATTTTGTTATTTAAATTCTCGCCTAGTTAAATGAACTTTGTGGGTGTGTTCCCTATATAACCCTCACGAGACCTCTCGTCCTCCCAAGCTATTGGGGGGTTTAAAAGGGCTTGTTGCATAAGCTAAATGCAACCGTGATTCCTACGAAAGTGAGTTAGGTTTGTTGTTGTTGTAATTTATTTTCCACATAAATCAAAGTGAAATAATGTATAGCTTGGTAATATTTTCATAAAAGTGGTAGAACTAGGTAACTAACAAATTTTAGTGGTTGTGAGAAGCATGCTTCTACACAAGGGTTAAGATTTGTAGGTACAATTGGTTCGTGGGACAACCGCTTTCATGAAGAGGAGAGGAGCATACGAAGAATGAGCTCACAAGCCAGGTGCATACGTTTCTTTTTACTTTTGATCTTTAGATTAGCAAATAAGTGGAGTGTATTTTGTATATTATTTTTCCGGGGTGAAAGTTTTGGGGAAATTAGCCGTGTCACATCCCTTGTGTGTTTTAAAACTCTTGTTCCTACACATTGAGGACAATATGTATCTCAAGTGTGGGGATGGGGGAGTAGTAAAAATTTTTTAGATTTTGACCCACTCATTTAAATACTACACATTGAGGACAATGTTCACCTCAAGTGTGGGGATGGGGGAAAATTTCAAAAATTTTTCAAAAATATCTTGTTTCAAAAGCGATCTTAAAAGCACAAGTAACTAAGTCAACGAGGGATGTCACAACCCATTTGGTCTATTGTCATGGTCAAGTTCGAATTAATAGCATGACGGGTATTTAACGGGTGGTTATTTGGGAATAATCCGCCTAAGAAACTAATCTTTTATGCATGTCACATACCATACCCTTTTAGATATGTGAGGTTTTGAGCCACTTTTATATCATAGATTACATAATTATGTTTCTTTGTTTGAGTGGACCATTAGTCATATATTGTAGAACTTGCAACTTTTGATATGTTTGAGACTATAGACTGAATACAAGCACAAGAATGATTAAGGCATTAGGTAAACCTTTTCTCTTAAAACCATTTTTCTATCCTTACCCAAACAAATTCCTTAGTCGCCCATTTTGAGCCTAAACCTTTCGTTTGACCACCCTATAGCCTATAACCGTTAAACCTTTTCTTTTAAACCCGTGTGATGGAAATTCGATTATAGGAGTCGTTTTTGTATAGTTGTTCTTGTTTGTTTGCAAAAAAAAAAAAAAAAAAAAAAAAAAAACAGAAAATATCATGAAAAAGAATTGAAAATCGTTGAAGAAAAACACAAAAAGAAGTGTTAGTAGTTGTTGAATAAAAAGCGAATGTTGTTGCCTCATATTTGGTGTTTATAGTTAGTCTTGTTAGATTAGTCTTTTGTAATAAAAATCGAATTTTCATCACCTTAGCCACTTTAAAATATCCTAATTCCTACCCTTCGCCTAGCCCCATTACAACCCTTCAAAGACCTTTTGACTTGTGCTTAGTATTCGTGATCAATGGTGGAGAATGATTGAGTTGCAAGCTTATGCGGGTATGTGTTCTAATCGGTTTTGAGTGAATCATTTCTGAAGTGCTAATACATTATAAATATTAGCCAATTTATAAGCCGAGTGGAGAGAACAATGTGAGGGATGTGCATGAATTATTGGTTTCACGGGCGGGTTAATCTTGGGTAACCATTTGTGTATGTAAAATCACATTACCGTTAAATATATTGAAAATTGTAAAGAATTTGAACTTTTGTATGACAATGGACCTTAACCTCTGTCTCGGGAATGGGATGTGTTTTCGTTGTTCGACCCACGTGAAAGTGAAAAACAGATTTGCTTGAGGGCAAGCAAAAGACAAGTGTGGGGATGTGATACGTGGTTGCAAACCGGTGCTCGTTATTGTTTAACTTGACGTTTTTACGTAAGTTTTAGTTTCGAATAGCCTACTTTTAATCAAGAATGTGTTTTGCAGGTTTGATGGAGTTTAAGGAGCTTTTCGGGAGCTTTACGAGTCACCGGGTCGAAAACCGGAGCACCAGGATGCGTTACGGGTCAACCGGAAGTGTTGGAAGCGGAAAACAGAAAGTGTGTAAACGAGAGCCCGTCGCCGACGGCCCTAGCCCCGTCGGCGACGCCCCCTGAATATGCCCGTAAGCCAGAAAGTCCCGTATCCAGTTAATTTAGCCGTCGGACGGAGAAGCAAAATCCAAAGCCCGTCGCCGACGGGTTGAGGGCCGTCGGCGACGGCTTGTCAATTCCTGAAACGCGAATTTATGTATTTTGGGGATCAAGATCGTTTTCTATTGGTTGTTGGCTATTGAATTCAGGGAGTTACACTTACTTTGAAGTTTGAACTTGATCTTGGAGCCTATTATCATTATCAATTCACCTACCATCTACCATCTATCATCTCTACATCACAACATCACCAATCATCATCATCAATCCATCTACACAATCAATCATTCCACAAACCCTAATCCTTCTACCACTATCATTCTTCACCAAACATCCATCATTCACCATTCATACACTTTTCAAGCTTCAAGATGACTTCCTTTGCATTCCAATCATCCGGTGATCAAGTTGCATCAACCATGAGCGGCTAATCATCTCGGTTTCACCCCGGTGTAGGTAGTTGTTAATTTTAGGGTTTCAATTTGTTCTTGTTTCATCTTAGTGACAATTTGTATTTGATTTTTGAAACTTTCGACAATAGTATTACATTTGTTACGAATTCGTGAATTGTCGAGCGATGTTAAAAGTTATGACTTTGCGAAACGGTGATATGTAATTGTACGTTGTCTTTGTTAGGATTTACTTGTGTTGATTACAAAGTGTCTTTTTGTCCGTTCTTCGGGGCGTTGATAGTTAGTAGCACCTAAGTCACGGTACACTAAATCCGTTAATCAAATGCATTTGAGTTGAAACTAAAACTTATAGAAATCCTAGGTTAATAATTACCGAAACCGGGTGTGATTCCTTTTTATTATTATTGTTCTAGTAACCAAATTTCTTGCAATCGTTAATCATTAGTTGTTAATCAGTCTAATCAATTCACTTAGTTTAAATTCACATCTTTCTTCTAAACAAAAATACAAAAATATCTGGCAAGCTTCATAATTGTGACAATTGTTTTTAATTCATTCGAATCCATACACAAACCACATACTCTTCGTGGTTCGACCCCTTACTACCACTAGCTATTTGTTAAGGGTAATTAGGGCATATAAATATTATCTTTGACCGGAGCGCGACACTCCGATCAAATCCAAATAGTTTTTTTTCTCCTTTTGGGTCCCTAACTTTTCACATTTTTTGCCATTTTGATCACATTGTCTAACTCCGTCTAAAAACCCCAGTTATAACATTGGTACTTTTGGCGTTTTCATGAAAAAAAAAATTTAACTTGTCATTTTAGTCCAAACCTTATAACTCAGTATATATATAATAATAACAACATATATAAATCAGTATATATACAGACACAACTTAGACTATGGGGGTATGGGGCGGGGGTTGGGGCGTGGGTTGGGTACAAACACCCAAGTCACCACCCCGGGTGGGCTTGGGTTTCGGCGTGGCCCCTTGGGCGAGGGTTTCAGCCCGGGCGTTGTGCGGGGCTATCAAGATGACATGGCGGGATCTCATTGGCCAAGACAAGTAGCCGTTTGGGCTAGCCGTTGGCCAACGGCTATGTGTTTAAAAAAAAAATTTCACTATAAATAATAACACTTCTATTCATTTTTTTTACCACAAGTACTCCACCTCTTCTATAATCATCTCTATCTTATTTTTAAAAAAAACTCTCATCTAACCACAATACGAAAAATGAATCCTCATAATCGTGGTTTTGACCCGAACAATCCGTGGGCATTCCAAGAAACACCTAGCCCACCACCCAATCGTCCAGTTGCTCCCTTTTTAATACACTCCACTATGCCGGATATGTCTGGTTTACGCATCGTTTATCTCGAATCGTTTGTATACTAACTTCCCTCACACCGACGATTCTATACCTAGCCCGATTCCACAAACGCCCATCAACCTTTCAGAAACGCCCATCAACCTTTCCCAAACCGAAACCGTCCCCGAAACTCAACCCCCCATCGATGGTTCTTCCGCATCCAAACCCATCAAGAAGAGAAGTCACAAGAAAAAAACTGAGGCCGAGAAAGCACTTGAAAGCGCCAAACGAAAACAACAAAGATGGGTCCTTAAAGAAGAAGTTGCATTGGCGAGGGCTTGGGTTCAGAAATCTCTACATCCAACTTTAGGTATTTTTAAAAATTTTGTAGCCCTTATTTTAATATTTATGTTTTTTATTATATAACTTTGTAATATATTAAATGTTGTTTTTATTAAAATAGGAAATTCTCAACATAGAAACCATTTGTGGGACGCGATCAATAAAGCATTCCACGATGAAATGGAAAGGGAGCTTTATCTTGAAAATGATAGCTTATCCTCGAAGTGGACCGAGATAAGCGGACAACTCACCAAATTTAGTGGTTATTTACATAAGGCAAAGCAAAACCCAAAAAGTGGTGAAACCGAAGCCGACTTTGTTACAAATGCATTGGTTACATACAAAACGAATGTGGGGAGCGACTTCCGTTTCATGCATTGTTGGGACATTTGTAAGTTCCATCCCAAGTGGGCGAATATCCCCAGTGGTAGGGAAACGAACACGTCTTCCAAAAGGTCAAGGACACCCTCGTCCCAAGCCCAATCGGATGCACGAGATCAAGAGTTGGAGGACGATGTGGATGACTCGCTAAACCGGCCAGAATACGGAAGAGATGCCTCAAAAAGGCGCGCTCAAAAATCAAGATCAGGTACGCCATCGCCTTCAGTTGGGAGTTCGGGCTTGCGTAGGGGAGTATACAGCGATCAGTTGGAAGACATTGCATGCAAGTTAGATACATTTAACGTATTCCAACAACAAAGGGCCGAAATTCGGAAGAGCAAAGAAGCTAGAGATGCTCTGAAACAAAGACGAGATGATATGAAATTTCTAGCCCAGTCCATCGATCACCTATCAGGTGAAGAGTTGGAACTAATGTTGGAGACGAGAGAAGAGATAAAGAAAAAATATTCCAAGCACTAGGAATTTTTTTATGTAATTTCCTTTATTTAAAAAACATTACTAAAAAATTTAAATTTGTTTATAAAAAATATAAATATGGAGGTTTGGGCTGGCCACGCCCCAAACCCCCGCCCCACCATACCGTCTTCAATATGTGTTAGCCCAGCGAAGCCCACCCAAGCCACGTGTCGGGCCACGCCCCAAACCCCCGCCTCACCATACCTCACGGTCTTATACACACTTTCCATCTCTCACTCCTATCTTCTCTCCATCTGTATCTGGAAAACCACCACCACTCCTTCATAACTTCCACCTCCACCGCCGCACATGTGATATCAGATCACTTTTAATTAATAGAACATTGGAAAGACCTATTCGAAACCTATAACATTTGTTTGCTAGGGTTTTACGTACATTCTCCTTCTCAAAAATAATGGCTGGCGACTCCCACTACCCATCCGGTGGCGACACCACCTCCGTCAAACGCGAGTACGAAGACGTCGGACCTCCGCCCTCCTCCGCCCGTCGCCCCACCGGATTCTCCGCCCCTGACTCTGCTCCGTCCTACAACAACGTACCTCCACCTATGGACGAGATCTAGCTCGCCAAATAGAAGACTCAAGAGATCGTCGCGCGTCTCTTTAACAACGACGAAGCTAAGAGATCCAAGTTTGATAACGATGGTGCCGCTGGTGGCGGGACGGTGCCGCTGGTGGCGGTGGTGGTGGTGGTGATTGGGATGCCAGTGATGCCAGAGACTTCACTTCTGGTCCTACTGGTTCGAATATCATTTTTATACTTTTAATTTAGGTTTTTATATTGTTTATGATTGTGTTTGTTGTTGTTTGATGGTTTCTGGATCTTAATTTAGCTATATATTGTTAATTTAGGGTTGAATCTCTCATATCTGTTGGTTTTGAGCTTTTAATTTAGGTTTTTTAGAGATTTATGGTTTATGATTATGTTTGTTGTTGTTTGCTAGTTTGTGGATCTTAATTTAGGTTAAAGACTGGTTAGCAGATATGTTATCAGCTCTAGATGAGAAAGAAATTATGAGAGAGAAACAATAGGCTGATGAGGGTGGTGATGGTGGTGGGTGGTGATGGTCGTGGCGGTGGTGAGAGGCTAACGAGGGTAGCGATGGTGGTGGGTGGTGATGGTCGTGGCAGTGGTGAGAGGCTGACGAGGGTAGTGACGGTGGTGGCAGTGGTGGCAGTGGTGGATGGTGTTGATGGTGATGGTGGTGGTGGCTGGTGTTGATGGTGGTGTTGGGTGGGAGATGTAAAGTGAGGTGAAGGTAGAGAGAGAGAAGCGGGTTTGACGAAGAAGGGGAGGGGTTTGATGAAGAAGGAGAGGGTTGGGTGGGTCCCACTAATTAGATATTTTTTTTTTATTTTTTTTAATATATAAAAGAATGGATTAAAATGGCAATTTGAAAGATTTAAATTGAAAATCCCAAAATACCACTGATTAAATAATGAGGTTTTTGGACGGAGTTGGGCGATGTGATCAAAATGGCAACAAAAGGGAAAAGTTAGGGAGCCAGATGAGAAAAAAACTATTTAGACTAAAATGGTAAATTTAAACAAACCTCAGGGACATAATGGTAATTTACTCAAAAAACAAAAATGGATATAATACAATTACATTTAAATCATAAAATTTTATATCAATTTCTTTCTTTAAAGTTATAATTATGACATAAGATACATACCTGTAATTTAATTTATGACATAAAACATATTCTAAAAAATAGTATAATATAAATGGGTTACACGTGTTAACCTGCCAACCATATCGGGTTGACCCGAACCCGACCCGTTTAGCTAAACAGGATCACAGGTTCAACCTGACCCGAACCCGTTTAGACTAAACTCAAACCCGTGAATTTCATGTTAGGTTCGTGTCGTGTTTTAAGGTTGTGTCAGATATTCACACCCCCGTTATAAATCACTCCAATTTTTCACCATTTGGCCAATAGCATTCACAACTTACGAATTGTACACCACTGCTAACTTTCAACTTATTTTCCTCTAAGACTCTCAAACTAAATGAAACCCTAACCAGTTAGCTGACTGTTGGCAGATGTCACATCACCAAGCAAATGCCACATCAGATGCTATGTCATAAAAAAGCCATGCTAGGTGCCATGCCATATGCCACATCAGACGCCACATCAAATGCCACGTCCCTAAGTAAGTGCCACATCAGATGTCAGTCACGTCACTACACAAGTGTCACATCAGCAAAAAACTAATTGAGTTAAGGTTCAATTAGTTTGTTGTGCCAGAGGAAAATAAGTTGAAAGTTGAGAGTGGTGTGGTACAATTCATAAGTTGGACTGCTATCGGCTAAACAATGAAAACAAGGTTTATCTAAATCCAATATATTTTTTTTTAAATAAAATGGAAATACATCAAATAAAAGTAAAATACTTGTTATAAAAACTTTCCGAAGTTCAATTCTATTAGTGATATTCTTTGGAGTAAACCAAAGTAAAGTAAAGTTAAAGGCGAAAAAAAAACCAAGAAAAGTCTTACAAAGTTTTCAGGTCGTGGTTGAAAGTTCAATGCTTTCTCCGTTACTTTCTCAAGTTCATTAACAATATCGAGCATGTGTGGTCGGTGTGCTCGTTTTTCATTTAGACAAGAATATGCGGTTTCTGAGTATTTTCTAAGTGATCCCAGGGATATTTGATATCCTGACATTTGACTCTTTAAATCGGGCTGGATTATATCCGACAACGTTTTGTTTTCAAAATGATATTTGGCCAGTAGGGCTAGAAATCTATTAGCCTCGTATGCTCTCCTCCCGCACAATATTTCGAATAAAACAACACCGAATGCGTAGATATCCGACTTGCAGGTCACACCTTTGGTCTTTCCAATTTCTGGGTCCAAATACCCTATTGTGCCAATAGGTTCAGAAAGGACGACCTGATCCATTCGGTTAAGTGATTGTTTGATGGAGACTTTAAAACCGGACAACTTGGGTTCCCAATTCTCGTCTAATAAAATTGTGGAGCTATTGACGTTAAGATGTATAACACCATAACCACGTCTCTCGTCATAATGGAGGTAACTCAAAGCACGAGCCACGCCTACACATATCTTTAATCTTTGTGTCCATGTGAGGTTGGGGCTGTTTAGATGCTCCTTGAGACTTCCATTTTTGGCCTCATACGTGGTCACAATGATCTTCTCATGTTTCTCATCGCAAAACCCGACAATAGAGACTATATTTGGATGGTTGAGATCAGAAAGCATTGAAACTTCGGTCCAGAACTCGACGACTCCTCCACCGTGCTTACGATCTAACCTCAGCGCAGAAATCGTGATCAACTCCCCGGACCGCTGGAGTTGTCCTTTGTATACATGTCCCAATCCACCGCGTCCGATGATGTTATCATGATGAAAGTTGTTGGTGGCGTTTAGTACGTCTTCAAGTGGGATTTGTAAGTGAGCAAACTTGGGAACTGTTGTTGTCATGATTCTGTTTATAAAGTAAAAAAAAAAGAGTGAAAAATCAGTGAGTGGGTTACAACTTACAAATGAATGAGAGAATGTAAGTTATACATATGAGCAACCAGACTATATATGAATCTTTTGAAGCAATTTGTTTTAAAGAAAAAAAAAACACTATCAAAGTTGATGATGTCATTCTCTTTAAGATTTCAAAAGTGTTGTAATCGGGGGTAGTTGATTTACCAAAACCACCTCAGCAACAAACATTTTGTCAAAATGGGTCGAACCTGGTGATGAGTAGAAACGGGATATGAGAAGGAGCAGCAGCAGAGGAGATCTGAAGAGTAGCAACAACAGCCGGATCTGTAACCGCAGTGGCAAACAAGTGATCGAGTGGCAGCCGGATGAATGTGAGAGGATGTTGGAGGGAAAGGAATGATGGGGAAAAGGCAAAGTTAGTCAATGAAAAAGCAGGGGAAATGATGGTACTAAATAGGACATCAGGAGTGTTGGAGTGTTGCAGGTACCTTCCTGCAATTTTCCAAATTTAATATAATACAATTTTAATTTTTATGTTTTTCTTTTTACTAGATTGTTGCAAAGGTTGTGCGTTGGTGCAGTGACGTCTTAGTTGTTTATAGCTTGAGGCACGTTATTTGATGCATTAACCATATAAAAACGTGTGTTTCGACATATCCGATCTAAAACATTGAGGTTACAAAAAAAGGAATCAAACTGAGTTGGTTCGTTTAGTAAGCATTCCACCTAACCGCTACATCACCATTACCTTTGCATCAAGACTTAGTGGCGTCAAAATGTACAATAACTCGAATTTATACCGTCGAATGAAAATGTATTATATTTGAACATACTCGTTTCCGAACACAATTTACGTCAAGACGTAGACCAACCGAAAACGTAGCAAAACTAAGCACGAAAACGTATTATATTTGACCAAACTCGTTTCCAAATGTCAAAACGTGAATTTATATTGTTTACGAGTTTTTACTCGGTAAATACAGGTACCGAACCGGTATATTCGGTACCGGTACCCACTTTTTCCGTTTTCGGTACCGAACGGGTACCGTGCTCATCCCTAGTCTAAAATTTAGAGGCAAGAACTGGTTTGGATAAGTTGAAAACTTGAAGGATTGTTGTGTATTTTTTTGGATGGACCTTTTGTTTTATGGTTTATATATAATATAATATGGATTTAATTTTAGTTATTTATAGATATCATTCTATTTGAAAAAAAAAGAGTCAAATTGGTAAGACAAAAATATTGAACCTATAGTTAACCCTCACTCACGCCCAAACACCACCCCTAAGGTTTGTGAATTCAAACGTGAAGCTTCAAGGCGTTACTACACCAAATCATCATCGCCATCTTTTGTCAACATTAGGTCCACTAAACCATTTTTTCATCCTTAAATCATGGAAATGGGTACTCAAAATCCCATACATTCTAAAACCATTTTTTTAATAATTAAAATATATAAATCAAGAGAAAGAAAGAGATTGAGGATGAACATGATGGCCATCCAGAACCATGATGGTTTCGTTTGCTATTATACACTATGGGACTGGACGATGTTGCACTCGGTACCCAACCTCCACTTCATCATTCCTATCTTGTCCTACATTCTGAGCAGCCTTAGGTAGAAGCGAAATGAGATGCATAGAACATAAACAATTGAATGGCTAGTAGTAACAGTTGGGCCGATTTATTACATGGTGGTTGAAAAAACTATTTATCGTCATTGATTTGGTTGATTTTTTTTCCAATATAGGTTGTACGTTAGGGTATTCAGCGCGGTCATCACGACACCCATGGGAAATGATGTGGCAACATAGCTATAGAGTGGACATCACACCACAATAGCGTGAGTACTGTGAGTGTAGTCATGTAGAAAGAAATTTTGAATGGTTTCTTCAGTAATATTTTAGTTATTAGTTGATTTTATTTTTCTTTAATAACTTGTGCTCTTTAGCTCTTTAAAAAAAAATCTAAATATACAATGTCGTTTAATTTTGTTTTTGTGAATATTCTAATATAAACATTATTGAAAACTGATTTGGTTTCAAAATAAAGTATTATTTTATCTCGTTAGGGGCTTTGACACGTACTTGTATCCGTAACTTTGATGGAAGTTTTCATACTTCAACGACGATGATGAGTAGATATTAAATTTATTTTTTATTATTCTACATTTGCGTTAATTAGTTAGAGAGTTTAACTAGTGTAAACTGCAATTTGGGTCCCTTAGCATATCCATGCCAAGTTGTTGTGCTCTCTAGATCTCTAAAAGTAGAAATTTCCTTCTTGAGTCCTTTTGTGTGCCTTTAATCATCAAATTTAACCATTTTAGAGAATAACAATGTGAAACCAATAGAAGTTTAGCCTTCTTTCACCAATTACTCTATCTCACCGATTCCAAAAATTGCCGTGATTTTCACTTTTTCAATTATATACACAATTTCTTTGGTCGAATACATAATTCCAAAGTGGAAAGATGAGTCATGCGACAAGGAAATGTGTTTTTTAAAATATATGTGTTTCTTTTTGTCTTCTAACAAAGATATATTATATCATGTATGGGTTAATACAAACAATTTAATCACTTTTTTTTTATATTTGTTAGTGTGATTAGGTATGAATTTATTTATTAATACAAAATAATTTATGCAAATTTTTATAATATTATATTTTATGACGCTTACATTTTGTTTTATTTCTTCCTTTTATGTAAGTGGGGATTATCAGTGGAGTTTTCTAACAATTTTCTTTGAAAGGGACCTCTATTATATAATGGAGTGTGTATATAAACACAAATCGATTGCCAAAAAAAATCAATTAATTTTCCACTTCGTTAGCATATAGGTAGGTACTTTCGTCACATAAGTAATTTTAAAGTGGAAAGATGAGCCATTGCCACTGTTAAGTAGCTATGGTGTTTTACGGTGGTTTTGATTTTTTTTTTTTGGTACAACTGAATCGATCCGAATTAGATGTATGTATAATCGAACGTTGTTCATCTGTTTAAACCGACTTATCAGTTTGGCTATCCAATTAAACCCGTTATTATACAGTTTATTTAGCAAAAATAGTGAAACCGATAACCCAACCAAAAACCAAATAAGCAATTCACTTTGATTTTTTCTTCTATGAATATATTCAATTTTTGGTTTTTTATTTTTGCTCAAGGGATAAATTCGCAAGTGCATTTGTTTTATATATGTGTGTGTGTGTGTATAGGCCAGTTAACGTACAATACGGCTTAACGTACATCACGTATGACAGATAATTACGCACGTTCATTTAAAGATCACACACGTTATAAACTAAAAAAAATCTAAATCACGCATGTTGGAAAACATTAATCACGCATGATGAAAACATTAATCACGCACGTTATACACATAATCACGCACATTGTCGTACATGATGTACGTTAAGCCGTAATGTATTTTACACTTTCTCTCTCTCTCTCTATATATATATATGTGTGTGTGTGTGTGTTTCTTTTTATCTTGAATAAAAAAAATAGATAATGTATGGATTAGTGGTTGAGGGAATTAATTAGTTATATAATAAAAAGTTATTGTTCCTTTTGTTCAACTAAGAAATAAGAGGCCAAGTCGAATAAAATGATCGACTCTCTTTGACCAATATTGCTCTTTGGTGAATTTACCCATTTTTTTACAATAAAAAAGGGGCACTAAAAATTGTGTACCTTTCCCAATTCTTATAACAATTTCTTAACTACTTTTAATTTCTTAAATTCTAATTTCTTAACTCTCTTAGCTTTATCATCTCTTTCAAGTTTCTTCCAAGCTTAGAAAGGCATTTTTTTCGGAGAAGACCGACGGACCATTCTGCATGGGAAATGAGATTAAAATGTGTTTATTTTAAATAACTTTTCTTTATATACCAATGAATTAATTGTTTGATTGAAAAATGTCAAAATACGATCCGAAGAAAAATGCATATGGCTTTATAGCCTAGTGGCATCTTGAGGGTGGGATAAGATTTTGGGACCAATAGGTCCTGGGTTCGATTCTCAAAAGGGGTTTTTTTCCCATAATTATTGGGTTTTCTCCTGAATTGGTGTATAGGTATTATACCTAGTGTAGATGAATATGATCGGGTGGTTACGATAGTTGCACGATGATACTCCAGTGGTCCGTCAGTGATCCAAATTTGCCGTTCAAAAAAAGAGATGAATAATTAAGTTCATCTTTGCGACTATGTTAATTGTTCACTGGATCCTAATCCGTTTACGTTATATCTTATAATGATAGGACTTCTTACATTGGAGCTGAGCACATGATGTAGAAATATAAAATGGTAACATGCAATTATCATAGTCGGAGATAACTATAATATTATATTCCAACAACTACAAGATGCCTTGCTTATTTTATAATGTAAATCTACTCTCAACAACTACTATTATTATAAACGTACCTACGTAGTGTACATTTGATAAAGTTGCTAATTAGCACATGATGGATACCCTAGCTAAATATAAAATGGTAACTTGCAATTATTAAAAAGTGTTAAGCTGGCCGGAGATAATGATATTCCAACAATACAAGACATCCATTGAAAACACTTACATTGTTAGGACCTAATCTCTAATGTCACAATGCACACAAACATAAGCAAAATTTTACTGAGGATGTTACGTTACTCACTTGAGTTCTTAGTCTAGGCTTGCGGGAAGTCAACGGGGAATTCAAAGAACTGTTGTTGCTAAAGATAGATATTATCTCAAAATTTTAATGACTATTTTTTCAATAATATGCGTCATGCATGAAACCATTGAAGGAGGCACATGAGGTTAGGGCTGCAAACAAATCGAACGAACACAAACAAGACCTTATTCGTGTTCGTTTATTAAGAAATATATGTGTTCACGAACTGTTCATGAACATTTACCAAACTAGATTTATCACAAAAATAGGCATCACTTACAATTGACCACACATTCAGAACTACAAGGCTTGAAATTGCACACAAAATCACTGCTAATGGTATATAATGGGATTAAACATGTTTAATTTGGATAAGACTGACGGCAAGATGATTTCGGGTTAATATGCATGCACTTCTAGAAGACCAAAATTAAGCTAGTATAATTGTAATTCTTTAATTTTCTGTAATGTTTATCTTGATTTTATATCAATTTGAAGCTATGAAGAATTTTCCTCTTTGATTCCTTGGATCTCAACATGTTTGAGTGAAATTGGGTCTCCAAATGAAAATTAAATCGAAATAGAAGGTAAACGGTCAACAAGCTACGCCGCTAAAATCTGTGATCAGACACGCATTGCTTTTTGTCCCAACCTATCAGCATAATATTATAAGTGACTCAAGGCTCAATCGACCACCAAAGTATTTTTTTTCTTCAAAAATATTATAAATTGACCATTGACTGGTATTTTTATGTATTATAAGTGGCTCAAGTGCCAATCAACCACCCAAAAGTCTTTTTTTCTGAAATATTATAAATTGACCATTGACCGGTCATTTTTTGTATTGTTGACCCATTGAAAACTTCCTTGTTTTCAAATGATTTTTTTATTACACTATTTGTTTTAGTGTTTTCTGAGTAGTAGGTAATTAGAAACATAAAAGAATTAAATTATTTGTGTAGTAGGTAATTAGAAACTTAAAAGAGTGTAGTAGGTAATTAGAAACTTAAAAGAATTAAATTATTTGTGTAGTAGGTAATTAGAAACTTAAAAGAATTAAATTATTATGACTTGTGAGTTTATTATATTAGTTTTTAAAAGATATTGTTTTTTGATTAGTTTTAACAGTTTATAATTTAAGAAATACGAAGACATTTTAAAAGAAAGCCATCCAGAACTTTTGTCTTCAAACTGTATTCTCGTGATCTTTCATGGATCCGTAGTGATAACCAATCTTGTCTTTAATCACCTAAAAAAAAAAAAGATGAAACTAAAAGAGCATATATCATCGACTAGAGATTCGTGTTGTTCAAGTAGTGATGATATTTACACAATAAATGGTTAGTGGTAGCATATGACTTAATATCATATGCCAATCACTAAAAAATAGGCAGTTACGTTTACTCTTTTATTTGAGCTACAACAATTCTCTTAATTGTAACGGATGAAATGTGTCAAAAAGTATACGTTTTATTTAAATTTTGTTACTTTTGTTTATTCCAATAAAGATATTTCTTAAAGTTAGTGTGACACGTGTCACATAGATTCCATCCATGAAACCATCCATTATTAGTTTCACTAGTAGAATACTCCTCTCGATTGCATAACCTATTGCTCTACACATTCCAGATCTCAAATGGTTTTACTCTTATAAGGGGCGAAGTATGGGGGGGGGGGGGGGGGCGACCCCCGAACTTTTCGTTCAGTAGTGTTATATATGTAATTTTCGTATATAATTTTTTGGGTATATACGTTTTCGATCCCTAGGTTCTATAATTTTTTTTGGGTATATACGTTTTCGACCCCCCCTCCCCCCGGTCATTCGGATCAAGCTTCGCCACTAACCCTTAACAATCATGTGATATCTCTGTCCAGGTGATATGCGGAACACAAACCTGAATTTTGATATGCACACTAACACTAACTCTGTGTTCAAAAGCTGTAACTTTGGCTCCTAGTTGGTCAACTATGGTGCACCATGCCACTGGTGTTGAAATTAACAAAACAAACAAGTCAGTCATGGACAAACAATCAAGTAATATAGTATTACAAGTCATAATCAATGCATAGATAGTTTATTATTCATTGATGCTTACATTTGCAGGACAAATTAGTCTTCATAACCAACGTCTTCACGGGTCACAATCCATAAATATTTATATTTTAGTGATGCTTACGTTTTGTTGTTTTTCTTCCCTGAGTCCAAGTGGGGATCATGATGAGTGGGCTTCCAATAATGTTTTTTCGAGAGTACCTACTCAGGCTAATTAATATAAGATGATAGATATGCATTTCTTTAATATTATAATATTTTGTTCAACATGTGTAGATTAGAAAGATTAACCATTCAGGTGATGAAAAAACCTAAATATACTTGCATATATCACGAAAAAAAAACCGTCACTAATAAATGACGACACCATACTAAACTATAAGACTTGAAATTGCATTTAAGGTCACACTGCCAATGATGATGATATTAATTGGAGGTTTGATTTGGTGAAATTTGACGACAAGAATGATTTCTCCTTAAAACACATGCACTTCTAGGAGACCTTTGTAGTGCTAGGTGATAAGTAGAGACAAATTTGTCTAATCAAGAGAAGTCTATAATCATGGAAAAAAGTGTATCGTGCCATTATTCTTATTCTTGATTGAGTTACCTGGGGTGTTCTCGGGTTTGCCGTGCGGGCACACCACACCATTGCCAACCCCATTGTTGACCAGTGAACAAGCCCCTTCAGTTATTAGTCACCGCACATAATCCATGCTTTTTTTTTTACCGTTGTTCATCTCCAATGGCTCTATACCCGTTATAACTTAAAATAAATTAATTTGTTTTCATTATTAATTAATTCCTCTCTCACATTTCATTTTCTCATAACTCAAAAACATTCATAACCAAACTACAAACCTCATACACACCATGGATAAACAAAACAAGGGTGATGCCAAACAAAGGTTTGGCTAGTCGAGGATCGAGTTCAAACCTCGCGTCTTTTTTACTAGTTTAAGTTTTTTGTGACTTTATTTATTTTAATTTAATGTAATGCCTTTTTTTTTAATTTAATGCAATGTCTTTTTATTATAACGTAATTTTATTTTGTTTAAAAATGTTTTAATTATTGATGAATAAATTTTAAAAATTATCTGTTTAATATATATTTTAAGGACAATTACACCAAGATAGCCGGTAAGCGGGCAACAAGCTGCGCCGCTACCCTCTTTTGAATTGCGAAACCTAACCTAGTAAAAACGAAACCCCGATCTCGAGGAGACGAAATGTTGCTGTGAACAACCCGTTGGACCCGTTCAAGAAATCTGATGGCTCCTGGGGCTAGCGTGCCAAAAGTATCAAAGGCAAAAGGGATAAAGGAATGTTGATTATCCTCGCAGGCTTTTGCGTGTTTGTCCATTTTCTTCGCTGCCGCCCTTGCAATCGCCTGACCAGGGACAAAACCCGTATCCCGTAAGCCTACAAGGGGGGACACCCCGGTAAGATCAACACACGCGTGTTTACCTGCATCCCACCCGAAAACTAAAAATAAAAAAAAGAAAAAATAATGAACTCTCCACGAGGGGAGCACTCCTAATGTTTGAGTGCAAAATGAAAAGTAGAGATGATTGGCTCTCTCCACTAGGGAAGCACCGCTTACACCCTAAGAACTAGTTTGACCTCAACGATCAAACCTAAACAGACAAAAAGAAATATTTAGCATGCAAAGTTCTATAAAACATTTTATATCATCTCATGAAACTGAAGGATCCAATTTCAGAAGGTAGAACCGTCCTTTTAAGAATGTCACACCCCCAAAATCCACACGCGGAGTACCACCGCTTGGAGGCGTGACATGACCAGGATCAAGCCACCAATCATATTGAACATAAGTATATAGTAAAAGTCATTCATCAATACGATGGGTGTTTCCAAAACCAAATATAAACAAGTGTGTAGCGGAAGCGATAATGTAAAACCCAACATAAGTTTAAGTACAAAATGTCATAATGTTTAACAACACATTCACGATCCATGTCCACAACGACCGTGCCTCCCGTGCAAGCTCCAAAAGTACCTAAGGTCCTGCAAGGCATGTAACAGAGAGTCAACAACTAGTTGAGCGAGTTCACAGTAGGTTATTCTGTTATAGTTTTCGTATTGTAAATCGTAAGTTCGTTTAGTAATCATGTTTCGTATGTAATAGCATCGCGGCCCTCTAGGCATGTTTGCGAAGTTTAGTGGGGGTTTCCCATGTTGTCTTGACTAGTTATATTTGTATCGCGGCCCTCCAGGCATGTTTGCGAAGATTAAAGTATAGTTCGCGGCCATTCCAGGCATGTTTGCGAAGATTAAAGTATAGTTCGCGGCCATTCCAGGCATGTTTGCGAAGATTGTTCTAGTATCGCGGCCGATCTCGGCATGTGTGCGAAGAGAAGTATATGTATCACTAGTCTAGTAGTATCTACCATTGACCTTCCTCTCCCGAGGCCAATGGTATGTAATTCCGATAACTCTTAAGCATAAATAATCAATCAACCCATTCCCAACCCCGGGAATCCCATGCCTTGGTAGAAGTGTGAACTCACCTTGTTTGCTCGGTATGCTAAGTTAAATGCTCACAATTAATCAGTCAAGTCCTATAGTGCACGTATGTTCAGTCAGTACATGTTTGTAAGGTTTCGCATGCAATCTAAGTCACAGTAATATCACAGAGTGTGTTTGGCAGTTATTCTCATCACCACATAAACAGGTAGTCATATCCATAACATTCATGCTTTACATACTTATTTTTCACAGTTAATTCTAACATTTGATACTCATTAGCCTGCTTGACAGGGTTAACTGGTTTAACAGGGTTAGTATATATAACAAGTTAGTAAACTAAACAGAGTTTACCCGCTTAATAGAAATAATAAACTAACTGAGTTAATGGCTTAACATAGTCAATGAGCTTAACAGGTTTATAAGCTATCCAGAGTTAATAATCTTAACTGGGTTTATATTTGTAACATGCATAGCAGGATTTAACACACCTAACACGGTTAACCCTTAACACTGTTAACATAATTAAATTAACAACTTAACAGGGTTAACAGACATCACATAACCAAGTTGCTGTTTAAAGTTTTGAACAATATTACAAAGTCACGAAATCCCTTAGTGGATGAAAACACTAGTGTCGAAATCCTATGTGAGCCGAAATCACCCTTTGGGCCGAAAACCATCATTGGGCCGAAATCACACTCTTGTGATTTCGTCCAGCATGTTTGTTTGAAAGATTAAAACATATGCCGAAATCCAATAAGTGCCGAAAACACTAAGGTCCGAAATCCACTTTATTGGGACGAAAACACTTATTGGGCCGAAAACCCTTATGTGCCGAAAACATCCTTGGGCCGTATACACTTGGGCCGAAATCACATAAGTGATTTCGTCCACTTCCATTTGTGGGGGGGTGTTTTCGTGACTATTTATCATCATCAACAACACATACTGTAACATAAAACCCAGCAATTCTAATCCCATTTCTTATCAGATTCAATCCCTTTTGTTCAAACAATCAATCAAACAAAAGCATAAAACATTTGATTAGATATCTACTCATCTGTATTTTCAGAATTAACATCCAACAACATCATAGTGTTTATCATTTAACAGGAGATCTAGTTTAAGCATCTATCAACTGGCTATCTGCAATCACTTTATCTCGAAGATTAACAATCACCATTTAACAGGGAACAAAGATCTAAACATTTAATCAACAAACAAAATCAGATCATAAGATCATAATATCTCACAGTAGCAGTTAATATAAGATATCCACTTAACATGTAAATCACTAACCGTATATAAACAGGGGTTTGGCTTCAAAATGAGGAATTCTCTTTGTGGGTTTCAGATGTAGAGAGAGAGAACAAAGTGATAAGGTTTGGTGAATGGGTAACGTCTCCGAGAAGATTTGTTTATAAACTGATTATATAAAATATCTCACTGGGCCTAAAGCCCATCTCTGATTTCGCCACACATCAGTGGACGAAAACACTTAAAGTGTTTTCACCACTTGGGTGTTTTCATGAGTATTGTTCTCAGTAAGTTCCATCCTTAATTAACATACAATCACATATAATAAATATCATGGATCCCAAGTATAAAAACTCAATCGAAATACGATATAACGTATTACAAATGTAAGCGTTGTGAAACAACGAGTCGTATTAACAAACAACTAAATAATAATAAAAAAAATTAACGTGCACTAAATGCGAAGATAGAATCTTGTAAATTCGAGTTGTCACATTATCCCCAACTTGAAAGAAATTTCGTCCCGAAATTTAGCATGCGGTTACTGAGGAAGCTAGGTAAGTTATCGTTTACTGGTTCTCCTGGGGTGTCACATCATTCCCCCGTTGATTTGGAATTTCTTCTCGAAATTCTGTAGTAGCTTCAGCCTCAGTAGTAGTTGCATTGTGTTCGAACAACTGGGGATATTTGAGTTCCATTTGGTCTTCGCGTTCCCAGGTAAACTCTGGGCCATGACGGGAGTTCCAACGAACTCGAACAAGAGGTATTCTGGTGTTCTTGAGGACCTTAACATCTCGGTCCGTGATTTCAACCGGTTCTTCGACGAAATGCAACCGTTCGTCGATAGTGAGCTCCTTCAAGGGAACTATGAAGGTCTCATCTGACTGCCACTTCTTCAGATTCGACACATGAAAGACGTTGTGAACTGCACTGAGTTCAGCTGGTAAGTTCAGTCTGTAGGCCACTTTGCCTATCTTTTCTATGACTTCAAATGGTCCAACGTATCGTGGATTGAGCTTGCCTCGTTTGCCAAAACGAACAACACCCTTCCAGGGTGAAACTTTGAGTAGTGCTCGATCCCCAACCTGGAGATCGAGCAGTTTCCTGTCTTTATCGGCGTATGCTTTCTGACGGTCACGAGCTGCCGCCATGCGTTGTCGTATTTGAGCAATCTTTTCAGTAGTATCAACTACCATTTCTGGACCTGTGATCTGACTGTCACCCACCTCTGCCCAACAAAGAGGTGATCGGCATTTACGCCCGTATAATGCCTCAAATGGAGCAGCTTTAATGCTGGTGTGGTAACTGTTGTTGTACGAAAATTCCACAAGTGGCAGATGTTTTTCCCAGCCCTTGCCAAAGTCAATTACGCACGCCCGAAGCATGTCTTCTAGAGTTTGAATAGTGCGCTCAGACTGCCCATCTATCTGAGGATGATAAGCTCTGCTCATGTCTAATCGAGAGCCAAAAGATTTGTGCATTGCTTGCCACAGTTCTGAAGTAAAACGTGCATCACGATCAGAGATAATAGAGGTAGGCACCCCGTGCCTCGAGACAACTTCCTTAAGGTATATGTCTGCTAGAGTGGAGAACTTATCCGTTTCCTTGATAGCCAAGAAGTGAGCAGACTTTGTGAGTCGATCCACGATCACCCAAATAGTATCATTTCCGCGCTGAGATCTAGGCAGGCCAGTAACAAAATCCATGGAAATTTGCTCCCATTTCCATTGTGGTATCTCAGGTTGCTGGAGTGGGCCTGATGGTTTCTGATATTCCGCTTTGACTCTCGCACAAGTCAAACACTTGCTAACGTAAGTTGCTATGTGGGCCTTCATGCTAGGCCACCAATATGTAGTTCTGAGGTCGTAGTACATCTTATCTGAACCAGGATGTACTGAGTAGCGAGACTTATGAGCTTCATCCATTACAAGCTCGCGTAGGTTGCCATAGAGTGGGACCCAGATGCGTCCTGTTACATAGTAGGCGCCGTCTGCCCTTTGTTTTAACCTTTGCCTTGAGCCGAGTAGAGCTTCAGCCCTGACGTTTTCCGGTTTCAATGCTTCTACCTGAGCATCTCGTATCTGTGAAGGAAGACCAGACTGAATAGTGAGTTGCAACGCTCGTACACGCCTAGGTGTAGTATCCTTTCGACTGAGGGCGTCGGCCACCACATTGGCTTTGCCCGGATGATACTTTATAGCACATTCGTAATCGTTCAGTAACTCGACCCATCGACGTTGTCGCATGTTCAAGTCTTTCTGCTTGAAGATATGCTCAAGACTCCTGTGATCGGTGTAGATGGTGCACTTGGTGCCATACAGATAATGTCTCCATATCTTGAGTGCAAAGACAACAGCTCCAAGCTCTAAATCGTGCGTAGTGTAATTCCGTTCGTGAATCTTAAGTTGGCGCGAAGCATAAGCAATAACTTTATCCCATTGCATCAACACACATCCTAGACCTTGGATAGCTGCATCGCAGTAGACTACAAAATCGTCCGTGCCTTCAGGCAATGAGAGGATAGGTGCGCTACAGAGTCTATCCTTTAAGTGCTGAAACGCTGTTTCCTGTATATCACTCCAACGGTAAGCAATACCTTTCTGTGTCAGTAATGTAAGCGGCTGTGCAATCTTTGAGAAGTCTTTGATAAACCGTCTGTAATAACCCGCCAAACCCAAGAATTGGCGTATTTCGGTTGGTGTACGAGGTGCAGGCCAGTTCTTGATCGAATCTACCTTGGATGGATCAACATGAATCCCATCCTTGTTTACCACGTGGCCTAGAAAGTGGACTTCACGAAGCCAGAAGTCGCATTTTGAAAACTTAGCGTACAGCTGTTCCGTTCGAAGGAGTTTCAGAATAAGTCGTAAATGCTGCTCGTGTTCCTCCCGACTCTTCGAGTAAATCAGAATGTCATCAATGAAAACAATAACAAACTTGTCAAGATAAGGTTTGCACACCCTGTTCATAAGATCCATGAAAACCGCAGGCGCGTTCGTTAGCCCGAATGCCATGACCAAAAACTCGTAATGGCCGTAGCGAGTTCTGAATGCTGTTTTGGAGACGTCCTCATCCCGGACTCTCAGTTGATGGTAACCTGACCTCAGATCAATCTTTGAGTAATAGCTCGACCCTTGCAACTGGTCGAATAAGTCGTCGATGCGTGGAAGTGGATAGCGATTTTTCACCGTCACCTTGTTCAGTTCGCGGTAATCTATGCACATACGAAAGGTACCGTCCTTCTTCTTTACAAATAATACTGGAGCTCCCCAGGGCGAAGAGCTAGGACGTATGAAACCCTTTTCCAAGAGTTCTTGCAATTGCTTAGACAGTTCTTCCAGTTCAGTTGGAGCTAAGCGGTAAGGCGCTCGAGCTATATGTGCTGCTCCTGGAGCTAGCTCGATCTGAAATTCGACCTGGCGATGAGGCGGTAGCCCAGGTAACTCTTCAGGAAACACTTGAGGAAAGTCGCGTACTACAGGAATATCCCCAATCTTTTTCTCTGTCGTCGATGTATCAGTAACGAGTGCTAAAATAGCTATGTGGCCCTTTCGCAGACACTTCTGAGCCTTCAAGAAGGAGATGATGCCACTCACGACACCACTCTTGTCGCCTTGAACTTCGAGAGGTTCTTTGCCAGTACGGGGAATACGAATGATCTTCTCCTTGCATAGGATCTCTGCTTGCTGTTGGGATAACCAATCCATACCAATGACAATGTCGAAACTACCCAGAGTTATAGGAATGAGATCGATAGAGAAAGTCTGACCAGCGAGGATAAGATTACAACCCTGAACTATGTGTGTGGCCTCTAGACTTTTACCGTTAGCTAACTCTACGACATGTTTGGTGTTCAAAAGTGTTGGTGCGCGTTTAAGCATTTGACTAACTTTCAGAGACATATAACTGGTATCCGCACCCGAATCAAATAATACGGTAACATAAAAGTCGTCGAGAAGAAACTTACCCGTAACCACATTAGGATCGTTCCTCGCATCACCCCGACCAATCACAAATGAACGACCCCTAGCACCACTGTCGTTGTTGTTTCCCCCATTGTTGTTCCCAGTGCCCTGATTATTGTTGTTATTCTGATTCTGGTTCTGATTTAACTGGGGGCAGTTCCGCTTGAAGTGACCTTCAGCCCCACACTGAAAGCATGTCTTATTTCCTTGCTGTTGTTGCTGTGACTGGTTTCGTGGAACGGGTGGCTGTTGTTGCTGGTTCTGATTCGCAGGCCTTGAGCTCCTGCAATCTTTAGCTTCATGACCTACCCTTAGACATCTTTGACAGCGGCCTTTACGACACTGACCACTGTGGTGTTTGTTGCACCTGTTACACAGTGGATGAGTTCCCCGATATCCACTCTGCCCCTGACCACCAGACGATTGCTGACTCGGGCTCTGGAAATCACTAGTCTTGCGCTGCTGCTGTGCTTGAGACTGTACAGTAGCTGAACCCCTGCTGGAATCCCCTTCCCATTTCCGCTTGTTGTCACTGGGATTAGCAGGAGTAGCTGGAGTGGTAGCGGTAGTAGTAGCGCTGATACGTTTAGGCAGCCTGTTTTGTTCCACTGCCTGATCGGTGAGGCGATGAGCTAGCTTGACGATCTGTTGAATGGTGCCAAGATTCGCTGAGGTTACGTGACTTTGAATTTCCGGCACCAGTCCATTAAGATACAGTTCGATACGCTTAATGGGAGGGTCCACCATAGTAGGACACAGAATAGCCAACTCATTCGATCTTCTGGTGTACGCTTCAATTTCTGACCCCGTTATTTTCAAGTGGTAAAACTCTACCTCCAGCTTATGAATATCATCACGGCTACAGTATTCCTCTTTGATCAACTCCTTGAAATCATTCCAGGGTGTGGCGTTAGCAACAGCCAACCCTAACATCTGAACTTGCGCATTCCACCAAGTCAGTGCAATGCCTTCTAGAGTACCAGTGGCGTACTTCACCCTGCGAGCCTCAGGGCATTCACACATTTCAAATACGGACTCGAGCTTTTCAAACCAATGGAGGAGTCCAACCGCTCCTTCCGTGCCACTAAAAGTAGTAGGACGACAGTCCATGAAAGTTTTGAAGGTGCAAACAGGTGGCTGAGCGTGCTGACCTGTTGTGTATAAGAATCCAGTACAAGATTAAACACAAGAGTTCGTTTAGGAGTGTAGGATCTAAAGATCCTAGTGTGAGTTACAACTGCAGGGTATACCTCCTGCTTGTGCGGCTGCAAGTGCCTCTGCAACTCGCTCGTTAATCAGAGCCGTCAACTGGGCTTGTGTCATGTTAATGCGTCCAGACATGATCTTCATAGCAAAGATAACATAAGTGAGAGAGGTTCGCGAGTAGTGCAATGACAGAAGAGAGTAAGCACACAAGTGTTCTCATGCAATAGTGTTACGTTAATCTAAGCATACCCTGAGCAAAGTTCTATGCAATTCTAGCAAGTAGGCAACAAAACATGTATCATATTACCTAGGATGTTGAGTCTTGCACGTGGAGCGAGGCGTCGTTGTGGATCGTTGAGCACTGTTTCGGTTATAGTCTGGTTTTAATAAAAACGTTTTCCCCTTATTAAAACCGAGTTCTCTATAACCAATGGCTCTGATACCAATCTGTCACACCCCCAAAATCCACACGCGGAGTACCACCGCTTGGAGGCGTGACATGACCAGGATCAAGCCACCAATCATATTGAACATAAGTATATAGTAAAAGTCATTCATCAATACGATGGGTGTTTCCAAAACCAAATATAAACAAGTGTGTAGCGGAAGCGATAATGTAAAACCCAACATAAGTTTAAGTACAAAATGTCATAATGTTTAACAACACATTCACGATCCATGTCCACAACGACCGTGCCTCCCGTGCAAGCTCCAAAAGTACCTAAGGTCCTGCAAGGCATGTAACAGAGAGTCAACAACTAGTTGAGCGAGTTCACAGTAGGTTATTCTGTTATAGTTTTCGTATTGTAAATCGTAAGTTCGTTTAGTAATCATGTTTCGTATGTAATAGCATCGCGGCCCTCTAGGCATGTTTGCGAAGTTTAGTGGGGGTTTCCCATGTTGTCTTGACTAGTTATATTTGTATCGCGGCCCTCCAGGCATGTTTGCGAAGATTAAAGTATAGTTCGCGGCCATTCCAGGCATGTTTGCGAAGATTAAAGTATAGTTCGCGGCCATTCCAGGCATGTTTGCGAAGATTGTTCTAGTATCGCGGCCGATCTCGGCATGTGTGCGAAGAGAAGTATATGTATCACTAGTCTAGTAGTATCTACCATTGACCTTCCTCTCCCGAGGCCAATGGTATGTAATTCCGATAACTCTTAAGCATAAATAATCAATCAACCCATTCCCAACCCCGGGAATCCCATGCCTTGGTAGAAGTGTGAACTCACCTTGTTTGCTCGGTATGCTAAGTTAAATGCTCACAATTAATCAGTCAAGTCCTATAGTGCACGTATGTTCAGTCAGTACATGTTTGTAAGGTTTTGCATGCAATCTAAGTCACAGTAATATCACAGAGTGTGTTTGGCAGTTATTCTCATCACCACATAAACAGGTAGTCATATCCATAACATTCATGCTTTACATACTTATTTTTCACAGTTAATTCTAACATTTGATACTCATTAGCATGCTTGACAGGGTTAACTGGTTTAACAGGGTTAGTATATATAACAAGTTAGTAAACTAAACAGAGTTTACCCGCTTAATAGAAATAATAAACTAACTGAGTTAATGGCTTAACATAGTCAATGAGCTTAACAGGTTTATAAGCTATCCAGAGTTAATAATCTTAACTGGGTTTATATTTGTAACATGCATAGCAGGATTTAACACACCTAACACGGTTAACCCTTAACACTGTTAACATAATTAAATTAACAACTTAACAGGGTTAACAGACATCACATAACCAAGTTGCTGTTTAAAGTTTTGAACAATATTACAAAGTCACGAAATCCCTTAGTGGATGAAAACACTAGTGTCGAAATCCTATGTGAGCCGAAATCACCCTTTGGGCCGAAAACCATCATTGGGCCGAAATCACACTCTTGTGATTTCGTCCAGCATGTTTGTTTGAAAGATTAAAACATATGCCGAAATCCAATAAGTGCCGAAAACACTAAGGTCCGAAATCCACTTTATTGGGACGAAAACACTTATTGGGCCGAAAACCCTTATGTGCCGAAAACATCCTTGGGCCGTATACACTTGGGCCGAAATCACATAAGTGATTTCGTCCACTTCCATTTGTGGGGGGGTGTTTTCGTGACTATTTATCATCATCAACAACACATACTGTAACATAAAACCCAACAATTCTAATCCCATTTCTTATCAGATTCAATCCCTTTTGTTCAAACAATCAATCAAACAAAAGCATAAAACATTTGATTAGATATCTACTCATCTGTATTTTCAGAATTAACATCCAACAACATCATAGTGTTTATCATTTAACAGGAGATCTAGTTTAAGCATCTATCAACTGGCTATCTGCAATCACTTTATCTCGAAGATTAACAATCACCATTTAACAGGGAACAAAGATCTAAACATTTAATCAACAAACAAAATCAGATCATAAGATCATAATATCTCACAGTAGCAGTTAATATAAGATATCCACTTAACATGTAAATCACTAACCGTATATAAACAGGGGTTTGGCTTCAAAATGAGGAATTCTCTTTGTGGGTTTCAGATGTAGAGAGAGAGAACAAAGTGATAAGGTTTGGTGAATGGGTAACGTCTCCGAGAAGATTTGTTTATAAACTGATTATATAAAATATCTCACTGGGCCTAAAGCCCATCTCTGATTTCGCCACACATCAGTGGACGAAAACACTTAAAGTGTTTTCACCACTTGGGTGTTTTCATGAGTATTGTTCTCAGTAAGTTCCATCCTTAATTAACATACAATCACATATAATAAATATCATGGATCCCAAGTATAAAAACTCAATCGAAATACGATATAACGTATTACAAATGTAAGCGTTGTGAAACAACGAGTCGTATTAACAAACAACTAAATAATAATAAAAAAAATTAACGTGCACTAAATGCGAAGATAGAATCTTGGAAATTCGAGTTGTCACAAAAAACATCACACAAACAACAGAAGCATTTTGCAGATTTAAAACAGGTTCAAAACAATACAATGGATACTTCATATCTCATTGAAGTGGGTTTCATTAAAGCATTGAATCAAACAAATGGTGTGCATAGCAGGTTTACATAATCAATATGAACACAAAATGCACAAAATCTAATCAATATGAATGATGTTGGGTGAGATGAAACAGAATCAAACAAATAATCGTTTATTGGGCCAGGCCCACTGGCCAAAGCCCTACCTTTTTTCACTAATGGGCCGACTCTGTTCCCATTACTCGGGCTTCTGGTATGTTAGATAAAAGATGACATTGCCATAGGTTCTTTCATTCATGCTTATTTAAGTATTGATTTTTTTTTTGAATTTAAATATTAGTTGTCAGAACTCACATGGTGACCCATTAGATAACACTACAATTAAGTTGACGTCTTAATATAAAGTCTAGTTTGAACAGATTATTTTTAAAATGTATTATTATATTTATGTACCTAAAATATGATGAAGTTTCTGAGCACAACTATTTATAAATAGTAACGTGTATTAACAAGTTTTGACATTAGTCCAACATCCTTAGTACTATTTAAGTATATAAGGATCCACTTAATAGCCTCCCAATGCCTCTTTTCTATATTTGCAAAGTATTTGTTAACCGCACTAACATAGTTTTTATTTGGACTTACACCATTAGACACATTAGACTTCCAATTGCGTCAACATTTACCACTTCATCAATTTTAGAATTTGTTTATAGAACTGAAACTAATTAAAGTACTACAAAAGAAACATGCGACTCGGATCAGTGATCTATTTGTATTTGATTACCAGCATGGTACGTGTCACACAGATCACCATCATTTCTTGTGATCCAACTGCCATTGATTTTGACCTTCGAGTAATGGTTGACCAACAGCGACTCCCATCATAACTCATAGAAACACCCAGAGAATAGATAGATGGAAGACATTTTATCAAATGAACCCTTTCTACCTGCCAATGTAAAGGTCCATTATAAAGTTGACAGTGAACAACACCACATTTTTGTTGGATCGATTGCGTTATTCTTTGACATCCTATGATTTTACCCATAATATCAACATCCTCAGCAGCTGCTGCTGTAGACTTTGACTTATCAGAAGCTTTTGACTTTCTATGATTGTCACAATCTGTAGCATTAGTTAAATTCTGTCATCTCGTCCTCTCAGTCTACATTTCTTGGCGGTAGATATATCTTGGATGGTCCTCTTGTTGTTAATGAGATCCATAACTGGATTGAGAAGAATAAGAAAAAGGCATTTTTTCTTAAGATCGACTTCGATAAAGCTTATGATAATGTTAACTGGAACTTCGTCATTGATATTCTTGTTCAAATGGGTTTTCCTAGTAGATGGTGTAGATGGATCAGGGGGATTATTTCTTCTGCTAGAGCGTCGGTTTTGGTGAATGGTGCTACTACGTTCGAATTCAAATGTGACAAAGGTATGCGTCAAGGAGATCCTATTTCCCCTTTTTTGTTTCTTATTGTTATGGAAGCCCTTTCTTGTATGATCAATAAGGCGATCGGGTTGGGAATTGTGAAAGGAGTGGTCCTTCCGAATGATGGTCCTTTGGTTTCCCACTTGCTCTATGCCGATGATGCTATTATTATAGGGGAATGGAGTAAGGAAAATATTATCAATGTAGTGAGAATTCTCAAATGCTTTTATGCTTGCTCTGGTCTCCAAATTAGTTTCAGCAAATCCAATCTTTTTGGGCTTGGGGTGAGTCACGGGGATGTGGAAGACATGGCTGTGTTAGTTGGGTGCAAAGCTGATAAATTTCCTTTTAAGTATCTTGGATTAACAGTGGGGGCAAATATGAATCGAATTAAAAACTAGAGACCGGTGTTTGATATTTTTGAGAGGCGGCTTTCTTTATGGAAAGCGTCTTTCCTTTCTATTGGTGGGAGACTGACGTTGATTCGATCCGTTCTCGAAAGTCTTCCTACCTATTTTTTGTCGCTTTATAAGGCTCCTGTTAAAGTGATTGCGGACCTGGAAGGAATTATTAGGAGATTTTTATGGGCTGGTTCTGCTATAGATAAGAAAATTCATTGGGTTGCGTGGGACAGGGTGGCTTCTCCGGTGAAGATGGGTGGTTTGGGTCTCCATAAATTGAAAGACATTAATGTAGCGTTGTTGGCTAAATGGGGTTGGAGATTCAAAACGGAGAATAATAACCTGTGGGTTGGCGTGATTAAGGCCCTTCACTCGGGAGGGTCTGGCTGGGATTTTCTTCCGTTAAAGAAGACTCTCGGTGGTGTTTGGGGGAACATAGTTTCTACTATTAATCGGCCTATGCTGGATGGTTTAGCGATTAGTAACCTTTTTAAAGGAGTGGTAGGCAGTGGGGAAAGCATTATGTTTTGGTTGGATCCCTGGTTATTTGAAGTTCCTTTGAAATATAAATTTCCATCCTTGTTCCAGCTTGAGGTGGTTAAGTCTTGTAGTGTTCGTGATAGACTAGATGGGGAAGGTTTATGGCTGTGGAAAAGCGACCCGGTGTCCGCGACCGAAAGTATCGAATGGGAATTGCTTACTGCAGCTCTTCGTGATGTTTTTCTGTCTAACAGGCCAGATAAGTGGGAGTGGGTCGGGAACGATTCAGAAGGTTTCTCAGTGGCGGCTGTTAAGAGGTCCATTGACACGAAGAATGACTATAGTAATCGCTTTGTTTTTTATTGGTGTAAATGGGTCCCTCTCAAATGCAATATCCTGGTTTGGCGTGCGGAGATGGATAGGATTCCGACGGTAGAAGCTTTGGTAAGGAGGGGTGTGATGATCGAAGATGATATGTGTAAGTATTGTGGCTCCGGCTTGGATTCGGTTGACCACATTCTGACGGCTTGTCCGCTGGCTTTGGGGTTATGGGAGAAGATTTCTCTGTGGTGTCGGGTTAGGAACTTTTTTATTTTCTCTATCCGTGATGTGCTTGCCATTCATGCCCATGAGAATAGGAGGACAGCGGAGAAAGAGGCTTTAAAAGGTATCGTTATCGTTTCTTGTTGGTTTTTGTGGAAGGCCAGAAATGATCTTAGATTCAGTGGGAAAAGAAGAGGAGTTGAAGATGTTTTTAGTGATGTTAGATCGGCTAGTTTCATTTGGTATAAATATAGGGCTAAGAAAGGTTTTTGTGAGTGGAAGGATTGGTGTAAATTTGTTAATATGTAGTTTTTTTGTGTTTTGTTGCCGTCCCGGTTTTCGGGTTCGGTTTGTGTTAATGAAGTTCTCGTTTCAAAAAAAAAAAGCATAGTATACAAATTTGGCCCATTACGACTAAGACCAAGTTCTGACTTTGACTTTCTTCGATTTTTTTTTCCAGAAATAGATTATTTGCAGCCCTATTAATCAACAACAAAATATGGTCAATCACAGTCATTATGCTACTTTGACCAGCTTTGACCTTTATCAAAATGTGGCCATATTTTCTCCACAAAATAATGACTTGCAGGCTGTCGAGACTATCCCAATTGCCATCATTAACCCAAAATTTGTTGAATAACACCATATTCAGAATAAACAGCCCCCATCCAAGAACACCCAACATAATGCAAATGAGTCAATTGCAAATAACATTGGCACCAACTGCCACCTGCATCATCCAACACTAGATAATATTGGCTGATACACAGTATGTTGTTGGTTTAACGGGTCACGGGTCAAGGGGTAAATGGGTCATCCATCAGCTAATGGGTCATGCGTAATATTCTTTTTGCATGTGCTTTGTATTTTCTAAATAAATAGGTTTGGTTTTGTTCTTTTAATATTGTACTCTTTCTAACAAGTCACCCTCATTATAGCCAATTGTTTTGGGTACTTTGAACTTCCCATGGATCAGTATCGGGACTTATTACATAGAGAATCTCCATGGATCAACATGCATGATATACATACATAATGCTTTCCCGTACATTTATAACCAGAACCACCGTAAACTACCACCGTCACCGTCATCATCTACCAAACCTCCATCAAACGCCTCATTTCTTCCCCCCTTACAACCCCTCGTAACAATATTCTCAAAACCTTACAACATGCAGGTCCACCACAACGTGCTACATCCTCCCGCATTGTCTTCAAGGCCACCATGCTATCCATTACCGTTGCAGTTGCTGCATCTTACGTCGTTTTCTTCGATTCCGATGAATTAAACGAAGTTCGATGTAAGAAGGACCGCATGTTCAAAGATTTCACGATACAACGTTCGAACGAGTGGTTGAGGAGAGTGTTGGACACGATGAAGCATACGGGTGTTGCTATATCGGTTTTATGGAATTCTTTGACGTCTGTTTTGTCTTCAGCGACCCATGAGGTTCGCGCAGGGTTTGAGGCTAGGGTTGCCGCGTTGTTGGCGGATATTGTGGCGGCTGATGAGAACCGGAGGGCTGCTATTGTTGGTGCTGGTGGTGGGTTGGTGGTGGATTGGTTGTTGGATTCGGTTGCGTTGAATAGAGGCGGAAATTTGGGGACTCAGGACGAATCGGCTAGGGCTTTGGCTTACTTGATTGCTGATTGTAATGTTAATGAAGCGGTTCTTAGGCGGCCTCAAGCCGTTCGTAATCTTCTCCGGTTTATCTTCTCTGCCAATCCTCGGGAACAGGTATATTGTGTATTATTGATCAACTATATATATTAATTACAATGGGAAAGGTAATTAAATCATCGATATTAAATAAACCCTACTTTATGTATTTGAAAGGTTAAATGAGAAGCATGAATTAACATGCTGCATTTTGTCATTTAAGCAGCAAAAAGGGTCGAATTCGAACGAAATTGCTGATCCAATGAAAGGAAGGAGCATGCTTGTTGCAGCAATAATGGATACTGTCACTTCTCATGATGATAATGTGGATAGAGTAAATTACAAAGTTCGTCCTTTATGTATGCTACTTATTACAAAGTATGTCATTTATCTTTAATAAGCTCAGAAAACATACTCAATGTTTGTAAACCCTTACAAGTTATGTCCTTTAGTCATAACACAATTAGTTTTCATGGTTAAAGTTGACTAAGTCAACCCCACATAAGGGTATTTTAGTCATTTTGCCTTGAACACTAAAATAAATAATAAACAAAACAATTTAAAAACACATAAATATAAATCCCCTCTTTGTCTCTGAATTCTGTATAACCTTCCCCTTTTTATCTCTAATTGACCTAACTCCACCTCCACCTTAACTCCACCACCATCTACTACCACCACACCTCCACCACTGCCGCCACCGCCACCTCAACTCCACGTCCACCACCACTCCACCTAACATAACTGCACATCAGCAACCAAAACGCATACACAAATCAACAATATCTCTAATCAAACACTCAATTCACTAAAACAAACACAGTTTAACCTCAGATCCACTACAATTACGCTTACAAAATCAACAAACACCTCAACCGTAAACAAATTACCAGATGAACAGGCATTTTGATGCGTTTGACAACCACGCTCTAACCTAATGCTTATGATTCGTAGTCGAAGGGTTGTGTAGCGTCGATTGTGGATACTTCACCATCAACCGCTGCTGGTAATCGCTCGCCTTACCTACCATCGCCGCGTCGGAAGCCTCACCGGCGCTGCCGCTGGCGCTACCTTCCGATTTCATCACTGCACTCACTCCACCTTCATCTCCAAACCCTAAAACCTTATATTTCATCTTCTCAAACGGTGGTAGTGGTGGTGCTAGATTGGTGGTGGGATCAGGAGTTCTGGAATGTTAATCCCTGGAGTTAACAGACAGCAGATTAGAGGTGATAATGGTCTGTACGGCAACGAGGTTACCTGCTCGTGCTGCTGCGTGAATATCTTCTGACGAATTTGAAGGCTTCCCCATTCTTCTTCTTCAAAGGGATGAAAAATTTGGATTTTTAGGGTTTTCTGGTTAGGTTAGAGAGAGGGAGAGAAAGAGAGGGATGAAAAATTTGGATTTTCAGGGTTTGCCGGAAAACTGGTTTGGAGCAGAGTAAACTTGCAGGTGAAGTGGTGGTGGTGGCAGATCGGTGGCGGTGGCGGTGGCTGGTGGGTTGTGGTTGTGGGGGTAGGATAATTAGAAAGAGAGAGAGGGAGAAGACATCTGTATATATTTATAACTATATACACATATATAATTCAAAAATTATTTTATTTATTGGGTTTATGATTATTTATTATAATATTTAGGATAAAATGACTAAAATACCCTTATGTGGGGTTGACTTAGTCAACTTTAACCATGAAAACTAATTGTGTTATGACTAAAGGACATAACTTGTAAGGGTTTCCAAACATTGAGTATGTTTTCTGAGCTTATTAAAGATAAAGGACTTACTTTGTAATAAGTAGCATACATAAAGGACGAACTTTGTAATTTACTCATGTGGATAAGATTAAGTTAAAGCCTATGTTATCTCGAAAAGCTGCAATGAGGGACATTGCTGCAATTTGTCATTAAAATTTTTTTTTTATTTTTTTTTGCTACGAAAAGTAGCGATTTTAATGTAAAAAATGTTAAAAAACAAAAAAATTGTGTGTTTTTTAGGGGGTTTATGTTTTTTTTGGGGAGGGGGTGGGGGCTGGTTAGGTTTTCTTAGCTATTTTAGGTTGTGTTCACATTGGTTCTCGCGGTTTTCGCAATAAAGGTAGTTCTCGCAAGAACCTTACCCTATATATATAGGATGGATCATGAGAAAACTAGTTTAAATGAGAAAACAAAAAAACTAACTAAAAAAGCCTAAAAAACATACCAAAATATTTTTTTTTTAATTTTTATAAAAAAATCGCAGCTTTTTATGCATGGAAAAAAATTTTCAAAAAAAAAAATAAAAAAAAACTTATTTGTTGTATTGCACATGTGCACTATTACGGATATAGTGCACATGTGTAGTACACATATAATGCACATGTGCAGTACAACAAAAAAAAAAAAATTTTTTTTTGAAAATTTTTTTATATATAAAAACTAGCGATTTTTTTATAAAAATTGTAAAAAAAAAAATTGATATGTTTTTTAGCTTTTTTTAGGTTTTTTTAGTTAGTTTTCTAGTTTTCTCATTTATATGTAGTTTGCTCATTATCCTCTCCCTATATATATATATATATATATATATATATATATATATATATATATATATATATATCACATATGGATTAATACAAACAAATTTACTATTTTATATATATATAGGGGAAAGATCCACTAAAAAGTGGATTTTGCCTAAGTAGCCTAAGAATGATTCTGATGATGACATGTGACACTCCTAATAAGTACGAATGAAGGGCATTTTGGTTTTTATAAATAGGAGTGAAAATGATATGTGACACCCCTTTTGTTTTTTAAAAATACAACAAAAAAATCTAGTACAAAAAAATCTAGCACAAAAAATCTAGTACAAAAATATATAGCACGAAAAAATTCAGCAAAAGAATGTAGTTCAAAAAAATCCAGTACAAAATAATTTAGCACAAAAATATAGTACAAAAATCCAGCACAAAAAATGTTATACAACATAGAAATACAACACATTTTAGTGAGTTTTTTTAGTTTACATATTTTATATAGCAATATGATACTCAAGTTAAAAATAAAAAGACGCTAGATTTTACGGTGAAATTTTTATGAAAAAATAATGTCGTATAAAAAAGTTATGAACGTTTAAAAATTGGGGGTGTAATATGCATGTGCCTTGCATGTGGAGAGAGAAAGTCCATAAATAGAATTTTTCTAAGATACCCTTGCACTTCCCCTTTCTCCTACACTTTCATCTTAATCATTGATTTGAAAAATAAATGGTTAAGATTGCTTCTCATCCTAGTTAGGCAAAACAAACTTTTTATTTGATCTTACCCCTATATATATATGGGAAGGATTCACTAAAAAGTGAATTTTCCCTAAGTAGCCTAAGAATGATTATGATGATAACATGTGGCACTCCTTATAAGTAGGAAGGAAGGACATTTTAGTACTAAAACATTTTGGTTCTTATAAATAGGAGTGTGAAAATGACAAGTGACACCCCTTTTGTTTTCAAAAAATACAACAAAAAATACAGCACAAAAAATCTAGCACAAAAAATCCAGTACAAAAAAATATAGTACAAAAAATTCAGTACAAAAATATAGCACAAAAAAATCTAGTAAAAAAAGTATAGCACTAAAAAATTCAGCACAAAAAAAATCAGCACAAAAAATAAAATATAAAAAATCCAGCACAAAAAGTTGAGAAAAAAAATTTAAGAAAAAAAATTCAGTAAAATAAATTTAGTGCTAATTATTGTGGAGTAGGTGAAGAATTAAAGCTAATTACTTCAGGATCATGGAGGTTTTTCGTGGTTTGAATTTAGTGGGAATATTGTTTGTGAAGAATCCCATAAATATTGTTGTAATCCACATCTTTTTCTTTATATTGGTCATGTATCCATATCTTATTGTGTCATCTATTTTCCTCTCTCATAAGATCCATGAAAACCGCAGGCGCGTTCGTTAGCCCGAATGGCATGACCAAAAACTCGTAATGGCCGTAGCGAGTTCTGAATGCTGTTTTGGAGACGTCCTCATCCCGGACTCTCAGTTGATGGTAACCTGACCTCAGATCAATCTTTGAGTAATAGCTCGACCCTTACAACTGGTCGAATAAGTCGTCGATGCATGGAAGTGGATAGCGATTTTTCACCGTCACCTTGTTCAGTTCGCGGTAATCTATGCACATACGAAAGGTACCGTCCTTCTTCTTTACAAATAATACTGGAGCTCCCCAGGGCGAAGAGCTAGGACGTATGAAACCCTTTTCCAAGAGTTCTTGCAATTGCTTAGACAGTTCTTTCAGTTCAGTTGGAGCTAAGCGGTAAGGCGCTCGAGCTATAGGTGCTGCTCCTGGAGCTAGCTCGATCTGAAATTCGACCTGGCGATGAGGCGGTAGCCCAGGTAACTCTTCAGGAAACACTTGAGGAAAGTCGCGTACTACAGGAATATCCCCAATCTTTTTCTCTGTCGTCGATGTATCAGTAACGAGTGCTAAAATAGCTATGTGGCCCTTTCGCAGACACTTCTGAGCCTTCAAGAAGGAGATGATGCCACTCACGACACCACTCTTGTCGCCTTGAACTTCGAGAGGTTCTTTGCCAGTACGGGGAATACGAATGATCTTCTCCTTGCATAGGATCTCTGCTTGCTGTTGGGATAACCAATCCATACCAATGACAATGTCGAAACTACCCAGAGTTATAGGAATGAGATCGATAGAGAAAGTCTGACCAGCGAGGATAAGATTACAACCCTGAACTATGTGTGTGGCCTCTAGACTTTTACCGTTAGCTAACTCTACGACATGTTTGGTGTTCAAAAGTGTTGGTGCGCGTTTAAGCATTTGACTAACTTTCAGAGACATATAACTGGTATCCGCACCCGAATCAAATAATACGGTAACATAAAAGTCGTCGAGAAGAAACTTACCCGTAACCACATTAGGATCGTTCCTCGCATCACCCCGACTAATCACAAATGAACGACCCCTAGCACCACTGTCGTTGTTGTTTCCCCCATTGTTGTTCCCAGTGCCCTGATTATTGTTGTTGTTATTCTGATTCTGGTTCTGATTTAACTGGGGGCAGTTCCGCTTGAAGTGACCTTCAGCCCCACACTGAAAGCATGTCTTATTTCCTTGCTGTTGTTGCTGTGACTGGTTTCGTGGAACGGGTGGCTGTTGTTGCTGGTTCTGATTCGCAGGCCTTGAGCTCCTGCAATCTTTAGCTTCATGACCTACCCTTAGACATCTTTGACAGCGGCCTTTACGACACTGACCACTGTGGTGTTTGTTGCACCTGTTACACAGTGGATGAGTTCCCCGATATCCACTCTGCCCCTGACCACCAGACGATTGCTGACTCGGGCTCTGGAAATCATTAGTCTTGCGCTGCTGCTGTGCTTGAGACTGTACAGTAGCTGAACCCCTGCTGGAATCCCCTTCCCATTTCCGCTTGTTGTCACTGGGATTAGCAGGAGTAGCTGGAGTGGTAGCGGTAGTAGTAGCGCTGATACGTTTAGGCAGCCTGTTTTGTTCCACTGCCTGATCGGTGAGGCGATGAGCTAGCTTGACGATCTGTTGAATGGTGCCAAGATTCGCTGAGGTTACGTGACTTTGAATTTCCGGCACCAGTCCATTAAGATACAGTTCGATACGCTTAATGGGAGGGTCCACCATAGTAGGACACAGAATAGCCAACTCATTCGATCTTCTGGTGTACGCTTCAATTTCTGACCCCGTCATTTTCAAGTGGTAAAACTCTACCTCCAGCTTATGAATATCATCACGGCTACAGTATTCCTCTTTGATCAACTCCTTGAAATCATTCCAGGGTGTGGCGTTAGCAACAGCCAACCCTAACATCTGAACTTGCGCATTCCACCAAGTCAGCGCAATGCCTTCTAGAGTACCAGTGGCGTACTTCACCCTGCGAGCCTCAGGGCATTCACACATTTCAAATACGGACTCGAGCTTTTCAAACCAATGGAGGAGTCCAACCGCTCCTTCCGTGCCACTAAAAGTAGTAGGACGACAGTCCATGAAAGTTTTGAAGGTGCAAACAGGTGGCTGAGCGTGCTGACCTGTTGTGTATAAGAATCCAGTACAAGATTAAACACAAGAGTTCGTTTAGGAGTGTAGGATCTAAAGATCCTAGTGTGAGTTACAACTGCAGGGTATACCTCCTGCTTGTGCGGCTGCAAGTGCCTCTGCAACTCGCTCGTTAATCAGAGCCGTCAACTGGGCTTGTGTCATGTTAATGCGTCCAGACATGATCTTCATAGCAAAGATAACATAAGTGAGAGAGGTTCGCGAGTAGTGCAATGACAGAAGAGAGTAAGCACACAAGTGTTCTCATGCAATAGTGTTACGTTAATCTAAGCATACCCTGAGCAAAGTTCTATGCAATTCTAGCAAGTAGGCAACAAAACATGTATCATATTACCTAGGATGTTGAGTCTTGCACGTGGAGCGAGGCGTCGTTGTGGATCGTTGAGCACTGTTTCGGTTATAGTCTGGTTTTAATAAAAACGTTTTCCCCTTATTAAAACCGAGTTCTCTATAACCAATGGCTCTGATACCAATCTGTCACACCCCCAAAATCCACACGCGGAGTACCACCGCTTGGAGGCGTGACATGACCAGGATCAAGCCACCAATCATATTGAACATAAGTATATAGTAAAAGTCATTCATCAATACGATGGGTGTTTCCAAAACCAAATATAAACAAGTGTGTAGCGGAAGCGATAATGTAAAACCCAACATAAGTTTAAGTACAAAATGTCATAATGTTTAACAACACATTCACGATCCATGTCCACAACGACCGTGCCTCCCGTGCAAGCTCCAAAAGTACCTAAGGTCCTGCAAGGCATGTAACAGAGAGTCAACAACTAGTTGAGCGAGTTCACAGTAGGTTATTCTGTTATAGTTTTCGTATTGTAAATCGTAAGTTCGTTTAGTAATCATGTTTCGTATGTAATAGCATCGCGGCCCTCTAGGCATGTTTGCGAAGTTTAGTGGGGGTTTCCCATGTTGTCTTGACTAGTTATATTTGTATCGCGGCCCTCCAGGCATGTTTGCGAAGATTAAAGTATAGTTTGCGGCCATTCCAGGCATGTTTGCGAAGATTAAAGTATAGTTCGCGGCCATTCCAGGCATGTTTGCGAAGATTGTTCTAGTATCGCGGCCGATCTCGGCATGTGTGCGAAGAGAAGTATATGTATCACTAGTCTAGTAGTATCTACCATTGACCTTCCTCTCCCGAGGCCAATGGTATGTAATTCCGATAACTCTTAAGCATAAATAATCAATCAACCCATTCCCAACCCCGGGAATCCCATGCCTTGGTAGAAGTGTGAACTCACCTTGTTTGCTCGGTATGCTAAGTTAAATGCTCACAATTAATCAGTCAAGTCCTATAGTGCACGTATGTTCAGTCAGTACATGTTTGTAAGGTTTCGCATGCAATCTAAGTCACAGTAATATCACAGAGTGTGTTTGGCAGTTATTCTCATCACCACATAAACAGGTAGTCATATCCATAACATTCATGCTTTACATACTTATTTTTCACAGTTAATTCTAACATTTGATACTCATTAGCATGCTTGACAGGGTTAACTGGTTTAACAGGGTTAGTATATATAACAAGTTAGTAAACTAAACAGAGTTTACCCGCTTAATAGAAATAATAAACTAACTGAGTTAATGGCTTAACATAGTCAATGAGTTTAACAGGTTTATAAGCTATCCAGAGTTAATAATCTTAACTGGGTTTATATTTGTAACATGCATAGCAGGATTTAACACACCTAACACGGTTAACCCTTAACACTGTTAACATAATTAAATTAACAACTTAACAGGGTTAACAGACATCACATAACCAAGTTGCTGTTTAAAGTTTTGAACAATATTACAAAGTCACGAAATCCCTTAGTGGATGAAAACACTAGTGTCGAAATCCTATGTGAGCCGAAATCACCCTTTGGGCCGAAAACCATCATTGGGCCGAAATCACACTCTTGTGATTTCGTCCAGCATGTTTGTTTGAAAGATTAAAACATATGCCGAAATCCAATAAGTGCCGAAAACACTAAGGTCCGAAATCCACTTTATTGGGACGAAAACACTTATTGGGCCGAAAACCCTTATGTGCCGAAAACATCCTTGGGCCGTATACACTTGGGCCGAAATCACATAAGTGATTTCGTCCACTTCCATTTGTGGGGGGGTGTTTTCGTGACTATTTATCATCATCAACAACACATACTGTAACATAAAACCCAGCAATTCTAATCCCATTTCTTATCAGATTCAATCCCTTTTGTTCAAACAATCAATCAAACAAAAGCATAAAACATTTGATTAGATATCTACTCATCTGTATTTTCAGAATTAACATCCAACAACATCATAGTGTTTATCATTTAACAGGAGATCTAGTTTAAGCATCTATCAACTGGCTATCTGCAATCACTTTATCTCGAAGATTAACAATCACCATTTAACAGGGAACAAAGATCTAAACATTTAATCAACAAACAAAATCAGATCATAAGATCATAATATCTCACAGTAGCAGTTAATATAAGATATCCACTTAACATGTAAATCACTAACCGTATATAAACAGGGGTTTGGCTTCAAAATGAGGAATTCTCTTTGTGGGTTTCAGATGTAGAGAGAGAGAACAAAGTGATAAGGTTTGGTGAATGGGTAACGTCTCCGAGAAGATTTGTTTATAAACTGATTATATAAAATATCTCACTGGGCCTAAAGCCCATCTCTGATTTCGCCACACATCAGTGGACGAAAACACTTAAAGTGTTTTCACCACTTGGGTGTTTTCATGAGTATTGTTCTCAGTAAGTTCCATCCTTAATTAACATACAATCACATATAATAAATATCATGGATCCCAAGTATAAAAACTCAATCGAAATACGATATAACGTATTACAAATGTAAGCGTTGTGAAACAACGAGTCGTATTAACAAACAACTAAATAATAATAAAAAAAAATTAACGTGCACTAAATGCGAAGATAGAATCTTGGAAATTCGAGTTGTCACAAAGAACATCACACAAACAACAGAAGCATTTTGCAGATTTAAAACAGGTTCAAAACAATACAATGGATACTTCATATCTCATTGAAGTGGGTTTCATTAAAGCATTGAATCAAACAAATGGTGTGCATAGCAGGTTTACATAATCAATATGAACACAAAATGCACAAAATCTAATCAATATGAATGATGTTGGGTGAGATGAAACAGAATCAAACAAATAATCGTTTATTGGGCCAGGCCCACTGGCCAAAGCCCTACCTTTTTTCACTAATGGGCCGACTCTGTTCCCATTACTCGGGCTTCTGGTATGTTAGATAAAAGATGACATTGCCATAGGTTCTTTCATTCATGCTTATTTAAGTATTGATTTTTTTTTTGAATTTAAATATTAGTTGTCAGAACTCACATGGTGACTGATGTGCTAAAAGTGGTTAATTAATAACAACTAAAATTACCCTAAATCTAGACACTCTAAGTTTTAAATTTATAAACTTAGACTCGATCTAAAACCTAAACCACACATCCGGCAGTGTACCGATCAGTGTAGTATAGTGAAAATTAAGTCCGAGTATCGAACCCAAAGGACTCTGTTGAATTACGTTAATTAATTTATTTACACTAAAAATGACATCACACTAAACATTATTATATTTTTGTATTTTTTATTTAAAGGGGGGTTGACTTGAAAAGTAAATTAATTAAAAACTAATTAATAAACATAAACTAAAAATACATTAAGACAAATGTTTAATAATAATAAAGGACTATCTAGGTTAGAATCCTACTTGTTAATAATATGCTTTCTACCGGGAAATTGTGTGATTTGAAACCGGGATCTTTAGGTATTAAACCTTTAAAGAAGACTTAGGATTCCTAATCATTCTCGGAAATACAACTATGTGACTTTTAAGGTTTATTTTTATTACCGATTTTCTAGACTACTTTACAGTTGCCTAGTGTTCTTTGATAAGTGTTTAAAAACTTACTTCTTAACAGTTATAAGTCTAAACAATTTAAGAAAACTTTGTTTGGTTTAATAGATAAATTAGTGACACTTTAACCAAAATGATTTCTCACAAAACTCAATTTAGCAATACACTATATTTGATCTATTAATGTTTTTATACCTTACGGCGTTAAAAATAGTTAAACATTAAAACTGGATTAATTTGGTCATTGATTCTATGGTTTATTTTACAATATCACCACATGATTACCCAACCCAATTAAGACTTTGAATATCAACATAATTCATTTGATGAAATTACTTTCACTAGAATTAATGTGAAACTAATGATCAAAGTAAAAATCAAGTTAAAACATTCATATACACCAAACATGTAACTTAGATTATTTACTTAACAAGAATAACAACAATCACACAATACCCGGTAAAAATCACATATTAATAAGTATTCATCATAACCTAGATAGTTTCAACGTTTAGCTACACATATTACACAATAACACACTTACAACAAACATTACAACAACTGAAAACATAATAACAATACTTACTAGAATGAAAATGACGAGTATTAACCGAACCGGGTCGATTAGGATACGAACCGAAGGCCTCCAGACTTCTCGGGAGCTCCCCAGGACTTCACCGGCATTTCCGGGTGCTAGAACTCGACTTATTACTGAACTATGACAGAGATTTTCGGGTGTGGAATGGTACATTTTCGAACAAGAATGCATGGGTATTTATACTTGAATTTTCAGCTCCTGTTCATCCCCTGCGCATCGTAGCAAAGGATGCTCTACGATGCGCAAGCCTACAATTTTCACCAACCCCATTGCGGCGCCGGAGTTGGTGGCCGACACACGCCTACGCATCGTAGCACTTATTTGGCTACGATGCGCAGCGCCCACGTCTGTTGAAATTGTTGTCTTTGGCTACGCATCGTAGCAGGTATATGGCTACGATGCGTAGGGTGTCTTCTGCCTAACTTTCTTCACTTGGCCTACGCATCGTAGCAGTTTGATGTCTACGATGCGTAGGGGTTGTTCCAGGCAAGATTTTTGCTTTTCTTCGACACGTTTCCCTATGCATTGTTTCCTTCATCGATCTTTTACTGTTTTCTTGCATAATCTACAGATATTTCACCAAATCCTGTAGATCCATAATTTAATCAATTCAGTACCAAATACAACGGATAAACGCGTACAATTTCTCTGAAATAGGGTTTATTTGATAAAGAAGATGTGTATAATTCTTAACACATCAAATATCCCCACACTTAAGCTTTTGCTTGTCCCTAAGCAAAAATCCTAAACACATATCAAACTTAAATAACTTGACAATAACGTATGTTTCGAACAAATTTAAATACGAACTACAAAAATTTTTAAACATAGAGGTTTTACAAGACTTACAACGTTCAAGAGGTTAATAAATCAAGAGAATGAAACAGAAACCCGAAAATACTTAAACAAAATTTTCTTACTTTAAGGTAATTAAATATGCAACAACACTACCACTCGCTGAATTCACTCGTCTCTCAGTTATTATGTATATAATTTCAAGTGATCTCTCAAAACCAGACTATGTAGCATTACTATTATAGGCTTGTACGTCAATCAAATCTCCACCTATTTGTTAGAAATCAATACAGATCAAGAGGACTTAAAATGGGTAGGTGAGGTTTTGAGGTAAGTTGTTTATTTACAAAGATGGGACTAACTATAGAGTTTCATAGTTAGTTTATTGGACATATATACAAATGAAAACTATGAAATGAACAAGATCAGGTCTTAGTCCAATGGTTAGACAAGTGCGCGAAAGACTGTGGGAGCATAGACCCGAGTTCGAATCTCGGGGGCTGCTACCATGCTATTTTTATGCCCGACCTTATCTAGCGCACCGTTACAATATGAGACTAGCGAGGCGTGATTGTAATTTTTTTTTTTTTCACAACCACTTTAATCCTAATGACTCTTTTTACGGTCAGATCGTCAAGACCATTTTATCGAAGAAGTAAATCAAGTCTTTTTCAATCCTGTAGTGAATATTACTTCTAACCCTGATAGATCGTTCGACATTGAGCCTAATAGACCCAACCTATATTAGAAGCGTGTAGTTGACTTTTTTATACATCTTCTCGTATAAGATCAATTTCTAAAATCCATTCCGGTTATCAGGTAACAAACGAATGGTTTTAGGCTCAAAGTGGTATCGAATGGTAATGGTGAATTTCTACAAAGAAAAGGGGTGAACAAAAAGCCTCTTGTATACTTGTATCAATATCTAAACCAAGGTCTTGAAATGTATCAAAACATACAAGTTCTAAAGTAATGCAACAAGTCGGTAAACACACATGAAACGAAAGTAGTGTTTTTGTAATAAACACTTTTAGGCTCAAATCTTACCGTCATGTGGTAATGTAAGGGTTAAAAATTGTTATTGCATAGTTAATTTATCTAAAGTTAGAAAAATTATCCTAAGTATCTCGTAAAAATTTTCACAAAAACTTGATTTAAAAACCTACTATCCCACAACTTAAAGAAACGTGTATTTTCAAATTTTGTAAATTACATATTTAAATTGTTATATACATACATTTTCGAAAATTTTTTCAAGTTTTCAATGCGTTTAAAGGATCGGGACAAGTTTTTATTATTATTATTATTATTATTATTATTTTTTTATTTTTTATTTTTATTTTTTTAATTTTTTTTTTAAACATAATTCTAAATTTTAAACGATAGTTTCCCATCCTCACGCTTAAACTCTACATTGCCCTCAATGTAGGATGGAAAACTGACTCAAAAATTAAAGTAAATAAGAAATAAAAGACAAAGGACAGATTGGAAAGGACTTAGCTGGTTATATGATGTATAAGTTCAAAACTTTTGTCCAATCCAGCTTGATCGTATAGCATTTCGGTCGCGATCGGCTTTGACTCTGACTAGCACTCTTGGTAAATTACTTGAAATTGGCGTACAGCTCCGAAATCACCCGAACGGAGATTGAGTACGGGTGGTGTGATTCAAACCTGCATAAACAAAAACAAGCAACAACCCAAGCAGTACTGACTCGACACAAAACAAACGATTCAAAAACACAAGTATTTATAAAACCTCCCCACACTTGAATTTAATCAGGAGGCTTTTCTTTGATCTGGACCCTGTCCAACCCATTCAATTCCACCCGGTCTTCAAAAATATTTAAAAATTTAATGGTGGAATAATAAAATATTTTGAAATTTTGAAATGGGTCAGACCACCAGAATTTAAACTTACCAGGCATTAACCGGATGTATGACCTACTCCGGTTTCCAGGTTCTTTCTTTCTTGCCCTCTCCCGTGTTTTTGTTGAATTTTCTACGGGTCGGCTATCAAACTCCTCAGCCACTTTCTCTTTTTCTACGTTCGGTATTTGTTTGATCTCCATGACCGGTTCACCTTCAAGTAATTTTTCTAAATAGGCAAGATCACCGATTGGGTCAAATTCTTCATTTTCATAAGTTGGTAATCCTACCAACTCATCACCAAACTCTTCTTCCCAAGATGGTTCATGATTCTCATCCTCCATCTTGTCAAGTGGCTCTTCTTCAGCTTTTTCATCATCAAAATCACTTCCGAAATCATATGTTCTACTTTGTGGCACCGGAGGTGGGACTTCAACGTCCATTTTCGTCTCTGTGACTTGATTGATCTCTTCTTCTGGCTCATCTTCATATGGTAGCTCTTTTCCCAATTCTGGAAATGTTGGGATTAATTCCCCAGTAGAAAGCATGTAACCGAGGTAGTTGCCTTCTGCATCATATGTATACCCGGTTGTCATCTTCTCTGGTTGCAGTTTCTTTTCTTCTACCTCTTCTTCTGCTCTCGTCAATCTCCTGTATTCAGCCAGCTGTGCATCTATCTCCTCATCACTATAAGAAAAATCAATTATGAATTTACCAGTATTCTCTTCTTGTTCACCCTGTTGAACCAGAGGTGGGACTAGGTCGTCCATTATAGTCTCCGGCTTAGCTAGTGAGTTCAGTATTTTCCATATTCTTGCTGATTCGGCTTCGAATAGTTTCCATCCATCCACCTGTTCTTGCTCAAAGGCTTCAGAATTTTGCTGTTGAGGTTGGTAATATGGTTCTTCATACTGGCATGGTTCCTCATACTGATACGAGGAATATTCCTGTGAAAAATATGGCTGCGGCTGCACATAGGGGTTATCATAACATTGTGCAGAGGACCCCTCATATTGTGGGCAATTAACAGTAAAATGAGGTCCTCCACAAATTTCACACATATTTACAAGACTCAAGAAAAATAAAAGACACGAACAATTAGACTCCTACGACTCCAAAAAGAAAGACACTAAAATACTTAGACTCCTACTATTCAAACAAAGGAAAGCAACTAGCATGTATGATGTCAATTAAGTCCTAAATAAAGTAATCAACGTAATTGCCAAAGAATCCCCGGCAACGGCGCCAAAAACTTGATGTGCTAAAAGTGGTTAATTAATAACAACTAAAATTACCCTAAATCTAGACACTCTAAGTTTTAAATTTATAAACTTAGACTCGATCTAAAACCTAAACCACACATCCGGCAGTGTACCGATCAGTGTAGTATAGTGAAAATTAAGTCCGAGTATCGAACCCAAAGGACTCTGTTGAATTACGTTAATTAATTTATTTACACTAAAAATGACATCACACTAAACATTATTATATTTTTGTATTTTTTATTTAAAGGGGGGTTGACTTGAAAAGTAAATTAATTAAAAACTAATTAATAAACATAAACTAAAAATACATTAAGACAAATGTTTAATAATAATAAAGGACTATCTAGGTTAGAATCCTACTTGTTAATAATATGCTTTCTACCGGGAAATTGTGTGATTTGAAACCGGGATCTTTAGGTATTAAACCTTTAAAGAAGACTTAGGATTCCTAATCATTCTCGGAAATACAACTATGTGACTTTTAAGGTTTATTTTTATTACCGATTTTCTAGACTACTTTACAGTTGCCTAGTGTTCTTTGATAAGTGTTTAAAAACTTACTTCTTAACAGTTATAAGTCTAAACAATTTAAGAAAACTTTGTTTGGTTTAATAGATAAATTAGTGACACTTTAACCAAAATGATTTCTCACAAAACTCAATTTAGCAATACACTATATTTGATCTATTAATGTTTTTATACCTTACGGCGTTAAAAATAGTTAAACATTAAAACTGGATTAATTTGGTCATTGATTCTATGGTTTATTTTACAATATCACCACATGATTACCCAACCCAATTAAGACTTTGAATATCAACATAATTCATTTGATGAAATTACTTTCACTATAATTAATGTGAAACTAATGATCAAAGTAAAAATCAAGTTAAAACATTCATATACACCAAACATGTAACTTAGATTATTTACTTAACAAGAATAACAACAATCACACAATACCCGGTAAAAATCACATATTAATAAGTATTCATCATAACCTAGATAGTTTCAACGTTTAGCTACACATATTACACAATAACACACTTACAACAAACATTACAACAACTGAAAACATAATAACAATACTTACTAGAATGAAAATGACGAGTATTAACCGAACCGGGTCGATTAGGATACGAACCGAAGGCCTCCAGACTTCTCGGGAGCTCCCCAGGACTTCACCGGCATTTCCGGGTGCTAGAACTCGACTTATTACTGAACTATGACAGAGATTTTCGGGTGTGGAATGGTACATTTTCGAACAAGAATGCATGGGTATTTATACTTGAATTTTCAGCTCCTGTTCATCCCCTGCGCATCGTAGCAAAGGATGCTCTACGATGCGCAAGCCTACAATTTTCACCAACCCCATTGCGGCGCCGGAGTTGGTGGCCGACACACGCCTACGCATCGTAGCACTTATTTGGCTACGATGCGCAGCGCCCACGTCTGTTGAAATTGTTGTCTTTGGCTACGCATCGTAGCAGGTATATGGCTACGATGCGTAGGGTGTCTTCTGCCTAACTTTCTTCACTTGGCCTACGCATCGTAGCAGTTTGATGTCTACGATGCGTAGGGGTTGTTCCAGGCAAGATTTTTGCTTTTCTTCGACACGTTTCCCTATGCATTGTTTCCTTCATCGATCTTTTACTGTTTTCTTGCATAATCTACAGATATTTCACCAAATCCTGCAGATCCATAATTTAATCAATTCAGTACCAAATACAACGGATAAACGCGTACAATTTCTCTGAAATAGGGTTTATTTGATAAAGAAGATGTGTATAATTCTTAACACATCAGTGACCCATTAGATAACACTACAATTAAGTTGACGTCTTAATATAAAGTCTAGTTTGAACAGATTATTTTTAAAATGTATTATTATATTTATGTACCTAAAATATGATGAAGTTTCTGAGCACAACTATTTATAAATAGTAACGTGTATTAACAAGTTTTGACATTAGTCCAACATCCTTAGTACTATTTAAGTATATAAGGATCCACTTAATAGCCTCCCAATGCCTCTTTTCTATATTTGCAAAGTATTTGTTAACCGCACTAACATAGTTTTTATTTGGACTTACACCATTAGACACATTAGACTTCCAATTGCGTCAACATTTACCACTTCATCAATTTTAGAATTTGTTTATAGAACTGAAACTAATTAAAGTACTACAAAAGAAACATGCGACTCGGATCAGTGATCTATTTGTATTTGATTACCAGCATGGTACGTGTCACACAGATCACCATCATTTCTTGTGATCCAACTGCCATTGACTTTGACCTTCGAGTAATGGTTGACCAACAGCGACTCCCATCATAACTCATAGAAACACCCAGAGAATAGATAGATGGAAGACATTTTATCAAATGAACCCTTTCTACCTGCCAATGTAAAGGTCCATTATAAAGTTGACAGTGAACAACACCACATTTTTGTTGGATCGATTGCGTTATTCTTTGACATCCTATGATTTTACCCATAATATCAACATCCTCAGCAGCTGCTGCTGTAGACTTTGACCTATCAGAAGCTTTTGACTTTCTATGATTGTCACAATCTGTAGCATTAGTTAAATTCTGTCATCTCGTCCTCTCAGTCTACATTTCTTGGCGGTAGATATATCTTGGATGGTCCTCTTGTTGTTAATGAGATCCATAACTGGATTGAGAAGAATAAGAAAAAGGCATTTTTTCTTAAGATCGACTTCGATAAAGCTTATGATAATGTTAACTGGAACTTCGTCATTGATATTCTTGTTCAAATGGGTTTTCCTAGTAGATGGTGTAGATGGATCAGGGGGATTATTTCTTCTGCTAGAGCGTCGGTTTTGGTGAATGGTGCTACTACGTTCGAATTCAAATGTGACAAAGGTATGCGTCAAGGAGATCCTATTTCCCCTTTTTTGTTTCTTATTGTTATGGAAGCCCTTTCTTGTATGATCAATAAGGCGATCGGGTTGGGAATTGTGAAAGGAGTGGTCCTTCCGAATGATGGTCCTTTGGTTTCCCACTTGCTCTATGCCGATGATGCTATTATTATAGGGGAATGGAGTAAGGAAAATATTATCAATGTAGTGAGAATTCTCAAATGCTTTTATGATTGCTCTGGTCTCCAAATTAGTTTCAGCAAATCCAATCTTTTTGGGCTTGGGGTGAGTCACGGGGATGTGGAAGACATGGCTGTGTTAGTTGGGTGCAAAGCTGATAAATTTCCTTTTAAGTATCTTGGATTAACAGTGGGGGCAAATATGAATCGAATTAAAAACTGGAGACCGGTGTTTGATATTTTTGAGAGGCGGCTTTCTTTATGGAAAGCGTCTTTCCTTTCTATTGGTGGGAGACTGACGTTGATTCGATCCGTTCTCGAAAGTCTTCCTACCTATTTTTTGTCGCTTTATAAGGCTCCTGTTAAAGTGATTGCGGACCTGGAAGGAATTATTAGGAGATTTTTATGGGCTGGTTCTGCTATAGATAAGAAAATTCATTGGGTTGCGTGGGACAGGGTGGCTTCTCCGGTGAAGATGGGTGGTTTGGGTCTCCATAAATTGAAAGACATTAATGTAGCGTTGTTGGCTAAATGGGGTTGGAGATTCAAAACGGAGAATAATAACCTGTGGGTTGGCGTGATTAAGGCCCTTCACTCGGGAGGGTCTGGCTGGGATTTTCTTCCGTTAAAGAAGACTCTCGGTGGTGTTTGGGGGAACATAGTTTCTACTATTAATCGGCCTATGCTGGATGGTTTAGCGATTAGTAACCTTTTTAAAGGAGTGGTAGGCAGTGGGGAAAGCATTATGTTTTGGTTGGATCCCTGGTTATTTGAAGTTCCTTTGAAATATAAATTTCCATCCTTGTTCCAGCTTGAGGTGGTTAAGTCTTGTAGTGTTCGTGATAGACTAGATGGGGAAGGTTTATGGCTGTGGAAAAGCGACCCGGTGTCCGCGACCGAAAGTATCGAATGGGAATTGCTTACTGCAGCTCTTCGTGATGTTTTTCTGTCTAACAGGCCAGATAAGTGGGAGTGGGTCGGGAACGATTCAGAAGGTTTCTCAGTGGCGGCTGTTAAGAGGTCCATTGACACGAAGAATGACTATAGTAATCGCTTTGTTTTTTATTGGTGTAAATGGGCCCCTCTCAAATGCAATATCCTGGTTTGGCGTGCGGAGATGGATAGGATTCCGACGGTAGAAGCTTTGGTAAGGAGGGGTGTGATGATCGAAGATGATATGTGTAAGTATTGTGGCTCCGGCTTGGATTCGGTTGACCACATTCTGACGGCTTGTCCGCTGGCTTTGGGGTTATGGGAGAAGATTTCTCTGTGGTGTCGGGTTAGGAACTTTTTTATTTTCTCTATCCGTGATGTGCTTGCCATTCATGCCCATGAGAATAGGAGGACAGCGGAGAAAGAGGCTTTAAAAGGTATCGTTATCGTTTCTTGTTGGTTTTTGTGGAAGGCCAGAAATGATCTTAGATTCAGTGGGAAAAGAAGAGGAGTTGAAGATGTTTTTAGTGATGTTAGATCGGCTAGTTTCATTTGGTATAAATATAGGGCTAAGAAAGGTTCTTGTGAGTGGAAGGATTGGTGTAAATTTGTTAATATGTAGTTTTTTTGTGTTTTGTTGCCGTCCCGGTTTTCGGGTTCGGTTTGTGTTAATGAAGTTCTCGTTTCAAAAAAAAAAAGCATAGTATACAAATTTGGCCCATTACGACTAAGACCAAGTTCTGACTTTGACTTTCTTCGATTTTTTTTTCCAGAAATAGATTATTTGCAGCCCTATTAATCAACAACAAAATATGGTCAATCACAGTCATTATGCTACTTTGACCAGCTTTGACCTTTATCAAAATGTGGCCATATTTTCTCCACAAAATAATGACTTGCAGGCTGTCGAGACTATCCCAATTGCCATCATTAACCCAAAATTTGTTGAATAACACCATATTCAGAATAAACAGCCCCCATCCAAGAACACCCAACATAATGCAAATGAGTCAATTGCAAATAACATTGGCACCAACTGCCACCTGCATCATCCAACACTAGATAATATTGGCTGATACACAGTATGTTGTTGGTTTAACGGGTCACGGGTCAAGGGGTAAATGGGTCATCCATCAGCTACTGGGTCATGCGTAATATTCTTTTTGCATGTGCTTTGTATTTTCTAAATAAATAGGTTTGGTTTTGTTCTTTTAATATTGTACTCTTTCTAACAAGTCACCCTCATTATAGCCAATTGTTTTGGGTACTTTGAACTTCCCATGGATCAGTATCGGGACTTATTACATAGAGAATCTCCATGGATCAACATGCATGATATACATACATAATGCTTTCCCGTACATTTATAACCAGAACCACCGTAAACTACCACCGTCACCGTCATCATCTACCAAACCTCCATCAAACGCCTCATTTCTTCCCCCCTTACAACCCCTCGTAACAATATTCTCAAAACCTTACAACATGCAGGTCCACCACAACGTGCTACATCCTCCCGCATTGTCTTCAAGGCCACCATGCTATCCATTACCGTTGCAGTTGCTGCATCTTACGTCGTTTTCTTCGATTCCGATGAATTAAACGAAGTTCGATGTAAGAAGGACCGCATGTTCAAAGATTTCACGATACAACGTTCGAACGAGTGGTTGAGGAGAGTGTTGGACACGATGAAGCATACGGGTGTTGCTATATCGGTTTTATGGAATTCTTTGACGTCTGTTTTGTCTTCAGCGACCCATGAGGTTCGCGCAGGGTTTGAGGCTAGGGTTGCCGCGTTGTTGGCGGATATTGTGGCGGCTGATGAGAACCGGAGGGCTGCTATTGTTGGTGCTGGTGGTGGGTTGGTGGTGGATTGGTTGTTGGATTCGGTTGCGTTGAATAGAGGCGGAAATTTGGGGACTCAGGACGAATCGGCTAGGGCTTTGGCTTACTTGATTGCTGATTGTAATGTTAATGAAGCGGTTCTTAGGCGGCCTCAAGCCGTTCGTAATCTTCTCCGGTTTATCTTCTCTGCCAATCCTCGGGAACAGGTATATTGTGTATTATTGATCAACTATATATATTAATTACAATGGGAAAGGTAATTAAATCATCGATATTAAATAAACCCTACTTTATGTATTTGAAAGGTTAAATGAGAAGCATGAATTAACATGCTGCATTTTGTCATTTAAGCAGCAAAAAGGGTCGAATTCGAACGAAATTGCTGATCCAATGAAAGGAAGGAGCATGCTTGTTGCAGCAATAATGGATACTGTCACTTCTCATGATGATAATGTGGATAGAGTAAATTACAAAGTTCGTCCTTTATGTATGCTACTTATTACAAAGTATGTCATTTATCTTTAATAAGCTCAGAAAACATACTCAATGTTTGTAAACCCTTACAAGTTATGTCCTTTAGTCATAACACAATTAGTTTTCATGGTTAAAGTTGACTAAGTCAACCCCACATAAGGGTATTTTAGTCATTTTGCCTTGAACACTAAAATAAATAATAAACAAAACAATTTAAAAACACATAAATATAAATCCCCTCTTTGTCTCTGAATTCTGTATAACCTTCCCCTTTTTATCTCTAATTGACCTAACTCCACCTCCACCTTAACTCCACCACCATCTACTACCACCACACCTCCACCACTGCCGCCACCGCCACCTCAACTCCACGTCCACCACCACTCCACCTAACATAACTGCACATCAGCAACCAAAACGCATACACAAATCAACAATATCTCTAATCAAACACTCAATTCACTAAAACAAACACAGTTTAACCTCAGATCCACTACAATTACGCTTACAAAATCAACAAACACCTCAACCGTAAACAAATTACCAGATGAACAGGCATTTTGATGCGTTTGACAACCACGCTCTAACCTAATGCTTATGATTCGTAGTCGAAGGGTTGTGTAGCGTCGATTGTGGATACTTCACCATCAACCGCTGCTGGTAATCGCTCGCCTTACCTACCATCGCCGCGTCGGAAGCCTCACCGGCGCTGCCGCTGGCGCTACCTTCCGATTTCATCACTGCACTCACTCCACCTTCATCTCCAAACCCTAAAACCTTCTATTTCATCTTCTCAAACGGTGGTAGTGGTGGTGCTAGATTGGTGGTGGGATCAGGAGTTCTGGAATGTTAATCCCTGGAGTTAACAGACAGCAGATTAGAGGTGATAATGGTCTGTACGGCAACGAGGTTACCTGCTCGTGCTGCTGCGTGAATATCTTCTGACGAATTTGAAGGCTTCCCCATTCTTCTTCTTCAAAGGGATGAAAAATTTGGATTTTTAGGGTTTTCTGGTTAGGTTAGAGAGAGGGAGAGAAAGAGAGGGATGAAAAATTTGGATTTTCAGGGTTTGCCGGAAAACTGGTTTGGAGCAGAGTAAACTTGCAGGTGAAGTGGTGGTGGTGGCAGATCGGTGGCGGTGGCGGTGGCTGGTGGGTTGTGGTTGTGGGGGTAGGATAATTAGAAAGAGAGAGAGGGAGAAGACATCTGTATATATTTATAACTATATACACATATATAATTCAAAAATTATTTTAATTATTGGGTTTATGATTATTTATTATAATATTTAGGATAAAATGACTAAAATACCCTTATGTGGGGTTGACTTAGTCAACTTTAACCATGAAAACTAATTGTGTTATGACTAAAGGACATAACTTGTAAGGGTTTCCAAACATTGAGTATGTTTTCTGAGCTTATTAAAGATAAAGGACTTACTTTGTAATAAGTAGCATACATAAAGGACAAACTTTGTAATTTACTCATGTGGATAAGATTAAGTTAAAGCCTATGTTATCTCGAAAAGCTGCAATGAGGGACATTGCTGCAATTTGTCATTTAAATTTTTTTATTTATTTTTTTTTGCTACGAAAAGTAGCGATTTTAATGTAAAAAATGTTAAAAAACAAAAAAATTGTGTGTTTTTTTAGGGGGTTTATGTTTTTTTTGGGGAGGGGGTGGGGGCCGGTTAGGTTTTCTTAGCTATTTTAGGTTGTGTTCACATTGGTTCTCGCGGTTTTCGCAATAAAGGTAGTTCTCGCAAGAACCTTACCCTATATATATAGGATGGATCATGAGAAAACTAGTTTAAATGGGAAAACAAAAAAACTAACTAAAAAAGCCTAAAAAACATACCAAAATATTTTTTTTTTAATTTTTATAAAAAAATCGCAGCTTTTTATGCATGGAAAAAAATTTTCAAAAAAAAAAATAAAAAAAACTTATTTGTTGTATTGCACATGTGCACTATTACGGATATAGTGCACATGTGTAGTACACATATAATGCACATGTGCACTATTACGGATATATATATATATCACATATGGATTAATACAAACAAATTTACTATTTTATATATATATAGGGGAAAGATCCACTAAAAAGTGGATTTTGCCTAAGTAGCCTAAGAATGATTCTGATGATGACATGTGACACTCCTAATAAGTACGAATGAAGGACATTTTGGTTTTTATAAATAGGAGTGAAAATGATATGTGACACCCCTTTTGTTTTTTAAAAATACAACAAAAAAATCTAGTACAAAAAAATCTAGCACAAAAAATCTAGTACAAAAAAATATAGCACGAAAAAATTCAGCAAAAAAATGTAGTTCAAAAAAATCCAGTACAAAATAATTTAGCACAAAAATATAGTACAAAAATCCAGCACAAAAAATGTTATACAACATAGAAATACAACACATTTTAGTGAGTTTTTTTAGTTTACATATTTTATATAGCAATATGATACTCAAGTTAAAAATAAAAAGACGCTAGATTTTACGGTGAAATTTTTATGAAAAAATAATGTCGTATAAAAAAGTTATGAACGTTTAAAAATTGGGGGTGTAATATGCATGTGCCTTGCATGTGGAGAGAGAAAGTCCATAAATAGAATTTTTCTAAGATACCCTTGCACTTCCCCTTTCTCCTACACTTTCATCTTAATCATTGATTTGAAAAATAAATGGTTAAGATTGCTTCTCATCCTAGTTAGGCAAAACAAACTTTTTATTTGATCTTACCCCTATATATATATGGGAAGGATTCACTAAAAAGTGAATTTTCCCTAAGTAGCCTAAGAATGATTATGATGATAACATGTGGCACTCCTTATAAGTAGGAAGGAAGGACATTTTAGTACTAAAACATTTTGGTTCTTATAAATAGGAGTGTGAAAATGACAAGTGACACCCCTTTTGTTTTCAAAAAATACAACAAAAAATACAGCACAAAAAATCTAGCACAAAAAATCCAGTACAAAAAAATATAGTACAAAAAATTCAGTACAAAAATATAGCACAAAAAAATCTAGTAAAAAAAGTATAGCACTAAAAAATTCAGCACAAAAAAAATCAGCACAAAAAATAAAATACAAAAAATCCAGCACAAAAAGTTGAGAAAAAAAATTTAAGAAAAAAAATTCAGTAAAATAAATTTAGTGCTAATTATTGTGGAGTAGGTGAAGAATTAAAGCTAATTACTTCAGGATCATGGAGGTTTTTCGTGGTTTGAATTTAGTGGGAATATTGTTTGTGAAGAATCCCATAAATATTGTTGTAATCCACATCTTTTTCTTTATATTGGTCATGTATCCATATCTTATTGTGTCATCTATTTTCCTCTCTCTTTTTTTAATTGGAATTTGGAACTACAGACGGAGAACAATGTATCCACCCCCTGGAAAGAGGGTTGAGTCTTTAATCAGCTAGAGAGACCCCATAGCTACTTAAAAGCATTCTACATTTTTATAAGAAACAGGTTAAAAATTGTCCAAATTCCTTTAAATACTTCTAACCTATTTAATTATTTCATTTAAATGTAATTTGTTGGTGTACTTAATGTCTGTTGACTCCGTCTTAAGTCTAGGGTCTATATATGTCATGATTGTATAGAACAGGGATCAAAATGTAAGTTTAGGATTATGTTTAAGAGGTTTCGCTTGAATGAGTGCTTATGTCAATCTCAAGCGAAACCAGATGATCAGGGTTCGCTTGAGTCCATTCCAAGCAAAACCCAGGGCCTATAAATAGGTGAGTAGGTCATTTGAAGCGAAACATGCATGGTGTTTTTGTGTGAGTCGAGGTGCTGTTGGATTTTTGTCAGAAATTGATTGTAAAGACTCAGGATTGATTAATAAAGGAAAAATTGAAAGGAACAAAGCTGTTATGACTTTATATACGTTGATTCCGCCTTCGTATTTGAAGATGAACTGCCTTAACTGACTTTTAGGGTCGCGCACACGGTCCAACAAGTGGTATCAGAGCACAGGACGAGGAATTCATACCATAGCAGCTTGATTCTACGAGATTTTCTCATTTCTACTCACTTCTTCTTATACTTTTCTGATTTGAACAAGTTCTAACGGTTGAAATGGCCTGATTTTTTCATATGTTGTATAAAACATAGTATTAACAAATCCTACAAAGAATCAGATCAAAATACAGATTAAAACTAATAAAAAATGGCATAAACTGTGTTTCGTTTGAAATTGTTCTTCGAACTTTCGCTTGAAAAACTCAAGCGAAACCTCTTTAAAATACAGCTTTCGCTTGAAAAGTATATATAATCAGGTTTTGCTTGAAAGTAATCAGGGTGTTTCGCTTGAATCGATTGATCTTGTAGCTTTCGCTTGAACTGTTCAAACTTGTGTAGCTTTCGCTTGAAACCATTTTATTTCAAGTGGTTTCGTTTGAATCTGAATTTTTCAAAATCAAGAAAGTTCTAAGTGTTTGCTGATTTCGTTTCAGATACAAGATGGATGATTTCAATCCGTTTTATGATGTCTTTGCGTTTGCTGGAGATGGTGGAAATGATACATCTTCTAGTAACACCAATGAGAACACACCGAATTCGAAGAAAAAGTTATCGGATGCATTGGAGGTTGAAAGTGCTTTCGGAACTTATAACAAACCCCCGAAGTTGATGGCTATCGAAGAATACAGTCGTTGGGCAAAGAAATTTGAAGATTGCTTGATGGCTTTTGCTTTTCCCAGCTGGAAAAGTCTAAAAAATGGATATCAAAATGGAAACAAAAAAGGTGAAACTTTAACAACAAATGAGGAGATAGAGTTGTTTGTTGCTGAGCAGAAATGTATTGCGTTGCTGTTTCAGTCCGTCAGAGAAGATATAATATCTTTGATCGAATACTCTAGTGCTACAGATCTCTGGAACAAATTGAAAAACAAATGTATAGGAAGCGAAGAAATTGTGAAAAACAAAAAGAAACTACTTAGAAAAGAGTTTGATATGTTTGGGTGTTTAAAGAATGAATCAGTTTGTAAAATGATTGAGAGGTTTGGACATCTGAAGCTGGAACTGGCAAGACATGATATTTCTAGGGGTGCAAACGAGCCGAGCCGAGCCCGAGCTCGACCAGGCTCGAGCTCGAGCTCGTTTAACATATGAAAGCTCGAGCTCGAGCTCGGCTCGATTCGAGCTTTATTTATGAAGCTCGAGCTCGGCTCGAAGGTAATTTTTCAAGCTCGAGCTCGGCTCGGGCTCGACTCGTTTAGTATTTTTTTAATTAATTTATATTAATTATAATTATTATTATATATATAATTTAGTTATTTTTCTATATTTATATAAATGGTAATGACTATTATATAAATATATGTTTAATATATTAATAAAAATATATAAATAGAAAGCTCGATTAAGCTCGCGAGCCGGCTCGAGCTCGATAAGCAAAGCTCGGGCTCGGGCTCGTTTACTAAACGAGCTTGTTTTTAGGCTCGGGCTCGAGCTCAAGCTCGTTTAAGCTCTGCTCGTTCGAGCTTTTTTTCGAGCCGAGCTCGAGTTGCTCGTGAGTAGCTCGGCTCGTTTGCACCCCTAGATATTTCTTATTCTCGAGAAGAGCTAGTCGACAAATTGTTTGACGCATTGCCAGATGAGATGGATTGGCAATATTATGCATTGATGCTAAAGAATACTATCAAGCCACCAGAAGCGTTGACAGTCGACTTGCTGATTGAAAGATTAGAAAGTCACGAGTTGGAGTTAAAAAAGACGCACAAAGTCAATCACACATCCTACCAGCAGAACTTGGATTTGTGTTATCCAAAGAGCATGATGCCAAAGAGTACATCTCCCAAGACTGCGTTCTCTGCTGAGAATGTTTCAACAACGAGCAAAGAAAGTCAAAGCAGTGGATATCACAGTGGGTCTTCATCAAATTCAAACCAGTCTGATGCAAAGAACTTATTTCAATGTAACATCGCTGTAGATTTAAAGAACGCTCAGAACTTCAGCGAGGAGTCTGCCAAACAACAGATGGTTTTCCTAGCATCGGTATTGGAATCGTATGAAAGCCTTGTAGCAGGGAAGATAGGCAACACCAACCTGACGAAAGAAGATTATGATTAGATAGATCCTGAGGAGATGGAACTAATCGACATAAGGTGGTGTATGGCCAGTGCAGTTCGTCGAGCACAGCGTTTCATGGAGATAAACGGGAGGAAGTCAATTGGTGGACCATCTACCAAGTTGGGCTTTGATAAGTCTAAGGTGACGTGTTTCAAGTGCAAACAGAAAGGTCACTTTAAGCGTGAATGCAGAAACGCGTATGCTGATGAATCTGAAAATCCGTTCAGAGAAGATTACTACAAGAAGGCGATTTATCATCAGAACAAATCGGAGCCGCCAAGAATGAAACAGATTGAAGATAACAAAGAAAAATCTAGAGCTCTTGCGGTGATTCACGACGATGAAGGTTACGACTGGAGCGAGTTGTTACCTGAAGAGGATGCGGTTGGATATGCTTTCATGGCAAATAATGAACCTATTCCTTGGAAAGATGACAGAAATGAAGAACAGAAATACAATCACAGAAAGCAGTTAGCCATAAACAAAATGATTAGAATATCTGGTATCTTTTCTGAGGCAAAAAGAGCAAATAGATGGGATCCAGACAGAGAATGTTATCTTGATCCTTATGGAAACATTGCTGTTGATCATAAAACTCTTGATATGGAAACCATAATCCAAGAGTATAAAATAGAAGATGATTATTGGCAGAAGAAATGGTGGGGAAGCGGAGAAGATGAAGAGAAAGAGAAGAAAGAGAAAGAAGAGAAAGAGAAGTCAAAGAAGATTGACACTGGGATCATTGACACGACACAGGAGTTGAATGCTGAAAATATGGGAAAGATGGCTGACAAGGTGATGGCTGCTAATGCACTTGAGGTAGATTCTAAATCCGATTCTGAGTCTAAAAGCCAAGTCAGTTCAAACGTGTCAACGACTGAGTCAGGTAAGAAAGTCAGTGGTGATGTTGACTGCAAAAATTGCATCAAAGAGTGCAAGGTTTGTAGTACAAATACTTATCTCAAAGGTAAGAAGATTGAGGATCTGACTGCTAAAGTCAGAAGTGTTGAGGATCAAATCCTTGATCGTGATAAAACGGTGAAAGCTTCAACTGAACGATTAAAAGAATTAACTAACAAAATTGAAACTGATAAAATTGATCAAGAAAAAGTTAGGAAAGAAAATGAAAGGTTAGTTCTTGAAAATCGTCAGATCACTGAAAAATTTGAGAAGCTTAAAAGCACGATTAAAGATAATGATGATAGAAATGGTAAAACATACAAAGAAAATTGCCAATTGCAATGTGTTTTGAGAATCAAAGAAGAATTAATAAACAAACAATTGGATGAGATTGCTAAATTGAAACTTCAGTTTGAAGAAGCCAAGATTGAGAATGAGCATATCAATTTGAAATTGAACAGTTACAGCTCTGCAAGCTTTGTTTTGCAACACATCATTCCCAAACCCATCGGGAAAGACAAAGCAGGCGAAGATGTATACTGTGATGGAACTGGGGTGGGTTTTCATCAAGTTCCACCACCAATTCTAGAAAATTATTCGAAAAAGCAATCTGGGTTGGTTAATCTTGAGGAAGAAAATGATGTGAAATTTCCTGATTCAATTGATGTGACATTTTCTTCTTTATCGTCTGATGATAGTGTTCAAAGTGAGATTATTAAAAGCACAGCTGAAAGTGTTTTGAATAGTGATTCAGCTGGAGATGATGAATATTTCTTGAACAAATACATTCTGAAACAAAAGTCCAAAAACAACTTAGGTGATGAACCGGGTCTTGTGATGTACAAGATGGCTGGATCTGATAAGTTATATTCGGATTCTGAGTTTCCTCTAGAGAATGTAAATGTTTCAAAAATTAACAAATGTGTTCAAAATGGTTGAAATTGATTTGTCTGAAGTAAAGAGTTTAAAACAAACAAAAAGGAAAATGAATTTTGAGAAAGATAAAGCTTACTACAAGAAACCTGTAGTTCCACCACGTTTTTATAACAACAATCGAAACAATTGGTCGGGTGGATATCAGGGTGGTAAGAGTTATCAGAAAAGGAGTTTTCAAAACAAAAGGTTTGCTGAAAAGAAAGTGTTTGTGAACGGTTCAAGTTCACTTTCTGATGAGGAAAATGAAATATTTTCGAAATCAAATGAAGAATTCTTTGAGAATAGGGCATCACAGCATCAGTCTGAAGGCACAAGTCGGGTAGTTGATACTCGTACATGCTTTAGATGTAACAAAGTTGGTCATATTGCAAGAAATTGCACCAACTCCAAGCCTAAGACTGAAGTTGTTGAGAATCGAAAGAAGAAGGTTGATGCTAAAGGCAAAGCTCCATTGGTTGTTGAGAAAATTTTGAAAATGAGAAATCAAAAGTCAAAATTGAACCCGTTAAGAATGTGGTAACTAAAAATGACAAATTTTACAAACGGGTTGCACCATCTCAACAAACATGGAAGCCAAAAGTTGTTGAAAAACCAAAGGTTTCTGAGTTGGAAAAACAATCGTCTTCTACCACACCGGTAAAGATGGATGTTCCTTTGGATTATTATGAAAAGTTGGAGAAACAATCTTCTACTCCATCAGAGAAGAAGAATGTTCAAAAGAAAAATCAATCAACCGGTCAACTGAAGATAGATGAGTTTTTCTTATACAAAAAGGTTGAGGTTGGATCAGATGAAAGCTTGAAAATGAATGATAAAAATTTTCCGCCACTTTACACTGCTAAAACTCACATTAAAGTCAAGTTACCTGAGTCCAAAGAGGCTTGGGTGGCATCAAAATCTCACTAAAGATTTTGGATTTGCCGGAGCTTCCTAGTTGGTAATTGTGAAGCATGAATCGGCATCTTTATTGAATTGTTTGTGATATGTGCAGGAACTTCCGAGAGCTATTTCAAGATGGATCATGGATAGTGGAGCGTCTCGACATATGACAGGAAAAACTGCATTGTTGTATGATGTTAGAAATATCAATGGAGGTTATGTGGGGTTCGCAGGAAACCAAGGTGGTAGAATTATTGGTGAAGGAACGTTATCTAATGGGATTGTTACGTTTGAGAGAGTTAACTACATTGCTGAGCTGGAAAATAATCTGCTGAGTATTTAGCAGATTTGTGACAGGATGTATACCACTCACTTCACAGACAAAGAATGTTTGATCTTGAAACCAGGATTTGTTATTCCTGAAGAATGGATTATCATGCGGGCACCAAGAGTCAATGATTTATATGTGTTGGACATGAGTGTAGCAACTACAACAACAGGTCAGGCACATTGTTTTGTTTCTAGAGCAACTGAGAAAGAATCGAAGTTGTGGCACCGGAAGATGGGGCATATACATCTTAGAAAAATGAATCACTTGGTGCACAATGATTTGGTTCTTGGAGTTAATATCAAAGGTTTTCATCTGGAAGGGGAGTGCATAAGTTGTATTAAAGGCAAGCAGAAGAAAAAGTCACACCCTAAAAAGCAAGTCAATTCAGTTTCCAGTCCGTTAGAGAGACTACATATGGATTTGTTTGGTCCAGTAAACGTCAAAAGTATTACAGGGGATCTCTACTGTCTTGTGGTTACTGATAATTATTCCAGATTTTCGTGGGTATCATTCTTGAAGTCGAAAGATGAAACATTTGACAGTTTGATGGCGTTGTTCAGGAAAATTGAAAATCTGTACCAAAGGCGTATCAGAAGAATCAGAAGTGATAATGGTACTGAGTTCAAGAACAACAAGATGGAAGAATATTGTGATGAAAGAGGTATATTGCATGAGTTTAGTGCTCTGTACACTCCGCAGCAGAATGGAGTTGTAGAACGTAAAAACATGACGCTAATTGAAACGGCTAGAACAATGTTTGCTGATTCAAAGCTACCGATAAATTTTTGGGCAGAAGCAGTTTCCGCCGCATGCTATACACTCAACCGGGTTCTCACTGTGAAGAAATTCAACAAGACATGCTTTGAGTTGATCAATAACCGCAAACCGAACATGAAGTTTTTAGAACCGTTTGGGTCTCCTTGTACAGTTCTAGAGCCTTTTGGTAAATTTGGTCGAAAGAGTATTGAAGGAATATTTGTGGGATACTCAAGTCCACAAAGACGAGTCTTTGATCCAAGCATGAAGCAGATCATCGAAGCACAACATGTTGAGTGTCAGGGGTATTCTATGCCGCCTCAAAATTCCGGTGACTCATGGCGTTTTAATTACGATAAATTGTGGGATTCGTTTGACATGATGGAAGAACAAGAAGAAGAAGAGGATTTCTTTGATGAGTTGGATATTCTGAGAGAGTATGAAGAATCGCAGGAAAGGTTCCCAGCTGAGTATTCAAGAAGATCTCAACAAACTTCCAATGACGATGAAGCAGGTCCAAGTAATGCTGGTGAACATGATGATGTCCAACAAAATGAAGTTGCTCAAGATAATCAGTCGGCACAGAATGATAATCAAGAATCTGAGAACATGCCAGTATTTGATCGTGGTGATTCAGATTCTGAGGGGGAGCAAATTCAGATTTCAAGTCAAACAAACCCAGTCAGTGAACAAGATGCAAATCAGAATGTTACTAATCTGGAAGGCGATGTAGATGTTTTAGGCGAAGTGATGCCACGAACTCTTTCATACCATCCAGAGGAGCTGATCATTGGAGAGTTGCAAACAGGCGTTCGTACTAGACGACAAATTGACCAAGGCCTTACTTGTTTTTATTCTACAGTAGCACCTTTACAAACTGATTTTTCACTAAGTTGTTTTATTTCGCAGATCGAACCGCGAACATACAAAGAGGCGCTAACTGAAGATTCTTGGGTCAATGCTATGCAAGAAGAGTTGAGTCAGTTTGAGAAGTTAGGAGTGTGGAAGTTAGTAGACTTGCCTGATGGTCAGAGGAAGATAAACACCAAGTGGGTGTTCAAGTGTAAGAGAGACGATAGAGGAGTTGTGGTTCGTAACAAAGCTCGTCTCGTAGTCCAGGGTTTCAGTCAGCAGGAGCGGATAGATTTTACCGAAGTGTATGCTCCTGTAGCTCGACTAGAAGCTATCAGAATTTTCCTAGCATTTGCATCATGGAAAAACTTCAAAGTATATCAGTTAGATGTAAAATCGGCTTTTCTCTATGGGAAGGTTAAAGAGGAGGTTTATGTCGGTCAGCCACCGGGCTTCACCGATCCAATCCACAAAGATAAGGTCTACTTGCTAGACAAAGCGTTGTATGGTTTACACCGGGCCCCGAGAGCTTGGTATGAGACATTGTCTCAACACCTACTAGCCAACAACTTCATTCGTGGAAAAGTGGATGCCACTCTCTTCACCAAAGAGGTCGATGGACATCTTCTGATTGTTCAAATTTATGTGGATGACATCATATTTTGGGTCAACAAATGAGGATCTATGCAAAGATTTTGAACGAGTTATGAAGCAGAAATTTGAAATGTCATCGATGGGTGAGATGAAATTCTTTTTGGGATTGCAGGTTGATCAACTACCCAAAGGAATTTTCATATATCAAACGAAGTACGTTCATGATATCTTGGAGAAATTCAGGATGTCAGGTTCTACTCCGGCTTCCACCCCATTAGCAACGAATCATGGGATAAACCCTGATCTCACCGGAGAGAAGGTAGATGAAACGATGTATCGTTCCATGATCGGATCGCTAATGTATTTGACAGCTTTAAGACCCGATATCATGTACCCAACCTGCCTCGCAGCAAGATTTCAATCTAACCCGAGAGCATCGCATATGGTGATTGTGAAAAGGATATTGCGCTATCTGAAAGGAACTCCATCATTGGGGTTGTGGTATCCAAGAGAAGGCGATTTCACGCTCGAAGGGTATTCCGATTCCGATTTCAGATGCTGCAAAGTTAATGCTAAATCAACAACAGCAGGGTGCCAGTTTTTCGGATCACGATTGGTCACCTGGCAGTGCAAAAAGCAAACCTCTGTGGCTTTATCCACATGTGAAGCAGAGTATGTATCTGCTAGCAGCTGCTGCTCACAGATCTTGTGGATCCAGCAACAGATGCGCGACTACGGTTTGCAATTTCTAAACACTCCTATCTTTGTTGATAATGAGGCAGCTATTAACATTACGAAAAATCCAGTTCATCACGCTAAAACCAAACATATTGAGATTCGTCATCACTTCATTCGAGATTGTTTTGAGAAGAAGTTGATACGAATTGAGAAAATCCACATTGACGATCAAAAAGCTGATTTACATACCAAAGCATTTGATAAAACACGTTTTCAGTATTTGCTAAAACTGAATGGTATGAAGCTTTTATCGGTGTTGGAGGAGATTATTGGCATTGATGAAGGAGACATTGTAGATGATGTTGAGAAGCAATCTGCAATGGTTTGTCGATTTTTTACCTGTTTTGGTATTTAGGGGGAGTATAGGGTAATATTTTCAGAAAATACAAAAACAATAAAAAATGATAAAAATACAAAAACATGAGATATTTTTAAAAATCCAAAAACAATATAAAACCAGAAAAAGAGCTTGTGTAAAAAGGGAAAATGTTAGTACATCGGCTTGACAGTCACGGTATGCTAAAGAAATGGAATGTTTTAAATGCGTTAAACAGTCTCGCTGATGATATGCCGATAGGTTTTTTGCACATTTAGTAAGTTTGTTCGGGATATAAACTTAAATCTTTACTTGCTTATTTCGTGGGGAACACTACTTGGATATATAGGTAACCCCTGAAATCTTGTTTGAAATATTCCTTTTTCTGATATACTAGGTTTTTATACTCAGTGATATCTGAGGTATTATTCCGGGACTTCTGCTGAATGGAAGTTCTGACCTAGTCCTCGAATAATACTTTCTACAAATGCTTGAAACACAGCATCACCCTCAACATATATGATAAGACAATAAAATTGCTTAGCAATGCTGTTGTAAAAAAGATCCTCTAAAGGGGACACACCCAAAAGTTGAGTCATGATCTCTCTGCTGAACGGTAGTTCTGACCTGAGCTCTCATGATTCTTCATAAATTATTAACCCCTTACAGATATCATTCGTGTTATAATTACCTGTAAGACTGAATATTGGGATCTGGATACGGGAGTATATTCAAGAGGTGGGACACACGTATAAGTTTAAGTCTTTAAAACACTAAATCCGTATCCTGAACAGATTGAAATTTGTGTGAGAATTTAAGTGGATCAGTATATCGACAATCTAAGCGAATTGTTTAATTCTGAGTATGTAATCATAGCTTAACGGTACTTGTGATTTGTCAGATAGCTGATATGATTCCCTAACACGCTAATCAAAAATATGTTTGTAAATAGTTTATTTTTATTGCATTTTAGTTCTGTATTTCATTTCTAGTTTAGAAACTTTATTAAAATCCTAAAAGATTTTACATTTCTGCTTTATTTTTTACAAACCAAAGTGGAGAGTTGATCTTCGGATTCGAAAGATTGAAAGCAGATGTAGGAGTTTTCTGGACTGGAGGATGAGTCGTGAGCTAAATCTTGATAAGTTTGAGAAGTTGAAAAGTGAAAGCAAGTTCATTAATTTGAAACTTGTAATTTTTAGAAAATCAAATTGAACAAAATGTCAGTGTGATTTGTCTCAGATCAACCAAGGTCATTAAGTTGGACTTGGTAGATTAATTGAGTAACCAGGGTCATTAATTTGAACCTGAATACTTAAGTGGATTCCTAACACTGAAAGTAAATTGGTAAGTTTGGATTGTAATTGTTATTATCATATATCTTATATTTGGGTAGAGTGTATGCAGGTTTCAGGAATTCCCATGGCAATGAAAAATGCAAAAGTTTTGAACTAGAATTTCAAGTCCTAGCATTCCGAGAGGGGGAGTCTGTGAAAGGGGGAGTCAGGATTCTGGATCAACAATCAAAGGGGAGATTGAAGATGGAGCCAGATTGAATTTCTGAATCTGTGTGAAGAAAGAGTTTTTACAATGAGAAGACAAAGTTGAAAAAGACAAAGACTAAAGACTTGAAGCTGAAGACTTCGTCAACATCCAAGGGGGAGTCTGTTGGTGTACTTAATGTCTGTTGACTCCGTCTTAAGTCTAGGGTCTATATATGTCATGATTGTATAGAACAGGGATCAAAATGTAAGTTTAGGATTATGTTTAAGAGGTTTCGCTTGAATGAGTGCTTATGTCAATCTCAAGCGAAACCAGATGATCGGGGTTCGCTTGAGTCCATTCCAAGCGAAACCCAGGGCCTATAAATAGGTGAGTAGGTCATTTGAAGCGAAACATGCATGGTGTTTGTGTGTGAGTCGAGGTGCTGCTGGATTTTTGTCAGAAATTGATTGTAAAGACTCAGGATTGATTAATAAAGGAAAAATTGAAAGGAACAAAGCTGTTATGACTTTATATACGTTGATTCCGCCTTCGTATTTGAAGATGAACTGCCTTAACTGACTTTTAGGGTCACGCACACGGTCCAACATAATTAAAATAATGTTTGAGTGTAACATTTCTTATAAGAAGAATTATTTAAAAAAAATTAGCACAAAAATATAATACAAAAATCTAGCACTAAAAAAATGCTATACAACATAGAAATACAACACATTTTTGTGGGTTTTTTAGTCGTCATATTTTATATACCAATATGGTACTCAAATTAAAGATAAAAAAACGCTCGGTTTTATATTGAAATTTTTATGCAAAAATAATGTTGTATAAAGAAGTTATGAATGTTTAAAAAATGAGGGTGGAATACGCATGTGCCTTGCATGTGGAGAGAGAAAGTCAATATATAGGAATTTCCCAACATACCCTTACACTCCTCTTTTTTCCTACATTTTCATCTTAACCAATGATTTAAAAAATGAATGGTTAAGATTACTTCTCATCCTACTTAGACAAAATGAACTTTTTATTTGATCTTGGGGAAGGATCCACTAAAAAGTGGATTTTGCCTAAGTAGCTTAACAAGGATTGTGATGATGACATATGACACTCCTAATAAGTAGGAATGAAGGGCATTTTAGTCCTTATAAATAGGAGTGAAAATGACATGTGGCTCCCCTTTTGTTTTTTAAAAATACAACAAAAAAATCTAGCACAACGAAACTAGTACAAAAAAATCTAGCACAAAAAATCTAGTACAAAAAATATAGCACAAAAATGTAGTACAAAAAAATATAGCACAAAAAAATCTAGTACAAAAAATATAGCACGAAAAAATTAAGCAAAAAAATATAGTACAAAAAAATCCAGCACAAAAAATTGAGAAAAAAACAATTTAAGACAAAAAATTTAGCACAAAAAATTTAGCACAAAAATATAGTACAAAAATTCAGCATAAAAAATGTTATACAACGTAGAAATACAACACATTTAAGTGAGTTTTTTTAGTCTTCATATTTTATATAGCAATATGTTACTCAAATTAAAGATAAAAGGACGCTCGATTTTACGGTGAAATTTTTATGAAAAAATAATGTCGTATAAAAAAGTTATGAACATTTAAAAAAACGGGGGTGAAATATGCATGTGTCTTGCATGTGGAGAGAGAAAATCCATAAATAGGATTTTCCCAAGATACCCCTTCGCTTCTCCTTTCTCATACCCTTTCATCTTAACCATTGATTTGAAAAATGAATGGTTAAGATTCATTCTTATCTTACTTAGGGAAAATTAACTTTTTATTTGATCTTACCCCTATATATATATAGGGGAAGGATCCACTAAAAAGTGGATTTTGTCTAAGTAGCCTAAGAAAGATTGTGATGATAACATGTGACACTCCTAATAAGTAGGAATGAAGGGCATTTTGGTCCTTATAAGTAGGAGTGAAAATGATATGTGGCACCCATTTTATTTTTTAAAAATACAACAAAAAAAATCTAGCACAAAAAATCTAGTACAAAAAATATAGCACAAAAAATGTAGTACAAAAAAATATAGCACGAAAAAATTCAGCAAAAAAATATAGTACAAAAAAATCCAGCACAAAAAATTGAGAAAAAAAATTTAAGACAAAAATTTCAGCATAAAAAATTTAGCACAAAAACATAATACAAGAATTCAGCACAAAAAAATGTTATACAACATAGAAATACAACACATTTAAGTGGGTTTTTTTAGTATTCATATTTTATATAGCAATATGGTACTCAAATTAAAGATAAAAAGACGCTCAATTTTACGGTGAAATTTTTATGAAAAAATAATGTGGTATAAAAAAGTTATGAACGTTTAAAAAATGGGGGTGAAATATGCATGTGACTTGCATGTGGAGAGAGAAAGTCCATAAATAGGATTTTCCCAAGATACCCATGCACTTCTCCTTTCTCATACCCTTTCATCTTAACCATTGATTTGAAAAATGAATGGTTAAAATTCTTTCTCATCTTACTTAGAGAAAATTAACTTTTTATTTGATTTTACCGGACCGCTAAAATGAAAACCACCTTTAGTTGTAAGAACTGAGAGAACCACTTTCTAGCCTTTAGATCAAGAAGATGGATGGATGGATGAGATTGAAAGTAACTAAAATTAATATTAAATAGATTTTGTCTTATTATGTATTTAATATTTTAATTCAAAAGGGTAGTATAGTAAAATTACTATATTTTGTCTTTTTGTCTTTATTATTTTTTTATTACTTTTTTGTTTTATTATATTACTTTTATTTTTTAAAAATAATTTTTTTATTAAAAGCATTTTTTAAATTCAGATTTTTTTAGCAAAGCGAAATTTTTTTGCGCGCCGGTTTTTGGCGTCCCGTTTTACCGCGACGTTTTTTACATCCCGTTTCTTTTCGCGGCGTTTTTATGCGCCGCATTCACGCCCCTTGTTTTTTACGCGCCGTTTTTTCAAGCGTCGTTTTTTGCGACCGGGGTTTTTAAGTGCTTTTTTTAGGCCCGGTTTTAGGCGCCGTTTTTTGCCGCGCCGTTTTTTACGTCACGTTTTTTACAAGCCGTTTTTACGCCCCATTTTTTATGTCCCGTTTTAACGCGCCGTTTTAGCGTCCCATTTTTATGTCCCGTTTTTACGCGCCGTTTATACGGCTCGTTTTACGCCCCATTTTTTTTCACGCCGTTTTTGCGACCGGGTTTTTACGCGCGCGGTTTTTTATTGTCGGTTTTACATGCGGTTTTTACACTTTTTACGTTTTACGTTAAACTTTTTAGACTTTTTACGTTTTACGTTTTAAGTTAAAACTTTTTACGTTTTACGTTAAAACTTTTTACGTTTTACGTTAAAACTTTTTACGTTTTACGTTAAAACTTTTTACGTTTTACGTAAAACTTTTTACGATTTACGTTTTACGTTTTACATAAAACGTTTTACGCTATACGTTTTTACGTTTTACGTTAAAAAGTTTACTGTTTACGTTAAAAAGTTACGGTTTACGTTAAAAAGTTTACGGTTTAACTTTTTTTTTTACAAAAACTTTTTTACGCAAAAACAAACGCACCTAGAAATCGCAAACTCAGGAGATGTCTCAGATATATTGTTATCATCATCGACTAGGGGGGGGGGGGGAAACCAACAACATCAAAACAAATGTGTATCTTGAAAAAAATGGGTTTGGCTCAGATTATCCGATAATCATAAAGGCTGCAAAAGTGGGGTTGCATGTTCAAAAAACCTACCCTCCGACGTCCTTGCCGCGCCATCGTCATCTAAATTTACGTTTTTTTTCATCATCGCCACCCCAAATCGACCATATCAAAATCACTATCCAAACATTCAAACATTCAAACATTTAAACCCACATATTCAAAACATTCAAAATCACTGTTCGGATCTATCCAAGAATCACTATCCAAAAAATCAGTGTTCGAATCACTATCCAAAAATCAGTGTTCGAATCACTGTTGTGATTCAAAATCACTATCCAAAAATCACTGTTGTGATTCAAAAATCACTATCCAAACATTTCAAAATTACTGTTGTGATTCGAAATCACTATCCAAAAAATCAGTGTTCGAATCTAGCAAAAATCACTATCCAATCATTAAAAAACACAAGCAAAACCCAGCAAAATCTCTTACCAACAAACACATGAACATCATCAGTGAAACCGCCTCCCCTTTTCTGCCATGATCTCCACAAACGTGAAACCGCCTCCAACACCAGCACCGCCGACCAACCACCTCCCACCACCGTCTTCCACCGTCGACCAACCACCTCCTCTCCACCGATCAAACATCTTTTGGGTTCCTCGGAGGAGATGAGATATGGGTTGCAGGTCTGAGGGTCACCGGAGAAACGAGCGGTCATAGTAACATCATCAGCCACCGCCGCTCACACACGAGTGAACCCCCCATGTGTGGCGGCGGCATCCACCGGAGACGAAGAAGGAGGGGGTACAACGGGGAGTAGGTGCGGCTGCAGTTTAGGTGGGAGGGGTGGATCGGAGAAGATGAATCTAGGGGGGGGGTTACGGTTTGGGTTGATTGATAAATCTCTGGTTTTTGAAGAAGATAGGAGAGAGACAAATGAAAGGATACAAATGAGAATGAAGAGAGAAGAGAGAGAGACAGTTAAGAAGATGACATTGACATTTCTGGTGGAATTAAATAAGAGAGAGAGTGAGAGATTAGACATTAAGGGTAAAAGACCAAAATACCCTTTTAGTTGATTGGTTGAAAGTGGTTTTCGCAGTTCTTACAACCATGGTTGTAAAACAAGGTTTCCAAGGCCGAGTACTCCCCGAGTAGTCGCTACAAGGTAGGCTGCCGAGGCGACTTTCTTTGACTCCGACTAATTACTCGGAATCGGTCAAACACGGTCAACCTCGGCCAAAATCATATCTAGTTGGTCAACTAGAGCCGAATTTGACTTAAAATATAATTTATGTGCCTATCATATTAAAGAATGAATATCATTTTCACGTATTTTGTTATAGATATTAGTGAATTTATGTTATTTGACATATATTTAATTTCCAAAAACTAATTTCTTTATAATTTTACATGTCCGAGTACTCCCCGAGTACTTTCCGCCTAGGCCGAGTACTCTCAACTCCCCGGTCGACCGACTAGGGAGCGCCTAGCGACTTTTACAACCATGGTTACAACTGGAGGTGGTTTCTATTTTAGCGGCTCCCTATATATATATATATATATATATATATATATATATATAAACGAGATCGGGAGAAAACGATCAAAAGTGTGAGAACGGTGAGAACTCTTCCTGGCCCAACACGTGTCACGCAACTTAGAAAAGGGCGGAGGGGCTTTTTTGTCCTTTCATCTTCTGCTTTTCCTGTTCCGCTTTTTCCCAATGTTGTTTTAATTTTTGGTTTTTGAGATTTTTGGCGTTAACCAAATTCAATAATTAATGGCGTTTTAATGGTTCCATTGTATCAACATTTTGGCGTTTATGGCGTTATTCACATCGTATGCCAAAGGAACCCAGGGGGCAGGAAATCTATTTGAATGGCGTTTTCCAAGGCGTTTAAACAAGTTGGCCTATTGATCTGTTATTTTTATAAACATTTTGGCGTTTGTGATATCTTGGCGTTTTACTATTGTTAAATTATAGAGTAAATTACGTTTTTGGCCCCTGTGGTTATATCAGTTTTACTATATTGGCCCAAAATAAGATTTTTTAACAGATCTGCCCCCATGGTCCTTATAACTAACTGTTTTGTCCCCTAAATCTAACCAACCCCTAACTCAGGTTACTTTATGGGTCACATGGGTTGCACATGATGGGTAAAATTGTAATTTCCCCTCCCCCTTTACTTTTACTGATTTATAAAATATAAAAGAAACAATAATTATCATACATACACAACACACACACACTCTCTCTCTCTCATCTTTCTCTCTGCTCTCTCTCTCCTACCACCACCATCACACCACCACCACCCCCACCACCGCAAAACACAACCTGCAACAATACACCTCCGACTAACACCACTTCAGCCACACCTCAACCACCACCACACTTCAGCCACCGACCACACCACATCAGTCCCCCCGTCGGTGACCATCACCTCCACCTCCACAACTGCCACACCAATAATGTTTGATCAAAACCCAATAACCATATCCATCCAGATTAAAAAACAAACCCACAAACAAAATCAAATCCAAATTAACTAAAGAATCAAATCTAAACAAACCCACAAACAAAATCAAACATACACATCCACTGTGAGAACCTCCCACCGCCACCTGACCACCGTCGCTGCCACCGCCGCTGCCACCGCTTTCCCTTATTCCCGCCGCTCTCCCTCTCCTCGTGGCTCCGATTATAAATCGGTTTCGAACGAGAACGAGATTGGGGGTTCATGTGTGTACTCTTCTAGATAAAATTGTGAATCCAAGATTGGGGGTTCATGGCGGGGAGTTTATGAGGGAGAGACAGGTTGTAGTGTTTGGCAGGGGGTCGGTGGCGGAGGTATGGAGTTGACGGTGGTGAGAGAGAGGGGTGTTTATGAGAGAGAGACAGAGAGAAGGGGGATAGTTTATGAGAGAGAGACTGTATGTGGTGGTAGGTACGGTGGTGGTGATGATACGGTGGAGGAGGTAGTGGTGGTAGGTACGGTGGTGGTGGTGATGATACGGTGATGGTGGTGATGATACGGTGGTGGTAGTAGAGAGAGAGAGCAGAGAGAAAGATGAGAGAGAGTGTGTGTGTGTTCTATATGTATGTGTGGGTGTATATAATAAGTAAAAGTAAAGGGGGAGGGGAAATTACAATTTTACCCATCATGTGCAACCCATGTGACCAAGAAGTTAACCAGAGTTAGGGGTTGGTTAGATTTAGGGGCCAAAACAGTTAGTTATAAGGACTATGGGGGCAAATCTGTTAAAAAATCTTATTTTGGGCCAATATAGTAAAACTGATATAACCACAGGGGCCAAAAACGTAATTTACTCTAAATTATATTTCAACCACAGGAAAAAAATACAAGGGAAGGAAATAAATTAAAAATCCTAACCAGATCTCTTTTCCCAATCTTCAGTGTCATCAGTCTCTCTCTTCTTTAATAGTACAAGAACTGTCATTAAATATATGTCGTTTTATGTAAAACTTAACAAACCCATGGGTTTGATTTTTTTTGCCTGCTCGTCTGTTGAACTGTCTTTTTGTGTGGATGTTTGGGGACATAGATCTATGGCGTGTGAGTGAGTTTTTCGGTTTTTCTTTATCTGGATCTTCATCTTTATAGTGAACCCACTCTTCAGTATCATTGACCTCTTCTCCTCATCCAAACCTTCTTCAAGAACAAAAAATACAAAATGCCATATGACTGGCATCAGTATCTTTTTCCTGAAATTTTGTCCATCTCATGCAGCAAATTCTTTCTGAGGTACTCCCCTCTGATAACAATTCATTCAGTTTATTTGTTGGCATTTTACAGTGGGTGGTATTTAGTAGTATTTGGCGTTTGTTTTTTTGGTTTGATCAAATGAAAGTTGCTGAGATGTATCATTTTATAGGATGTCTTTTTTGGCGCCTAAATTAGGCGGTGCATTATTATAATAAATTATATTGTCTTTTCAGTTACTGTTTTGTAATTAATGTTTTTATAAGCTTTATCTCTGAAGTCTGTAGCACGTCCCATCTTTCAAGTTTGGCGTTTTAGATTCTTCACTATTTAATGATTTTGTATTTACTGTTTCTAGTTACATTTTCAAGTTTGTTTTTTTTTTTTTCTTATTTTAATTTTTTTTTATTTGGGTTTTTTATAATAATTTTTCAAAGTAATTTTATTATAGTTTGGCAGTTTTTTGGTGGCGTTTAACTGGATGATATCGTTTTAAACAAGCATTTTGGCTGTTTTGGCGTTTTAATTATATATGGCGTTTTTATTATATAACAATTAACTGAAAAGGAAAATAAAAAAAAGAATACATAAACAATTGATCTTCCAAATCTTCTCTGTCTCCAGTCTCTTTAGATCTACACAAATTCATGGTTAAAAGGATTGAGAGAAGGTTTTCCAACTTTCTTTCAACTATTTTACACTCAATGCACTCAAACCGATAGAATCGGAACTTCTGATCTTCTGCTCATTCTTAGTGATGTATTAGTTCCAGATCTGAATTCTATCCGAGAGATATCGATTTCGGGTTTGAACATGAACCACCGTCTCGAACCGTGAACCGGTCGGACTAGGGTGTTTTCTGTTTGATCGGGTCACTTAGGTCGAGAGGGAGGGGGGGTTTCTTTTGTTTAAGCCAGTTATCGTCACGTCTCGTTTAAAAACTACAAAACTTCAAACGAAATCAAGTGACAAGACGATCTGACCGTTGAGACGGATTGCCATCTGATCGGATTGCCATCCGATCGACCAGCCATCCGATCGGGTTGCACTTGGTTCCACACTTAAACTTTTATTCAAACGTTTCAAAAGATTGAACGTTAAACGGATTACCACCCGATCGGATTGCCATCCGATCGAGTGGCCGTCCGATCGTGTGACGTTTAGGACTTTGGTACTTAAACAATTTTCAACGTGTTCAATACATTCGGATTCCCATCCGATCGAGTGACCGTCCTGCTATGAACTTGTTCTCAACTAAGAAGACTCACCAATCGGATTGCCGTCCGATCGAACGACCGTTCGATCGACCGACCTGAAGGGTAGATATACTTCTCTATTTTTAAAATGCTACAACGAAAACTTCAAAGTACAAACCATCATACACAAATACATCCTCACCAAACGAGGTGACAATCCAATCGAATGGCCATCCGATCGGATGACCATCCGAACGGATTGCTACCCGGTCGACTGGCCATCCGATCGGATTGCCATCCGATCCTTGGTACACCTGCATCGTTTTACGCGCTGCTCATCGTTTATGCTATGTTTAACTGTTCATGTTAATCTCTCTTAAGCGCTCCCTTCAATCCAAGAGAGTGTTTACTTGTTAAATACAATCTGTGAGTATACTCGATCCCTTTTTGCTTTATGCACTTTTGGGTGTTACATACGTTCCTTATTCTAAATCACATTGTACACACAACGCAACACTATTTATACGCTGACCTCTAATGCATGTTATACGTGACTCGATGATTGCCTGTTTGTTATGTTAACACATTGATTGCTGTCTACCTGCCTTAGCAACGATAGTACTATAGTTTGGACTCAGCACCTGTTCGTTCGGGGGTTGTTAAGGACAATCACTTCACGTGTTCACAATGGTGAATATGTGTTGCACACTCGCTACTTGCAGTCAACTCGCAGTCATTGGTATTGATAGGATCTTTGTTGATAACTTACATGCTTCACATTATACATGCTGGTTATGCGTAAACAATTTTGAACTCTATATGCTATTATCAAACTTGTATGCTCACCTTTACACTATGTGTATTGACCTCTATTTTAACGTATGTGATAGGTTTTTAGGATGCTATATGCTAGGATGCTTGCTGTGTGGAAATCGAGTTAGGAAGAGTCTAGAAATAAAAAATGTCACACCCCAAATTTCCACGTGTCACCGGTGGGCCCGGTGGGGGTATCGTGACGTCGTTGGTATCATCATAGACAAGCAACACAATATAATAATGCACAGCGGAAGCAAAAGATAGATACATTTCAACTTTAAATAAAATTGTAATATTAATTATCACAAGTAGTTGAAACGGATCCACAGGCGGATCGAAAATAAAATAGGATAATTGTTCAACAGTTTATTTGTCGTCCAAGCTGCGAGACCTATTGTGGACGCTCTAGAAGCCTGCCAGCCTATTACGTGTAGTACCTGCACTTAATCTTTTTGGGAAAAATACGTCAGTTTACACTGGTAAATACAATTCGACTGACTCATTTTGAAAAGGTTGAAAATTGATTTAAATGCACAAGGCACAAAACATTTTTATTAACTTGGGTCAATTATTTAATATAATAATCATGTGAACGAATTACATGTTACTTGCGTTCAGTGGCCCGGATCTAGTCCGGGCTAAAGATCAATGGACGCACCACATTAAAGAGTTATACACGGAAAGGTATACGCCTACACGCCGTGCTCAGGTCGTGGCCATCTCGTAAGATGATGCCAAGGATATCCGGGACATGGTCGATTAACCCCCCAAAGGCCTTAAGTTAACATGACTGTTTAAACGAGCCGATTAAATTATTCAACTATCCACGTAACGGTGGAGGATTTAATGCTCGATCAAGCGGTAAATTATGTACCGTAACCCAAGCCCGTATAGGGAAAATAAGCCAAAGAGTATTTACCTGAGCAAGTATGTAACACAAACGGTAAGTGTGGTAGCTTTTACTGGGCCTCCTAATCTGGAACAAAGGTTTATAATTAACCTATTAGATTCCTAACGGGTCTTTTATTTAAGCCTAAGCTTTGACCGGTTAGTTTTAAGAATGATACGGTTTACGCACGATTAAGCGAAAGACCGGATAGAATGTGATTTAGACCCGGCAAGTTTGAATACTTGTATAATATGGGTATACTAAATACATTCTGGATTTTGAAATAAAAATGATATCGTTTGACCCGTTTCGGTCAATTTACGCAAACTAGTTACGTAAACCGAACCGAACGCAAAAAGGGCGATACGGGTAGACAAATGATTCAAATGCAAGTTCCCTGATATAATATGCTTTAAATATGATATAATATCAGTAAGTTATGTTCTATATTGCCCGGAATAATTTTAAACTCAATTTATGCCTTAGAAGGGCATTTTGGTCTTTTAAAAGATTATAAAAGAGTCAAATTAGAAATCTGAGTTTCGGGTCTGGTTCATACAGTAAATATACTTAATATAACATATTATATCAGTAGGGTATGACCCATATATCAAATTTATCATTTAAAATCAAACTATGCACCGTATGGGTATTTTAGTAAATTCACAAGGGCTAAAAATGCCAAAACTGGAAATCTGAGATCATATACTTATACTTACTGTTATTATATGAAAATATGCTAATTACATCAGTAGGTATAAGTCTTACATGTTTAAAACAAGTATAACGCTTACTATGCGCTTAAAACGCTAAATATGCGATTTAGAGCCGTTTCCGGGTTTATATATGAAAGCTGAGATTTTTATATTTCCAGAAGGCTCAAAATAATTTATTTAACATTTAAAATCAGTAGAAAAAGGTTTCGGGTCAAAAGGATGTGTAAAACTCATTTTATGGCTTAAACGGTCAAAACCGACATAACCCGAAATAACTAGGCGATCTAGGATCCGTTCAGCCAAAAATTTATTAAAAATCATCAAAATTCCCAGAATATTATAATACATCAGTTGGTAAAAAGTTTTATACCAAAACGTGGCCAGAAATAGGTCATATGCGAAAAGGGCCGTTTATGTAAATTAAGAACATAGTTTTACGCTAATGGCCATAACTCACAATCTGGACCACCAACTGATCCGAAATTTTCGATGCAAGTTTATATATTAGAAATAAAGATTTCTATCCTTTCACTTTTCCAAAAATCACGTTTTATATCAAAAAGGGCAAAATAGTCAACTTTTAAGCATAATCGGAAACATGCAATTTAATCGGCTAAGCATAGACTCAATCAACAAAAATTCCAGAAAGTTTAACCAAAATAAAAATGGTCAAAAATACTTTCCAATACAGATCTCGAACATGCATGTACGAATCCGAATCGATAGTCTACGAAATAGTCGTTTTATAGGACTTCCGGTTCCGATTCGTATCTATAGTAAAGATTGTCGAGTTGATGATGATAAAATACATTCTTATATTCATAATAAAGCTATCTATGAAGATCAAACAGATTGCATGTCATTTATTTTGCCATTTAAGCTATTTTTCTCAAAAATCACTTCTGTTGACTTTTTAGAATCACGTTTGACTCGACAATTAGCATGCATGTAGTGGGATTCAGATAACACCCTTTAGAGGGTTTGTTTCCCACATAAATACCAACATATATCAGGTTTCAATTCGAGAAATGACTGATTGAAACTTGTTTAATCAGAAAGTCAAAGCTTATGAACAAAACAGTTTGACTTTTAGCAATAATCAAAGCAAGAACGGATTGGAGATCGAATTAGAAGCTTACCAAGGTCCTATTGATGTTAAGCTAACACTAGAAATCGGCCTTGATGTCCAGAAATGCTTCAGAGATGCTTGAGAGCTTTTGCAAGTTTGGAAGTTCTTGTTCACAACACAAGTGTTTAGTAAAATGAGCTTTGGATCAGATTTAAAGCTGAATTGTTGATGTTTGCAAGGGGTTACTGTAGCCTAGGCATGCATGCAATGTTATTGGATCTTTTGGGAGGTGAAAACAGTTGTTACCCACTTAATTTCGGACCCAAATCGCTGCTGTTCGCGGATTCTGCACCTGGGTTTAGTGGCAGCTCCAAAGTTTGCCCATTTGTTGCAGTTTTGGTCCCTGTACTTTGGTTGCGATGATTTGGCCATGAATCTTGACTCGTAAACCCCCGAATCTGGTTTTTACGAACCCTTGGACATTTACCAACATGGTAATGTCCTCGTTTAACTTTGCGCTCGCCCGAAAAGCCATAAAATTCGACGTTGACGCTTTTAACCCCTCAAGTACGGTTTTGGCCATAACTTTCTCATGTGATAACGAAACTTCATGAAATTTTTACCACATATTCTAGTGAGTATATTCTAGCATTACAAAGCTTCGGGGCTGCCAAAAGTTCACTCAGAGGTATAAATTCAACATGTTGACACTTTTAGTCCCTATAGTTTGTAATTCCTCACTTTCGTGCATTTTCCGCTTCGTATGATCCATGATCCATCCGTTTAAGGTTATAAACATTATGTAGGGTTATTATAGAGTCTATTTATCCATTGTTGACACTTTGGACCCTTACGTTCCATAGTTTTCACTGTTTGTCAACTTTAGTCCCTTTAAAGTTTGTTTTCACCCAATTCAAGTCCATGACACGTGTCAGTACCTTATTGGACGTAAATTTTCGAGGTGTTACATCCTCACCCCCTTAAAAGAAATCTCGACCTCGAGATTTACTGAAACAAATGAGGGTATTTTTCTTTCATCGTGGATTCTACCTCCCATGTGTATTCGGGACCTCTACGGGCATCCCATTTGACCTTAACAATAGGTATGTGCTTCCTTCGAAGCTTCTTTACCTTTCGGTCTTCAATCGATAACGGCTTTTCCACAAATTTCAAGCCTTCATCTATATGTACATCCGTATACGGTATAGCCAGTGGTTCATCAGCAGAACACTTCTTCAAATTACAGATGTGGAACACATTATGGATTGCGCTAAGTTCTTCAGGCAGGTTTAACTTATAGGCAACTGACCCGACACGTTCGATAACCTCGAAAGGTCCTATGTATCTCGGGCTTAGCTTGCCTTTCTTACCAAACCTCATCACCCCCTTCCAGGGTGATACTTTAAGTAGCACTTTATCACCTAATTCGAAGTGAAAATCTTTACGACTTGGATCCGCATAACTTTTCTGCCTATCCCTGGCAGCTCTCATTCGATCGCGGATCTGGACAATCTTATCCGTTGTCTCAAAAACAATTTCTGGTCCTGATAGTTGGACATCTCCAACTTCTGCCCAACAAATGGGCGCTCTACACTTTCTACCATATAATGCCTAAAAAGGCGCAGCCTTATTGCTGGTGTGGTAGCTATTGTTGTAGGAGAATTCGACTAAGGGTAGGTGCTTATCCCAACTACCACCCAAATCAATCGCACATGCACGTAGCATGCCTTCTAACGTTCGAATAGTACGCTCACTCTGACTGCCTGTCTGAGGATGGTAAATCGTACTAAAGTTCAAACGAGTGCCCAAAGATTGTTGGAAGCTCTTCCACAAGTGTGACGTGTACCTAGTATCTCTATCAGAGATAATAGTTACAGGTTTGCCATGTAGGGCTACAATCTTATCAACGTATAACTGGGCTAACATATCGGAGCTATAAGTCTCCTTGATGGGTAGGAAATGTGCGGACTTAGTCAGTCTGTCAACTATAACTCATATCGTATCATTTCCTTTCCTTGTCTTGGGTAACTTGGTAATAAAATCCATAGTTACCATTTCCCACTTCCATGTAGGAAGTTCAGGTTGTTGTAGCAAGCCTGACGGCTTTTGATGCTTGGCTTTGACTTGCGCACATGTCAAGCATTTAGCTACATGGGTGGCTACAGACTTGTTCAAGCCTATCCACCAATAATTTGCCCTTAGATCCTGGGTAGCTGATGGCAATTTCTTAATCGTTGCCTAATTAGGGTTGCGGCATTTAATACGTAAGCAATATGAATCGTCTTTCTTATTTAATAATATAAAACCCTCAGAAGATTGAGTCAGGTTTTATGTGCCTATGTTTTAAAACCTACTAAATCAAGGTTTCGATTTTCCATAATCAATATGGAGTTTTCATAATACTCCAGCCCACAGCGGGATGTTAATCTTAGTTCTACCTGTCTTCCAGGAGGTAAGCAGGGAAAACTTTTGAGAAGATAATTAAGATACAAGGAGGCTACAAAGATTTTCCATATCTCAGGCTCCAGTTCATCCATCATCGCTCGTGTTAAATGAGTGACATCTTTATGTTATAAGTCCACGAATTTCTTAATCGGGAACATTTACTTGAAAAAAAAATTCCCTTTTTGGATATCTTCTTTGAATACTACTAGTCGACTTTAGTACAATATGATCATTGGGATATCTTAGGGGTTCCATGTATTAAACCTCCATGCTGATCAGACATGGAAATAATCTATGGGACACACTAGGATACGCCAATCCTCATATGACACTTTTATCAAACATAGTTTGGCATTCGCAGGCGATAGAAAAACAATGAGAAAAATAATCAAAATAACATGTGTCGTCGTACTCTTATGCAAAGAAAGAGTGCTCTTAGATTTTCGGAAGGATTCCTTGCCGATCTATAAGAATCGGTTACTATGGTTTCCTTGCTAAGTTTATGGTTCATGAATATTTATTATTGCCTGTATTAAAAACAGGACACTTAGCAGAGATTATCATTGATAAATGATAAGGAAGTTTATTGTACAAGTGCTTATATTAAATCAACAATGGAAGTTTCACAAACTAGGCACCTAGCTCAGTTGGCTAGGCGCGCGAAAGGGTGCGGCCGGCCTAGACCCAGGTTCGATTCCGGGGACGGCCAGTTCCACCATTTTTTTTATGTTTAATATTAATTAATCGCACTGATACGTGTAATTATGAGAGTTGTCTCATAAGGAGTCTTGATAATTAATTGCTCCTTATTACCCACAATATGGGCTTGATTTTTAAGGCAACCAATCGATTTTTTTTTATCACTTTATTGAGTCCTTATGTTTAACGGAACTATGACATCGGAAAAATGATTCCTAATGGATATAAAACATCCATCAAAAAAATGTTGAAGCAGTCTCAGAGGTATACAGGCTTCTTACTGAACTTTCGTTGCTTTTTATTAAGCCTGTACTTGCTCTCTTTCTCAGATTTCTGGGAGTTATTCTCCTTCTTTTGGTTCATCCTTCATATACGAAGTGTGAACAAGATCTCCTCATGAGCAATTTAAACATGGTTTTGAATGAGATTTAGAGCGAGAAGAATTCGGCTCTTTGGATTGTCTCATGACCTTTCTATGGTCCTTCCATTTGCTGCGTCAACCACAGCCTGAAGATTAACTCCATTAATATTGAGGTTTACGTTTGTAGTTTTATTAACTTTCGTTGCTTTAATAGTGTTGAGACTGTCGTCTACCTCATCCGAGTTTTCCATACTCGAAACTTGGTACCAATCACCAAGATTTAACCATTATTAATCATCATCCTGATGACCTGACTTAAATTAGTCATGGCATTCATAAACCGTATGGGATATTCTGTTCCGAACATTCATAGTGAATGTTATTTTTGAACGTATTCCATTATATTTAGCCTAGGTCACAACAGGACCATCAATGGCATTCAAAGTTTGGAGCGAGTCCAAAACTTGCTTGACAGGGGACCATAATGTCATAGCTGTCTTTGTCACAAGGACGATCATGAATAGCTCAAAGGCTAGCCTTACAAGACTTTTATTATATATATACACATATGGCATAGAAGCCTGTCTCGATGGACGTAGAAAGATATGGCATAAAGCCTAGTCACGAAGGACATAAATGATTATACGGTACGAAGGCCTTGTCGTAAAGGTCATTTAGATATGGCACAAACGGCCTTGTCATAAGGACATTTATCAAATTTGGCACAAAGGCATGTCTCCAGGAATGTTAACATTTTAATATGTTAGCTTGTCTCGAATGACAATTTATAGCACATAGGCTTGTCATGAATGACTTTAAAAACATGACTCGATGGTCTATTTTCAAGGACCTAAATTTATTAGCCGCAATTTTATTAGATTAGGGCTTCAAAGTTTGAACGTGGTTCTTCACCTTTGGACAGGGAGTCATAGACTACAACTGTCATCGTCTTTGAAAGACGATTCCTTTGGCAGAAAGGTAAGCCAATTCAACATCACTAATGGATGTTTATATATAACCATCGTATTCAATGATATTAGTCATGATCACATCGATCATATTGACTATTAGGTTTGGGTATAATCACACCATTTTGAACAGGGGATCGAAAAGATCACTACTATCTTTGTCTTACCGACACTATAATAAAGTATAGCCCGTAAGCATTCCATCTCGAGGGATGTTAATATTATGATCATCATACTGATGATACTAGTCAGGATCGTACTGATAGTATAGACTATGGGATTTGCGTATAGCTCACCCCCTTTGGCAAAGAATCACAAAAAAATTACAATTGCCTCGTCTCAATTGGACAACATAATATAGCCTTTAGGCAAAACATCATTAAGGATGTTGAAAAATGTTTTAATCATCGTATTGATGATTTTTTTTTTCATGCCCGCATTGATCATATAAGCTATTAGGCTTGAGCATCGCTCACTACCTTGGACAGGGAATCGTAAAGATCCCAATGTCTTTGTCACACATGGACAATATAATATGGCCTATAGGCGAAAATATCACTCATGGATGTTTATAATTGGTTCATCCTATTAGATGCTATAAGTCATGATTGCATTAATCATATTGACTATTTGGCTTGAGCATAGCTCACCACCTTAGGCAAGGAATCATAAAGATAATAATGTCAATGTCTCAAATGGACAATATATTATAGCCCGTAGGCCAGACATCACTAAAGGATGTTAAATAATATGATCATCGTATTAGATGATATTAGTCATGATCGCATTGATCATATAGACTATTATGTTTGGACATAGTCTAGTATTTTAGGCAGGAGGTCAAAGACCATCACTGTCGTTGTCTTTCCGGACAACAAGTTTAGCCCGTAGGCACTTCTAACGGATGTTCATAAAATGATCATCTTATAGGATGATATAAGCCATGATTTCTAAATCACTGGGCTAGATTTGAAAATTGGAAAAATCCAATATAAGGATGACTGTTGTGATTTTCCCGAATCACATTTGTCAAGAGTGCTAACACATTCCTAGGTGTTAACAAGGATCTGAATCCCTTGAGTAGGTTTCACCATCTTGGCCGTGTAGGCTAGGTTTCACCTTTAAGATTCCCTTCAATTGCATACTGACAGAGAAGTAAAGATATTTAGTTTATTCAGGATTTTTATCATAAATCCTAATTCATAAGTTAATAATAATAGCACAAATGGCCTAGTCGCGTAGACAAGTTAAATTTATAAGCCATGATTTCAGAGAATCGTGGCATTAAGGTCTGAATCAAAGTTCCTTACCTTTTCCTGATAGGGAGCTGTAGGCTACCACTGTCTTTAGTCTCAGAGGACATTAACTATAGCCCGTAGGCATTTCCCTTATAAGAGATGTTTATTACGGAATTGCCCCTTAGGAAAATTCATTAACCATGGTAGACAGAGACCATATTTGGTTAATTTATTAATCATATTTATTTAGGATTTCTATTATAATTTATCCTAATTATAAAACATTAACAGTTTTATCAGTGGCACCCAATGGCATGGTCACATGGACATTTATAAATTATAAGCTTATGATTTCAGAGAATCAAAGCATGACAGTATCTTGGCACAATAGGCCTAGTCACAAGGACATATATAATTTATAAGCTATGATTTCAGAGAATCAAAGCATGAAGGTATATTGGCACAATAGGCCTAGTCACAAGGAAAATTTTAAATTATATGCTAGGATTTCAGAGAATCAAAGCATTTGAGGTTTGAACCTAGTTCATTACCTTTATCTGACAGGGAGTCATAGCTACCACTGTATTTTGGCTCATGTAGAATTGAGCAAGGCCCGTAGGCACTATATTACCATGTATGGTTAAAATATGATCATCTTAATTGATGACGTGAACCCAGGATTCAGGGATCATTAAACTGGGTTAGGAATCTTTTGAAGAATCCTATATAAAAATGACGTGTGTGATTTTAAATGAATCACATCTGCCAGGAGTGTTAACATGTTTTAAGATGTTAACAGGGAATTTAAATCTTTTAAACAGGTCTTACCATCTTGGCCCGGTCTTATAATTGACCCGTAGGCTAGGTTTCACACTTAAGATTCTTAATTAATAATTAAAGCAGAACAATTTTAAAATGAGGTGTAAATATGGATCTGAATCTAAATTGCGGAACTGCCATCTTGGCCGGTCTTAATACGACCCGAAGCTAGGTCTTGCCCTTTTAGATTTTGCCATTTTATTATAATGGTAGATCTTGCAAAAAGGAAATATTATTTTTTTTTCCATTTATTTAATATTTCTTATTTAGAATGAAAGTTTAAACCTAATCATTCCATTATATAAAAAAAAAAATATATAATGTTGCCCTAAGCGGGACTTAAAAGGAATAATGTTGTCCTCGTAGGGACTGAAAGATAATTATGTCCTTATAAGGACTAATAAGGAAACGATCTTCAGTAAAAGGAGGTTCTTCTTCATTATATTTCTGAATGCTTTCTCCTTGGATGCTCGTTTCATTCTAGCCGCGGTACGAAGCTCAGCATCTCAGGGCTCCGGGTGTGGAGAATTCCTATTACGGCTTCTTCGCTTGGCGACGTATCCAATAAAAATTTGGAAGTAAAATTTCAAGATTAGGATTGAGAATATTCCTAAGTTAAGTCTAGACTCAGGAGTTTAGAATTGTGTAATTGTGTAACTGAGATTAAACACTAAAGGCTAGTGTTTAATTCACTCAGTGTTGGCTCTGATACCAACCTGTCACACCCCAAATTTCCACGTGTCACCGGTGGGCCCGGTGGGGGTATCGTGACGTCGTTGGTATCATCATAGACAAGCAACACAATATAATAATGCACAGCGGAAGCAAAAGATAGATACATTTCAACTTTAAATAAAATTGTAATATTAATTATCACAAGTAGTTGAAACGGATCCACAGGCGGATCGAAAATAAAATAGGATAATTGTTCAACAGTTTATTTGTCGTCCAAGCTGCGAGACCTATTGTGGACGCTCTAGAAGCCTGCCAGCCTATTACGTGTAGTACCTGCACTTAATCTTTTTGGGAAAAATACGTCAGTTTACACTGGTAAATACAATTCGACTGACTCATTTTGAAAAGGTTGAAAATTGATTTAAATGCACAAGGCACAAAACATTTTTATTAACTTGGGTCAATTATTTAATATAATAATCATGTGAACGAATTACATGTTACTTGCGTTCAGTGGCCCGGATCTAGTCCGGGCTAAAGATCAATGGACGCACCACATTAAAGAGTTATACACGGAAAGGTATACGCCTACACGCCGTGCTCAGGTCGTGGCCATCTCGTAAGATGATGCCAAGGATATCCGGGACATGGTCGATTAACCCCCCAAAGGCCTTAAGTTAACATGACTGTTTAAACGAGCCGATTAAATTATTCAACTATCCACGTAACGGTGGAGGATTTAATGCTCGATCAAGCGGTAAATTATGTACCGTAACCCAAGCCCGTATAGGGAAAATAAGCCAAAGAGTATTTACCTGAGCAAGTATGTAACACAAACGGTAAGTGTGGTAGCTTTTACTGGGCCTCCTAATCTGGAACAAAGGTTTATAATTAACCTATTAGATTCCTAACGGGTCTTTTATTTAAGCCTAAGCTTTGACCGGTTAGTTTTAAGAATGATACGGTTTACGCACGATTAAGCGAAAGACCGGATAGAATGTGATTTAGACCCGGCAAGTTTGAATACTTGTATAATATGGGTATACTAAATACATTCTGGATTTTGAAATAAAAATGATATCGTTTGACCCGTTTCGGTCAATTTACGCAAACTAGTTACGTAAACCGAACCGAACGCAAAAAGGGCGATACGGGTAGACAAATGATTCAAATGCAAGTTCCCTGATATAATATGCTTTAAATATGATATAATATCAGTAAGTTATGTTCTATATTGCCCGGAATAATTTTAAACTCAATTTATGCCTTAGAAGGGCATTTTGGTCTTTTAAAAGATTATAAAAGAGTCAAATTAGAAATCTGAGTTTCGGGTCTGGTTCATACAGTAAATATACTTAATATAACATATTATATCAGTAGGGTATGACCCATATATCAAATTTATCATTTAAAATCAAACTATGCACCGTATGGGTATTTTAGTAAATTCACAAGGGCTAAAAATGCCAAAACTGGAAATCTGAGATCATATACTTATACTTACTGTTATTATATGAAAATATGCTAATTACATCAGTAGGTATAAGTCTTACATGTTTAAAACAAGTATAACGCTTACTATGCGCTTAAAACGCTAAATATGCGATTTAGAGCCGTTTCCGGGTTTATATATGAAAGCTGAGATTTTTATATTTCCAGAAGGCTCAAAATAATTTATTTAACATTTAAAATCAGTAGAAAAAGGTTTCGGGTCAAAAGGATGTGTAAAACTCATTTTATGGCTTAAACGGTCAAAACCGACATAACCCGAAATAACTAGGCGATCTAGGATCCGTTCAGCCAAAAATTTATTAAAAATCATCAAAATTCCCAGAATATTATAATACATCAGTTGGTAAAAAGTTTTATACCAAAACGTGGCCAGAAATAGGTCATATGCGAAAAGGGCCGTTTATGTAAATTAAGAACATAGTTTTACGCTAATGGCCATAACTCACAATCTGGACCACCAACTGATCCGAAATTTTCGGTGCAAGTTTATATATTAGAAATAAAGATTTCTATCCTTTCACTTTTCCAAAAATCACGTTTTATATCAAAAAGGGCAAAATAGTCAACTTTTAAGCATAATCGGAAACATGCAATTTAATCGGCTAAGCATAGACTCAATCAACAAAAATTCCAGAAAGTTTAACCAAAATAAAAATGGTCAAAAATACTTTCCAATACAGATCTCGAACATGCATGTACGAATCCGAATCGATAGTCTACGAAATAGTCGTTTTATAGGACTTCCGGTTCCGATTCGTATCTATAGTAAAGATTGTCGAGTTGATGATGATAAAATACATTCTTATATTCATAATAAAGCTATCTATGAAGATCAAACAGATTGCATGTCATTTATTTTGCCATTTAAGCTATTTTTCTCAAAAATCACTTCTGTTGACTTTTTAGAATCACGTTTGACTCGACAATTAGCATGCATGTAGTGGGATTCAGATAACACCCTTTAGAGGGTTTGTTTCCCACATAAATACCAACATATATCAGGTTTCAATTCGAGAAATGACTGATTGAAACTTGTTTAATCAGAAAGTCAAAGCTTATGAACAAAACAGTTTGACTTTTAGCAATAATCAAAGCAAGAACGGATTGGAGATCGAATTAGAAGCTTACCAAGGTCCTATTGATGTTAAGCTAACACTAGAAATCGGCCTTGATGTCCAGAAATGCTTCAGAGATGCTTGAGAGCTTTTGCAAGTTTGGAAGTTCTTGTTCACAACACAAGTGTTTAGTAAAATGAGCTTTGGATCAGATTTAAAGCTGAATTGTTGATGTTTGCAAGGGGTTACTGTAGCCTAGGCATGCATGCAATGTTATTGGATCTTTTGGGAGGTGAAAACAGTTGTTACCCACTTAATTTCGGACCCAAATCGCTGCTGTTCGCGGATTCTGCACCTGGGTTTAGTGGCAGCTCCAAAGTTTGCCCATTTGTTGCAGTTTTGGTCCCTGTACTTTGGTTGCGATGATTTGGCCATGAATCTTGACTCGTAAACCCCCGAATCTGGTTTTTACGAACCCTTGGACATTTACCAACATGGTAATGTCCTCGTTTAACTTTGCGCTCGCCCGAAAAGCCATAAAATTCGACGTTGACGCTTTTAACCCCTCAAGTACGGTTTTGGCCATAACTTTCTCATGTGATAACGAAACTTCATGAAATTTTTACCACATATTCTAGTGAGTATATTCTAGCATTACAAAGCTTCGGGGCTGCCAAAAGTTCACTCAGAGGTATAAATTCAACATGTTGACACTTTTAGTCCCTATAGTTTGTAATTCCTCACTTTCGTGCATTTTCCGCTTCGTATGATCCATGATCCATCCGTTTAAGGTTATAAACATTATGTAGGGTTATTATAGAGTCTATTTATCCATTGTTGACACTTTGGACCCTTACGTTCCATAGTTTTCACTGTTTGTCAACTTTAGTCCCTTTAAAGTTTGTTTTCACCCAATTCAAGTCCATGACACGTGTCAGTACCTTATTGGACGTAAATTTTCGAGGTGTTACAAAAAACAATTTATTTTTTATTTGGAAATATGAGTTGTCGAAATAGTTTTTATTTGTTTTGGAGATACTATGTCTGTAATAACTTGCTTGCTTAATGGGTTACGGTATGGGACGTAATGTTTAACTATTCGGTAAAGTAGTTGTTATGGAATTTCTCTCGAACAATCTGTTTCGCTCAGTGTCGTGCCCCGATGATTCCACCATCGGTTGGGGTGTGACACTTTCACCTTTTGATGAATCTCACCACTCCTTTCCAAGGAGAAACCTTTAATAAAACTTTATCTCCTACCTGAAATTCCAATGGCTTTTGCCTGTTATCTGCATAACTCTTTTGTCGATCACGTGTTGCTTTCAGTCTTTCCTTGACTTGGATGATTTTGTCTGTTGTTTCTTGTACTATCTCGGGTCCAGATAGTTGCTTTTCTCCAATTTCTGTCCAACAGACTGGGGTTCAGCACTTTCGTCCATAAAGTGCTTCGAATAGTGCTGCATTGATACTGGTATGATAGCTGTTATTGTAAGAAAATTCTATTAATGACAGATGATCGTCCCAAGTACCTCCGAAATCAATTAAACAAGCTCTAAGCATATCTTCCATTGTCTGAATTGTCCTTTCGCTTTGTCCATCCATTTGAGGATGATAAGCGGTGTTTAGATTCAACTTGGATCCCATTGTTTTTTGAAAACTTGTCAAAAAATGAGAGGTAAAAATGCTATCTCTATAAAAAACAATTGATAAAGGAATCCCATGTAGTGAAACTATTTCATTTACATACAACTTAGCTAACTATTCCATACTGAAAGTCTCTTTCATTGGCAAGAAATGAGCTGACTTGGTTAGCCTGTCTACAATCACCCAGATTGTTTCATTACCTTTTCTTGTCTTGGGTAATTTGGTAGCAAAATCCATTGTTATCAATTCCCATTTCCATACTGGCATTTCTAACTGTTGTAATAAAGCTGAGTGTTTCTGATGTTCAGCTTTAACTTGTGAACAAATTAGACATTTAGAAACATAAGTTGCTATATCTTTTTTCATTCTTATCCATCTGAAAATTTTTCTTAAGTCTTGGTACATTTTATCATTTCCGGGATGTATGGTATACTTAGACTTATGAGCTTCTTCTAATATTTGGTGGCGTAGGTTTCCCAGTTTAGGTATCCACATTCTTTCCTTATGGAATCTCCAAATCCTATCTGTTCCTTGTTCTAATTACTTAATCATTCCTTTCAATTTTCAGTATCATCCTTGATTACTGATTCTTGTGCTTTTCTAATCTGGTCATTTAAACCTATCTGCAGATTTAATTTAAGAGAACGTACTCTTTTTGGCCTTTCGTGATACTTTCGACTTAAAGCATCGGTTACTACATTTGCCTTTCCTGCATGATACTGGATATTACAATCATAATCACTAAGTATCTCCATCCAGCGTCTTTGTCTCATATTCAACTCCTTTTGCCCGAAGACATATCTTAAATTCTTATAATCGGTAAAAATTGTAAACTTACTACCGTAAAGGTAATGTCTCCAAATTTTAAGGGCAAAAATGATAGCTCCTAATTCTAAGTCATGGGTTGAATAATTTTCTTCTTGATTCTTAAGTTGTCTAGACGCATAGGCTATAACCTTTTGACGTTGCATCAACACACATCCATAACCTAACTTAGAAGCATCACAATAGACTACAAAGTCTTCTGTTTCTTCTGGTAATGCTAATATGGGTGCGTTGGTTAGTCTTTGCTTAAGAATTCTAAAGGCTTCTTCTTGTTTTGGTCCCATTCAAACTTAACAGATTTACAGGTTAGCTTAGTTAAGGGAATGGCTATTCTAGAAAAATCTTTGATAAATCGTCTATAATAACCGGCCAATCCTAGAAAACTTCTAACCTCGGTTGGTGATTCAGGGGTTTTTCATTTGGTAATTACCTCAATCTTTGTGGGATCCAAATGAATTCCTTCATGGTTGACTAAATGTCCAAGAAATTGCACCTCTCCTAACCAAAATTCGCATTTTGAAAATTTGGCATAAAGCTTTTCTTTTCTTAATAAACTTAGGAGTGCATGCAGATGCGTTGCATGTTCCTCTTTACTTTTAGAGTAGATGAGAATGTCGTCTATAAAGACAATTATGAATTTATCCAAATATGGCTTACATATTCGGTTCATCATATCCATAAATGCAGCCGGGGCATTGGTTAAACCAAATGGCATGACAGTAAATTCATAATGGCCATACCTTGTTCTAAAAGCGCTCTTTGGAATGTCCTCTTCCTGTACCTTTAATTGATGATATCCTGAGCGTAAATCGATCTTGGAGAAAAATCGAGCTCCTTGTAATTGATCAAACAAATCATCGATTCTCGGTAATGGGTACCGATTTTTAATCGTGACTTTATTTAATTCACGGTAATCAATGAACATACGCATTGACCCGTCTTTCTTTTTTACGAATAAGATCCCCATGGTGATGAACTTGGCTGTATGAATCCTTTCTCCAACAGTTCGTCTAGTTGCTTCTTTAATTCTTGCATTTCTGCGGGTGCTAAACGGTAAGGTGCTTTGGCAATTGCTGCTGTTCCTGGTAGCAGATGAATTCTGAATTCAACTTCCCTATCCGGCGGTAGTCCTGGTAATTCTTCTGGGAATACGTGTGAGAATTGAGATACTATGGGGGTATCTTTTAGTTCTTTTCCTTTTGTGTTAATGATTATAGAAATCAAATACACTAATGATCCTTTTCTTACATAACTGGCTGTTTTCATTACAGAGATGAATTTTGTGGATCTAGACGGCTTATCTCCTTTAATTGTGATCTTTTCACCTTTTGGTGAATTTACTTGGATTGACTTTTGATCACATAAAATACTGGCTTTATTGGCTACTAACCAATCCATTCCTAATACAACATCAAATCCTGCCAGATTCATTGGATAAAGATTTGCAATAAACTTTTGATTTAAAAATTTTATTCTTGCTCCCTGCAAGATTTCAATAATCTTAATGGTTTCCCCATTTGCTGTTTCTACTAGACATTCTTGTGGGAGTTTAGTTAATGGTTGATTGAGAAGTTTACAAAATGAAGTATTAATAAAACTTTGGTTCGCACCAGGAATAATACTTTAGCAAAAACATCATTAACTAAAAATGTACCGGCAATCATGTCCGGAATCATTTTTGCTTCTTCTGCAGTCAGAACAAATACTCTAGCATTCTTTGTGGTTTTGTTGTTCATGGCTGGAGCTAGTTTCGGACAGTTCGGCTTGATATGACCTTTTTCTCCACAGTTGAAGCATACTCCGTTTCTGGGTTTCTTCCTACAGTCTTCTTCCTTGTGTCCTGGTATCTTGCAGAAATTACAGTAGGTGGAGCATCTTCCTAAATGCTTTCTCTTACAGGCTTTACAGTAAGGTGTCGATGTAGAACCTATGTTTTTCCCACGGTTGGAATTACCGTAGCGAAATTCCTGGGTAAGCCTTTGAGCTAGGTTCCTCCTCTAGTTTTCTTCTTGTGTACGCACTAATTCATCAGTCAAGGTATTTGCTAGTTCTACAGTTTCTTCTATAGTTTGGGGTCTAGCTGCCTTGACTACATGCCTAATCTCGCTGATTAATCCCCAGATGTAACGGGAGATTAATACTGGTTCTGGTGATGCTAGGGTTGGCACTATTCTAGCATATTCAAAGAATGTAGTAGTGTAACCCTTACTATCCACTCCAGTCATTCTAAGGTTTAAGAACTTATTTGCTATCTGTTCCTTTTCATTAGTAGGACATAATTTCCTTTCTACCATATTCTTAAACTCATTCCATTCCATATTATAAACCCTGTCACTTTCCCTAGACTGGAGGATAGTATTCCACCATTCTAAAGCTGAGTTCTTAAACAGGTTGAAGGCAAACATTATCTTATCCTCTTCTGCACATTTGCTTATTTTTAAGACTGCCTCAGTCTTTTCTATCCAGCGTAGAGCTACAATGGCTCCTTCATTGCCCGAGAATTCTATTGGATTACAGGACCAGAATTCCTTGTAAGAACAACCATAAGACATGGTTCTTCTTCTTTTTGGAATGGGCACTTGAAGTATTGGTCCATTGTTTACGCTGTGTTCTGGTTCAGTAGGTGGTCGTTTACTGCCATTATTACTTTTATTATTATCCGCTTCCTTAACCGTTTTAATAATATATGGCATTGCGTCTATAATCCCTTGTGCCACTATATGTTGGATGGCACTGTTATCTACTTGGTTTCCATTATTATCGTTATTCGGTTTTTCTTGATTCACTTCGTTGTCCATCTGGATTGTAAACATTTATCATGTATTAATATCTAATGCAAACAACCACATAACAAGTATATTGATCAAAATCGTCGAACATTGCGACCTTTACTCTATTTTATATATATGCGTCTAGTACAAACTGGAATTAAAATATAATACTAATATGCATCGGTAGCTATTATCTCTTTTTTTTCCAACATACAAACATATTACATATATATATATATATATATATATATATGTATTACTATTATTATTATTACTATTACTGGTATGGGTTCATCCAGAATTGCATATTACCTCGTCATATTTCCAGACGACCCTGACACCTATTTGTCTCATTCTCTCACTTCCTTCTAATATCTCCTCACCAAAGGTTCGAAGTTCTTGCACATTCTCAGTGCTCATGGGTGGGGCTGGTGCTGGTATTGGGTCAGGAAACTGGGGAATCGGTTCTTCGTGTGGGTAAGGGTTCTCTAGAATTTCCTTGATATATTGGTCATTATCAAAATATGGTTCCAGAGGGTCCAGGTTGGGATAGGGTGCTATGGGCTCCTCTATTCGATAAAGTTGTTGGTAATCCCTGTGGTCGTCAAACCATGGGTCATAGTCTGGGGGATGGGGTGCTGGTATTCTAGGTATTTTAGCTGGGTCAAAATCAGGCACTGGTATTTGGTCTATTGGGTTTGGCTCAATTTCTATAGGTTGTGTGGGAAATAGTGGTAACGGCTGGGGTGCTATGAGTTGTTCTAGATTCGGGTCTGCAGCTGTTGTTGCTAAGATATGAACATTTGCTAATCTCCTATTGAGTATATCCTGCGTTTGAGCATTCATTTCTCTATTCGCGGCTGCTAAAGCTTGCTGCTGCTGAAGTTTTCTCATCATTTTACTACGTTCATGAGCTCCTCTGCTGAACCATCCTCTCTTCTTGGGAGGGAATGGCTCTTCAGGTTGTGCTTTGAACACGAAAATCCCTTCTTCGGTGTCAGCCGAATACCCCGAGGGGGTAGGCTGTGAAGAGGTTCCTTCAGTGATCTGGACAACTGATGGTAAGCGTCTGAAGGTCCTTGGTCGCTTATACTGTAAACTAACAAATTGTCAAATAACACAAAACAATAAAATATGCACGTAGTTCCGTAGATAATTTCCTAACATAACAGATAAAAGTTTTTGGTGTCAGCAAAACACTTCTGTGGCTGAACATGCGCCCGCGGCCAGTATCAGTGGTATCGGTGTTTATGCACGTAGCTCTGATATCACCTTCTGTCACAACCCCCGTCCCCTAATTACCCGAGAACATGCGCCCGCGGCCAGTATCAGTGGTATCGGTGTTTATCAATTTGGCAGCGGAATTTACATCAGGACCGTAGTTAGGAAATATTTATCAGAGTAAAACACCACATTTTATAATAGTAAACACATTGGGACAAAACCCAAGTTTTCGTTACAAACAGGTTTATAGGGATAAACCCTATTTTATTAAAATAAAACATCTTCTTTATTTAGGTAACTTTTATAGCCACTTTTCCAAGCCTTCAGTGCTGTCCAGCTGGCTTCTATTTGGCTTTCACATTTTATTACCTGAAACGCGTTTAAAAATATTTTGTCAATGGGAAATACTGGTGAGTGAATCCCAATTTAATCAAGACAGGTAAATCAGTTTTAAAGTATTGAGGGCTATCTCGCAATTACATTTGTTTATATTTCTACTTTAATTACCACCCACGGTACTATCAACCCGACTTGTGGTCATGTTACTACTCACAGTGTAGTAACAAATTTTGTATACAAAACCCCAACATACCGACGATAATTGTAGAATACAAATACTCAATCACTGTTTAATATAATGTAAAACTTTTGAGGTTTTGTAAAAACAGTTTGCAAAAAGGAGGATTACTCACATTGCTACTTTAGGGTTTTCCTTCGTGATTTCCTGGTTATTATCTAATAATTAAGTAATGCACACGCGTTAGTATAATAACCCAAATTTTACATTAGTTATACCCTCCCCGAGACAAAACTCCAACGACTACGTCGGGCAGAGCCTCGACAACCGTTACAGAACACTAGATCAATCGGGCAGCGTATCTAATACGTAACCGGGGGTTATGATACTTACAACGAGGCAGAACTTCATTATTCTAGTGGGTATAATGCCCGGGTATAGTGTCTACTATTCAGAATTTGAGAGAGAATTCGTGTGAATGAGCGACGGAAACTGAAGGCCGATGCTCCCAATTTATAGGAGCTGATTTCGAATTCCTCGCACCCCGCAAAGAAGTCCTCTAAGGGCTTCGCGGCCCGCGACGTAGGGTTTTAGGGTCTAGCTTGGATTAGTCACACGTGTAGCCTGGCCGGGTGTCGTGCCACGTGGCACACCAGGGTCTCGCCTGAGAGTTAATCTGTCGCGCCCAGCGTAACCCGAAGGCTATGCCTTCGTGGCCCGCAAGCGACACAGGAATTTCGTTTTTATTTTATTTTTAATTATATAAGGTATTTTGGGCCCGATTTTCATATACGGGGTGTATTTTAGGATATATAGGGATGTCATAAATATTTTAAGGTGTCGGAAATAATTTTGGAGGGTTGTTATAGTCACAAAAGCCAATACATCTTGCGTGGCAGACTTTAGCGTTAAGAATGAGGGGTATAAATATAAGGGAAAATTACGAAATTGTTGGTTGACAAAGAGGGTTTTCAATTTTGTCACTCTCCTGCGTCCTTGGAAGGACCACTGAGCTTTGGAAGAGTCCGCATATTATGTTGATGCGTCCATGTCCCTAGAAGCTGACATGTGTTCGACACGTGTCCCACATGTTTATAGGAAGAGTCGGTGACTCTTACGAAGCGTCGGTGGACTCTTTCGAAGCGTCAGTGACTCTTCCAAAACGTCGGTGGACTCCTCTGAAGGAGCGTGATACATGGACTCATCCCATGCTCAGTGGTCCTTCCAAGGACGCAGGAGAGTGACAAAATTAAAAACCCTCTTGGTCAACCAACATTTTTGTAATTTTCCCTAAATATAAACCCCTTAAAATGTTCATGCAATGTTTTAACCGTTGAGAACGGGGATATAAACCCCTTAAAATGTTCATGCAATGTTTTAACCGTTGATAAAATTGACTAAACAAATCACACCCATAATTGTCATTGTGTCATTTGATGCTAATTAATTGACCCTAATCCATTTACATTATATCTAATCGTATATTGTAGCTGATTACATGATGTATAAAATCTAGCTAGGAATATGTATAAATACGTGTTATGAGGAGGAGATAATGATACCTCAACTACTACAAATTGACTTCTTAGAGTTGATTGACATGAAGCTGCTGAGCACATGATGGGTACCCTAGCTAAAACTGTTAAAGCTGGCCAGAGATTTTTTTGAAACGGCGATTTTTTTTGTGAATTGACCAGCGCACTCATTAATTTGAAGAGCCTCATTTTCTACTCCGGCTAGACTATGTTGTCTTAACCGGACCCACACTGGCGTCAGAGTTTGGCTTGGGTGTTCCCCAGGAAACCATACCGCTTGACAGTCGTTGTGACACCAAAAGAGCAAATTTCTCTAAGGTAATACACGGTGAGACAAAAACCCAAGTGGGCTCGGGATTCAAACTAATAATCTTGCACAAAGCCTAGCTCAAATCCTTCATTGCTTTAATCCACCAAAAGATAGATATTATCTCAGAATATTACAATATTTTCAATAATATGGCAAGTAAGTGTGCCATGCATGAAGCATCCATACAAAGCATGCATGCACAAGTGCAAGGGGAGAGCTTTATTGGGCCGAGATGCTTCGGTTCCCACCGATTTTTTGCTTTTACTGTTAATTTTACTGAAAATTTTTGAAAACATTATTTTTTATAGTGTAAAATATTGGAGTTTTAAGAGTCTGGTCCACACCGATTTGGATTTTGAGAGTCTAGCTGACACTAAGTTTTTGTTCAAGTTCCTCCACTGCACACGTGGGAATTGTCATAACCGTCAAACAAGCAGCAAGGAGAGTGTTTCCGGATTATGGGAATATTAGCAAATTTTGCAATGTGTTATTGCAGGAGATCGTGAAAACATAGTAATTGTGTAAATAAGCCGTGCTTCGTTTTATTCATGTTATTAAACTGATGTATTAAATGTATTATGTCGTGTAACTCGTTTAATAAGTATGACCGTGTAAGTGTGTAACTCGTTTAATAAATATGACTGTGTAAGTAGTTTTAAACAAAAATACACATTTAATAATTAAACATGCCATTTTACACGTGTCATGGCGTGTAACCCGTTTAATAAATATGACCATGTAAGTAGTTTTAAAGAAAATACAAATTTAGTAATTAAACATGTCATTTTACACGTGTCATGTTGTGTTACCCGTTTACCTTTTATTCTTATGTAATTTCCGTATATGAAATAGAACTTATAATCAATATACACACACATATATATGATAGGAGATGAATAAGTTCATTTATTGGCAATGATGATTGGTCATCGGATCCTAAACCATCTAGGTTGTATCTAACACCACTACCTATTTTTATACATATTGAAGCACATGATACCGTGTAGTCTAGCTAGCAAGTAATTAAAAATAGGTAATTATAAAATGGCAACATGTAATTATTAACTTGTTTTGAGCTGGAGATAATGATGCTCTAACTACAATAAGTTGAATTGTTCAGTTTATAAAGCCTACTATGAACAACTATTAATTATTGTATGTGTACGTAAGTAACATATTATAAAGCCTCTGAGCAAATGATCGATAGCCTAGCTATTCATAAATTAATAACATGTAATTATTAACAAGTTTAGAGTTGGTTAGAGATAATGATATTTCAACAACTACACAAGTTGACTGCAACTTATGGTCCATAGGCTACACAAAAGACCACACTGGTTGAGAATTGAGGGACATCAAAATTATCAAAATTTAAATGATATCTAACGAAAACTAATTACAACTCGTTGCATCACTCTCTAATTTTTTTACTCGCTTCATGTCAAAACCATACTATTTGGTTGGTTAAAAATAATATGATATATAGAAGGATTAAAATGTACACTACAAAAGTTGTAGTAGAAAGACTAAAAACACATATAAACAAAGTTAACAAATAAAAGGAAAACTTTTTTAAAAGTAGATGGGCTAAACACGTATTTTAGCAAAGTTAAAGGTTCGAAAGTAAAATATAAAATACCACGACCAATGAAGTAGTGTCAGACATCTGCCTGACACTATTCCCCTCATGGTAAATGTATTGTTAGTAAATATAATATAATTTCACTTTATGAAAAGGCCCAAATAATATACATATATTTTAACTTTTATCTCTATGCAGGCCCATTTATTTACTAGGGTTTTGAAAGTTGCTTTTTCACTTTATCTCTACCATTTTTTCATTTTCCCCGCCTACACTCATCTCCTTGTCTTTTTTGTTAAACTTTTCTATTAACTGCAACATACTAATCCTTCATCTCCTTGTTAAACCTTTATATTGCCTGCAATGTACTAATTAGTAAACCTTTCTATCACCGACTGCCATAATTGCCATGATTTTTACTTTTTCTATTATATACGCAATTTCTTTAGTCTAATAGATAATTCCAAAGTGGAAAGATGAGTCATGCGACAATGAAATGCGTTTTTTTAAATATATGTGTTTCTTTTTGTCTTCTAACAGAGTTATATTATGTCATGCATGGGTTAATACAAACAATCACTTTTTTTATATTTGTTAGCGTGATTAGGTATGAATTTATTTATTAATACATTACAATTTATGCAAATTTTTATAATGTTATGTTTTTGTGACGCTTACATTTTGTTTTATTTCTTCCTTTCATGTAAGTGGGGAATATCAGTGGAGTTTTCTAACAATTTTCTTTGAAAGGGACCTCTATTATATAATGGTGTGTGTATACAAACACAAATCGATTGCCAAAACAAAATCAATTAATTTCTCCTTCGTTATCATATAGGTAGGTACTTTCCTTGCATAACTAATTTTAAAGTGGGAAGACGAGTCATTGCCACTGTTAAGTAGCTATGGTGTTTTACGGTAACGGTTAATTTGGTTTTGTTTTTTTTTTTTTGTATAATCGATTCGATCCGAATTAGATGTATGTTTAATCGAACGTTTGTTTAAACCGACTTATTCCATTTGGCTATCCAATTAAACCCGTTATTATGCAGTTTATTTAGCAAAATTAGTGAAACCGATAACCCAACCAAAAAACCAAATAAGCAATTCACTTTTATTTTTTTCTTCTATGAATATATTCAATTTGTGGTTTTTTTATTTTTGCTCAAGGGATAAATTCGCAAGTGCATTTGTTTTATATATATAGGGTAGGGATCCTAAGAGAAGTCCACCCTATTTGAGATACTTGAGAAACATTCTGGACCACACATTTTCCTAAGCTTCTCGTAATATACACATATGTATAGTTTGAAATTGTCTACATACATATATGTATATTGAATTATACACATATGTATATAGTCAATTTTAAACTATACATATGTGTATATCACAAAAAGTTTAGGGAAAATGTGTGGTCAAGAATGTTTCTCAAGTTTCTCAATTAGCCAAGTGTTTCTCACAGGATTTAGAGAAAACGGTGGAAGGGTAAAAGGTAAAATGTGTGGTCAAGAATGTTTCTCAAGTTTCTTCATTAAGGGTAAAAGGGTCTTTACACTTCTATACCAAAACGCCAAACTAATGAATAAAATGCCACTACGGTCCAAAACACATCCCTATATAAACAAAACATCTCAGACATAAAAACACACCCACCAGAACCGAAACACCATATTTCTACTATATACCATTCATCTTACAAACGCCAAAATCCCCAAAACATCAAATACACCTACTCAAAAAACGCCATATTTTACTATATACCAATCATCTTAGAAAACGCCAAAACACTCAAACATCAAAGATTCCAAAAAATCAACGTTTCTTTCAGATACAATATTTCCTCAGTAAAACGCCAAAAATGACAAATATCGTTTCTTGTATATTCAATATTGTTCTACGCGAAGTTTCGGGGAATGCATTCTTCCCTGAGGTGCTGTGACTCAAATAACATTTTGCTGCATAAGATGGACAAATCATATGTGACAACTGTCAAAAATCCAGGTATCCGTACAATTAATTAATCTTGATTAGTGCTTAATGACTGTGCTGAAATTACAATTTACTTCATTCTGATTACTGCCATACACAAACATGTGCATTATACATTGTCAAATGTCATACCAATATTGCATGAAAGCTATATTGCCTCAAATGATGCATTAAGTACAGTTAGCACAGTTATCTGATAAATCAGGAAAATGCTGATAGAACTCTGCACATAGACAGACAGTGCATTGAGACACAGAATGAGCCAAAAACCAACTACTACACTAGTATAGTGTGTAGGGAAGTAAGGATCCCAAAACTGCTTTTCTAGGTGATAGTTTAAGTGCCGAAAAGTGCCCAAAACTCACCCAAAGTGCTGAATTCAGCAAAATTCAGCATAAATTAGCATTTAAACACACTAATATTATGCAGAAACATGGTTAAATGGTCCTGAATGCTTTCCTAAGTGTCGGGAATCAAAAGTGTCACAAAAGGGTACATCAAGCACACTAAACTGCTAGTTTAGCACCTTAACAAACCAGTGTCTAACCGAACAACCAGACACTACCCGAAACATCAAAATTACACTAGAAGCACTGTTTTAATGTTTCCAAGCTAGTTATGATCCCCGAACATCATAACACCTCCTAAAAATATCTAATAACTGAAACATGTAACCGATACTTGAATTTACACTAGTATGTAACTAAATGGTTAAAACCTAAGCTAGACCGCTGTTATGGGTGAAATTCTGAGCCCATATCCAGGATAATATCTTATTTTATATCTTGATTATATGATAAATGTTCATGCCCGGGATGCTGACTCAGGATATTGGTAACATCCCGACATGGTATCCTGAGGATCACTAACGGATTATGTGCAGGAGTACGAGTCCAAGCTTGCAACGTTCATGAAGACCATTTCCCCTGAAGACTCGGTCCAAGTTGTTCGAAGAAAGACGTTGGAGCCGCTTTACTTGGCCTCCAACGCTAACTAAAGAATATTCGATGGCATCCCCCGTTTATAGGAGATTTTGTTTTCATTTCTTAGCTATAAATAGACGGATATATCAGATCGAATAGGACATAACACTCACTGCTCTCAAACACTTCTACTCTCTCGCAACTCTCACTTTCTGAAAAAAGATTGTAACACTTAGCGATCTGATCAATATCCTGCACTGTATCCTGACAATTTGAAGTAATAAGAAGAACAAGGCAACTGCGATTGTCAGCTCCCGAGGTTTTGTGCCGGTGATCTAGATTGATCAAGGGCTTTCCTCGTATATCTTGTGTCGCCCCTTTACTTTCTGCTCATTGTTTGATTATAGATATAGCTCGATATCCTGAGCTATATCCTGAAACTGTTTTTGCAAACAACCAATTCAACACATTTACAACACACATTCTTAGCACACTATCTCACTTAACTAATTTGATCACTAAATTGCTTAGGTAATTTTTGACCAAAAAAATTTGGCGCCCACCGTGGGGCAAGTGGTGCTATTTCTACTAAAAGCTTTTGCAAAATCATTACTTGGTTTTCTATTTTTGAAATTTTTTGCCACATTATTTTCAATGGCCTCAAGATCAAACATGAGCTCTTCCACCGTGTCTGCTACAACCTCTACAACAATTGGTTTGGTGCTTCCACCACCTCCTCCGAGAACCCAAGCCTCTTCACTGCGTTAGGATGTTATCCCCGCTCGCAATATTCAGGGATCTGCTCCTGTTTTGGCCTCTAATGAAGAAATTCTTAATTTGTTTGGTAGTGTACATGAACAGATGAGGCAGTAGCAGGAGACCAACCAGATGCTGATGAGAGAGATACAACTCTTGAAGTCCAGCTCAAGCAGGCCTGCTGAGGATACTGTCACCCCCTTGCAACCCAGGGCTTTGAACTTCAGTTCTGCAGTATATACGGAGGATAACAGGGGGAATATTGTGCCTAGCCATTCCCAAAGTCATAATCCTAAGATACCCTCTTCGGTTAGGGTGTCAACTGTGAGAGGTTCAGGATATGCTTCAGGATATGGCCAGAATCCTCAGACCGGTAATGTATCTAATAATAATAATACTCTTGCTACTAATGGTATTGGGACTTTGCAGGATGCAGGTATAACATCAGCACTTTCAAGGGAGCTTCAAAAGTTGAAGGACATGATATCTAGTGTACCTGGAGTAGTCCAGCCGATCCCAGAAGTATCCCAGGATAGCCACAAGATATCTCGGTTTGCATATCCTATCTGTGATGCTGAAATCCCAAAAGGATTTCAAACTCCCAACATGAAGCTCTATGACGGAACTACAGATCCTGAGGAGCATATTGCCCAGTATAGGGAAAGGATGGAGATCAACCCATCCCTCCAGATCTCAAGGAAGCATGCCTATGCAAGGGTTTTGGTTTACCTTAACAGGATCAGCCTTAAAATGGCTCTTAAATGTTCCTTCTCATTCAATTACATCATTTGCTCACTTAGTCAATGTTAGGGGAGGATTTCTAAATCCTAAGGATCACGGATCCTCAAGAGCTGCCGGGATCATGGATCCTCAATTCTGTTTGAATTAAGGATCCTCAGCGGGTGTTGCAGGATCATGATTCAGGATCACTGTTGTTATCCTACTACTAACAATTGTCTTCCTTGTACGTAAACTTGTTTTGCAGGAATGAGAGCATGGACCAAGTCTCACCGAAGTTCCTGGAGTATATTCCCTCAATATTCCGCACGTGCTTGACCATTGTGAACGTTATGGAGATCGTGGGGAGAGTGCACAAATTGCGGATAGTTAGTTAGATGAGTTATTTCTAAATTAAATGGGGATAATAAGCTTGATAGAAAAACACTTAGTTAATTTTGGCATACACTCACACTCGTAACAGCTCTCAGTCAGCTCTCAAGCAATACTTGGCGATTTCATACACTTTTTTGCACATTACACACTAGTGATCCTTGTAACAAGCTTGTTATCATCCTGAGTTGTAACCTTATCTTTGTTTAATCTTAGTTGGTGATCGGTAGTTTCCATCACCCGAGGTTTTTTGTGCCGGAGATCAACTCTTGATCAAGGGCTTTTTCCTCGTATAAATCTTTGTGTCACTTGTTCATTACATTTCTGAGTGATCCTTAGTATTGTCCATTGGTTCAAGCATCACACCTCACAACAGAAAGTTTGGTTGCATTATCTTTGCTCGATTTTTGACCAAAACAGTTTGGCGCCCACCGTGGGGCAATTGGTGCTTCGTTCTTGAGAAATTATTGTTCTTGTGATCATTTCGGTTCATTACAACCAAGCAGATGGCTTCCTCAGCAAAGAACACATCAAGCTCTATGCCGGCAATGAGTTCTTCATAGGGCGTTCCACCTTTGCCTCCACCACCTTCTGGATCCCAAAAGAACGCTGAAAATGCTGCGAAGAGACAAACCCCCATTTTTCCAAAACCACCAACTTCTTCTGTTTCCTCTAATCCTACTACTAATGATCTTTTTACTCTGATTTTGCAGATGAGAGATCGCATGCAAGAGCAGGACAAAACCAATGAAAGGATCCTCCAGGAGATTGGTGATATCAAGAAACAGAAGAAATCAGTGGAGGATCACTCTCCTCTGATACCAAGGTCATTGAATTTTGACACTCCAGTTGTAACTACCCTACAATCGGCAGTTCCGGGCATCCAGTATCAAAGTGGTCCATCAGAAAGGCGTTATGGAACAACAACTATGAGTCAAGCATTTGGCTCTCACTTCCAGCCTCAAGGATCATGTTTTCAGCCATCGGGATCCTCTTTTCAGCATCAGGGATCCTTCGTCAGCTCAGGAGGATATTTGGGAATGCACACAGTCCAAGGATCCTCCCAGGTCCAAGGATCCTCCCAGGTCCAAGGATCCTCCCAGGTCCAAGGATCCTCTATGGTTCCAGGATCCTCTCAGGTTCAAGGATCCTCTCAGCCCCAAGGATCCTTTCAGGTTCAAGGATCCTCTCAGCTTCAAGGATCCAACATCTTTCAAGATCAAGGATTCTTAAGAAGTATGCAGCCTCCAAGCTCGGATGTTCATCAAGGAGACTTCATACCAATGCAGACCATTGCTTCCTCTGGTCCTTCAATCATACCAGAACCCCGTCAATATGGATTCACATCGGCAATTCCAAACTTGAATCCCATGGGAGGTAACACTTTTAATAATTCATATAACACTAACCATGGCTCTATGCAGGATACAGGTATCAATCAGGCTATGGCTAAGGAGTTACAGAAGCTTAAGGATACGATATCCAGCGTACCAGGAGTGGTTAAACCCATTCACTAGTTAATCCAATTCCTGAGAGGTTAAAAGAAGCATGTCTATGCAAGGGTTTTGGATCCACACTCACAGGATCTGCTCTTAAATGGCTGCTAAGTCTTCCCCCTTACTCTATTACTTCATTTGCTAATCTAGTTAATTTGTTTAATAGTCAATTCTCTTGTAGTAGAAAATTTGAACGATTAACTAGTGATCTATATAGGGTAACACAAGGTCAAAATGAATCACTTAGAGATTACATCACTAAGTTTAGTAAAGAATCCTTAGATATCCCTGACCTGGATATAGCTACGGCTGTAGAAGCCTTTAAAATGGGTTTGCTTAGGGATTCATTGTTCTATGATGATCTTGTTATGACCCCATGCATGAATCTTGATGAAGTAAGAACCAGGGCCCTTAGGTTCATCCGTCTAGAGGATGACAAAAGGATCCAGGAGAGATTGACAGGATCCTCAAAACAGGAAAAGCAAGGATCCTACTTTAAGAATAACAAGTTCAAGTCCTACAACAAGTCTGACAACCAGAATGTGCATGCAGTAGAGCAAGAAGAGGATGATGAGGATTATCCTCCAATTTTTGAATACTGTTTTTCTGTTGATAACAATGAGCTAATTCTTGCAATGCAGAATCTAGGTGAGAAAGCTAGGTGGCCAAGAAAAAGTGATAAACCAATTGCTACAAAAGACAAATCCAAGTGGTGTGCATATCATGAGGATTTCGGACATCTCACTAAAGAGTGTATTGCACTTAGAAAAGAAATTGGTTACTTGTTAAGCAAGGGGCACTTGAAGGAGCTTTTGGGATGAAAGAAGTCAAGGATCCAGGATCCTGAAAGGATCCCGGAAAAGACTCCTGCTCCTCCAGCAGATGCACAAGTTATAAACTTCATATCCGGTGGATCAGACATTTGTGGTACTTCCTTTTCAGCAGCCAAAAGACATGCCAAGGAAACCAAGATGGATAATGGAGACAGACCCATCCAGACCTCCACTGTCATCAAGGATAAGATCATAACTTTTGATGAGGATGATCGTCTTGATGTTCAGGATCCTCATCATGATGGTCTTGTTATTACTCTATTTATTTCTAACCATTTTGTTCGCAGGATCCTGATAGATGGAGGAAGCTCAGTAAACATCATCCAGCTTGATGTCCTCAAGAAGATGAACATCCCTGAATCAGACATTGTCCTAAGATCCTCAGTACTTGTGGGATTTAGCGGGGAAACCAAAAATACATTGGGGGACATCAAACTCCCTATCTATATTGAAGGACTCCATTCTTATAAAAAATTTTGTGTTATAGATTGCTTATCTTGTTGTAATGTTATCCTTGGCAGGCCATGGATACATGACATGAAGGCAGTCCCATCTACTTATCATCAGTGCGTGAAGCTTCCTAGTCCATGGGGGGGTGGTGAAAATTGAGAGTGACCAGCAAGAAGCTAAGAATTGCTACACATCATAAATGAAGCCGGCCTTGAGACCAAGGGAACAATAACAATTAAAGCATTCTCCAAGAGATGTCTTGGAGGCAAGAGAGCAGGATGTGAAGGAAATCCTTATGGATCCTCATGATCCTGAATCCATAGTCTTCATAGGATCAGGGATCCTTAGCAACATTGAACAAGATCTAGTATCCTTCCTTAAGAGGAGGAAAACCACCTTTGCCTGGAAGCATGAGGATATGACAGGTATATCTAAGGATATAATTACTCATAAGCTCGGCATTGACAGGTCATTCAAGCCTATACATCAGAAGAGGAGGAAGTTTGCACCTGAAAGGAATGCTATTATCCAGGAAGAGGTAGATAAACTACTTCGGGCAGGTATGATAAGAGAGGTTAAGTATCCAAGGTGGTTAGCCAATGTGGTTGTTGTTCAAAAGAAAAATGGAAAGTGGAGGGTATGTGTCGATTTTACTGATTTAAACAAGGCATGTCCCAAGGATCCTTTCCCATTACCCCACATTGACTCCATGGTGGATGCTACCGCGGGTCATGAGTTGTTGACTTTTATGGATGCTTCATCTGGATTTCAACAAATTCAGATGGAACTATCTGATCAAGAGGATACAGCCTTTATGACCCCAACTGGTATATATTGTTATATTGCTATGCCATTTGGACTAAGGAATGCAGGTGCTACATATCAAAGGCTAGTCAATATGATGTTCAAGGAACAAATTGGACACACTATGGAGGTTTATATAGATGACACGGTGGTTAAGTCCAATAAAGCTGAGGATCACCTTAGAGACCTGGAGGAAGCATTCAATATCCTTGATAAATTTAATATGAAAATAAATCCTTCCAAGTGTCACTTTGGTGTTAAAGCATGTAAATTCCTAGGCTATATGGTGACAAAAAGAGGCATTGAAGCAAGTCCAGAACAAATCAAGGCTATTGTGAATATCAAATCTCCTGCCAATGCCAAGGATGTGAAAAGATTGACAGGCAGGATCGCAGCCTTGAACAGGTTCATATCCAAATCCTCAGAAAAATGTAAGGAATTCTATGACATTTTGAGGAAGAACAAGAAATTTGAATGGACTGAAAAGCATGAAAATGCTCTCAAAGCTCTTAAGGATTACCTATCCTCAGCCCCTGCCTTGATGAAGCCAGAAAAAGGGGATATATTATCCTTGTATTTAGCGGTATCCTCTAAAGCAGTAAGTGCGGTCCTTGTTAAGGATCATGAAGGTACACAACATCCTGTCTATTATGTAAGTAAGAGTTTGCTTGATGCTGAATCCAGGTATTCACATTTAGAAAAACTTATCCTTGCATTAATTATGGCATCTACTAAATTGAGACATTATTTTGAAACTCATACCATTATTGTTAAGACTAATTTTCCAATTAAGAATGTTCTCATGAAACCTAAAATGTCAGGAAGGATGGCAAAGTGGGCAGTGAAGCTTAGTGCATATGATATAAGATATGAGCCAAGGATTGCCATCAAATCCCAAGCTTTAGCTGACTTTGTGGCAGATTTTAGTAGTGACTTGCAAAAGGAAGCTGAGTTAGAGGTCCAACAGCTAGAAGAAACTAAGGATCCTTGGATACTCTTCACTGATGGAGCCTCCAATGTTAAAGGAACAGGGCTTGGAATACTACTAAAATCGCCACAGGGGGATATAATACCCCACTCCATAGCTTGTGAATTTCAAACTACCAACAATGAGGCTGAATATGAAACCTTGATAGCTGGTTTGCAAATTGCCAAGCATATGAGGATCAGATATCTTGAGGTACATGTAGATTCATTGTTAATTACTAATCACTTTAATGGATCCTATGTTGTTAAAGGGGAAAAACTAATCAAATATTTAGAGATAGTCAAAGAATTGGCACTCTCTTTTGTTTCTTTTAGTTTAACACAGGTACCAAGGGAAGAAAACGCAGAGGCTGATGCGTTGGCCAATCTAGGATCATCCTTGAAGATCCCAGAAGATATCAAGATCCCTATTATCCATATCCTAACCCCTGCTATCGAGGATCATGTAGCCATGGAGATAGGAGAGGATTCTGCAATCATCCCTAGTGATGATACACAATCTCATTCAGGATCATGGATCCTTCCAATCATGAGATACATACAACATGGAGAGATTCCTACAGGAGAAAACCCCAGGGCATTCAAATCAAGGTATCTCAATTCACAACATTGAATAACATGTTATATAAACGATCTTTTGCAGCACCATATCTAAGATGCATTGAGGATCCTGAAATCCAAGAAGTCCTAAAGGATTTCCATGAAGGATATTGTGGAAACCACACTGGGGGCAGGGCATTATTCTTAAGGATCCTGAGGACAGGATACTATTGGCCTACTATGAAGAAGGACGCTGTGGAATATGCCAAGAAGTGTGATCCTTGTCAGAGACATAGTAATATCCTTCACCAACCAGCAGAGCTTTTGCATCTTATATCCTCTCCTTGGCCATTTATGAGATGGGGAATGGATATAGTTGGTAAGCTTCCTAGGGCACCTGGTGGAAAAGTATTCATGCTTGCTATGACTGATTACTTCTCTAAGTGGATAGAGGCTGAAGCCTTTGCTTAAGTAAGAGAAAAAGAAGTGATATCCTTTATTAAGAGAAATATTATTACTAGATTTGGTATTCCTTCTGAAATTGTTTGTGATAATGGATCCCAATTTATTGGGAATATAACTACTAACTTTTGTGACAGCTGGGGGATTAAAATGATAACATCAACACCAGTCCACCCACAAGCTAATGGTCAGGCAGAATCATCCAACAAGATCATCATCAACAATTTGAAGAAGAAGCTTGGATCCAAGAAAGGAAAATGGGCAGAAGAACTACCTTATGTACTTTGGGCCGATAGGACGACTCCTAAGAATGCTACTGGCCAAACTCCATTCTCTTTAGTATTTGGAGCAGAATCAGTGATCCCTACAGAGATGGTGGTTCCTACTGCAAGAACAAGCATCCGTGATCCTGAAGAAAATGCTGAAAACTTGGTTCAAGACTTGGATACTATAAAAGAACTCAGGGATTTGGCAAGGATAAGGATGGCCAGTTATCAACAAAGGATGGCTGGATCTTACAACAAGAATGTCAGGATCAGGAAATTCCAAGTTGGTGATATGGTATTGAGGAAAGCATTTCAGAATACCACCAATCCTGCTGATGGAAAGTTAGCACCAAAGTGGGAAGGCCCCTATTTGATTGAAGCTGAAGCAGGAAAGGGGGCATATCGTTTGCTAACAATGGAGGGTGATTTGCTACCAAGAGCTTGGAATGCTGTCCACTTGAAGAAATACTTCATGTAATAAGGATCCATGATCCCTAGCTGGCAAGTATCCTTGAAGGATCCTAACAGCACAGAGGATCCTCATTCTGGTAATGATCTAATCTCAAACTATTTCATTCTTTAATTATCCTATATATAAGGATAAGGATCCTGGATCCTTTATCCTCTTTTCATTCGATTCTGAGTTTTGCAGAAGGTTTAGGTATCCTTGACAAAGGATTGAGTATCCACAGAAGTATCCAGTTATTTGGGCTTGACCCCAGTTATTTGGGCTTGACCCCAGTTATTTTGGGCTAGTCCCCAGTCTTTGGGCCTGTCCCTAGTATCGAGCAGCGCACGATGATCCTGGTACAGTTCATGGCAATAGGACCAGTATTCGCTTTAGGGGCTGACAATTTCATTGTACTGGCTGTATCCGGGATCCTACGTATAATGGTAGACGTACCATACATCCGTTCCTAAGGTTTCTAATGTTTTCACGTTAGCTAAGGTTTTGGCATTTTCATGTCACTAAGTTTGGATAGTCGCCAGTGAGGGCCATACTCCAGTTTACACAAGATCCTTTGGGCTTGTCCCCAGTTATCCTTTGGGCTTGTCCCCAGTGATCCTTTGGGCTTGTCCCCAGTTATCCTTTGGGCTTGTCCCCAGTTATCCTTTGGGCTTGTCCCCAGTATATTGGGCTTGTCCCCAGAATTGTTGGGCTTGTCCCCAGTTACTAGCTCTTCTCTTATATTTGGCTTAGTCCCAAGTTATGTTCTGTTTCAGGGTTTTGAAGTTAAACAGCCAAGGATCCTTGATCCTCACCTTTTACTAAGCTTTGTCTTTCGGTTATCTTGATTATGAATGTTAAAGGGTTAGGATCCTAACTTGGATTCTCAGGTATGATCCTTAATCATTTAGATTTTATTCATTATTCATATAAGTGACCCTTATCCTTTGACAACGGAATTAATGATCCTTAAGTTGCATAACTTTTCTGAATTTATGGGATATTTGATCCTTGATCATATCCTAAAATTTTTTAAACATGATTTATTAAACTTGATAAATTCAAACAAAGTGGATAACTATAATAAGAAAATAAAGAATTCACAAGGATAACAACGCGGGAAATAGCCAAAAAGTTGAAGTTATTTTTATTCACAAAAGTTAACCCTTCGAAGGTTGTCAAAATTACCTACCCCAAGCATCTACCAGCAATACGTGGCCCGTCCGCTGGGGTAGGTAAAGGGTGTCCATTGTTCATAGGTCTTTGAAGTGCAGGAAATAAAAGATAGCAGGATAACAAGTGGTTTCATCCCCCAAACAGAGGATCCCTCCACCACCTATTATCCTACCTATTATCTTAGGATCCATGATCCATAACCCTAGAAACTATTGTTCAAAATACAACCCAACATTGTTTAAAACATCATAACCAAAAACCACTACCAAATCCTAAAAAATGGGCTCCGGCCACTGTTTTGGTCAAAAATTACCGAAGCAATTAAGTGATCAAATTAGTTAAGTGAGGTAGTGTGCTAAAAAGTGTGTTGGAAATATGCTGGTTAATTTGTTTGTAAAAACAGTTTTCAGGATACGGCTCAGGATATCGAGCTGTATCTACGATCAAACTATGAGCAAAAAATAAAGGGAATGACACGAGATGTACGAGGAAAGCCCTTGATCAATCTAGATCACCGGCATAAAACGGGAGCTGACAATCGTAGCTGCCTAGTTCTTCTTATTGCTTCAAACGTCAGGATACAATGCAGGATATTGATCAGATCGCTAAGTGTTACAATGTGAAAGTGAAAGTTGCGAGAGAACAAGTATGAGTGAGTAGTGAGTGTAGTTGTGATGTCCTATTGATCTGATTTATCCATCTATTTATAGTTACGAAATACAAACTAAAATTCCTATAAATGTGGGATGCTCCCGAATATTCCATTATTAACGTTGTAGACCGGGTATATCGGCTTCAACGTCTTCATTTGAACGACTTGGACCAAGTCTTGCGGAAAAAAGGTCTTCGTGAACGTTGGGAGCTTGGACTTGTACTCCTGCACACAATCCATTAGTAATCCTCAAGATACCATCCAGGATGTTACCAATATCCTGAATTAGCATCCCGGGTATAAACATATATCAGATAAGCAAGATATAAAGTAAGATATCGTTCAGGATATGAGCTCAGAATTTCACCCATAACAATTGTCCCCAAAAAATGTTACCGTTTAGTATCCTGGCACTAACGGTTATATTTTTTACGAAGAACGAGGCAATTAAGAGATTAGACCCATGATGTGACCGTTTGTAACCGCGCAGCCTATATTTACTCATTACTCCTATATCTTCTCATACTTATCCCATTTAATCTTTACCGAAGAGAAAAAAGGTAAAACTTCTCTCTCTATTCCATCTTCTTCTCTCATTCTGTTCAGCATTTCAGCGAGAATATGACAAGGCAGACAAGATCAAGCTCCAGTGACTCCGCCCCCTCATTTATCCAGCAGAATCTTCTCCAAGAACCGGAGAAGGAGATATGCTCCTTTGATAGTGCCCACTTGTCGGCTCTTAAATCCTTTGGTATCTTCCTGGAAGGGACGGTATTCCGGCCGTTTGACCAGGAAATCCGGTCGGACATGGTTTCCGACGAGTGGTTGTGTTTTAGTGCCTTTCCTTTCACCTTAGGACTACGGTTCCACTTTCCAGACTTTATCACTGAGTTTTTCAATATTACAAAAATCTCTTTTAGCCAAAAAATGCCGATGCTTTGGCGAGTCTTGTCCGTTCTTGACCAGATCAAGAAGAATCACATTCCTGATCTTTCCATTCATGACCTCCCTTTAGCATATCGGCTTAGATGCCACGGATCCTGTAGATTTTTGTTTTATTCCACCTCCGGCGACCCGCTGATACTTTGTGCCACCAGGAACAAGGAGAAATGGCAATCTAAGTTCTTCTTTGTAAAAAGAGACTCAATCCCTGGTGGAATGGAATATCCGGTGAAGTGGTTGAGAAAGGGTAGGATTTAGGGTTCAAGGATGATCCTGCCTTTTATCCTGTTTCATATCCTGAGCTGATTAACTTTCTTTTTATTGTTTTATACACAGCTGATTTTAGGAAGCTTGCACCTCCCCTTGCTGATTCATAGAAGAGGATCGACGCTATCAGACTCCTTACAGAGGCTGAAAGAAGTTTTAATCCGTCTCCACCATCTAGAAGTCCTCTTTCCAGTGCAAACATGTCTGGTAAGGATCCTACACAATATCCTGCATACATGTTATTATTTGAAGTATTTGAGAAAGAATTTTACTCCCTGTATGCAGACTCCAGCAAAGTTCCAATCCTCCTTGATTTTGACGAGCTTGACAGTTACCCTACTCCAGTCATGGTCAAGAAAGAGACCCCTGCTGCCACCAGCTCCAAGCCGCTCCCGGCTCCTAAGGGCAACCCGAGGACTCGTGCTTCTACCGCAAAAAAGAGGAAGAACTCCGAAGTTAGTGCTCCAGGCTCCGAAGGGTTCTCTTATGATGAACTCAGCTTCACTGATTCCTTGGAACCGATGACATCCTTCCTTAACAAGGTAATATCCCAACCCTATATCCTGCACATATATCCTGATAGAATATCCTGACAGGATATCCAGGTTAGTGAATATTGACTTATACCTGAATTTTGACTTACAGGGCATCCAGCATCTGCTCCACCTTTACAACGATGCTTGTGGTACTGCTGCACTCCATGAAGCCAGGATTAAACAACTTGAAACTACTGTTGCCGACCAAGGTGTCATTGCTGAAGCGAAGACTCGGCACTATGAGGACAAGCTGAAGAAAGTAACCCAGGATGCTGAGATCAAGCTGGCCACCGTCCAAATGGAACATGAACATGCCATGGTTTCTTTCCGGGAAGGAATCAAAGCTTCTGCCATCGTCTCTCTGCTACAAGCTCGTATTAAGATGGCTTATGAGGCCAAGGAGACAGGCCTTGAGTGCCCATCCTGGCCGGTCGAATCCTGGGTGGCAAAGCTGAAGGAGCTTGGAGGTAAGGCTGTGCCCCTTCCTGCTGAAGCTGGTGAGTCTTCTAAGTCGGCAGAGGTGGCAGACAAGGCTGGAGACAAGAAGGATGCTGGTGAGAGCATACAAGTGGGCGATGATGGATATATGTGCCAAGGCCGGAGCCCACTTTTTTAAATTTGATCGTTGGCTTGTAACAAAACAATTTACTTTTCCTGCATTTTACTTTTCTCCACTTGAACAATATGATGACCAAAGGTGGAGGGATCCTGAGTTTTAGGACGAAGCCCTTGGTCATCACCGTTAGTATGTTTTTCTTTTGAACAATATAACAGTTGGAGGTGGATGAGACAAAGCCTTCAACTGTTAAGTAAATACGGTAAGGAACTATTAGTGCTCTTAGTGGATGGACCTTGGTTTGAGGTGAAACTAAGAGCACATCTTTTGGTATGTTAATAATATAACTTCCTTTTGCCTTTATTTCTGTTGTTACTACCTTAGTGTTTAAACTTTACTTATGAAAATAGTTAAATTTGGACAATCTTGGGAACATATTGCAAGAATATCCTGAGAGATATCCTACTCAGGATACTGCCTCGCAACTTATAAAACTTAAGTTATAAAAATGAGAGATCATACCGAATACTCCCAGAGAGTCAATTCCATCCTTCAATCACAGGAATGTCCCTAGTGCATAAATTTAAATCCATCTTTCAAATTGTATGATGTATGTCCCCTGTGTTTAACATGGTCATACTTTCTGCATAAACCTCGAATATCCTGTGGTAAACCCTTAATATCCTGGGATGAACCTTGATATCCTGGGGATAAACCCTGATATCCTGGGGATAAACCCTAATATCCTGGGGATAAACCCTTAACATCCTGGGGATAAACCCTGATATCTATGCGCTACAGGCGAGAGTGTTAAACTCCAAAACTTAGAAAGGTGAAAACCTTTAAACCTCAGAGGGTATGAAAATACCCTTTCGCGAGAGAGGGTGATCAATCCTCATATACCTTTAGGATCCAGGATATAGCCAATAATAACGAAATTGTCAGCCACTTTTACATGAACTGGTCCTGTTATCTTGAACTATCCCCAGATGACTTGCGCTCCAGGCGGGGTGTTCAAACCCAATTCGAGAGAAAGGTGAAGACCTTTAAACCTTTGAAGGGATCAGGATCCCTTATCCGTGAGAGAGGGGACCAATCCTCTAATCCTTTGAGATATCCTGAGCGTGTATCCTGGAGCTATATCCTGAGACATATTCTGCAAAACAACCTTAAACTAAGGTGGGTGTTAGCTTGGCTAACACCCCTCCGATGCCTAAGTCAGTAATGGTTCAAGATAATAAACGAATTCAAATATATTTAAGAGAGATAGAATACATACCATTCTGAGATAGAAATTAAATTCTATTCTTACTTGAAATAGAGCTTTAAATGTATAGCGTTCCAGGATCTTGGTAGCATATCCCCCTCCAAACTCCTGAGCCGATATGCTTCTTTTCCTGATTCTGATTCAACCTCATATGGTCCTTCCCATTTCGGAGCCAGTTTTCCATCGGCAGGATTAGTGGTATTTTGAAAAGCCTTTCTTAACACCCAATCTCCAACTTTGAACCTTCTAGTCCTTATATTCTTGTTGTATGCTCTGGATATCCTTTGTTGATATGCTGCCATCCTTAGCCTTGCTGCATCTCTCGTTTCGTCAACGGTGTCCAAATCTTGGCACAAAGCTTCAGGATTCTGCTCAGGATCCCGGAGGATAGATCTTGCAGTAGGTATCACCATCTCTGTTGGGATCACTGCTTCTGCTCCAAATACTATGGAAAACGGAGTCTGACCAGTTGCATTCTTTACCGTTGTTCTATCAGCCCACAAAACAAAGTGTAGTTCTTCTGCCCATCTTCCTTTCTTGGCTCCTAGTCTCTTCTTTAAGTTGTTGACAATTATCTTGTTTGAGGATTCAGCTTGTCCATTTGCTTGAGGATGTACTGGAGTGGATGTGATCATTTTGATTCCCCAACTCTTGCAAAAGTCAGTAGTCCTCTTGCTTATAAACTGGGATCCATTGTCACAAATGATTTCAGCTGGTACTCCAAACCTGGTCAGGATATTCCTCTTTATAAAGGATACTACTTCTTGGTCTCTGACTTGAACAAACGCTTCAGCCTCCACCCATTTAGAGAAATAATTAGTCATTGCCAGCATAAAGACTTTTCCTCCTGGAGCTTTTGGCAATTTCCCTACTATGTCCATCCCCCATTTCATGAATGGCCAAGGGGAAGCTATAGGATATAGTGGTTCAGCTGGTTGATGTAGTATGTTACTGTGCCTTTGACATGCATCACACCTTCGAGCATATTCTGTAGCATCTTTCCTCATTGTTGGCCAAAAGTATCATGTTCTCAATATTTTTGAGAATAATGACCTGCCCCCAGTATGGTTACCACAATCCCCTTCATGTATATCCTGAAGCACTTCTTTAGTTTCGGAATCCTCCAAGCATCTTAGATATGGTCCTGTAAGAGATTTCTTATACAAAATATTATTTATAATGGTGAATCGTGATACCTTCATCCTAAATGCCTTAGGATTTTCGTCTCTAGGGATGTGTCCTTCCTTGAGATATCTTATGATTGGAGCCGTCCAGGATTTAGGATCCTCCTCAGGATATTCAGCAATAGGATCCTCGATACTTACTACTTCTTTATCCTGAGGATTCGTTGCAGGATACAAGATATGTAGTATTGGTATTTGGGTCCCTTCTGGTATTCTGACCGATGATCCCAGGTTTGCTAAGGCATCTGCTTCAGCATTACCTTCCCTTGGTACCTGTTCAAGTGTAAAAACATCGAAATATCCTGCTAATTTTTTGAGAATACCGAGGTATTCGATTAATTTCTCACCCTTAACTGCATAGGATCCATTAAAATGATTAGTGATTAACAAGGAGTCAACATATACTTGCAAATTCTTGATATTCATATTTTTAGCCAGTTCTAATCCTGCAATTAAAGCCTCATACTCTGCTTCGTTATTAGTAGCAGGGAATTCACACCTAATAGCCTGGGGTAATATGTCCCCATGTGGCGATTTTAGTAGTATTCCCAATCCTACTCCTCTAACATTAGATGCTCCATCAGTGTACAATGTCCAGGATCCTGAGGATTCTCCTAATTGTTGGACTTCTAGGTCTACCTCATCCTGAATGTCACTACTGAAATCAGCCACAAAGTCGGCTAGAGCCTGGGATTTTATGGCATTCCTAGGTTCATACACTAAGTCATAAGCACTCAACTTCACTGACCACTTGGCCATCCTACCTGACATCTCTGGTTTCCTAAGCACATTTTTAACAGGATAATTAGTTCTAACCTGAATCCTATGTGTCTCAAAGTAATGTCTAAGCTTCGTTGATGCCATAACTAATGCTAGTATCAACTTTTCTAAATGAGAATATCTAGTTTCAGCATCTAATAAACTTTTACTAACATAATAGACAGGATATTGCTGACCTTCATGATCCTTTATAAGGACGACACTTACAGCATTCCCCGATACTGCGAGGTATAAGGACAGTGGTTCACCATTCTCAGGCTTCATCAATAGAGGTGCAGTTGAAAGGTATTGCTTTAAATCCTGCAAGGCTGCTTCATGCTTCTCTCCCCATCCGAACTTCTTGTTTTTCTTTAGGATATCATAAAATTCCTTGCATTTCTCGGAGGATCTTGATATAAATCTGTTCAGTGCTGTAACTCGCCCTGTTAACCGTTGAACATCCTTCATATTTGAAGGTGATCTGATATCCAAGATAGCTTTGATCTGCTCCGGGCTTGCCTCTATTCCTCTTTTGGTCACCATATATCCTAGAAACTTTCCTGCCCCCACTCCGAAATGGCACTTAGCAGGATTCAGCTTCATGTTATACTGATCCAGGATATCAAATGCTCCCTTAATATCCTGGAGGTGATCCTCAGCCTTTTTAGATTTCACCACCATATCATCGATGTATACCTCCATTGTGTCCCCCAGCTTATCTTTGAACATCATGTTCACCAATCTCTGGTATGTTGCACCTGCATTTTTCAAACCGAAAGGCATAGCAGTATAACAATAAATACCTGTTGGTGTCATGAAGGCAGTATCCTCCTGGTCCGAAGGCTCCATTTGAATCTGCTGAAATCCTGAGGATGCGTCCATGAAGGTTAACATCTCATGCCCGGCAGTAGCATCCACCATTGCATCAATATGAGGAAGAGGAAATGGGTCTTTAGGACAAGCCTTATTCAAGTCTGTGTAATCTACACAGACTCTCCATTTCCCATTTTTCTTCTGTACTACGACTACATTTGCTAGCCATCTTGGAAACTTGACCTCCCTAATCATTTTGGACTTGAACAATCTTTCAACTTCCTCTTGGATAATTGTATTTCGTTCAGGGGCGAACTTCCTTCGCTTTTGCTGTACAGGCTTGAACGACCTGTCAATTCCAAGTTTCTGAGTGATAATGTCTTTGGATATACCTGTCATATCCTCGTGCTTCCATGCAAATGTTGACATCCTGCACTTCAAAAAGTTAGTTAATTGTTCTTCAATATCCTGAGGGATATTGGTTCCTACGAGCACCGAGATATCAGGATTATCCTAATCCAGGATAACTTTCTTCATATCCTGCTCTGAAGCTTCCACGATATCTCAGGCCCGCATCTTTAATTGCTATGCTGTACTAGGCTCGGTTGAGGATTTCATTGAGGATGAGTAACATTCTTTCGCTTCCTGCTGATCACTGTCAACCTTGACAACCCCCCAAGGGGTAGGGATCTTGATGCATTGATGATAAGTTGATGGCACAGCCTTCATATCATGGATCCATGGCCTGCCTAGTATGATGTTATAGCAGGATAGGGAGTCCATCACGCAGAAACGTTGTATCGAGTTGACCCGTTCAACATATACTGGTAACTTTATTTCTCCCACTGTGTTCCTAGCCTCTCCACTGAACCCAACAAGCACGGTGGATTTCGAAGTGATATCCATTGGAGATACATTCATTCTTTTCAAAGTCTCTAGTTGGATTATGTTGACGGAGCTGCCATTATCCACCAATATCCTGCGTATAAAATGGTTAGCCACATATAATGTTATTACAAGAGCATCATGGTGAGGATCCTGGACAGTATCCCTGTCATCACTATCGAAAGTGATCACTTTATCAGTTGTGAGGGTAGTCATCCTGGCTGGTTTGTCTCCCCTTTCGGTCTTGGCCTCTTTTGCATGTCTCTTGGCCGCAGAATATGAAGTCCCACAAATGTCAGATCCTCCCGAAATAAAGTTGATTATCTTAGCATCCATAGGAGGTGATGCTGCTCGTTCAGGATCCTTCTCAGTATCCTGACCCTTATTCTTCTTTCTTCCTAAGAGATCCTTTAGATATCCCTTGCTAAGAAGATAGCTTATTTCTTTTCTTAGAGCAATGCAATCCTCAGTTATATGTCCAAAATCTTCGTGGAAGGCACACCATTTCGATTTATCCTTCCAATCAGCTTTTTGTTGATTCTTTCGAGGCCACCTAGCTTTGTCTCCCAAACCCTGCATAGCATACATTAATTCAGGAATGTTAACAGAAAAGCAATATTCGGATAATTCAGGATATTCTTCAGGATCCTCGTCTTCAACAACATTCACTTTCTTGTTTTCATTTCTACCATACGGCTTAGAGCGATACAGTTTAAATGAGGATTCCGACTTCCTATTAGATGACTCATAGGTGGTGGATGAGTTCATCCTCTCTTGCATTTTCTTATCATCTTCCAGCCTGATATATCTCAAGGCCCTGTTTCGAGCTTCGTCCAAGTTCCTGCAAGGATTCATCACAAGATCTTGATAAAACTGGGAATCCTTTTGTAGTCCCATCTTGAATGCCTGGACCGCTGTAGCAACATCAAGGTGTGGGATATCCAAGGATTCCCTGCTGAATTTGTTCACATAATCCCTTAGGGATTCCTGAGGTCCTTGAGTTATCCTATAAAGATCACTTGTTAGTTTTTCAAAGCTCCGACTACAAGAAAATTGACTATTAAATAAATTCACTAAGTGAGCAAACGATGTAATCGAATGCGGAGGAACAATTTAAGAGCCATTTCAGGGCCGATCCTGTTAAGGTAGAACCAAAGCCCTTGCATAGGCACGCTTCCTTGAGCTCCGGAGGGATAGGATTAATCTCCATTCTTTCCCTATACTGGGCAATATGCTCTTCAGGATCCGTAGTTCCATCATAGAGCTTCATGTTGGGGGTTTGAAATCTCTTCGGGATCTCAGCATCACAGATAGGATATGCGAAACGAGATATCCTGTGACTGTCTTGGGACACTTCCGAAATTGGCTGGACCACTCCAGGTACACTGGATATCATGTCCTTCAATTTCTGAAGTTCCCTAGTAAATGTTGACGTCATACCTGCATCCTGCAAAGACCCACCATTGTTAGTAGCATGAATATTATTATTTGACACGTTACCAGTCTGAGGATTCTGGCCATATCCTGAAGCATATCCTGAGCTCCTCACAGTTGACATCCTGATCGAGGAGGGTATTTCAGGAGTATGATTTTGGGAATGGCTAGGCACAATGTTCCCCCTATTATCCTCAGTATACACGGCTGAACTGAAGTTCAAAGTTCTGGGTTGTAAAGGAGTGACAATGTCCTCAACAGATCTGCTCGAGCTAGATTTTAAGAGTTGTATTTCTCTTAACAGCATTTGGTTTGTTTCCTATTGCTGCCTTATTTGTTCCTGCACACTTTCAAATAAGGTTAGAATTTCATCATTAGAGGCTAAAACGGGAGCGGATCCCTGAACACTCCGAGTAGGGATAATATCCTGAGGTTGTGGAGAAGCTGGCATCCTTGGAGGAGGTGGTGGAAGCACCGAACCAGTAGTAGCAGAAGTTGTAGCAGACACAGTGGAGGAGCTCATGTTTGACCTTGAGGCCATTGTAAACAATGTGGCAAAAAGTTTTGAAAACAGAAAACCAATTAACGATTTCACAAAGATTTTTAGTAAAGATAGCACCACTTGCCCCACGGTGGGCGCCAAATTGTTTTGGTCAAAAATTACCGAAGCAATTAAGTGATCAAATTAGTTAAGTGAGGTAGTGTGCTAAAAAGTGTGTTGGAAATATGCTGGTTAATTTGTTTGTAAAAACAGTTTTCAGGATACGGCTCAGGATATCGAGCTGTATCTACGATCAAACTATGAGCAAAAAATAAAGGGAATGACACGAGATGTACGAGGAAAGCCCTTGATCAATCTAGATCGCCGGCATAAAACCTCGGGAGCTGACAATCGCAGCTGCCTAGTTCTTCTTATTGCTTCAAACGTCAGGACACAATGCAGGATATTGATCAGATCGCTAAGTGTTACAATGTGAAAGTGAAAGTTGCGAGAGAACAAGTATGAGTGAGTAGTGAGTGTAGTTGTGATGTCCTATTGATCTGATTTATCCATCTATTTATAGTTACGAAATACAAACTAAAATTCCTATAAATGTGGGATGCTCCCGAATATTCCATTATTAACGTGGTAGACCGGGTATATCGGCTTCAACTTCTTCATTTGAACGACTTGGACCGAGTCTTGCGGAGAAAAGGTCTTCGTGAACGTTGGGAGCTTGGACTCGTACTCCTGCACACAATCCATTAGTAATCCTCAAGATACCATTCAGGATGTTACCAATATCCTGAATCAGCATCCCGGTTATAAACATATATCAGATAAGCAAGATATAAAGTAAGATATCGTCCAGTATATGAGCTCAGAATTTCACCCATAACAGCCACGTCTAGAAATATCCATCATCGCCCATTTCAGCAGCTCACACCTTGGCTGCATCACCACCAGCATCATCACCTCCAGCCTGATCCTTTCCGCTGCCACTTGCTTCGATTGCCAAGACCTCAGTAGCCTCCTCCTCTTCATCCTCTAGCTCTGCCAGCCTTGCCTTCCAGCCCTCCTTGTCCCAGGTGGTCCTGTCGAAGTCAGGATCCTCAGCCTCCTGAGCCATTTGCAGCTTGATCTTATACATTGTGATGGCAGCAGAAACTTTGGCGTCTTCCAACAGGTCGTGCTTCTCGTGATCAGCATTTATTTGGGCCATGACCACCTGCTGCTTTGCCAGAGCAATATCCTTCTCAAGGCGGGAGATAGCTTGATCCTTGGCAAGGAAGAACTTTCGATACTCCAGATGCTTTTGCTCCGCTTCCTTGTTATAAGCATCAAACAGCATTTCGACATCAGCAAATTTCTGCAAAAAGACAAGGTGAAGTTTAGGATCACATGATCCTCAAGTGGGCAGGATAACGAGGCAGAGTCAATGATCCTTACCTCAGCAAAGTATTCTTGGAACTGGTGGCGGAAAAGAGGCAAGCCTTCAAGATTGTCAGCCTCGGTGGTCTTCCTTTTCTTTCCCCCCTTGGAGGTGGTAGGCTTTGGAACCACGGCACTCGGGCTAGCAGCAGTCTTCTTCTTCCCAGACCTGGGAGCAACAGAAGTGAGATCGGTGACACTAAAACGGGAGGCAGACCTTGAATATTTTCCAGCACCTATCCATCCAACACAAAAGATAAGTATTCTTGTTATATTTACGTTTTAACATTTAATTATATACAAACATGGATACTTACTTGACATGGTGACAGAGCCTGAGGATACTTCTTGAGAATCCTTGGTACTTGCTTGGAATGATCTTATAGCAGGATCAAGTCTCCGGAAAGCAGCAAGCCTTTCCTTTGTCGCAGGTGATGTGATGATGTGTGAAACAAAAATAGCTGCAAAAGAGAAACAAAGGGGTTAGTGATCCTCAGCAGAAACAGGTTATCCTATGATCCTTCTATAAGGATCCTCTATCCTACCATGAGTGACCCATTTTCTTGGAAGATCCTTCCCATCAGGGATGGAATCCCTCCTGACGAAGAAAAAACGTTTCTTCCACTTGTTATCATTCTTGGTGGTTTTCAAGATTGGATGAGGTTCACCGGGTTTATGTTTGAATAGACAGCGGTGTGAACCGTGGCTCACAAGGTTGTATAGTTCAGACAACTTTGACATTCCCAACTCAATATCCTCCTGCTCAATGATCCTCTCAAGGGTAAATAGAACCCTCCACATCATTGGCATAGCCTGGATATAGGATATGCCGGTAAGGGAGAAGAAAGATTGGGTAAGATCAGGAAAAGGATAGGAGTATCCTATCGAGAAAGGGGTAACTGGAAATGTAACCCATGTTTCAGAGACAAAGTCACTTCGGACGGTAGGGTCAAAGGGTTTGAAAACAGTGCTCGCCGGGAAGCAATGGCGAATCCTGTCGATTTCAGGATCGGTAAAGCAGCAACGTTCCTTCGGAGAGTCTTCAATGATCCCTTGGCTTTTTAAAGGACTGTCTTTTCGATGATCCTTAGCAGGGGATGATCTTAGTTTCAATGTGATTCAGAAAAGGAAGAAGAACAGAGCAAGAAGAAGATGAAAAGAAAAAGAGAAGAGAGAGATACCTAGTTGATCTTCGAATGTGGATTTAAAGGGAGTCTTGGTCGAATTTAAATGCACATTGATCCTTATCTCTAACTTCAATTTATAATCATGATTTGCAGGTGTTTTGGTCAAAAATTACCTAAGCAATTAAGTGATCAAATTAGTTAAGTGAGGTAGTGTGCTAGAAATACGTGTAAAAAATGTGTTAACAAAATTAGATATGAAAACAGTTTCAGGATACGGCTCAGGATATAGAGCTGTATCTATGATCAAACAATGAGCAAAAATGTAAAAGTGGACACGTGATATACGAGGAAAGCCCTTGATCAATCTAGATCGCCGGCATAAAACCTCGGGAGCTGACAATCGCAGCTGCCTTGTTCTTCTATTACTTCAAATATCAGGATACAGTGCAGGATGTGGTGCGGATCAACTATGTGTTACAATGTAATTCGAATACAAGTGTTTGAGTGTGGTGTTTGCAGTGAGTAAAAGTGTACGAGAGTGTAAGTGAAAGATTGTGTGCCTTAAACTGATCCGCCCCCATCTATTTATAGTAAAGATAATATAACAAACTATCCTAAACTTCCGGGATCCACCGAATATTCCTTAATCAAACGTTGTAGACCTGGTCTTTCGGGTTCAACGTCTCTCCTTCAACAAACACGTCCGAGTCTCGAGGTGAAGAAGTCCACTTGACCGTTAGCAAGTCTCAGCCTTTATCCTGCACGTGGTTAATTTGATAAACCTCAGGATATCGCCCAAGATGTTAGCAATATCCCCTTCCAGCATCCTGGTCACAAATAAACAAATAAAGGCAGGATATTGGTCAGGATATGTATGCTTAGAAAATGAGCCATAACAATTGTCCCCAAATATATCGGTTGGTATACCAATCCAACGGATATATTTCAAAAACCTTATCCCATAACTCAAGGCATTTCAAACGAAGCGACGGTCAAGATCACATCATAACTTCCAACGCGCTTTTTGCTCAATGGAAATCCACAATGCCCCTATATCTTCTCTTTTCTTGTTTGAAAAGCAGATATCTTCAACAGAACCTTCAGGTAATTCTCCATTTCTGATTTACTTCCTATCAATTTACATCACCTTATTCTCAATGGACGCCGAGACCTTCACCCAGCTGAATCTCCTTAAAAATCCTGAAAAGGAGATCTGTGCTTTTGACAACGCAGACATTGCAGCTTTAAGAGCCTCCGGCGCTTTCCCTGAGAACACAATCTTTAGACCATTCGATCGGTTAATCCGATCGGATGTTTCTTCCACTGAATGGGTTTGTTTTCCAGCATATCCTTTTTCACTAGGTCTTCGATACCCTTTTCCTGAATTCATGATGCAATTCTTCCGAACCACCGGCATCTCTTTTGCTCAAACTATGCCCATGGTTTGGAGAATACTAATTGTACTTAACCAAATCAAAAACCTCCATTGCTCCGACCTCCGCATCGAGGATTTGCCTATTGCTTATCGCCTCCGATCCCACGGCTCTAGCCGGTTCTTGCTTTTCTCGACCTCCAGTAAACCCCTAATTCTTAAAGCCACCAAAAACGAAGACGGATGGCAACGCAAATTTTTCTTTGTCAAACGAGACTCCATTGCTGAGGGTGCCAACCTTCCGGTGGAGTGGTTAACCACCGGTAGGGTTATAAATATTCTCATAGACCATTTGATTTTTATCTTCTATTAATATCCTTCTTTTTGATCTTTATGCAGTAAACTTCAAGGAAGTCGCTCCCCCTACCGCTGAGTCAGAAGAAAGAATCAATACTGTTTACCAGTTACCTGCAATAGACAGGACTTTCACCACACACGTCCCGAGTTCCAGTCAATACTCATCATCCGAAATGTCTGGTAAAGATTACTTCCAAAATAATTAGTCAAAATAGTATGATAATAAAATGAAGAGTAAAACTTTTTCCCTTTATGCAGCACCGGCCAAGATTCCTGAAGTCTTTGACCTCGACGAATTGGATAGTTATTCTGATCAGATCCAGGTCAAGAGAGAGCCTAACCCCAAGACCACAGCCACATCCAAACCCAGCAGTTCCAAAGCCATCATTATTCCCAAACCTTCACCGGATACCAAGCCCCGGAGTTCAAGTTCCCGCAAAAGGAAAGAACCTGATTCCCCTGTCATTTCTGACACATTTCCTTATGAGAAGCACGGGTTCATTGAAGCTAGCGGGTTTATGACTTCTTTTCTTAACCAGGTTAGTATTCTCATATCATATCCTGCGATTTACATTATTATCAAAGATTTATCAATATTAATACCTGTCCTCTTACCTTTGTAGGGTCTTGAGCGTTTGGTTAACTTATATCAAGAATCCTGCAAGCTCAACAAGACGCTTGAAACCAAGCTAAAGGAAGCTGAAATCATAATCTCCTATCAAGGCATGATTGCAGCCGCCAAATCTCGTCATTACGAGCAAAAATTTAAAGCCATGACTCAAGAACACCAAACCGCTCTCAACAAAGCTACTCTTCAAGCCCAGACCGATCTTGAAGCTGCCCACGTGCAGTACGAACGGGATATGGTGAGCTACCGGGAAAGCCTCAAAAGTTCCGTCGTCATTTCTCTCCTACAAGCCAGGTTGAAGATGGCCCATGAAGCCAAAACATTAGGTTTTGAATGCCCTTCTTGGGATGTTGGTGCTTGGGAGACCAAGCTAAAGAACCTCGGGGGCACCTCTTCCAAATCAGCTGTCGAAGAATCTTCCAAAGCAGTTGAAAAAGCAACCGATGCTGAGAAGGATGCTGAGGCGGATCCCAAGGCGGATGTTGCTGAAACCACTATGGACGAAGAAGGCACTACCCCCTAGAGCTTATTTCCTTTAAATTATTCGAACAATTTTATGTTTTTATGAACAATTTTTATTTCTGTGTCGAAACAATTTGAGAGCCGAAGGTGGATGGGTCCTGGGTTTCAGGATGAAACCTTCGGTTATCAACCAGTATTGATTGCTTCAAGAATAATTTCATCTTTTTATTTGTTTGTTATTGCCTTGCATTACTTAATGTAACTCTTAGCTTTGTAAAATTTTTATCTTGTTATCTTATGAAAATATCCTGATCAATATGCTCAGCGATATACCGTAAAAACTTTTTATTAGATAGAACTTCCAAACATTCCTTCAACTTTGTAGAAAGTTTTTGAAAAACAATCTATTTTTCCAAAACCAGTTTATGATAATACTTAAATGATCAAAATTCCAAACTAATACTAGTTTCAAACACCTTAATCAAATATCCTGAAAAGGACTTTGAGAATATATCAGGATACTTGACCTTTTATAAAACATAGTGTTACTAAAAACTTAGATGATGTTTACAAAGGAAAGATCATACCCGGAGTAGTATATAACCCTATTACCAAGCCTCAATCTTTTTGCAACTTCTTCAATGAAGATGTCCCCTGTGCGAGGTACTTAGTACATTAGTTCCGAGCCTTATCCTTCTAACATCACCACCTTGGTAGGGATGTCCCCTGTGTACAATGTCTTCAAATACTTAGAAATCTTCTGAGTGTCAGTTTCCATCGTATAGGCAATTTTTTAGGTCCCAAGGGTAAAACCCAAGGATGTACTGGAGATAAATCCCTTGTATCCTGGGGAAAATCCCAAATTTTCATGCGCTACAGGCGGGAGTGTATAAACTCCAAGACTTAGAAAGGTGAAAACCTTTAAACCTTAGAGAGTATGAAAATACCCTTTCGTGAGAGAGGGTGATCAATCCTCATATACCTTTAGGATTCAGGATATAGCCAACAGTAACGAAATTGTCAGCCACTTTTACATGGACTGGTCCCGCCACCTTGAACTATCCCTGAATAACTTGCGCTCCAGGCGGGGTGTTTAAACCCAATTCGGAAGAAAGGTGAATACCTTTAAACCTGTGAAGGGATCAGGATCCCTTGTACGTGAGAGAGGGGGCCAATCCTCTAATCTTCCGAAGTATCTTGAGTGAGCATCCTGGAGTACATCCTGGAGCATATACTGCAAAACATCCTTAAACTAAGGTGGGTGTTAGCTTGGCTAACACCCCTCCGATGCTTAAGTTAGTATTGGGTTACAAAGAACAAATTAAACCAAATATATTTAAAAAAGGTAGAACTCATACCATCCTGAGTTAGAAATTAAATTCTAAACTCACTTGAAATAGAGCTTAAGGTGTATAGCATTCCAAGACCTCGGTAGCATATCCCCTTCCATATTCTTGAGTCTGTATGCTCCTTTCCCTGCTTCTGATTCAACTTCATATGGTCCTTCCCATTTTGGAGCTAACTTGCCATCGGCAGGATTAGTAGTATTCTGAAAAGCCTTTCTTAACACCCAATCTCCAACCTTAAATCTTCTGGTCCTAATATTCTTGTTATATGCCCTGGATATTCTCTGTTGGTATGCTGCCATCCTTAGCCTTGTCGCATCTCTCTTCTCATCTATAGTGTCTAAATCCTGACTCAAGGCTTCAGGATTCTGCACAGGATCACTTAGGGTAGATCTTGCAGTAGGTATTGTCATTTCCGTTGGGATCACTGCTTCTGCCCCAAATACCAAGGAAAACGGAGTTTGGCCTGTTGCATTCTTTACCGTTGTCCTATCAGCCCACAAAACAAAGGGTAATTCTTCTGCTGATCTTCCTTTTTTGGCTCCAAGCCTTTTCTTTAAGTTATTGACAATTATCTTGTTTGAGGATTCTGCTTGTCCATTTGCTTGAGGATGTACCGGAGTAGATGTGATCATTTTGATCCCCCAATTCTTGCAAAAGTCAGTAGTTCTCTTGCTTATAAAATGAGAACCATTGTCACAGATTATCTCGGCTGGTGCTCCGAATCTGGTCAGGATATTCCTCTTTATGAAGGATACTACTTCTTGATCTCTAACTTGAACAAATGCTTCAGCTTCGACCCACTTAGAGAAATAATCCATCATTGCTAGCATAAAGACTTTTCCTCCCGGAGCTTTTGGTAGCTTTCCCACTATATCCATACCCCACTTCATAAATGGCCAAGGGGAAACAATAGGATATAATGGTTCAGCAGGTTGATGCAGTATGTTACTATGTCTTTGACATTCGTCACATCTTCGAGCATATTCTGCGGCATCTTTTCTCATTGTTGGCCAATAATATCCTGTCCTTAACACTTTTGAGAATAACGACCTGCCCCCAGTATGGTTACCACAATCCCCTTCATGTATATCCTGAAGTACTTCTTTGGCTTCAGGATCCTCCAAGCACCTCAAATACGGTTCTGCAAGAGATTTCTTGTATAAAATATTATTTATAATAATGAATCGTGATACCTTCATCCTAAATGCCTTAGGATTTTCATTTGCGGGGATGTGTCCTTCTTTGAGATATCTCACAATTGGAGTCGTCCAGGATTTAGGATCCTGTTCAGGATATTCCGCTCCGGGATCCTGAACCTTCGCTACTTCTTTACCCTGAGGATTCGTTGCAGGATATAAGACATGTAATATTGGTATCTGGGTCCCTTCAGGTATCCTAATCGATGATCCCAAATTTGCTAAGGCATCCGCTTCAGCATTATCCTCCCTTGGTACCTGTTCAAGTGTAAAAATATCGAAATATCCTGCTAATTCTTTGAGAACATCGAGATATTCGATTAATCTCTCACCCTTAACTGTATAGGATCCATTAAAATGGTTAGTAATTAACAAGGAGTCAACATATACTTGCAAATTCTTGATACACATATTCTTAGCCAATTCTAATCCTGCAATTAAAGCTTCATATTCTGCCTCATTATTAGTAGCAGGAAATTCACACCTAATAGCCTGGGGTAATATGTCCCCCTGTGGCGATTTTAGTAGTATACCTAAACCTACACCTCTTATATTGGATGCACCATCAGTATACAACGTCCAGGATCCTGAAGATTCTACTAACTGCTGAACTTCTAGGTATGCCTCGTCCTGAATGTCACTACTGAAATCAGCCACAAAGTCAGCTAAAGCCTGAGACTTTATGGCATTTCTAGGTTCATATACTAAATCATAAGCACTTAATTTCACTGACCACTTGGCCATCCTGCCTGACATCTCTGGTTTCCTAAGCACATTTTTGACAGGGTAATTTGTTTTAACATGGATCCTATGTGTCTCAAAATAATGTCTAAGCTTTGTCGATGCCATGACTAGAGCTAATATCAATTTTTCTAAATGAGAATACCTAGTTTCAGCATCTAACAAACTTTTACTAACATAATAAACAGGATATTGCTGACCCTCATGGTCTTTTACAAGAACTGCACTTACAGCATTCCCTGATACAACGAGGTATAGGGATAGTGGTTCACCATTTTCAGGCTTCATCAATAGAGGTGCGGTTGAGAGATATCGCTTCAAATCCTGCAAGGCTGCTTCATGCTTTGCTCCCCATTCAAATTTCTTATTCTTCTTGAGGATATCATAGAATTCCTTGCATTTTTATGAGGATCTTGAAATAAATCTATTCAAAGCTGCTACTCGGCCTGTCAACCTTTGTACGTCCTTCATATTTGAGGGTGATTTTATATCCAGGATAGCTTTGATCTGCTCTGGGCTTGCTTCTATCCCCCTTTTTGTCACCATATATCCAAGAAACTTTCCTGCCCCCACTCCGAAGTGGCATTTAGCAGGATTCAGCTTCATGTTGTATCGATCCAGGATATCAAATGCTCCCTTGATATCCTGGAGGTGATCCTCAGCCTTTTTAGATTTCACCACCATATCGTCGATATATACCTCCATGGTGTCCCCCAGCTTATCCTTGAACATCATGTTTACCAATCTCTGGTATGTTGCACCTGCATTTTTCAAACCGAAAGGCATAGCAGTATAGCAATATATACCTGTTGGTGTCATGAAAGAAGTATCCTCCTGATCCGAAGGCTCCATCTGAATCTGCTGAAATCCTGAGGATGCGTCCATGAACGTTAACATCTCATGTCCAGCAGTAGCATCTACCATTGCATCGACATGAGGGAGAGGAAATGGATCTTTAGGACAAGCCTTGTTCAAGTCCGTGTAGTCTACACAGACTCTCCATTTCCCGTTCTTCTTCTGTACCACAACTACATTTGCTAGCCATCTTGGAAACTTGACTTCTCTGATCATCCTGGACTTCAACATTCTTTCAACTTCCTCTTTGATAATCGCATTCCGCTCAGGAGCAAATTTTCTTCTTTTTTGTTGAACAGACTTGAATGATTTGTCAATTCCAAGCTTGTGAGTGATAATGTCTTTGGATATGCCTGTCATATCCTCATGCTTCCATGCAAATGTTGACATCCTGCATTTCAAAAAGTTAGTTAACTGTTCTTCAATATCCTGAGGGATATTGGTTCCTACGAGCACCGAGATATCAGGATTATCCTGATCCAGGATGATTTTCTTCACATCCTGCTCCGAATCCTCCACAATATCCTGGGCCCGCATCTTTAATTGCTATGCTGTACTAGGCTTAGTTGAGGATTTCATTGAGGATGAGTAGCATTCTTTCGCTTCCTGTTGATCACTCTCCACCTTGACAACCCCCCAAGGAGTAGGGATCTTGATGCATTGGTGATATGTTGATGGCACAGCCTTCATATCGTGAATCCATGGTCTTCCCAGTATGATGTTATAGCAGGATAAAGAGTCCATCACACAGAAGCGTTGTATTGAGTTGACCCCTTCAACATATACTGGTAGCTTTATCTCCCCTACGGTATTTCTAGCTTCTCCACTGAAACCAACAAGCACAGTCGATTTCGAAGTAATGTCCATCGGAGATACATTCATCCTCTTCAACGTTTCCAGCTGAATTATATTGACAGAACTACCGTTGTCTACCAGTATCCTGCGTACAAAATGGTTAGCCATATATAATGTTATTACCAAAGCATCATGGTGAGGATCCTGCACAGTATCCCTGTCATCACTATCGAAAGCGATCACTTTATCAGTTGTGAGGGTAGTCATCCTGACTGGTTTGTCCCCTCTCTCACTCTTAGCTTCTTTTGCATGTCTTTTGGCCGCCGAATACGAAGTTCCACAAATATCGGATCCCCCTGAAATAAAGTTAATTATCTTGGCATCTGCTGGGGGTGATGCTGCTCGTTCAGGATCCTTCTCGGGATCCTGACCTTTATTCTTCTTTTTTCCCAACAAGTCCTTCAAATACCCTTTGCTTAACAGGTAGCTTATTTCTTTCCTTAAAGCAATGCAATCCTCGGTCATGTGTCCGAAGTCTTCGTGGAAGGCGCACCATTTGGACTTATCCTTCCAATCAGCTTTCTGCTGGTTCTTCTGAGGCCACCTAGCTTTGTCTCCTAAGCCCTGCATAGCATACATTAATTCAGGTATATTAACAGAAAAGCAGTATTCAGATAAGTCAGGATATTCTTTAGGATCCTCGTCTTCAACATCATTCACTTTCTTATTATCGTTTCTGCCATATGGCCTGGGGCGATATGGCTTATACGAGGTCTCCGACTTCCTGTTAGTTGATTCATAGGTTGAGGTAGAGTTCATTCTCTCCTGCATCTTCTTGTCATCTTCCAGACGGATATATCTCAAAGCCCTGTTACGAGCTTCGTCGAGATTCCTGCAGGGATTCATTACAAGATCCTGATAAAACGGAGAATCCTTTTGTAACCCCATCTTAAAAGCTTGCACAGCTGTTGCAACATCAAGATGTGGGATATCCAAGGATTCTCGACTGAATTTGTTCACATAATCCCTCAGGGATTCCTGAGGCCCTTGAGTTATCCTGTAAAGATCACTGGTTAGTTTCTCAAAACTCCGACTACAAGAAAATTGACTGTTAAATAAATTAACCAAATGAGCAAACGAAGTAATTGAGTGAGGAGGAACGTTCAACAGCCATTTTAAGGCTGATCCTGTCAGAGTAGAACCAAATCCCTTGCATAAGCATGCTTCCTTGAGCTCTGGAGGGATAGGGTTAATCTCCATTCTTTCCTTATACTGGGCAATATGCTCTTCAGGATCCGTAGTCCCATCATACAGCTTCATGTTGGGAGTCTGAAATCTTTTTGGGATTTCAGCATCACAGATAGGATATGCAAAGCGGGATATCCTGTGGCTGTCTTGGGATACTTCCGGAATTGGCTGGACTACTCCAGGTACACTGGATATCATGTCCTTCAATTTCTGGAGCTCCCTGGTAAATGTTGACTTCATACCCGCATCCTGCAAAGAGCCATTGTTGTTAGTAGCAAGAATATTATTATTTGACACATTACCGTTCTGAGGATTTTGGCCATATCCTGAAGCATATCCTGAACTTCTCACAGTCGATATTCTGACCGAAGAGGGTATCTCAGGGGTATGATTCTGAGAATGGCTTGGGACGATATTCCCCCTATTATCTTTAGTGTAAACTGCGGAACTGAAGTTCAAAGCCCTGGGCTGCATAGGAGTGACAGTTTCTTCAACGGGTCTACTCGAGCTAGCTTTTAAGAGTTGTATTTCTCTTAACAGCATTTGGTTAGTTTCCTGTTGTTGCCTCATTTGTTCCTGCACACTTCCAAATAAAGTCAAAATTTCATCATTAGAGGCTAAAACAGGAGCAGATCCCTGGACACTCCGAGTAGGGATAACATCTTGAGGTTGTGAAGAAAACGGCATCCTTGGAGGAGGTGGTGGAAGCACCGAACCAGTGGTAGCAGAGGTTGTAGCAGACATAGTGGAAGAGCTCATGTTTGATCTTGAGGCCATTGTAAACAATGTGGCAAAAAGTTTAGAAAATAGAAAACCGATTAATGATTTTGCAAAGATTTTTAGTAAAAGTAGCACCACTTGCCCCACGGTGGGCGCCAAATTGTTTTGGTCAAAAATTACCTAAGCAATTAAGTGATCAAATTAGTTAAGTGAGGTAGTGTGCTAGAAATACGTGTAAAAAATGTGTTAACAAAATTAGATATGAAAACAGTTTCAGGATACGGCTCAGGATATAGAGCTGTATCTATGATCAAACAATGAGCAAAAATGTAAAAGTGGACACGTGATATACGAGGAAAGCCCTTGATCAATCTAGATCGCCGGCATAAAACCTCGGGAGCTGACAATCGCAGCTGCCTTGTTCGTCTATTGCTTCAAGTATCAGGATACAGTGCAGGATGTGGTGCGGATCAACTATGTGTTACAATGTAATTCGAATACAAGTGTTTGAGTGTGGTGTTTGCAGTGAGTAAAAGTGTACGAGAGTGTAAGTGAAAGATTGTGTGCCTTAAACTGATCCGCCCCCATCTATTTATAGTAAAGATAATATAACAAACTATCCTAAACTTCCGGGATCCACCGAATATTCCTTAATCGAACGTTGTAGACCTGGTCTTTCGGGTTCAACGTCTCTCCTTCAACAAACACGTCCGAGTCTCGAGGTGAAGAAGTCCACTTGACCGTTAGCAAGTCTCAGCCTTTATCCTGCACGTGGTTAATTCGATAAACATCAGGATATCGCCCAAGATGTTAGCAATATCCCCTTCCAGCATCCTGGTCACAAATAAACAAATAAAGGCAGGATATTGGTCAGGATATGTATGCTTAGAAAATGAGCCATAACAGCAGGGATGTCGCTTCAGATGACGTAAGATCTGCAACGGCTAGTCAGGATGTAACGACTATATATTTGTTAGTTTGTTGCGGATAAGATCAAGAAAATATAACTCGTTAAATTACAACTTACTCCTTATATTTTGGGGGCAATTGTTAGGGGAGGATTTCTAAATCCTAAGGATCACGGATCCTCAAGAGCTGCTGGGATCATGGATCCTCAATTCTGTTTGAATTAAGGATCCTCAGCGGGTGTTGCAGGATCATGATTCAGGATCACTGTTGTTATCCTACTACTAACAATTGTCTTCCTTGTATGTAAACTTGTTTTGCAGGAATGAGAGCATGGACCAAGTCTCACCGAAGTTCCTGGAGTATATTCCCTCAATATGCCGCATGTGCTTGACCATTGTGAACGTTATGGAGATCGTGGGGAGAGTGCACAAATTAAGGATAGTTAGTTAGACTAGTTATTTCTAATTTAAATGGGGATAACAAGCTTGATAGAAAAACACTTAGCTAATTTTGGCATACACTCACACTCGTAACAGCTCTCAGTCAGCTCTCAAGCAATACTTGGCGATTTCATACACCTTTTTGCACATTACACACTAGTGATCCTTGTAACAAGCTTGTTATCATCCCGAGTTGTAACCTTATCTTTGTTTAATCTTAGTTGGTGATCGGTAGTTTCCATCACCCGAGGTTTTTTGTGCCGGAGATCAACTCTTGATCAAGGGATTTTTCCTCTGTTAGGCCCTAAAGTGTGAGACTGACGCATCAAATTAACATAACAGGCTATGGTTACGAACTGGGCTTTACCGGGTTAGTTATATTAGGTTTTGGACCTTTATAGGTCACTTGGGCCAAGCTATAGGCCATGTGGGCCAAGCAGGCCCAAGGGAAGCCCATGTGGGAAATGGGCTTGTCTATGTATATAAACAAGTTTTCAACTTGTTTTAGGGTTTGAACCTTCTAGTGACACAAATTCTAGAGAACCAGAGAAGGGGAGGCGATTTGTAGTGGTGTACTCATACCAGACGTTTTTGCTTGTTCAAGTAATCGAAACGTGTGTGAGTTAAAAGTTATTTTGGTGTTCTTGTTCTTTTTCATCTTATTTCTTGAATCACCTATTGATTGGATTCCGCACAATCAATAGTTTGTTTGATATCATTGAAAGATCCGGTTATACGGGACTTACAAGTGGTATCAGAGCCTTAAGAACCTGTTTCTAGGCTCGGTGTGATATCAAAGATTCAAGTTTTTCGTTATTTTTGGTTCAGTGTTCTTCGCGTTCTTCATTGTGTTCATCGATATTTTCTTGAAAGTTGGCATATTTTGGTGGGTGTTGATAATTGAAAGTTGTTAAAGTCAAAGTTTTCGAAATTCTGATAAGTTTTAAAACGATTTAAAGAATCCCAAAAATTTCCGAAAAATTGATTGATAAGGTTTGTTTGAAAGTTATTTGTTTCCAAATTTAAAAAAAAAAAAAATTCAAATAGTTTTCAACTCTCTATCATCTCGAGACAAAGGTTTCCAAAAAAATTTGAAAGTTGTTAGTTTTCGATAATCTCTACAGGTCACGGTCTCGACTCAACCTCATCCACGGTCTCGACTCTCATCAATTTTCACGGTCTCGAGTCATCAATCTTGACGTGCAAAGAAGCTCTCCACAGGTCTCGAGTCCCATCTCTGCGGTCTCGACTCATCGTCTTCATAGTCTCGAGTCGCAACCTCGGTTCCGAGTCGCATCAGAGATCTCGGCTCATCCTGTTTGGTTTCGACTCGCAACCATCCACGGTTCCGAGTCGCAACCGAGATCTCGAGTCATCTCGTTTTGTTTTCGAGTCGCAATCATCAAAGGTCTCCGGAACCTGCAACTCTGTCTCCGGTCATCGTTCATCATCGTCAACTTTGTCGACTGCCGTTCTCCTCCGACAACCTGCAACTCCGGTCGTCTTTCATCCACGGCCATCATCACCACCTCTGAACAACCATCGTATCTCCGAGCACCGCAACCGTCATCATTATCATCATCTCCGGTCTCGAGCTCATCATCTCTGTTAAACTCCGATCTCCGTTCCACTCAACATCCATCTTCTCCGGTGACCCCCAACACCCTCCGGTTATCTTCTCCGAGCAACACCACCTCCGACAACTCTGCCACTCCGGCTAATCGTCATCACCTCCGTCTCCGGTCTACGTCTCTGGTCATCATCTTTATCATTGCGTTTATTGTTCATCATCATCATTTCCGTCGACTGTAGACTGTCATCATCATCTTCATTGTTGCAGCACATATTGGAATAGAGAAAATAAAGTTTGGTGGCTAAACTTTTGAAATTAGGGTTTCGGTTTTGGTTGTGATCGAAGAAGACGTACAGACTACAATGGCATCTTTTGTCTTTTAGGTTTTCTTTATAATATTAATATTAATTATAATAATAATAATTAATATTAATTATAATAATCATTAGGTCATCATTACCTCATCATTAATTATAATATAATAAATAATAATAATAATAATAACTATTTTATATAATAAAAAAAAGGTTTTAATTTATTTAAAAAAAAGGGTTGTTTGTTTGTGAAAAGTTTGACAGGTTTTGAGGTGCGGTTCAGAAAGCGGGTTTATTCGCGTGCCAAGGTTTGAGTTAGTGAGTACACAGGTTCTCGTTTGGTTTGTGTTTTGAGGAGAAGAACAAACGTATTAACCACCCGCTGAAATTATGGCATTTGTGTTTCACAAACCCGCGGCTCAAGAAATTACTCGTGAAGATGTACTTTCTGCTTTCTGTACTCCTGAGTGTAGACAAAGAGTTGAAGTTTATAGAATACACAATGCTGAGCTAATTCAAGATTATCAAGACATAAAAAATAAAAACTTTACTTTATCGAAAAACGAAAAACTTTTCAAAGAAAAGATCGAAGCTCAGCGAAAAGACATCATCAAACTCAAGGATGATGTAAGTGTAAAATCATCTCAACTCTTATACGTTCAGGAAAAACTGTGCACAGTGACTAAGGAACTGGAAGATATCAGAGATAGATATCAAATAAATGAGCTTAATATTAAGAAATTTGATTCTTCCAGCAAATTAGTCAAAAACTTGTGTGATCAACAGCTCGCATACAAGGAAAATAAAGGGCGTGGTTTGGGTTTCAATCAAGTTCCTCCTCCATATAATGACAACTACACATATTTACCCATGACTAAGGAGGAATTGATGAATGAGGACAAGATGACTTATGGCCCAAAAACTGATAAGTCATCAATCAACAGTGAACATGTTGAGAGTCGAGCAACACAGTCGATCACGTTTGTTGCTAATTGTGCAAATGATACTAATGCTTCGTCTTCTTTTGCAGATGAAGTAACAGTTGAAAATGTAGTTAGGGATGAACAAGCATCAGAGTCTGGTTCTTATGAAAATTTAATAAATGAACTTAATCAAGACTCCATTTCGTCATGTGATATTTTTAACTCGGTTTTTCGCTCTGTGATTAATTTCAGGCCTGACGGTTTGGGCGAAAACGTTGATGCTTGTGAAACATAGACTGAAACGACAAATGAAACGAATGAGCCAGTTGAACCATCTGATTCCAAATGTGAATCATCTGAAGCAACTGATTCTGAGAAATTGGAATCAGTTGATTCTAGTGGATTCAGCTCAAAGGTGTCATGTGCAGAACCGTCTTGTGCTGAAAATTTGTCAAATGTTTCAGATGAAGTTCCTGCTAAAGTTTTTGGTATTTCATCTAACAAACCAGAACTCTCCGATTCTGTCAAAGCTGATGACATGAAGGATGAAGAGAAGATTGACGTGGACAAGGCTCCAAGTGCGCAAGCTAAACAATCTGAACCTTCTGTTAGTGATGAAAAGGTTCAGATCAAGCAACAAGAGCCGAAGCGAGCAGGTAAAGGACGCGGAAATAAGAAGCCTAAACATCACAGACGATCAGGCTCTCCACAGTCCTCAACGGGCAGCAATAGTTCTCAAAAGACCCGTGACGTGAAAAATGCTTTCGTTAAGCCAGTCATTAATGGCAAATGTGAGAAATATGCATTTGACTGTGCTAACAAAGCTTTCGGAAAGACTGGTGAGATTTCTGAACAAGACTTGCAGTCTAAACAAAACAAGAAGAATCAAAAGAAATCTCCACCACAGAAGGCCCCAGCAAACGACAAGTACAGACATCCAAATTCATCCTCGTTTGCAAGAAATGTGCAAGGAAAACAAGCATAAAAAGGACCAGTTCATCCTTCAGGGCCTGCAAGAGCTACACAAGATGATCAGAATGCCTTCTACATGAAGAGACAAACATGCTTCAATTGCGGCATTGCTGGTCACATTGCTCGGAACTGCACAAATCATCCCCATGAACCGTATTATGCTCAAAATCAGAGGGTTACACCTAAGGATAACTACCATTCTAAGCCAATGAAGGTTTCATCACCTAAGGCAATGAAGAATGTGAATCCCAAGGTTAAACCTTCTGATGGGGATTGGAACGCTGCTAAAAACAAACGCAAGGCTGTTCAAGAACAAAGACGTTTTTCTAAAACTAAGAAGCCTGAATCAACTAAAGTTGCTCAACCGAAGGCAACAAACATGTTTGTTAAACCGAAACAGATTTGGAAACCCAAATCCAAAGCAGCAATGTTTCCAATCCTTGAAACCAAAGGGGACTTATGTTTAAAGGAAGTGTCTTATTTTGATGCTTCAGGAAATCCCAGGACCACGATGGCCTGGGTACCCATGTCTTACTAATCTCCTTACCTTTCAGGAACAACCAAGGAGGAGCTGTTGACAATCTCTGGAATGTTGATAGCGGTTGTTCCAGAGATAAATACGGGTAACATTTCACTGTTGCAAAAAATTCAAATTTTTTTTACAGATGATATGTTTCCTTTGGAGGAGATTGGAGAAATAAGAAATGATCAGCAAAAGGTACCGTTTAAATTCAGTACTTTGATTTGAATTTGATTAGTCTTCAATCTGATGACAGAACGGTTAAGCAAAAATATTTTTCTCTCTTTTTCTTAGTTTATACTTTGTATATAAAGTGTTCTTTCTCTAGTAAATGGTAAATTTGCGCAAAAATACAAGATTTATGCACAAATTTAGGGGGGGAGAGGAACATATAGATAGATATAGAGTTTAGGGGGAGAAAATGAGAAAAATACAAAAACATTTGAAAAATGAAAAAGCCAAAAAGAGAAATTGCATGATATGGGAAGTGAAATAAATATTTGTGTTAAAGGTTTTTGACTAACACATGTAAGGTGCCATAGCTGAAAAGACTAGGATCTACTACGATATGTCGATAGGCTTGACGCTCAACATGATAAAAGATACTAAGTGATATAAACATAACGAACTATGTACCATGTGGGTAACATACCAACGGCGTATGATTTTATGGTCTTAAATCTTGCGTTGATAGATAGCCAACATCTGAGGTTTCGGGTCTTTATATTGTTGAATCATCCGGGGATATCTTGGCTGTCTTTCTGTTCAGAACTAAAATTATACATGAACCCAGGAAAGAAAGTCACTTGGAATTAGCTCATTTCTATTTGAATGTCAGTATGTTGTCCCGATACACACAATTTTGATCTGATTCTGAAATCTTCTCTGAAAAAAGTCGTGTACCTCCTCTGCTGCATCCAGATATATGCTGACCTGGAGGTGCTAGGCAACGACAGCTTCTGCTGCATCCAGATACATGCTGACCTAGCTGTACGTTGTCGCGCTATAGATCTAATACACCCGAAAGAGGCCCTCAAGTGCCCAAAAGAAACCCAAGAAACCTATATCAAACTGAGAAAAACTCATTTGATCTGTATATTATACCATCTCTGTTAAAGATCTATTTTGTTCTCTTCTCAACCTATTCCCAGTTAAGATTTCAGAAATCTGGATTGGACTTGTGAAATATGTGGTAGGGAAGATACTTGCATGATAGAGTGCGCTGTTTATATTTCCAGGATTTGATTAGTATTTATTTGGGTGTTCATTGTTAAAAAATCAAAACATGATAAAACAGATTATATGCAGACCTAGACACAGTCAGGATATCTTAAAGGATGACATCAGTATACTCACCTGCTACGATGAATCGTTGTGCTTACCTTGATCGCGGGGGTATGCCTTGGAATGGGACACACGGGTATAATAGTATAATATTACCTTAAGCATATCACGAAGTTAAAAAAATTGAAAGTTGAGCGTTAAAGTTTAAGTGGACAAACATATTGGCAATCGCATAGACCAGTTTGATTAGGCTCGTACTGAAAAGTGTTCCTTAGTCTGCCTGAGAACGAATTTTGATCCCATTGCAATTGCAATTGTATATTATGGTAGTTGTTTATATTTTGAGTTTTTATTTGTTTTTAGTTCTTAAAAATTGAAAAATTCAAAAATACAAAAATACAAAAATAGTGTCTTGTTTTTCTATAAAACCAAAAATCCAAAAATAGAGTGCTTATTTGTTTTTCTTAAAATTAAAAATATAACCGTTCTTGAAGATTTGACTGATCATAAAAGTTGAAAGAGTTTAAATTGTGAAATCCGAGTGCAAGTACTTGGATGTACCTGGTGTTCATATGGTACTCTCCCTGTTGCATAAGAGATGTTTGCTTATGAGTTTGTGAGCATGTGCAGAACTTGATTTCAATCAAGAACAGGGGTTGATGAAGACTGAGATGCTGTTAGTTGCTGAAGAAGCCTGAAGCAGCACAACAAACAAGATGTACCTGAGTCAGAAGAACCCGATACGAAACGACGTCTGACAATGAAAGTGCATTTGAAGAAGTACCATAAACCTGCTTGAAAGAAAAAGGACTGAAGAAGAAAAGAGCTGTTGAGAATCCTTCTCTCACATTCTTTCTGACAAAGATGTTTCAAGCAAAGCTGATCAAGATCCTGATATGAAGCTAACCACAAGAGCTGAAGAAAGAGACCCAGTGCTGAGAGTTCAGAAGACAAGAACTTCCAGAACATCTGCAGCATAACGACAACCATACACTTCGTTGAGGATGTTGCTGAATTCATGTTATGAAGACAATTTGATGGCATTAGTCTAGGGGGAGATTGTTAGGCCCTAAAGTGTGAGACTGACGCATCAAATTAACATAACGGGCTATGGTTACGAACTGGGCTTTACCGGGTTAGTTATATTAGGTTTTGGACCTTTATAGGTCACTTGGGCCAAGCTATAGGCCATGTGGTCCAAGCAGGCCCAAGGGAAGCCCATGTGGGAAGTGGGATTGTCTATGTATATAAACAAGTTTTCAACTTGTTTTAGGGTTTGAACCTTCTAGTGACACAAATTCTAGAGAACCAGAGAAGGGGAGGCGATTTGTAGTGGTGTACTCATACCAGACGTTTTTGCTTGTTCAAGTAATCGAAACGTGTGTGAGTTAAAAGTTATTTTGGTGTTCTTGTTCTTTTTCATCTTATTTCTTGAATCACCTATTGATTGGATTCCGCACAATCAATAGTTTGTTTGATATCATTGAAAGATCCGGTTATACGGGACTTACATCCTCGTGTAAATCTTTTTGTCACTTGTTCATTACATTTCTGAGTGATCCTTAGTATTGTCCATTGGTTCAAGCATCACACCTCACAACAGAAAGTTTGGTTGCATTATCTTTGCTCGATTTTTGACCAAAACAGTCAATTTATTTAATAGTCAATTTTCTTGTAGTTGGAGTTTTGAAAAACTAACAAGTGATATCTACAGGATAACTCAAGGACCTCAGGAATCCTTAAGAGATTATGTGAACATGTTTATCCGGGAATCCTTGGATATTCCACATCATGATGTTGCATCAGCTGTGCAGGCTTTCAAGATGGGGTTGCAAAAAGATTCTCAATTTTACCAGGATCTTGTAATGAACCCATGCAGGAACCTGGATGAAGCTCAGAACAGGGCTTTAAGATATATTCGACTGGAGGATGACAAAAATATGCAAGAGAGGATGAATTCATCCACAACCTATGAGTCAACCAACAGGATATCATAATCCTCGTACAAACCATATCGCTCCAAGCCATATGGCAGAAATGACAGCAAGAAAGTGAATGTTGTTGAAGACGAGGATCCTGAGGAGTATCCTGAATTATCTGAATATTGTTTTTCTGTTAACATACCTGAACTGATGTATGCTATGCAGGGTCAAGGAGACAAAGCTAGGTGGCCCCGAAAGAATCAACAAAAAGCTGATTGGAAGGATGAGTCCAAATGGTGTGCCTTCCATGAGGATTTCAGACATGTTACCGAGGACTGTATTGCTCTGAGGAAAGAAATAAGCTATCTCCTAAGCAAGGGATATCTGAAGGATCTCTTGGGAAGAAAGAAGAATAAGGGTCAGGATACTGAGAAGGATCCTGAACGAGCGGCGTCACCTCCTGCGGATGCAAAGATAATTAACTTTATTTCAGGAGGATCCGACATTTGTGGGCCTTCATATTCTGCGGCCAAGAGACATCCAAAGGAGGCTAAGGCCGAAAGAGGAGAAAATCCAACCAGGATGACGACCCCCACGACTGATAAAGTGATCACCTTCGACAGTGACGACAGGGATACTGTCCAGGATCCTCACCATGATGCTCTGGTAATAACGTTATATGTGGCTAACCATTTTGTACGCAGGATACTGGTGGATAATGCCAGCTCCGTCAACATAATTCAACTAGAGGCGTTGAAGAGGATGAATGTATCTCCAATGGATATCACTTCAAAGTCCACTGTACTTGTTGGGTTCAGTGGAGAGGCTAGGAACACAGTGGGAGAGATAAAGTTACCAGTATATGTTGAAGGGGTCAACTCAATGCAACGCTTTTGTGTGATGGACTCCCTATCCTGCTATAATTTCATATTGGGAAGGCCGTGGATCCATGATATAAAAGCTTTGCCATCAACCTATCATCAATGCATCAAGATCCCTACACCTTGGGGGGTTGTCAAGGTGGATAGTGATCAACAGGAAGCAAAGGAGTGTTACTCATCCTCGATGAAATCCTCAACCAAGCCTAATGCAGCATAGCAATTAAAGATGCGGGCCCAGGATATCGTGGAGGCTTCAGAGCAGGATGCAAAGAAAATTATCCTGGATCAGGATAATCCAGATATCTCGGTGCTCGTGAGAACCAATATCCCTCAGGATATTGAAGATCGAAGATCAATTGACTAATTTTTTGAAATGCAGGATGTCAACATTCGCGTGGAAGCACGAGGATATGACAGGCATTTCCAAGGATATTATAACTCATAAGCTCGGTATTGACAGGTCATTCAAGCCTGTCCAACAAAAGAGAAGGAAGTTTGCTCCAGAGTGAAATATGATTATTCAGGAAGAAGTAGAGAGGTTATTGAAATCCAAAATGATCAGAGAGGTCAAGTTTCCAAGATGGCTAGCGAATGTAGTTATAGTGCAGAAGAAAAATGGGAAATGGAGAGTTTGTGTAGATTACACAGACTTAAATAAAGCTTGTCCCAAAGACCCATTTCCCTTCCTCACATTGACTCAATGGTGGATGCTACTGCCGGCCATGAGATGTTAACCTTCATGGATGCATCCTTAGGATTCCAGCAGATCCAAATGGAACCTTCAGACCAGGAGGATACTGCTTTCATGACACCAACAGGTATTTATTGTTATACTGCTATGCCCTTTGGTTTGAAAAATGCAGGTGCAACGTATCAAAGATTGGTGAACATGATGTTCAAAGACAAGCTAGGGGACACTATGGAGGTGTACATCGATGACATGGTAGTAAAATCTAGGAAGGCTGAGGATCACCTCCAGGATATTAAGGGAGCATTTTATATCCTGGATCAATATAACATGAAGCTGAATCCTGCTAAGTGCCATTTTGGAGTGGGGGCAGGAAAGTTTTTAGGATATATGACGACTAAAAGAGAGATAGAAGCGAGCCCAGAACAGATCAAAGCCATCTTGGATATCAAGTCACCATCCAATATGAAAGATGTACAAATACTGACGGGGCGAGTAGCAGCATTAACAGATTTATCTCAATATCCTCGGAAAAATGCAAGGAATTTTATGATATCCTGAAGAAGAATAAGAAGTTCGAATGGGGGGAGAAGCATGAAGCAGCCTTGCAGGATTTGAAGCAGTATCTATCAATCGCACCTCTATTGATGAAGCCTGAGGATGGTGAACCATTATCCCTGTATCTTGCAGTATCAGGGAGTGCAGTAAGTGCCGTCCTTGTAAAGGATCATGAAGGTCAGCAGTATCTGACGTGTGCGTATATATACATAATATTGCAATGAAATTACACACGATTTGGTTTTAAATTTATAAAAGTGATTATTACTTTAACATCAAAACACACACGAAAGAGGCAAGTGTACTCCGTCACATATGTAGTAAAGTATCGGTAAGAACCAAGTATCGATCCAAGGAAATGGGCGGAGGAATAATACTAGACCTTTGTCATTAAATTAACGGAAAAAAGATAAGTTGTTTGATTTTTTTATAAACTAAAGTAAGCATAAACAACTACTATAAAAACATAATAGATTTCAAATATGAAAATAGATAAAAAGCCTTGCTTAATACACAACCAAAGCATGTCAACTAAGTCGGTTTTGGCACTAGAAGCATTCGATCAATTCTCCAATTTCAAAACAATTAGTATCCCTTTCGGGAATCCTAACATGACAATCATTCGGAAAGCTAAAACGATAAACACACTTTAACCACCTAAAATTGTTCTTTAACGTGCAATTGATAAATGTCTATGAAAATCTCTTAAAAATAAGTTAGTCATCCGTTAGGAGTTTTCTAACCGCACTTAATCAAGGAAAGCGACACCGATAAACACAATGCAACCACCGAGACAAGCATAAACTAGATTAAATCACAACCGAGTTCATTTTACAAATCTTACACATAAATTCACCAAGATAGCAATTTTGGCCTAAACTACTAACTAAGCTAACAAATCATGGCAAGAATTTATAACGACACCATTTAACCCGTTAAGGTCCTTACGTGACGACAAGCTTTCTTGATTAACAATAATTACATTTTATTAAATCACTAACCATTTCTAGTATCATGATGCACACATTTTAACCAAGCTAAACTAGTTAACCAAGTTTAAAGTTTACTAATACATGATTAATTAAGCTTCATCTTTCAATTATCTCAACTAACCATACATTAATCATCCAACACAATTACTTATAATCAAGAAATCAATATCAATAACAAGGTTGCAAACTAATCATCAAAGATTAACATAGAAAATACTTCCAAATGTCATTACAAACAAAGATTAACATACTAATGGCTATAATCAAGCAAGGGATTGTTGTGTTTTTGCCGAAAGGCTACAATAATACATAAACATTAATCTAAATGCTTGAAAGATTAACAAAATCATGGAAAGATTAGAAAACCAAACCATAAACAAGCATAAGATTAAGAATCTGGAAGATAACGAAGCTAATCGGCACAATGTGGCTTGAATCCGGGTGAAAGCAGATGCCTCCGGAGCCTGAAAATCGCCAGAATCGCTTCCAAAATGTCCAGAGTTACGAGCTGAATGTTTCTGCAAGTTTTTATATAATTTCGGTCTCGCACGGTCGTGCGTCCTGTCGCACGACCGTTCACTTTATGAATTATTGGACGCATGGTGCACCATACTACATGACGTCATCAGATCTTGACCGGTCTTCGGTCTCGCACGACCGTTCTCCCTGAGGCACGACCATTCGTTTCCGGGTTCTTGTTGCACGGACAACTGCACTGGTCATTCAGTTCCGGGGTTTGGCTGGATCTCGGATCCGCACGGGGTGCAATCAGACGCACGCCCGTGCGTTACCGGAATGTGCTTGCACACTGAGTCGCACCCTTGTTCATTGCTGGGCTGGGCTGCATTTGTCGGTGATGCACGGTCGTTCAATAGATGGCACGACCATTCCATTCGCCCTGGTTAGAATTCTAACAGGATGTTCGTAGCTTTGTCGTTTTGTCCGGAAAGTCCTCGTTTTCACTATCATCTTGTCTGGTATGCTGTTTTAGGCCTGTAAACAAAAGTATACATGATTAAGTATCTGAATGACGGTTTTACGGCCGAAAACGCATAAAATGGGGATAAAATGGGGGACTAAAATATGTATAAATTGGCGAATATCAAATCTCCCCACACTTGAACCTTGCTTGTCCTCAAGCAAGCTAAACTAAAATGCAATAAAAGATAGAATCAAACAAGAACGATAATTTACAAACTATTTATTGAAACAACAACAAACGGTTAGCCGGTTTTTCGAAAGACAACATCAAAAGAATCAAACCCAACAAGCATATGCATGTGGCGACAACCAAAAAGCCGTGACTCACTTTCAATTGATTTAACATGTTAATCTTCACACAACTCACAATGTTCACACACACTTAGTTTTATTTATGAAACATACATAAAATGTGTATGTGCAAACACTCAATGCCTCGTCAATGAAATGTGTAATATCATAAGCTTGTCATAAGATCTCGTCTCCACCAACTAACATGCGAAAAAATGTAAATCAAGAGGTCTTTACGGGTTGTAACGTTAGGCTTGGGCGAAGGGTATGGAAATGGAAATTTAAAGTGGCGAAATGGTTAAAACTCGGTAGCTACGTTTAACAAGCGCAATACAACAAAACTATACATACAAACGCCTTAAAAGGCTACTTACGTGACAACGAGCTCATAAACAAGATTTCATCATTTTATCAATCAAAATTGCTCGAATTTTGTCTACTTCACCCTATTTTAGGGTGTTTTATTTTCTGTTTTTTTAAGCATATAAACTAATGGATTTATACAATGAAACATAAACAATAACAAGCGCTAGTTAAACGATTATTTTGACCGAGTTTCAACACTAAAAGGTTTAAAACATAAAAAAGGCTAAATTTGGCTAAGTGGGCGATTATGTTGGGTAGACAAAGGTAAATGGGAAGGCTCGACATGGTTAATCCTAAAGGGTAATGTAAGGTTTACGGGAATACACAACACAAAGAACAAGGTTAACAACAAAGGGGTAATCTAAGTGCCTCTATCACTTCTACACAATTCCGCAAGTTCATGGTCTTAACAAGCATACTAGTGACAAGTTCTAAATTACACATGACATCTGGCTCACTCCTACATCCGAAATGAACAAGTATATAACAATTTCAAGGCTCAAACATGCTCACGTAACGGAAGGAATGGGTAAAAGTGTGAAAACTATCATGCAAGTCTTTCTTTGTTTGTCACGCTTTCCGGTTTTCTTTTCAAAATTTATTTTGCTTGTCGAGTTTTTATCAAGTCCGAAGCTTTCTAAAACACAACTAACCGGTTTATTTACAAAAAAATATATACAGAATACAGATATTTTTGAATGATTTTTCTGATGTTTTTTTTAGAGGACGAACAAAGTTAACCCCCTCCCCACACTTGAACTTTGCATTGTCCCCAATGCGAAACCCGTAATATAGAGAAAAAGGATAATAGTACTCCCCTCAAGATGATTTCTGATGAAACGAGACTTCTAAGCTGTATCTGTCATGTGCTCCGGTCAAAGACTTGATAGCCAAAATCTGCATAAACGTCACAAGGTACAACAAAACATAACAGAAATAAAGTAATCACAAATAAACCATAATTTACATAAATAAACTACTAAAATCCAAACATGACAAGACATAAAAAGTAAAGTGTCTGAAAATAAAACGTACATAACCGGGGGTGTTTGACATAACAACCAAAATGAACACCCCAAAATAAACAAAGTACGAAAATAATAAAACCACAAACAACCAACTCCACCGTCTCCTACTCGTCGTCACCATCATCATCTCTCGTGAAGGATGGGCCCGTATCTCCATAACCAGGTGGGTTCCACGGTGGGAACTGTGGGGGATGCTGAAAGTAGTCAGGATATGCATGATGCATCTCCCCGAATAGGTATGAAAATCCAGCACTCACCCCGTGGTACAAACTGTCCTGGTTCGTCCTGATCTGATCCTGAGTAGCCCTAATCTGATCCTGACTAGCCCTGATCTGGTCTTGACTAGTCCTAATCTGGTCAATATAAACCCCATGCTGCTCCTGATTAACCTGCATTTGTTGGAACTGTTGGTAAAACTCAGGGTAAGAGGGAATGCCCTCGGGCCACTCCTGGTGGTGGTATCCATGGTGCTGCGGTGAATGTGGTGGTGTGTGTGGCTGATGCTGCTGCTCTTGATGCTGCTCCCCCATTTCTTCATCCTCATCCTCCGCTTCAGTCGAAGGCAATGGGTCCCGGACCTCGTTGTTTAGACCCCTCAATCTATCCCCGCGATCCAACTCAGCTATCAACCCCATGGCTTTCAATGACCGAATATCCACATACACACCTTCGGTCACCAGAGTGAGACTCTCAAGCACCTCATCAGTCATCAACCCTAAGTTGTAGGCAATTTCGGTCACATATTAACCACCATGTATCTGACTGTTGGGTGTCCTACCTGAGCACTTCACAAAATATTCAGCCATCATTGCGGCTAGGTTGATGTGAACTCCATCAACCAGCGCATACAGAAAAATCAAATCCGGTGTTGGACAGTTCCCTAAACTGTCCATGCGGCCGCAAATGGTGTGGCTAAACACATGATGCATCACTCGAACCAAAGGGTCTTTTAGCCGTGAAGCTTTAGACATTCTCGGGTCGTAAGGGCCACCAATTGCATTTTCAGCCCAAAACGCGGCCCGTGCTTCATCAGTTGGAAAGGTAAAATGCTCCGTGAAGAATTCGGAATCCATGTCTTCTCTTGTATAAATTCCAAGCCTTCTACCCAATCGACCCACTGACCAAGTGTGCCATTGTCCACCTAACCTGAAAGTTATCCGATCCTTGTAGCGGAATTTTGGCCTTCTATGAGCAATTGGTTTTTCGTAGGCATATGTGGAGAAGAACTCTATTGTTGGCTCAAGATAAATGGGGGTGTTGATAGATACTAAGCGCGCAAGTGGGATAGTGAGCATGTTTTCAAGCCTATTATACTGATTTAGCTCCCTCATAACTTCCCAATCCAGCCTCCGGGGGACTCCGAACTGCCCTCGCCTTCTCCATAAGGCTTCACGTCTCGGGATACAAAGAGCTTCTCTTTCATCATCGGGGTTAAATTGCAAGAAAGGATGGTCCATCTGTAAGAGGAATGTCGTTAGAAAAGCGGGAACAGGAAAAATTTCACTCAAAAACAGCAGAACATGCAATTATGAAGATTCTGTTATTCTGATCTGGGCCTGTCGCACGGACGTGCGACGAGACGTACGGTCGTGCGTCGCCGAGAATGAGCAAGTTGGCCGGAATTTGTCGAATCTGCACGGCGTGTGACCAACGGCACCACCATGCATCACCGAGCCAACAACAATCCACCGTGAACAACCGACAAGGCACGACCGTTCCATACGAGGAACGTCCGTGCAACTCGATTCTGCAGATTTCGAACCCCTGAACTTGAACAGCCAGATTTTTACAAATTTCAACAAGTTTTTATGCAGACAGGGGTCAGAAAAACAACCGGGTGTTCACGAGGTATGATATTCTTGTAAGGGCTAGGGTTTCGCTTGTATTTATGAAGGGAACCCCAAAAAGCCTTGAAGAATCGGATGAATCTAACCTAGAAGGCGAAGAAACAGAAAATCTACAAGAAGGTACGTACCGTGCGACGAAGAGTGTGAAACCGTGCGAAGAAACCGTGCGATTTGAGGCAAAAACGGTCTGGAACGGCTGGTGCGACTAGGGTTCTCGTGAATTGTGAATGGGGGCTGCAGATGAGGGTATTTATACTACCAAATGACAAAACTGCCCTCAGCCTCATGCACGGTCGTTCGACCTATCGCACGGTCGTGCGTCACCGACATCGCTCAAACCCAGCACGCTGTTCTCGGAGATGCACCGGGGGTGCGACTCGTCGTGCAAGCCAGCTCGCAAACGCACGGTCGTGCGACTCGTGGCACGGTCGTGCAACAGCAGCAGATTAGTTTTTTCTGCAGAAGCTATTTCCAGCAACCGTTTTGGCCGTTTTTCGCCATTTTTTCAACACGCAAACTGTTTAATCAATATCGCAACATAGAACCTTCGCCTGGCACGTCTAAAAATTGTACAAACTAACGGAAACTACCAAACACATCTAAATTACACTAAAACTAGAAAAACACATAAAAAGACGATACTACCCCTAAAGCGTAAAATACGCTCTTGCTACATTTTTGGTCCGCGAGTCAGTAGCGTAGACTCTCTCCTCCCCACACTTATGATGTGTGCGGGGTTTGGAGCTCGATGACCTCCACCGCCGACTCACTCGCCCCGGCAACGTACAACTTCAACCGATGTCCATTTACTTTGAATGTAACGCCATCTGCGTTCTCTATTGCAACAGTACCATACGGAAATACCTCTTTAATTGTGTATGGTCCTGTCCAACGTGAATGAAGCTTCCCTGGAAATAAGCGCAGTCTTGAATTGTAAAGAAGAACACGATCACCCGTTTGGAATTCTTTGTGGTCCTTCAAGCGTTTCTCGTGAAATTTCTTCGTGCGCTCTTTGTAGAGGACGGAGCTCTCATAAGCTTGTTGTCGCAGCTCCTCCAATTCATGGATCTGGAGAAACCGGGCTTCACCTCCGGTTTTCACGTCCAGATTCGCGGTTTTCAAAGCCCACATAGCTTTATGCTCCAACTCTACCGGTAAATGGCATGCTTTTCCGTATACCAACCTAAAGGGAGTGGTCCCTATAGGGGTCTTGTAAGCTGTACGGAATGCCCACAATGCCTCATCGAGCTTGTCCAACCAATCCTTGCAGTTTGCTCATACAGACCGCTCAAGGATGCGCTTTAGCCCTCGGTTAGTAACTTCCACCTGCCCGCTCGTCTGCGGATGATAAGGCGTGGACTAACGGTGATGCACACCGTAACGGGACAAAGCCTTTTCAAGCTGTGTATTACAGAAATGAGTCCCTCTGTCACTAATAAGTGCTTTCGGAGCGCCAAATCGGGCGAACAAACTTTTCAAGAATCTCACGACCACCCTGGCGTCCTTAGTGGGTAAGGCCTGTGCCTCCGCCCACTTTGATACATAGTCAACTGCGACCAGGATGTACTTGTTACCTCATGAGGGGGAAAACGGTCCCATGAAGTCTATCCCCCAAATGTCAAAGACTTCACAAACTTGTATCCAGTTCTGGGGCATCTCATCACGTGCTGATATATTCGTCGCCCTCTGACAGGCATCGCGCGCTTTTACCCAACTCTGCACGTCACGAAAAATAGTCGGCCAACAAAACCCGGAATCCAACACCTTCTTGGTGGTGAAATTGGCTCCATGGTGGCCTCCGGTAGGTCCCTCATGACAATGGCGCAGAATATCGGTCGCCTCTTTCCCTGATACACATCTTCTGATCACCTGATCAGCACCCACCCTGAATAAGAAAGGATCGTCCCAAATGTAGTACTTGACATCCGAAAAGAATTTCCTATTTTGTTGGTGAGTCAACCCTTTTATCAGAATCCCGCAAGCAAGATAGTTCGCATAGTCGGCGAACCAATGTGACTCATCGCATATCTCAGCACCCATCAACGACTCGTATGGGAAATTGTCATTGATTGAATCCCAACGCGCGTCCTCGATGTCTCCATGCTCCAACCGAGATAGATGGTCAGCCGCTACATTCAACGCACCCTTTTTGTCTTGGATTTCGATATCAAACTCTTGCAGCAACAAGATCCATCTGATTAGACGCGGTTTAGCGTCCTGTTTGCTGAAAAGATATCTGATGGCTGTGTGATCAGTATATACAATGGTTTTCGAAAGCACCAAATACGATCTAAATTTGTCTAATGCGAAAACCAAGAGCTCTTTTTCAGTCGTGGTGTAATGCTCCTGAGCGTCGTGAAGAGTCTTGCTCGCATAATAGATCGGGTGAAAGTGCTTTTCTTTCTTTTGACCTAGAACGGCCCCTATAGCGTAATCGCTCACGTCGCACATAATTTCAAATGGCAGACTCCAGTCAGGTGCAACCAAAATAGGGGCCTCAATCAACTTTTGCTTGAGAAGGTCAAAAACCCTCAAGCAATCATCTCCAAATATGAACGGAGCGTCTTTCTCCAACAAACGGGTCATGGGTCTAGCGATTTTTGAAAAATCCTTGATGAATCGCCTGTAGAACCCCGCATGACCAAGAAACCCGCATGACCAAGAAAACTCCGTATCGCTCTCACAGAGGTGGGAGGCGGAAGTCGTGATATAATTTCGACTTTAGTTGGATAGACTTCAATACCAGCATGAAAAATCTTATGTCCCAGAACTATGCCCTCTTTCACCATAAAGTGGCAATTTTCCCAATTTAGGACCAGATTCGTCTCTTCACACCTCTTCAACATCTTTTTCAAATTTTCCAAGCAATGATTGAAGGAATCCCCAAATACCGAAAAAGTCATCCATGAAAACCTCCATAGAATCCTCGATCATATCATGAAAAATTGAAACCATGCATCTCTGGAAGGTCGCTGGTGCATTACACAACCCAAAAGGCATATGCCTGTAGGAGAATGTGCCGAAGGGGCAGGTAAAGGTAGTCTTCTCCTGATCCTTAGGAGCTATAGGAATTTGGAAGTACCCAGAGAACCCGTCCAAGAAACAGTAATACAACTTCCCCGACAGACGTTCCAACATCTGATCGATGAATGGAAGCGGGAAGTGATCCTTACGAGTAGCATCGTTGAGTTTACGGTAATCAATGCAAACTCGCCACCCAGTGACGGTACGGGTAGGAATTAGTTCATTCCTATCATTTGAGACTACAGTCATACCACCTTTCTTGGGTACAACTTGCACTGGACTCACCCACACAGAGTCATAAATAGGATAAATCATCCCGGCATCCAACAACTTAATAACCTCTTTCTTCACCACGTCCTGCATATTTGGATTTAAACGCCTCTGATGCTGTGCACATGGTTTGTACTCGTCTTCCATCAGAATCTTGTGAGTACAAAAAGAAGGATTGATGCCTTTAATATCCATGATTTTCCATGCAATGGCTCTCTTATGAAGTCTCAGAACCTCAAGAAGCTGATTTTTCTCATCCTTTTCCAATGATGCCGAAATTATAACCGGCAAGCGACGCACCTCGTCAAGAAATGCATACTCGAGATGTGGCGGGAGTTCTTTCAACTCCAAAGATGGTGGATCTTCAACCGACGGTTTTGCTTTCTCTTCTTCTACATGGCCAATTTCTAGAAACCTCTCCGGACTCTGGGAACCATCGTCACCAATCTGATAGACTGGCTGCTCGAAATCGTGGCCCTCCTGCGTAATGCCAATCAGGTCCCCACATGACAGACGTGTGTCCGAATCAATCTCGTCAACAGTACCTTGAAAATGAGAGCACACACATGCATCGACAATGTCGACATAGTAAAGCTTGTCATCGTGACTTTGCGGATGCTGCATCGATCTTTTGATATCAAATGTCACGTGCTCGTCATTCACTCAGAGCGTGATTTGGCCAGCTGCCACATCAAAAATCATCATCGCAGTATTGAGGAACGGGCGTCCAAGTATCAAAGGTACTCTTGAATCTTCGTCCATGTCAAGAATAACAAAATCCACGGGGAAAACAAATTTATCAATTTTAACAAGCATGTTTTCAACAAATCCACGCGGATACTTGATTGAACGGACTGCCAACCGAATGCTCATCCTAGTAGGTGACGGCTCACCCAGATCCAGTTTAGTAAAAACCTTATATGGCATAAGGTTGATACTCGCTCCCAAGTCAGCCAATGCATGGCTAACAGACATGTTTCCAATCAAACACGGGAGCGTAAAACTACCCGGATCTCCCATTTTCGTGGGCAGACGGTTTTGTAGAATGGCAGAACAAGTTTCATCCATCACCACACATGATATATCCTTGAGCTTCTGTTTATTCGAGAGGATGTCCTTAAGGAATTTTGCATACTTTGGCATCTGGGCCAAGGCTTCAACAAACGGTATATTAATGTGTAGTTTCTTAAACAACTCAAGGAACTTACTGTATTGTTCGTCATTCTTCTGTTTCTTCAGCCTGCCAGGATAAGGTACTGCTGTAGTGTAATCTTTGATCGGCTCCTGGACTTGTGCTGTACTTGCTGGGCGTAGCCTGGCTTGCACCTCGTCCGGTGTGTCAGTCAGGACCGCTTCAGTGATCGGTGATGAGTCCGATATGACGGGTCCGGTAGTTTTTCCACTCCTGGTCATGATCGCATTCACATGCCCACCCGGGTTTGGTTCTGTATTTCCCGGAAGACCACCCGGGGGTCTTTTTGACATCATCTGCGCCAGCTGACCAACCTGATTCTCGATATTTTGAATCGAGGCCTTGTGACTCCTCATTTCCCCCTCATGAGAAAGAAAACGATCCTCGCTCTGTTGGTAGCGTTTTTCAGCCAACTGATTCGCACTCGAGGAGCTAGTAAGAAGCTGAGCCATGATGTCCTCCAGCTTGGAACTAGACTGAGGGGCCTGCTGCTGGGAACTACTCCCAGTGCCCTGATTTTGATACGAATATGGGCGTTGCTGGTAAGATTGGTTATATTGCTGGAACTGCTGACCCTGACCCTGCTGGGGCGCTGGAGCGCGCTGAGTAAATCCCAATGGGTTTTGATTACCCGTATTCGCTCGCCTCCCAAAATTCGGGTGATTTCTCCATCCGGGATTATAGGTATTGCTGTACGGGTTGTTCTGCGGCCTCACCTGATTACTCACGAAATCTAATTCTTCGTGGCCCTTATATACTACTCCCTGAAAGCATGCACCAGGCTCGTGTGACACTCCACACTGGTCACATCCCGAGCCTGCCTACGCAACCATCTGGGACCTGTCGAATTTCGGTGCAAGAGCTGAGATTTGTGCAGTAATGGCCGTATAGTCGTCTACAGCATGAACTCCTGCGCGGGGTGCTGATGATGATGTAGCCCGGCCTCTATCTCCTTCGCGACGTGAGCTAGACTTCAACGCAGCTTTCTCAATGATATCATAAGCCTCATTTGGCGTCTTCGTTCCTAGATCGCCTCCTGCATTCATGTCTAATCGCTCATGCGTATTGTAGCTAAGCCCTTGATAGAACGTCAAGACCAGCTGTCTCTTGGAGAAACCATGATGGGGAACATCAAGTAACAGATCCTTAAATCTCTCCCAAGCCGTGTGCAACGACTCTCCCTCATCTTGGCGAAAGGTCACAACCTGATTTCTTAACTTGGTTGTCTTCTCAGGTGGAAAATATTTTTGCATAAACAGCTCCGCCAACCCATTCCAGGTCCTGATGGACCCAGCTGGTAGTGACATAAGCCAAGCTCTGGCTTTGTCATGCAATGAGAATGGAAACAACCTCAACCTAACAGCATCCTCCGAAACATCTCTAATCTTGAACGTGGAACAAACTGCGAGAAAAGCCGCTATATGTCGTCCGGGATCCTCATGCTCACGCCCGTCAAACTGGACCGAATTCTGCACCATATTAATAATACTATATTTAATTTCAAAAACAGGTGCATCTATAGTAGGTCGTAAGATACTCGGCTCCAGGCCTGCCGCTCCAGGCTGATTTGATTCATTCAAAGGTCACTCATCGTCTGCCATGATTGTGTTTCCTGCTGCCCCTAAGCCCTCGGCTTCAGAGGGTACCACCTGCTCCTGCTCACCAGCTGCGAGCAGTAGCCCAACCGCACGCCCTCTCGCACGAAGACGTCTCCTTAGATCGTGCTCGGGTTCGTCTGACGGTTCAACAACTTCTGGAGCGGGGGTCGAGAACATCAACCTGCAAACGAAAAATTGACAAAATGAATATTTTATTAAAAAAAAAAAGAAACCGAATATTATTTAAAATGGGCTGAAAATTTTATAAAAATCCAAAAATGGGCCCGAAATTTTATAAAAATCAACACAATAAAAATAATCGAAACGGCTAGTATAAAAATAATTTTTAGGAGCCGAAAACTCAAAGAACAAATAAATAATAAATCCGGATTCGAACAAATAAACGGAACAAAAATTTACAAGCGTACAAAAAATAGACTTGGAAAACGAATAAATCAAATTAAAACAAGAAATATTAACAAATAAATAAACAAATAAATAATCAAGAAAATATTCACAAATATTAACAAGTATATACACCGATAAAATTCCCCTGCAACGGCGCCAAAAACTTGACGTGTGCATATATATACATAATATTGCAATGAAATTACATACGATTTGGTTTTAAATTTATAACAGTGATTATTACTTTAACATCAAAACACACACGAAAGAGGCAAGTGTACCCCGTCACATATGTAGTAAAGTATCGGTAAGAACCAAGTATCGATCCAAGGAAATGGGCAGAGGAATAATACTAGACCTTTGTCATTAAATTAACGGAAAAAATATATGTTGTTTGATTTTTTTTATAAACTAAAGTAAGCATAAACAACTACTATAAAAACATAATAGATTTCAAATATGAAAATAGATAAAAAGCCTTGCTTAATACACAACCAAAGCATGTCAACTAAGTCGGTTTTGGCACTAGAAGCATTCGATCAATTCTCCAATTTCAAAACAATTAGTATCCCTTTCGGGAATCCTAACATGACAATCATTCGGAAAGCTAAAACGATAAACACATTTTAACCACCAAAAATTGTTCTTTAACGTGCAATTGATAAATGTCTATGAAAATCTCTTAAAAATAAGTTAGTCATCCATTAGGAGTTTTCTAACCGCAGTTAATCAAGGAAAGCGACACCGATAAACACAATGCAACCACCGAGACAAGCATAAACTAGATTAAATCACAACCGAGTTCATTTTACAAATCTTAAACATAAATTCACCAAGATAGCAATTTTGGCCTAAACTACTAACTAAGCTAACAAATCATGGCAAGAATTTATAACGACACCATTTAACCCGTTAAGGTCCTTACGTGATGGCAAGCTTTCTTGATTAACAATAATTACATTTTATTAAATCACTAACCATTTCTAGTATCATGATGCACACATTTTAACCAAGCTAAACTAGTTAACCAAGTTTAAAGTTTACTAATACATGATTAATTAAGCTTCATCTTTCAATTATCTCAACTAACCATACATTAATCATCCAACACAATTACTTATAATCAAGGAATCAATATCAATAACAAGGTTGCAAACTAATCATCAAAGATTAACATAGAAAATACTTCCAAATGTCATTACAAACAAAGATTAACATACTAATGGCTATAATCAAGCAAGGGATTGTTGTGTTTTTGCCCAAAGGCTACAATAATACATAAACATTAATCTAAATGCTTGAAAGATTAACAAAATCATGGAAAGATTAGAAAACCAAACCATAAACAAGCATAAGATTAAGAATCTGGAAGATAACGAAGCTAATCGGCACAATGTGGCTTGAATCCGGGTGAAAGCAGATGCCTCCGGAGCCTGAAAATCGCCAGAATCGCTTCCAAAATGTCCAGAGTTACTAGCAGAATGTTTCTGCAAGTTTTTATATAATTTCGGTCTCGCACGGTCGTGCGTCCTGTCGCACGACCGTTCACTTTATGAATTATTGGAGGCATGGTGCACCATACTGTATGACGTCATCAGATCTTGACCGGTCATTGGTCTCGCACGACCGTTCTCCCTGAGGCACGACCGTTCGTTTCCGGGTTCTTGTTGCACGGACAACTGCACTGGTCGTTCAGTTCCGGGGTTTGGCTGGATCTCGGATCCGCACGGGGTGCAATCAGACGCACGCCCGTGCGTTACCAGAATGTGCTTGCACGCTGAGTCGCACCCTCGTTCATTGCCGGGCTGGGCTGCATTTATCGGTGATGCACGGTCGTTCAATAGATGGCACGACCGTTCCATTCGCCCAGGTCAGAATTCTAACAGAATGTTCGCAGCTTTGTCGTTTTGTCCGGAAAGTCCTCGTTTTCACTATCTTCTTGTCTGGTATGCTATTTTATGCCTGTAAACAAAAGTATACATGATTAAGTATCCGAATGACGGTTTTACAGCCGAAAACGCATAAAATGGGGGACTAAAATATGTGTATATTAGCGAATATCAGTATCCTGTCTATTATGTTAGTAAAAGTTTATTGGATGCTGAAACTAGATATTCTCATTTAGAAAAACTAATATTAGCCCTAGTTATGGCATCAACAAAGCTTAGACATTACTTTGAAAGACATAGGATTCATGTTAAAACCAATTATCCTGTTAAAAATGTGCTTAGGAAACCTGAGATGTCAGGTAGAATGGCTAAGTGGTCAGTAAAGTTAAGTGCCTATGATCTAGTATATGGAACCTAGAAATGCCATAAAGTCTTAGGCTCTAGCTGACTTTGTGGCTGATTTCAGTAGTGATATTCAAAATGAAGTAGACTTAGAAGTTCAACAATTAGGAGAAACCTCAGAATTCTAGATGTTATATACTGATGGTGCATCTAATGTTAGAGGTGTAGGACTGGGTATACTACTAAAATCGCCACAGGGGGACATATTACCCCAGGCTGTTAGATGTGAATTTCTTGCCACTAATAATGAAGCAGAATATGAAGCTTTGATCGCAGGATTAGAATTGGCTAAAAACATGAATATTAAGAGTTTACAAGTATATGTTGATTCTTTGTTAATTACTAACCATTTTAAGGGATCCTATGCAGTCAAAGGTGAGAAGTTAATCGAGTATCTCGAAATTCTCAAAAAATTAGCAGGATATTTTGATGTTTTTACACTTGAACAGGCACCGAGAGAAGATAATGCTGAAGCAGATGCCCTGGAAAATTTAGGATCATTAGTCAGGATACCAGAAGGAACCCAGATACCAATACTTCACATCCTATATCCTCTAGTGGATCTTTTCAAATCTCAGGATAAGGAGGTAGCGAGTATTCAAGATCCTGATCATGATCCTGATGAAGATCCTAAGTCCTGGACGGCTCAACTCATAAGATATCTCAAGGAAGGACACATCCCTAAGGATGAGAATCCTAAGGCCTTTAGAATGAAGGTATCACGATTCACTATTATAAATGATGTTTTGTACAAGAAATCTCTTGCAGGACCATATCTGAGGTGCTTGGAGGATCCCGAAACCAAAGAAGTAATACAAGATATACACGAAGGGGATTGTGGCAACCATACTAGGGGCAGGTCGTTATTTTCAAAGGTATTAAGAACAAGATACTATTGGCCGACGATGAGGAAAGATTCCGCGGAATATGCTTGAAGATGTAATGCATGTCAAAGGCACAGTAACATATTATATCAACCAGCTGAACCACTATATCCTATAGCTTCCCCTTGGCCATTCATGAAGTAGGGGATGGACATAGTAGGGAAGTTGCCGAAAGCTTCAGGAGGAAAAGTCGTTATGTTGGCAATGACTGACTATTTTTCTAAGTGGGTTGAAGCTGAATGTAACACCTCGTAAAATCACGACCAATATAATGAAGACACGTGTTGTGAGCTTTAAACGTGTAATGGATTGAGTATGAGGGACTAAAGTTGACAAACAAAGAAAGTATATGCGTAAAAGGATTCAAAGTGTCACATTTGGTAATTATACCTTTAAAACAACCTTACACGATGTTTATACCCTTAAACGAATGAATTATGAATCATATGGAGCCATTTGTGGAAGAAAGTAAAAGTTTACAAACCGCAAGGGTTAAATGTGTCAACATGTTTAATTTATACCTCTGAATGACCTTTTAACGAACCCGAAGCTTTGTAATGATAAATTATCTTCACGAGAATAAGTGATAAAAATTTCAAAGGGTTTCGATATCATATGAGAAAGATATGTTAACATTCGTAAGTGAGGGGTTAAAAGCGTCAACATTGATATTCAGGAATTTTCGGTGATCATATGACTAACCGGGGACTTAATGAAGTTTGTTTGTGACTTAGAGTCCTTAAAAGTCAAGTTTAGGGGTTAAATATGCAATAAAAACAAGTTAAAATAAAGATTTGAAGGACCAGGGACCAAATGTGCAATTTCTAAAACTTTTGACCGGATCTGGGCCTCATACCAGCCGCGTAAGACCTCTCTGGTCTCTTACGCGGGCCGCTTGAAAGTCACCAGTGACCAAAAATGGTGACAGGTGCCTGTTCAGCCTGTTAACCGACTTATGAGCATGGTATTCGAATTCAGGAGCTTGGCCAACAGATTTTCATGCATAGGGGACACATGTGATGATCATGAATCGCCCATAGACCTTGTTGGCATCATCTTGTTCAATCAAAATCACTATATAAGAACTCTTGGTTGCAACATTTTTGCATGCACTTGGAAAATCATTCAAACTGAATTTCTGGAGCTCTCTGGACCTCAAACAAGATTCCATTAGCTTCTAAATCATGCTAAGTACTTCAGTAAGCTTCCTTAACCTCTCTAATTAGTGTTTTATTAGTTTAGTGACCTAAAGTCAAACCCGTCGTAATTAAGCTTTGACTTAGTGATTAATCACTAATGGTCCAGTCATTTTTTGAATTGAAAGTGGCTATGAGTTGGTAATTATGTGGGTAATGAACCCTTAAAAGGGTACCCTCTGATTTCCACTCTAACTAGGTCAATTGTCGGGTCAAACTTAATTATAAAAAGTCAACAGAAAGCTAATTTTCAAATAAACACATAATTAACAATGTAGAAGCTATGAAACCTATTTTATCACTTGTATAACTTGGTAATTAATGTAAGAACATGTCTAAGCATGTTTAACCCGACAATTTTGAGCTTAGGCTCGGTTTGGAACCGAAAGTCGCAAAAGTAGACTTTTGCTTTGACTTTCAGTTCTGACCCAATTTAGCTTAGTTTAAATATGCCTTAAGCTTCCATTAGGTCCATGTTCCATATTAGTATAACTCTCTGAGATTATACAACTTGGATCCTAATTTATCCAGTTCATTTGCATGTTTCCGTTATATGCCTAAATGTTGACCATTATGCCCTTTTGACCTTAAAACGAGATTTTTAAAAATGTGAGAGGACAAAAACCTTTGTTACGGATTTATGAACTTATCCTAAAAATTTGACATCAGTTTGAGGTCTAGATTAGGAGTTATGCTCAATATCGTAATTAAGAAGCTTTTTATTAATTAAACGGCATAATTAGCATAAAGCCTATCTAAACCCAAACTTTGACACCAAAATTTTTACCCACTGATGTAATATAATATTTTGGGACTTTTGAAGATTTTTATTTATTTTTAAACTGATCATATCATAAAGTTCTAGCTTTGATTCGGTAATTGTCGGTTATACCCTTTTCTTGAATAAAATGAGTTTTACATAACATATTGATACCATATCTTTTGCTACTAATTTTATATGATACATAAAATATTTTAAGTTTTCTGGAATGATAAAAATATCAGCTTTTCTTATATAACCCGAAAATCGCTTAAAAGCGACTTTTACGCGTTTTTTACGCATAGTATGAGTTAAAACTATTTTAAACATATAAGACTTAATACCTAATGATGTTTTAAGTAATTTTTATAACTTTAATAGTAAGAAATAGTTTTGAACTTTGACCTTTAAGGCTTATGTGAAATTACCAAAATGCCCCTACGGTGCATAGTTTGGTTATAAATGATAAATTTCACATATATGCAATACCCTACTGATATAACTTATTAAATTAAATATTTTTACTGATCATTTCAGACCTGAACCTCAGATTAATATTTAATCTCTTTTATAACCTTTAAAATGACCAAAATACCCCTACGGGGCTTAAATTGATTTTAAATTCGTTTTGGGCATAATGGAAGGTATCCTACTGATATCACAATATATTTAAGGCATATTAACTTAGGAAACATGTTCATGACTCATTTGTTTACCCGTTATGCATTTTTTCGCGTTCGGTACGGTTTATGTAACTAGTTTGCATAAATTAACCGAAACGGGTCAAACCTTATCATTTTTATCTCAAAATCCAGAATGTGGTTAGTTTACCCATATTATACAAATCTTCATACTTTTCGGGTCTAAATCACATTCTAATCCGGTCTTCGCTTAATCTCGCGTTTTGAACCGTATACCTTTCTTTAAAACTAACCGGTCTAAGTTTAAACTTAAGTAAGACCCGTTAGGAATCTAATAGGTTATTAAAACCTTCATTCCAGATTTAGGAGCCCAGTAAAAGATATCTGCATTTGCTTGATTGTATACGGCTGGGATAAATTGTATAATTTGCTCAGGTAAATGCTTTAAACTTATTTTCCGTTATACGGGCTTGGGATACGGTATTATAATAATACCACTTGGTCGGGTGTGTAATTGTTAAATCGGATTGTGATTAATATATTTGCATAACCCGTTTTAATCTGTTTTGTTTGGTATATGGCTTTTGGGGGGTTAATGACCGTGTCCTGGATATCCTCAGCTCATTCATTGAAATGGCCACGACTTAAGCACGGGGTGTAGGCATACACCTGACAGTTGCGTATGTATAAAAGGTACTCCACAATAAGGAAAATTCCTTGTGGGTATTATACCTGTGGTGTGTCAATTAATCATGTCCGGCTCTTCTAACCGGCCCTAACGGACGACAAACATTTAAATCTGTATACAAGATTATTTTTAAATAATTGTCCCAAGTTATAAAAGATATTTTGTACCATGTGCAATCAAATCAATTTTTTAAAACATTTTCAAAATGAGTCGGTTAATTGTATTTACCAGTGAAAACTGACGTAAAAGGTTAAGTTAGGGACCAAGAAGTAGTATCCTTCATAAAAAGGTTAAGTGCAGGTACTAGACAGAATAGGCTGGCTACTCTTAGCATCAATAAAGAGTCTTGCAAGCTTAGATGTTTATAAATCTGTTAAACAATGACCCTTTTAACTTTGATCCGCCTGTGGATCCCTTGCAACCGTTTTTGTAATAAATGATATTACTTCCATTCGGTTTGTAACATTTTTATCTTTCGACTTTCGCTGTGTATTAAACTGTGATAAATTGTCTATGATGATATCAACTACGTCACGATTCTCCCCACCGGGCCCACTGGTAATACGTGGAAATATCAGGGTGTGACACTGAAGCATTTGTTCAAGTTAGGGACCAAGAAGTAGTATCCTTCATAAAAAGGAATATCCTGACCAGGTTTGGAGTACCAGCCAAGATAATTTGTGACAATGGTTCTCAGTTTATAACTAAGATGACTACTGACTTTTACAAGAGTTGGGGAATCAAAATGATCACATCTACTCCAGTACATCCTCAAGCAAATGGACAAGCAGAATCCTCGAACAAGATAATTGTCAACAACCTGAAGAAGAGACTAGGGGCTAAGAAAGGAAGATGGGCAGAAGAACTACCCTTTGTTTTGTGGGCTGATAGAACAACAATAAAGAGTGCAACTGGCCAAAATCCATTCTCCTTAGTATTTGGAGCAGAAGCAGTGATCCCAACAGAAATGGTGATACCAACAGCAAGATCTAATCTCCGGGATCCTGAGTAGAATCCTGAAGCTTTGTGCCAAGAATTAGATACTGTGGATGAAGCAAGAGATACAACAAACCTGAGGATGGCAGCATATCAACAGAGGATATCCAGAGCAAATAACAAGAATATAAGGACTAGAAGATTTCAAGTTGGGAATTGGGTGTTACGAAAGGCTTTTCAGAATACTACTAATCTTGCAGATGGAAAGTTAGCTCCAAAGTGGGAAGGACCATTTGAGATTGAATCAGAATCTGGAAAAGGAGCATACCGACTCAAGAATATGGAAGGGGATATGCTACCAAGATCCTGGAATGCTATACACTTAAAGCTCTATTTCAAGTGAGTTAAGAATTTAATTTCTAACTCAGGATGGTATAGATTCTATCTCTCTTAAATATGTTTAAATTTATTTATTATTTTGAACCCAGTACTGACTTAAGCATCAGAGGGGTTTTAGCCAAGCTAACACCCACCTTAGTTTAAGATTATTTTGCAGGATATGCCTCAGGATAAAGCTCCAGGATATATGCTAAAGATAAATCGAAAGATTAGAGGATTGGCCCCATCTCTCATGATTAAGGGATCCTTATCCCTTCAAAGGTTTAAAGGTATTCACCTTTCTCACGAATTGGGTTTAAACACCCCGCCTGGAGTGCAAGTTATCCAGGGATAGTTCAAGGTAGCAGGACCAGTTCATGTAAAAGTGGCTGACAATTTCTTTACTATTGGCTATATCCTGGATCCTCAAGGTATATGAGGATTGATTACCCTCTCTCACGAAAGGGTATTTTCATACTCTCTAAGGTTTAAAGGTTTTCACCTTTCTAAGTCTTGGAGTTTATACACTCCCGCCTGTAGCGCATGAAAATCAGGGTTTATCCCCAGTATACTAAGGGTTTATCCCCAGGATATTCAGGGTTCATCCCTAGAAAAACTAAAGTTTAAGAACAGGTTTTGAACAAAATATGGTTATGTTTACATTTCCTATTTGCTGAACACAGGGGACATATACCTTAAGACAATTCAAAGGATGGGTTTGGATTTCTAAGTGTGCACTGGGGACATTCATAAGATGGAAGATTGGAATTAACTCTCTAAGAGTCTTTGGTATGATCTCTCCTTTTTATTTTTTGAAATTCCCTCTGAGCAACTTAAGTTTTTCAGCAGTATCCTGACCAGGATATCTCTCAGGATATGTTCCCAAAATGTTCCCAAGAATGTTCAAATAAAAATGTTTTTAGAATAAAACTTACGCGATAAAAGTATGACAACGAAGATAAGGCCAAAAAGAAGTTATATTGTTAAAAGGTTGTGCTTTTGGTTTCATCTCAAACCGAGATCCATCCACAAAAAGGACAATAAGTTCCTAGTCATATTTACATAACAGTTGAAGGTTTCATCTCAAACCGAGACCCATCCACCTCCAACTGTTACATTGTTCAAAAAGCATGCAGGAAATATAAATTGTTCGAGTGCAGGAAAAGTAAAATGCAGGAAAAGTAAATTGTTTTAGGGTTACAGACCAACATTCAAATTTAAAAAAGTGGGCTCCGGCCTAGGCATCAAAATCCATCATCGCCCACTTGAATGCCCTCACACAGCGGCATCTTCACCAACCTTCTCCGTCTTCTCAGCCTCAGTATCCTGAGCAGTATCCTCTCCAGCATCCTCACCAGCATCCGTCCCAGCATCCTTCTTTTCTCCAGCCTTGTCCATCACCTCTGCTGACTTAGAGGATTCACCAGCCCCAGCAGGATACGGCACAGCTTTGCCTCCAAGCTCCTTCAGCTTTGCCACCCAGGAATCAACCGGCCAGGATGGGCACTCAAGACCTGTCTCCTTGGCCTCATAAGCCATCCTGATGCGAGCCTGTAGCAGAGAGACAATAGCTGAGTTTTTTATTCCTTCCCGGAAGGAGACCATGGCCTGCTCATGCTCCACTTAGACGGCCGCCAGCTTTATTTCAACATCATGAGTGACCTTCTTTAGCTTATCCTCATAGTGCCGACTCTTGGCTTCAGCAATGGTGCCCTGATCAGCAACAGTGGTCTCAAGCTGCTTGATCCTAGCTTCTTGAAATTTGGCTGTGCTGCAGGCATCGGTGTAGAGATGAAGCAGATGCTGGAGACCCTGTAAGTTGAGATTCAGGTATAAGTTAAAAACTGGCTAACTAGGATATTCTGTCAGGATATATATGCAGGATATGGTACTAGGATATTACCTTGTTAAGGAAGGACGTCATTGGCTCTAAGGAGTCAGTAAAGCTGAGTTCTTCATAGGAGAACCCTTCAGAGCCCGGAGTGCTGACCTCGGAACCTTTTCTCTTTTTGGCGGTGGAAGCGCATGTTCTCAGGATGGGCTTAGGAGCCGGGAGCGGTTTGGAGCTGGTAGTGGCAGGAGTTTCCTTCTTGGCGTTGACTGGAGTAGGGTAACTATCAAGCTCTTCAAGGTCCAAAAGGATTGGAACTTTGCTGGAGTCTGCATACAGGGAGTAAAACTCTTTCCTAAACATATCAAATAAAAACATGTATGCAGGATATTGTGCAGGATCCTTACCAGACATGTTTGAACTGGAGAGTGGACTTGGAGATGCTGGAAACAGATTGAAACTTCTTTCAGCCTCTGGGAGAAGTCTGATGGCGTCGATTCTGTTCTGTGAGTCGGCTAGAGGAGGTGCAAGCTTTCTGATGTCAGCTGTATACAAGAAAATAAAGAGATTAGTTCAAGATATGAAACAGGATATAAGACAGGATCATCCTAAAACCCTAAATCCTACCCTTTCTCAACCATTGCACCGGATAATCCGTTCCACCAGGGATTGAGTCTCTTTTTACAAAGAAAAATTTGGATTTCCATTCCTCCTCATTCTTGGTGGCACGGAGTATCAGTGGATCGCCGGAGGTAGAGTAGAACAAGAATCGGCAAGAACCATGGCATCTAAGCCGATATGCTAAGGGAAGGTCATGAATAGAAAGATCAGGGATATGGGTGTTCTTGATTTGATCAAGAACAAGCAAGACTCGCCAAAGCATTGGCATTGTTTGACTGAAACAGATTTTTATGGTGTTAAAGAACTCGGTGATGAAATCGGGAAACGAAAATTGCAACCCTAGGGTAAAGGGAAAAGCATTAAAACACAACCACTCATCGGAAACCATGTCCGATCGGATTTCCCCGATTAAACGGCCGGAACACCGTCCCTTTCGGGAAGATACCGGAAGTTTTAAGAGCTGACAAGTGAGCGCTATCAAAGGAGCATATTTCTTTCTCCGGATCTTGGAGAATATTCTGGTGGATAAATGAAGGATTGGAGTCGCCGGAGCTGGATCTGGTTTGCCTTGCCATATGGTTGCCGGAATATTGGGTAGAATAAGGAGAAAGAAGATGGAAGTGAGAGAGAAAATTACCTTTTTTCTCTTCGGTGAGGGTTAAATGAGGATGAGGATGAGAAGTTATAGGGAAGTAATGAGTAATTATAGGCTGCACAGTTACAAGTAGTCACATCAAGGTCTTATCTCTTAATTGCCTCATTTACCGTGAAAAAATGTAACCGTTAGGGCTTAGGATCCTTAACGGAAACATTTTTGGGGACAATTGTTATGGGTGAAATTCTGAGCCCATATCCTGGATAATATCTTATTTTATATCTTGATTATATGATGAATGTTCATGCCCGGGATGCTGACTCAGGATATTGGTAACATCCTGAAATGGTATCCTGAGGATCACTAACGGATTATGTGTAGGAGTACGAGTCCAAGCTTGCAACGTTCATGAAGACCTTTTCCCCTGAAGACTCCTTCCAAGTTGTTCGATGAAAGACTATTTTTGGTGGTTAAACAAGTGTAGAAACACTTGTGTAACAAGAAAATTTCATAAAGAAACATTTTTATAAAACATGATTACAAGTTCTAAACATCTAAATCCTTCAAGGATGATGTTTTTAAATAAACAACCACACTTTAAAGGGTAACTAAACTTACTAAACACACTACCAAGTTACTACAAATTTTCATAAACTTTCAAGTTCATGAAGTAGTAGAATATGCATGATCTTGGCAAGATTGGTAAGTAAAAGTTGTTTGTGGACGATTGTAAATTGCTTGTGATGATTTTTACAAACGAAAATGATATGCTTGAAAGCATGGAAACCTCCATTTTTAGGGGAAACTATGGCAAAATTTTCTAAAAGATATAAACACTTAAAAAAAATTTTAAACAAATATTTACAAAGTGTATTTTAAACCATAAACTGTTACATAAACTTTGCCATAAATTTTGGTTACAAAAATACAAATATTGGAGGTTGGTTTTTATAAGTAAAAAGTAACTAAACATGTATTTAGAACATATATGTTTAGAAGACACATGTGTGTGTGATTATTTGTATACTTTGTGTAATAGTTATATTATTTTAGGACTTGAAATAATATAACTCACAAAAACACCAAGAATTACAATTCAAACTATTACCAAAATATTCCGGAAATAATATTCATGTGTATATTTTGGTAATTCATATCTTGGACATCAAGGAAATAAAAATATGATTTTTACAATTACTACAAAGTTATATCATATTTTGACAAGAGAAAAATATATTATTTTTGGCAAGTGTAAAAAATATTTTTCTTGAAATTTTTAGAAGATCTATTATTTTTAAGAAATATATATTTTCCTACACAAACATGAAATACAATACTTCTGGGAGAAATATATATTTTCTCAAATAAATATGAAAATATATCATTTTTGGGGAAAAATGAGTTTACATATATATTTTCCAAGTGGACTTGAAAATATATTAATTTTTTTTGGAACTTATAAGAGAATACAAATATTTTTGCCAAAGAAAAGTTATAAATAATTTTTCTAAGTAATATTCCTTAAAATATATATTTTGGAAATATATATTGGATCTTTATTATAGATAATATTCTGGAATAATTAATGTGAAATTAAGTATGAGGATACTTAATAAATACAATAAAAATACATATTCTCGTACGTATAAATACACACCGGAATACGACCCCAAAACATGGCAAAAATACACATGTATAACATACCCCCATCCTTGGAAGGAAATACAAGTATAAATACTTGGGAAGTATTATTACAATAATATTGTTCAACAATTATTCCAAAATTTATAAATATAATTTAAGTTAAAGTATTAATTATTTTAACAAATAATTATGTGACTTGGAATAATGTCTGAGACACCAAAAGAAACGTAACTCAAAAACATTAATACTAAGTCAAGACACGACCCGTTTTTCTAATAGACATTAGTACGTTGTAGGTAGTCGTGTTCACCGGAGAAGTTCGAGTTACGATTATTGAAGACGCAAGACTGTGAGTTTCATGTTCCCCCTTTTCTTTAACTGTTTTCAGTTTTATAACTTCGGGGGTGAAGTACATGTTACAACTGTTTACAAACATTATTAATTGGTATGGTTAGCTAAGGAAGGGTACACCTAGATCATGTGAGTGGTGGGTATAACGCTTAAGGCCATCAATCCTCGTTGTAGGACCAAGGGACATGAGTGATAGATCTATTTGGGTGTAGCGAGCCCCGCCCATGTTGGACTAGGGTTGGCCCATGGGTAGACTATGTCTTACAGTCAGAAGCCCGGTGCAAATTTGCTAGGTTTGAGCTTTCCTGCATCACGTCACGCATATCAATGGCCTTGCAAACCGTTGGTGATCTGTTTTTCCTTGTTGCTTTCATACCGGGATTTACAAACTTGCATACATACTTACAATGATTTCAAAGGTTTATTCATACACACAAACTCGCTCAAATTTTGTTGATGTTTTCAAAATACATGTATTTCAGGGAATTGGTAAGTGGATCTGGCGGGCGTTGGAAGTTTCATGCTGCGTTAGGAATAAAGATGTCATCCATGGTTTTGAGGTTTGGTTTGGTTTGGGTGTCTTATTCCTGGACGAGACACGTCTTCCAAACCTTGGTTTTATTTAATATCTTTTGATGAGTCCTTAGTGAACTCATAAACAATTCGTATGGTTTGTAAAACTTGAGTTTGAAGTCTATGTTTAAACAATGATGTTGTGATGTTTTTTAAACTTATTTAATGGATGACAAATCTTTGGTTTTATCATATAGTTGTTGTTATGATTGAATGCAATGGTATTAAGAAAGTCACACCATAATCACGCTTCCGCAAAAGTCATGGTGTCACAGCTTGGTATCAGAGCTTCGATTGTAGCGAACTAGGATTCCTTCTCGAGTCTAGACTATAATCATTAGGGCTCTCACGAAAATGTTTTCACAACATATTTTCATTGCATACACGAAACGCCCAGATCCAGGAAAACAAACATTTTTACAAACAAAAGACACGAAACACATTTCAAAGTTTATGTTTATGGTTCAGTCTGAGAGACTGGGTGGTTCAGTCTGAGAGACTGGGTAGTTCAGTTTAAGAAACTGAGAGGTTTAGTCTAAGAGACTAGGCGGTTTAGTCTGGGAGACTGGGTAGTTCAGTCTGGGAGACTGGGTGGGATAGTCTGGGAAGACTAGGACGGATACGTGAATGCATTGTTATTAGTTACATGCTTAATGATGGTTGTTGATATATGTGCATATGTTCTGATTGTTTTGTTACAGACACTATGTCTTCGTCTGAGAGTGGACTGTCTGATACTGTCGACCCCATGGCCATTGTTTCTGACGATGAGATTGTCCCCGAGCCGGAGATCTTTACCTCCGATACCGAGAGTGACCCGGAGATGATGTCAGATGACGACGACGATTTTTAGCCATTTGCGCTGCCCAACTTTGGCGATGATTTTGTCACACCCCGACCGCGTAAAACAACGAAACCGCGGCGGAAACTTCGGGGAGTGTTGCAACAGAATTATTGTTTCACAATCATGTAAATTAAAGTTATGTTTTATTTATCAAACAAGAGAGTTACATTGTCTTAAACGAAAGAAACAAGAGTACATAACATTATTTAAACTAATCTTGCTTCTTTTATGTCACTAAGGCCCGAGTCCACCCTAGTGTATCCTAAATCATACCTATGCATCAGCTCCTGAAAACACATGTGTAAATAGGTACGTCAGCATAAAAATGCCTCTGAGATACATAGGTTTTGTGAAAATAGGATTCATGACTTGATTTTAAAGAAATGTTTAATAAAAATTTGTCATGAATCTTGTTAAGTGTTTTCTTTTATAAATCATACAAAAATGTGGTAAGAAATCAGAATATATAAAAGAAAGGTGTATGGTTAATTAAATAACCAAGTAAAATGAGTTGTATAAAATAAACTGTTTTGTAAAACAATGTCTTGCAAAAAAAATATGTTATTTATGTAAAATGTAATATGTCTAAATTGAAATGATTTAAATAACGCTACGATATGTAATATCATAAAAGCACTTATATATAGGAAGTACCAGCGGCGTATCCATCATGCTTTTATCATATTACACACGCCTCGTTACTTAAATCACTTACCCAAACAAACCAACCAAATGTCTTGTTTAAACCAATGTTAAATGTTTATGAGTAAATAATTGTCCATTGTCAAACTGTAAATCATGTAACGTGTAAACCAATGTTAAAATTTTATGTCAAATGTAAATTATGTAATGTGTATATCAATGTCAAAATGTTTATGTCAAATGTAAATCATGTAATGTGTAAACAAATGTCATGTATGGTAAGTGAAATATATCAACTAAACCATAGGTAAAATGCACAAAAACAAGGTATTGAAGTAAAACATAGTTTAAATCAAAGTTATGTTTTGTGGAATAAATGCATGCTATACTGATACAAACATCTATGCGGTATTGTTAAATGCATACACTCAAGCCTTGAGACTGTGGCGATAAACCCTTAAACAAATTAAAGGTTTATCTAAGTTATGTGTATCGAATTCGGTCATTCCTTCCATCCAAACAAACCTAGGATTTCAGGAACGGGAGTTGTCAATTCCTATGGTACCACTACCTACTAACGAACGGCGTCATCAATGTTAATGAATGTATTTTTATCCCATTTAAACAAACCAAATGTCATACCAAAATGTAAGCATGTGATGTCAAACAAATGTACTAAGTATGCAAGAAATGGACATACATAGCATGTGATGTAAAAAAAAATGTACTAAGTATGCACTAAATGGACATACATAGCATAAAATGTAATGAAATCATGTACTATACGTGTACTAATGAACATAGCAAGTATGATATAAAAACATGGAAAGCACGAAAATAACAAGTAGGCACATGTGTTTCACCCCAAAATGTTTGAAAACAGTAAAAGAGGGGAACTATGTACTCACTTGAGATTGCTCAATAGTCTTTAGATAACCACCAAGCAATGCTAGAAAGATCACGGAATTAAACGGCACCTAATATAGGTAACTACGTTAATAAACGGACCTAAATAGGAGGATCGGATAAAATGAGGTTTCGTAAACCAAATGAGTATAAGAACTCATGTAATATGGTTTAACAAAGCCAACATTCTAAAACAGAACCTATCCTAAGTGCTTACGACCCTTTACGACCTGTTTAGGTAGCTTATACTACTTTAACGCGTCGTTTGCGTAAAATGCGTTCGGACCGCCTAACTAGTCCTATGACAAGTAAAATATGCCTTAACATGTTTTTTAATGTTGCCTAATCAGTTTAGATGTCAAAATTTATGTTACATATGCTTAAAATGAATTTTGGCGTAAAAAGGGCATTTTGGTCATTTTCCTAAGGCACATAAACTACTTATCATACAACTAACTAAACGTCATGACCATAAGGTATAACCTTGGAAGGTTATTCCCTATGCAACTATGGTCACCTAATGTGTTTGGTCGGATCCTAATGATCGACCAAACGGGTCGGGTTCGAAAGTATAAGAGGTTGTTTAGACCGCTTACCTTACGACCCTACATAGGCACTAAACCTAAAGTGACGAGTTAAACATGTTAAAACATGTTTAACGAAGTTTGAAAACAGGTTTGATATCAAAACAAACGGTTTTGATACCCAAGAATAGTTTGGTTGCAAAATACGCATAAACGCGCATTTTGACCGAAACTATTACTCGTCACTATGCCTAAATAACGTGGTAATCAGTAGGTATAGTCACACGAGACTAAAACCATCATGTTACGCTCACGTTATGAAGTTCAAACGAACTTCGTGTTGACCATAAACTGGTCAATGCAGAAAGTCAAACAAAGTTTGACTTTCGTGCTTAAACGCGTAAAAGAACGAAAGAATACTTACAACGGGTCCAAGAAATGGAAGTTTGATCTAATTATTCTCAGGTATGACGGTTTTATCCTTCAACTTAGAGAAAAATCTGATCAAAGTGTGAGTTGTACGTGAAAAGGGTGGGGGTATTTATAGATTTCATAGAGCTGTTAAGATCGTTCATCGAAAACCGTGATTCGATCTCAACCGTACACATGCACCCCCTGATTTGTGAAACCATGGGCACCCAAAATAGCCCATAGATTACAAGAAAAACCATTTGCAACTCACCAAAACAGCTGGAATAGGCTGGAAATAGCTGGAAAACACTTTCTGCTAATCTGGTGCAGGCTTACGGACCGTAAGCAGGTCCATACGGTCCGTATGGGCCTCTGGTGCTGGTAGAAAGTTTGGCAAAATGGCAGAACAGGCCCCCGAGTCTCCGAACTTGATTTTTGATGCGTTCTGATACTTTTAAGCCCCGTTAACCTCATTTTAAGGCTCTAAAATGAAGTTAATGTATAGGGAATTTAAAATATGCTCAAAAATATCTTGGATGCTGGTTCGTTTGGCCGTACGGTTGCGTTGTTCGGTTAATTACGACGGAAGTCGTAACGGATGCGAAAACGATCCAAATTGCAAAACGAATGAAGTTTTATCATGCCAATCACTAAAATAAAATATTTTAATGATTACATAAATTTTTGGATGTCCGGATGTATTCAGAACGTAAGATATGCGCGAAAATGCAAACCTATGCACTTTTTGACGCTTTTAGTCCCTGAATGACCAAAAAGTTTATTTTAGCACATCAAACCCCTCAAAGCCTATTTATAAGCTATGTAAAGGATATTTATGGTATGTTTAACTTATGGTCATGTTCCAGATTGTTCGTTACAGTACGAATCGGCATACTTTCGTAGTTTGTTGAAATTAGTCCTTGTAAGCGAATAAACTTGATTTTGCCATACCAAAGCCTTCAAAACTTATTTCTAAGTTATGTAAATGTTATTTAAGGTATGTTAAGAATATGTTGATGTTCTGGAGTGATTGTCGTGTTAAACTGATTACGTTTACGCATTAGTTTGCGTATAACTCTTCAGAAAGCGATATAGAGTTTGAAATTGAACGAAAATCAAAACATGAAAAATGTCAAGCATAATTAAACAAACATTGGGATCAAATAACATTGTTTTATTGATAAATGAACTGTTTACAATGATTACAAGCACAGGTGTCACAGATTTATCGCATGCTGAAGGTATCCCCGACGAGGATCCCTTTCTTATTCCTATTCCTGTCCAGGGCCATCTCATCCTCGGACATCCCGGTGGTGAGCATGTCGTGGCCCCGATCCTCGCCCCTTTGCCTCTTGTGGCCTTTCCTTTCAAGGATTTGCCTTTTGATGACTTGTTTGATGATGATGTCGATCTTTTTGTTGATGGTCCCCCTGATGATGCCCAGGGTGATGGAGTTTTAGCTGAGGATGTCATTGTTTGTTCCACTCGTTGAGATTCCTATTATTGAGGTTTCCTCTGATCACTCTGTTCCAGATTCCTTTGAATCTGTGTCATCTTCCGGCTTACAGGCAGTTGGTCTGCGACGTTACGCCACTGATACTGATAACGATATAGCCATGTCAGCTGCACCGATTCCTCCACATGACATTGAGCCTGGACTTGAGCTTGATTTTATCCCTATCGATCAGCCTATTGATGCACCCGCTGATCCTGAGCCGATACCTGCACCTAAGCCTTTACCTGATCATGATCCTGTACCATTTGGCATACCTAACATTGCACCGCTCATACCAGATCCGATTCCTGCACCCGCTGACCCTCCTATTATTGAGCCAGTCACTCACCCACTAGCCTCTGCACCTGTTGATGATGCTCCTTTTCACCCGATTGTGTCCGATGTTCACCGCACTGACCTGCCTATCACTTTCTTGCAGGACATTCCCGCACCCCGTCCAGGGGAAGGCCCTTCTAGCCAGCAGCCTAGCCATGACCCATATGTATCAGCAGCATTTCCTCACATGCCTCAGTATATACCTACTACTCATTTACTTCTTCACCGCTAGATGGGCCACTCATATGGTTTCCACCAAACACCATGCCGACTTCTGATCCCTACCATCCCTCGCATTTCATTGGCTATACACGGGATGAGTTACTCTTGTCATTGCAGCTTCAGTATGAGATCTTGTGTCGTAGAGTTATGGAGCTGGAGAGGACTCCACGTCCCCCGCCTTGTTCTTGTCCGTCACCTTTTGTGACTCCACCTGCTCCTCTTTTGCCTTATCCAGATTTTGATGTCCGATTTCTCATCATGGAGTAGCAGATCAGTTATCTATTGTGACACGTTTATGATCCTGAGGATGAGCTAGCGCATGTGCGCAGCTTGCTTTTCTTTCCTCCACCTCCTCCTCCACCACCATCAGCATAGCCGGTTTTTGGTTTTATGTAGGTAGCTTGCTTTTGATGAGAGCACCGCTATTGAGCTAAGCTACTGAAGCATTTTGGAGACCACTTTTTGATTATATGACTGTTGTAGACTGATAGACATTTTGGATAAGGGTGGTGTGACCATGTAGTCCCTTTTGATGTGATACGATACATTTGTAGAACATGTAACTGTATTTGTGGTCGATGATTAATGAAAGCTCAATTGTAATGTTCTCATTATATACATTGTTGAATTTCACATTGGTGATATGAATGTGATGTTATATTCTTACTTGCGTTGATAAATGCTATTACGTACACGTACTACATACTTAACATACTAATTAAGACCTGACCAATACAATCTTCTTTATAGAAGATGCCTCCTCGAAGAAACAATCAGTTGCCCACAACTGAGGAAGAACTGCAAGAACGGATTTCACAAGCAATCGCACAACATGAAGCCTTTTGCTCAGAGCATAGTAGGGGTAACAATGGAAATAATCCCCCAACTGGTAATGTTTAAGTCACCTAAGACACATTACGTTACGTTTGAACTTTTCCATGTGTGCTTTGCTAATGCCTTGAGAATAATTATGCTTGTACAGGTTATACTTACAAGCAGTTCCTGGACTGCAAGCCTCTGAACTTTGACGGCACTGGAGGTGTTGTAGCTTATGTTAGATGGGATGAGAAAACCGATTCTGTGCTGCAAATGAGAAAGTGTACGCCAGAGCACCAGGTCACTTACATTTCTGGACTTTTTCTAGACGGGGCTCTATCATGGTGGAACCTTCAGGTTCAGACTCTGGGAGAGGAAGCTGCGTATGCTATGACTTGGGATGAGATGAAAGAACTGATGCGCAAGAAGTACTGCTCGAGAGCTAAGATTCAGAAGCTGGAAACTGAATTCTGGAATCTAAAGATGGATGGTCCGAAGATTGCTGAGTATGTGCAAAGATTTCATGACTTATCTCGCGTAGTTCCCTACATGGTTGAACCAGAGTTCAAGCGAATTGAGCGTTTCATTTGGGGATTGGCACCCCAAATTATGAGCATGGTGACGACATCGAAGCCTCCAACGATCACTGAGGCCATTGATCTGAGTGTGGCATTGACTGAAGAAGCAATTAGGCTGAACAAGTTCTGAATCTCTATTGGAAAGAAGAAGGAAACTCATGTCGAGTCATCTGGAGAGAACAAGCGGAAGTTCTCCAACTTCAAGAAGAGTACTCAAGGAAACAACAGTGGTAACAAGAAAAGGGATGCGAACCCACCAGCCGAGGTCAAGACTGGTCTTGCGAGTTCTAAGAACAAGGGGAAAGGATACATGGGCACCTTGCCTAAGTGAGATGTGTGCCAGTTCCATCATGCCAGCCCATGTAGGTATAGGAAGTGTGAATCTTGTGGGAAGAATGGTCATTCGAAGGAGACGTGCTGGGCCGGTACTGGTCGTGGAAATGGTGGTCAGAGAGGAAATAGTAGTGGAAACGAAAACCCTGGTGGAAACGGTTATGGAAACCTCAATCAAGGAGGAAATGGCGGTAACGGTAATCATGGTGGTACTGGAAACCAAGCTGGTAATGGAAACCGCAACCAAAACAACAATCAGGGAGGTACTGGATACAAGCAAGGATGCTTTAGTTTCGGAGATGTCGGGCATTTCAAGAGAGATTGCCCAAAAAACAACCAAGCTCAGGGGAGAGTCTTTAACATTGGAGCTAGGGAAGCTCGCCAGGATCCGAACGTAGTTACGGGTACGTTCCCTATCAACCAACACTTTGCATCTGTACTGTTTGATACTGGTGCCGATTATAGCTTTGTATCCCTAGAATTTAAGAATATACTTGGGTTGGTAGCCAGTAAGCTAGATATTCCGTACTCGATAGAGCTAGCTAATGGAAAGCTAGTAGAGGCAAATGAAGTAATTAGAGGTTGTGTAATAGAGCTCGGAGAGCATGAGTTTACACTGGATCTTCTGCCAGTCGAGCTGGGAAGCTTCGATGTGGTAGTTGGAATGGATTGGTTGTCAAGAAACCGAGCTAGATCGTATGCCACGAAAAGATCATTCGCGTCCCGATGGCGAATGGAGAGATGATTATAGTGCATGGAGAGAAGCAGGATACGCCTCTAAGGATTATCAGTTGTTTGAAGGCCCGAAAATGTTTGTAGAAAGGATGTGTTGCCTTCTTGGCGCACGTTGTGGACAAAGAAGCCGATGAGCCGAAGATGGAAGATATCCCGGTTGTGAGGGAATATCCTGAAGTCTTCCCCGAAGACTTGCCAGGATTACCTCCTCAACGACAAGTCGAATTTCATATTGACTTGGTTCCAGGCGCCGCGCATGTAGCCAAGGCACCTTATTAACTCGCACCTTCCAAGATGCAAGAATTGTCGACGCAACTTCAGGAGCTTTTGGACAAGGGATTTATTAGACCAAGCTTCTCGCCTTGGGGAGCTCTAGTACTATTTTTGAAGAAGAAGGACGGTAGCTTTCGCATGTGCATTGACTACCATGAGCTAAACAAGTTAACCATCAAGAATCGGTATCCTTTACCAAGGATTGATGATCTCTTAGATCAACTTCAAGGTTCAAGTTATTACTCCAAGATCGACCTTCGATCAGGTTATCACCAGCTGCGAATTCAAGAAGAGAGTATATTGAAGACTGCCTTCAGGATTCGTTATGGACACTACGAGTTTCTAGTAATGTCGTTTGGGTTGACAAACGCGTCGGCAGTATTTACAGATTTGATAAACAGAGTCTGCAAGCCATATCTCGATAAATTCATGATTGTATTTATCGATGATATTTTGATTTATTCAAGAATGAAGGAAGAGCATGAACAACACCTTAGAGCCATTTTAGAGCTGCTCAAGAAGGAGAAACTATACGCAAAGTTCTCAAAGGCGAGTTTTGGTTGCGTGAGGTACAGTTCCTCGGTCATGTAGTAAATGAGGATGGAATCCACGTAGATCCCACCAAGATCGAGGCGATTAAGAATTGGGAAACTCCAAAGACGCCAACCGAGATCCCTTGGGTTTGGCAGGGTACTATCGCAGATTCATTGAGGATTTTTCTAAAATCGCTCAACCACTGACCTCCCTTACTCAAAAGGATAAGAAGTATGAATGGGGAGATAAACAAGAGGAAGCTTTTCAGTTGCTCAAAAACAAGCTTTACGACGCACCTATTTTATCCCTACCCGAAGGCACCGATGACTTCGTGGTGTACTGTGACGCCTCGCGTCAGGGATTGGGTTGTGTGCTGATGCAACGACAGAAGGTTAGCTTATGCTTCGCGCCAGTTGAAAGTTCATGAGAAGAATTACACCACACACGACTTGGAGTTAGGCGCAGTGGTGTTTGCATTGAAGATTTGGCGACATTATTTGTATGGCACCCGATGCACAATCTTTACTGATCACAAGAGCTTACAACACATATTCGATTAGAAAGAGCTTAACATGACGACGATGGGTTGAGTTGTTAAACGATTATGATTGTGAAATCAAATATCACCCAGGAAAGGCGAATGTGGTGGCAGACGCCTTAAGTCGAAAAGAGAGGATTAAGCCCATAAGGGTTAGGGCTTTGGAAATGATTATTCAAACGGACCTCTCATTGCGCATTCGTGCTGCGCAGAGAGAAGCTCTCAAAAAGGAAAACTTGAAGGATGAATATCTCCGTGGGATGGAGAACCAGTTGGTACCCAATGAGGAAGGAACTTTATGTTTTATGGGACGAATTTGGGTTCCCCTCTTTGGTGGTCTTAGAGACGTGATTTTTTATGAAGCTCATAAGTCAAGATACTCGATCCACCCAGGATCGGATAAGATGTACCAAGATTTGAAGGATTTCTACTAGTGGCTGAGACTAAAAGGTGATGTTGCAACTTATGTTGGAAAGTGCATAACCTGTGCCAAAGTAAAGGCCGAGTATCAGAAGCCTTCAGGTCTTCTGCAACAACCTGAGATACCCATGTGGAAGTGGGAGCAGATCTCAATGGATTTTATAACCAAGTTTCCCAAGACACCCAGAGGTCATGATACGATTTGGGTAATTGTAGACCGTCTGACAAAATCTGCATACTTTTTTTCCAATCAGAGAGAAGGATAACACTGGTAAGCTAGCTGAGCTGTACCTAAGGGAGATAGTAGCACTTCATGGAGTGCCTATCTCGATTATTTCTGACAGAGACGGAAGATTTGTGTCAAGGATTTGGCAATCTTTCCAGGAAGCGTTTGGTTCTCAGTTGAATCTGAGTACTGCTTTTCACCCACAGACAGACGGTCAAAGTGAGAGAACAATTCAGACGCTAGAGGACATGCTGCGTGCTTGTATGATGGATTTAGGTGGCAGTTGGGACACTCACCTTCCTTTGGTTGAATTCTCCTATAACAAAAACTACCATACAAGCATTCAAGCTGCACCATTTGAAGCTCTTTACGTACGAAAGTGTCGATCGCCGCTGTGCTGGGCAGATGCAGGCGATAGATAGCTAGTTGGTCCCGAATTGGTTCAAGAAATGACAGATAAGATCATACAGATCCGAGAGCGCATTAAGGTGGCTCGTGACCGACAAAGGAGCTATGCGGACCAAAGAAGGAAACCTTTGGAGTTTGAAGTGGGAGATATGGTTTTATTGAAAGTCTTACCTTGGAAAGGTGTGGCACGCTTTGGGAAGCGTGGAAAGTTAAACCCATGATTCATTGGACCGTTTAAAATCCTGAAGAGGATTGGTCCTGTAGCATACAAGTTGGAACTACCTGCGGAACTTAATGGTGTTCATGATAAGTTCCATGTATCTAATCTGAAAAAGAGTCCAACTCAAGAAACAGTGGTTATACCTGCTGACGAAGTTCACATTGACGACACACTCCATTTTACCGAAGAACCCGTTGAGGTTACTGATTGGAAGGTTAACAAAACTAGGAGGAGTAGTGTTAAACTCGTTAAGATTCGATGGAACGCGCGTCACGGCCTAGAGTTTACTTGGGAGCGTGAAGACCGTATGAAAGCTAAGTACCTACATTTATTCCCTAACACCCCTACAGCTAGTAGTAAAGCTTAAAATTTCGGGACGAATTTTTCTTAACAGGGGGAAGAATGTGACAACTGTCAAAAATCCAGGTATCCGTACAATTAATTAATCTTGATTAGTGCTTAATGACTGTGCTGAAATTACAATTTACAACATTCTGATTACTGCCATACACAAACATGTGCATCATACATTGTCAAATGTCATACCAATATTGCTTGAAAGCTATATTGCCTCAAATGATGCATTAAGTACAGTTAGCACAGTTATCTGATAAATCAGGAAAATGCTGATAGAACTCTGCACATAGACAGACAGTGCATTGAGACACAGAATGAGCCAGAAACCAAGTACTACACTAGTATAGTGTGTAGGGAAGTAAGGATCCTAAAACTGCTTTTCTAGGTGATAGTTTAATTGCCGAAAAGTGCCTAAAACTCACCCAAAGTGCTGAATTCAGCATAAATTAGCATTTAAACACACTAATATTATGCAGAAACATGGTTAAATGGTCCTGAATGCTTTCCTAAGTGTCGGAAATCAAAAGTGTCACAAAAGGGTACAAAAAGCGCACTAAACTGCAAGTTTAGCACCTTAACAAACCAGTATCCAACCGAACAACCGGACACTACCTGAAACATCAAAATTACACTAGAAGCATTGTTTTAATGTTTCTAAGCTAGTTATGATCCCCGAACATCATAACACCTCCTAAAAATATCTAATAACTGAAACACGTAACCGATACTTCAATTTAAACTAGTATGTAACTAAATGGTTAAAACCTAAGCTAGACCCCCCCCCCCCACCTATCTTACGGCCCAACATGGCCCCCACAAATGTGATTTTATTTCTTTTTTTAATGGATCTTGTTTGTGCTTTTTATAACATATTGCCCAAGAGTTTAAGTGAGAACATGGTTATAAGAAGAAGTTGAAGGATTAGAGTTCATTATCTCACACACACTAACACACACTTGATCTTCTTCTTCTCCCCTTGGGAGCTCTCGGCCGAACACCCACACTTACACCACCTCCATCATTCATCCAATCTCATCCATTCTAAGCACATACAAGGGTGTTAAAGTTCATACAAAGGAGCTTGGTGGCTTTGGATCTTGAAGGACCTCTCTTGTTAGCTCTTATCCACTTCATTTATACACTTGAATCATCCCTAGCCTTGAGCTAGTGATAAGATCCTTGTACACTCCATTTTACTTCTATTTTAGTAGGTTAAAAGATGTTACAAGTAACTAATCTTGAAGAACACTAAAGATCATGAGAAGTAAATATGAACATAAGCTTAAAATGTGAAGTAATCTTGATGAATATGAGTTGTTATGCTTGTTGATCATTGATTGTTTGTAGAAATGATGTTGATCATCATATGATCTTGCTAGATCATGATTGAAAACATAATCTAGCAAGATGTGAGAATAGAAATTGTTGTAGGATGATGGATCATCCACACATAAAGCATGAACTTGAAAGAAACATAATGTTTTCTTGTAAAGTAATGATCAAAGTATATTGTTAATCTTGTAGATCTAAATATTTCATGGATTATTCTAAAGAAACCAAGTTAAAATATAAGTTTTGTTAAAACATGGTTCTACATAAACAAACACTATTTTTGGTGGTTAAACAAGTGTAGAAACACTGGTGTAACAAGAAAATTTCATAAAGAAACATTTTTATAAAACATGATTACAAGTTCTAAACATCTAAATCCTTCAAGGATGACGTTTTTAAATAAACAACCACACTTTAAAGGGTAACTAAACTTACTAAACACACTACCAAATTACTACAAATTTTCATAAACTTTCAAGTTCATGAAGTAGTAGAATATGCATGATCTTAGCAAGATTGGTAAGTAAAAGTTGTTTGTGGATGATTATAAATTGATTGTGATGATTTTTACAAAAGAAAATGATATGCTTGAAAGCATGGAAACCTTCATTTTTAGTGGAAACTATGGCAAAATTTTCTAAAAAATATAAACACTTAGAAAAATATTTTTAAACAAATATTTACAAAGTGTATTTTAAACCATAAACTGTTACATAAACTTTGCCATAAATTTTGGTTACAAAAATACAAATATTGGAGGTTGGTTTTTATAAATAAAAAGTAACTAAACATGTATTTAGAACATATATATTTAGGGGGTGTTTGGCCTAGCTTTTTTAACAAAGCTTATAGCTTTTTTTAGCTTTTTTTACAAAATAAGCTTAATTTGTTTGGTTTAGCTTTTTAAACTTATGCTTATTAGCTTATATAAGCTAATTTGAAGAAGCTTATTTGAAGATGATTTTTTAGCTTATTTGAAGAAGCTTATTTGTGTAAGGGCAAATGATAGAAAATAAGCTATAAGCTAATCCAAACACTTAAAAAGGGCTTATCAAATGATAGAAAATAAGGTATAAGCTAGTTTAAAATATAAGCATAAGCCAAAAAATAAAAGCTAGGCCAAACACCCCCTTAGAAGACACATGCGTGTGATTATTTGTATACTTTGTGTAATAGTTATATTATTTTAGGACTTGAAATAATATAACTCACAAAAACACCAAGAATTACAATCCAAACTATTACCAAAATATTTCGAAAATAATATTCATGTGTATATTTTGGTAATTCATAACTTGGACATCAAGGAAATAAAAATATGATTTTTACAATTACTACAAAGTTATATCATATTTTGACAAGAGAAAAATATATTATTTTTGGCAAGTGTAAAAAATATTTTTCTTGAAATTTTTAGAAGATCGATTATTTTTAAGAAATATATATTTTCCTACACAAACATGAAATACAATACTTTTGGGAGAAATATATATATTTTCTCAAATAAATATGAAATATGTCATTTTTGGGGAAAAATTAGTTTAGATATATATTTTCCAAGTGGACTTGAAAATATATTAATTTTTTTTGGAACTTATAAGAGAATACAAATATTTTTGCCAAAGAAAAGTTATAAATGATTTTTCTAAGTAATATTCCTTAAAATATATATTTTGGAAATATATATTGGATCTTTATTAAAGATAATATTCCGGAATAATTAATGTGAAATTAAGTATGAGGATACTTAATAAATACAATAAAAATACGTATTCTCGTACGTATAAATACACACCGGAATATGACCCCAAAACATGGCAAAAATACACATGTATAAGATACCTCCATCTTTGGGAAGGAAATACAAGTATAAATACTTGGGAAGTATTATTACAATAATATTGTTCAACAATTATTCCAAAATTTATAAATATAATTTAAGTTAAAGTATTAATTATTTTAACAAATAATTATGTGACTAGGAATAATGTCGGAGACACCAAAAGAAACGTAACTCAAAAACATTAATACTAAGTCAAGGCACGGCCCGTTCGCCTAATAGACATTAGTACGTTATAGGTAGTCGTGTTCACCGGAGACGTTCGAGTTACGGTTATTGAAGACGCAAGACTGTGAGTTTCGTGTTCCCCCTTTTCTTTAACTGTTTTCAGTTTTATAACTTCGGGGGTGAAGTACATGTTACAACTGTTTACAAACATTATTAATTGGTATGGTTAGCTAAGGAAGGGTACACCTAGATCATGTGAGTGGTAGGTATAATGCTTAAGGCCAGCAATCCTCATTGTAGGACCGAGGGACATGAGTGATAGATTTATTTGGGTGTAGCGAGCCCCGCCCATGTTGGACCAGGGTTGGCCCATGGGTAGACTATGTCTTACAGTCGGAAGCCCGGTGCAAATCTGCTAGATTTGAGCTTTCCTGCATCACGTCACACATATCAATGGCCTTGCAAACCATTGGTGATATGTTTTTTTCCTTGTTGCTTTCATACCGGGATTTACAAACTTTTGTTGATGTTTTCAAAATACATGTATTTCAGGGAATTAGTAAGTGGATCTGGCGGGCGTTGGAAGTTTCATGTTGCGTTAGGAATAAAGATGTCATCCATGGATTTGAGGTTTGGTTTGGGTGTCTTATTCCTGGACGAGACACGTCTTCCAAACCTTGGTTTTATTTAATATCTTTTGATGAGTCCTTAGTGAACTCATAAACAATTCGTATGGTTTGTAAAACTTGAGTTTGAAGTCTATGTTTAAACAATGATGTTGTGATGTTTTTCAAACTTATTTAATGGATATAGTTGTTGTTATGATTGATTGCAATGGTATTAAGAAAGTCACACCATAATCACGCTTCCGCAAAAGTCAGGGTGTGACATCATAAACAAAAAAATGCTAGTGTCAGACTTATGTCATTTTTTGTATTTTTTTATTGATGAAGATTATAATGGCATGAAGAGACGAATGACACTGATGAGTGGTTTGAAGATACATATTCTAATAAAAACTCATGTCCATGTCATTTTGTCTTTCCAAACGGCCACAAAAACACGAGAATGACAAAGCCAAACCGCCAGTGAACATGTTTCAAAGAAGAAAGAGACTGATGATAGTGAAGATTTGGAAGATGAATTGTTTCTATTTTTTTTTTCTTTTTCTGTTGTTTGTTATGTATTTTTCAAATTAGAATAAAAAAATACATTATATTAATAAACGCCAAAAAGTCATAATGATTGTGAAACGCCATAATGCAGTAAAACACCAAAAACTCCCAAACTATAATAAAAGTAATTTGGAGAAGTATTATAAAAAGCTAAAAATGAAAAAAAAAACGCCAAAACAACTTAAAGCCATTAAAAACGCCAACCTTGGAAGATGGAACGTCTATGACTCTAAAAACTCATAAAAAGCTGTACAAAAATAGTAAAAATACACACAATAACTGAAAAGACGGCTACTTTATTAATATCATTTATTATAAATAATATCCCGCCTAAACTACGCGCCAAAAACATCCTATAAGAGAGACGTCTCTGCACAATCAACTGATCACAAACCAAAAACAACGCCATGTTTCCTAGAAACCATTCACTTTAAAACGCCAAAAAATAGTTTAAAAAGCCACAGATGTGGAACCTCGTTTCTTCTATATTGAGTATTGTTCTGAATGAAGTTTCACTGAATGGATTCTTATCTGAGGTGGGTATCTCTATAAGTTTTTGCTGAATGAGATGGACAAATATTAATGAAAAAGAGACTGATATGTCATCATGTCACTTTGTTCTTGATGGATACATTCGAGCAGGCGTTGATCTTTAACATGTCACCAAACAAGTATATATCAAACCACAATAAAGGATGCCACAAAAAATAAGCATCTTCTAAAGATGAGCGTTATGTAAAAAAATAAGGATCTACATAAGGTATTCAAAAACAAGTTCAAAACGCCAAAAAGGTTAAAGTAGAAGAGCCTGATGACAGTGAATATTTGGATGAGAAATTAGATTATAATTTTTAATTTTTTTTTTCATTTTCTATTATTTGTTATCTAATTCTCTGTTGTTTATTATCTAATTCTCTACTAATAAAAAAAATTGAGTATAAAACGCCAAAAACTACAAACACCAAAACGCCTGATAGTGTGAAAACTGTGAGAACGGATGCTAGCAAAGCACGATGTTGCTATATAAAACGCCAAAAAAGCCAAACAAACTATTACTGGAAAAAGCAACACTAATTGACAGATAAAATTGAACGAAACTGTAATTGCAAAACGTCATAATTATATTGAACGAAATAGTAAAATGAAGAGACGGTAACATTATTGCCAAACATTTATTATATTAAAAGCCACTACATGGAAAATTGAATTTATTTATCTTTTCAAAACGTCATAGTTGTCTGTCACATTATAGGCCTGTATCCTACATGGCACAACACTTGATAAAAAAAATAAATATCAAGAAAATTACTGATGCTTTTTACATTATAGGCCTGTATCCTGATCTAAAAACAATAAAAACACCAAACTTACTTAAAACGCCAAAATATTTACTATGATCCTGATCTAAAAACAATAAAAACGCCACGTATTTATTAAACGCCAAAAAATGGAAAGGTGATGTGACACGTGTTTAAAAAAAGAAATATGAAAGGACAAAAAATCCCCTCCGCCATTCTCTATGTGGCGTGACACGTGTTGGGCCAGGATGCGTTCTCACCGTTCTCACACTTTTTTCCGTTTTTTCCTGAACTCGTTTCTATATGTGTGTGTGTGTGTGTGTGTTTCTTTTTGTCTTGAATAAAAAAATTAGATAATGTATGGATTAGTGGTTGAGGGAATTAATTAGTTCTATAATAAAAAGTTATTGTTCCTTTTGTTTAACTAAGAAATATGAGGCCAAGTCGAAAAAAATGATCGACTCTCTTTGACCAATATTGCTCTTTGGTGGATTTACCCATTTTTTGTACAATAAAAAGGGGCACTAAAAATTGTGTACCTTCCCCAATTCTTATAACCGTTTCTTAACTACTTTTAATTTCTTAAATTCTAATTTCTTAACTCTCTTAGCTTTATCATCTCCAGGCTTAGAAAGGCCTTTTTTTCCGGGGAAGACCGGCGGACCATTCTGCATGGGAAATGAGATTAAAAATGTGTTTATTTTAAATAACTTTTCTTTATATACCAATGAATTAATTGTTCGATTGAAAAATGTCAAAATATGATCAGAAGAAAAATGCCTATGGGTTTATAGCCTAGTGGCATCTTGATGGTGGGATAAGACTTTGGGACCAATAGGTCCTGGGTTCGATTCTCACAAGGGGGTTTTCCCATAATTATTGGGTTTCCTCCTGAATTGATGTATAAGCATTATGCCTAGTGTAAATGGATATAATCGGGTGGTTCCGCTAGTGCCACGATGACACTTCAGTGGTCCGTCACTGATCTAAATTTGCCGTTAAAAAAAAGTTGAATAATTAAGTTCATCTTTGTGACTATGTTAATTGTTCACTGGATCCTAATCCATTTACGTTATATCTTATAATGATAGGAATGTTTCTATTGAAGCTGAGCACATGATGTAGAATTATTAAAATGGTAAAGCGCAATTATCATAGTCGCAGATAACTATAATATTCCAATAACTACAAGATGCCTTGCTCATTTTATAATGTAAATCTACTCTCAACAATTACTATTATTATAAACGTACCTACGTAGCGTACATTTGATAAAGTTGCTGATTAGCACATGATGGATACCCTAGCTAAATATAAAATGGTAACTTGCAATTATTAAAAATTGTTAAGCTGGCCGGAGATAATGATATTCCAACAAAACAAGACATCCAATGAAAACACTTACATTGTTAGGTCCTGATCTCTAATGTCACAATGCACACAAACATAAGCAAAATTTTACTGAGGATGTTTTCAATACTACGTACGGTATGTAAGCGTTACTCACTTGAGTTCTTAGTCTAGGCTTGCGGGAAGTCAACGGGGAATTCAAATTCAAACTGGGGAAAAGAACTGTTGTTGCTAAAGATTTTTCAATAATACACAAGTGTGCCATGCATGAAACTATTGAAGCAGACACATGAGGTTAGGGCTACAAACAAATCGAACGAACACAAATAAGACCTTATTCGTGTTCGTTTGTTAAGAAATATATATGTGTTCACGAACTGTTCATGAACATTTATCAAACCAGATTTTATGTTCATGCTCGCTTGTTAAGGAAATGAACTTGTTCGTGTTCGTCTTTGTTTGTGTTTTGTTGTTAATTTTAGACAACAAACGGAAATAAACGTTGATGAACACAAATGAGCACAAACTAATGTTCATGAACACAAATAGAAATAAACAAACACAAACAAGCGTTCATGAACATAATATATAATACATTGATACTTATTAAATATTTTATTTGTTGGAATTTTGAAGCATTTAAATAAAATATAAAAACTAAAAACGTCAAAAACAGGTCAAGCGTGTCGGCAGGTGTAGTGTTTTTCAGTTGATGAAACATTAGCAATTTTCTGCAAGGTGTTATATACAAATTAGGGGTTAACCCCCCCCCCCCCCCCGAGTTGCAGGTACGAGCGTCCTAAAACCGTGCTAAATAGTAAGCAAACGATGATCAAAATAAGAAAAATTATAAAACATAAATGTGAATGTATAATGCCATGTGGTGTAAAACATAAGCAAAGATAAACGCGAATTTATACCGCAAGATAGCATAAAACATAGTCAATCCCGAATTTATCCACTAGATTCCATTTGAATTGGAATCTAGTCATTCGTTTTTGTTTTTGTAATCCTAATTTATCCACTAGGTCGGTCTGGTTGGTTCTTTGCGCCTAGTTTTGGTGTAGCAAAAACTGCCATGCTTTTGACATAGTCTAGTTAAGCACCATACTTGACCATACTTGAATTATGTGCTAAATTCTTGAAATGCCTTTTATGTGCTCATATTTGTTTTTACTATTTCGAAAAATACGCCTTTCCTAAGTCCATTTTACACGATTATGTTTGAAGAAACAGTGGTTCAAATGACCGGAATCAATCAGACCAGTGGTTTAGTTCTACATAAAAAAGGGTTAGACCTCTCGCTTGATTCAGGGGTTTGACTGAGCTCCTTCTCCGGTGGTCACTGCAAAACAGAAAACCGTTAGACTCGCCACGGGGAGAATGGGGGTTCTCTCCGTGACCACCCTCCGACGTGAGAATAAGTACAGTGATCTCGATGAAGAAAAAGAAGTAGTAAAAGTGAAGCGAATGTAACTTGTGAGATCATACCTGCAGCCTTCTATTTATAACCGTTTTTAGAAGGAAACTGATGTGACGGAGAGAGTAACGGAAAGCATTTTCCGTAAGCGGTTATTTTCTTTTCCGTGGATCATTCACGTCACGGTTACTCACACGGGTCATGAGTGTGATCGACGGCTAGGGAGTTGCCACGTTGAAAGTGGATTTGGGTAGACCTTTCTCCAAGTTGATGCCATCATCATGATTTAGATGAGTGTCCAGGATCTGGCCACGTTATCTTTTAGTTGTAACTGAATGGCAGTGCACGATGAGCATTGACAACCTTCTAGAAGATCTACAGCTGTAATCCTTTTTATCCTTGCCACGTGTCCATTCTGCTGTAACAGAACAACCACTTTTGTTTAAGTCTTGATTCCCGGTGTGCGAAGATGTCTAGGATCTTGTCTTCAAATCTAACTTGACCTTTGCGCGAGCCCGCGCAAGGGTGTTAGTTGAACGTTGTTTTCGTCCTTCCTCCGGCGCGCGATCATCGAAGATTGTTTACTTTTATCTCTTTGTTTAGAACCGCTGTGCAGCCACGCAGGGTCTTTGTCTACGAGGTTTTGGGATACGATTGTGGTATGGTTCAATGCACCTATGTAAAGTTTTTGGGACCATACCTCTTCGAGTCCCCCAGTCCAGTGTTGCTTTTATGCAAGTAGGTTGAGCACTGTACTTGTATAAAATGAAATGTGCGCTTTTTTGCTTTGAGAAGTAGTAGGTTTGTTTTGGCGCGAAATATGAAGAATCTTCTTGTGGAAGATATTTTTTTTCAAGTTGAAATGCTCATGATTTCAAATTTTGAAAAATTTGATTTATGGCAGGTTGTCACTTGTCAGTTACTCATTTAATGTGCGTCGTCAAACATGTTCTGCACGCACGCGTGAGGTTATTTTCTGTTCCCCACTCGCCCCTGATGCCTAGGTAACCGCGTTTTCCTGAAAAAGGGGTTGTTGCGGTTTTCGAGAGTATTAATGGCGATGGGTATAAAACCCCTTTAGTGCCTTCTTTTCGTTATTTGCTCTTCGAATTCCTTTCATCTTCCCCCATTTTTTTTGAAAAAACCTGCAACTTTTTCCCTTTATGTCTACCAAAGAACATCTCGAAGACTCTTCTGAAGAAATGCCTGCTTCTCTACCACCGTTAAAGTGGTCGAAGGAGGTTTTCAATTGTAACACCTCGAAAATTTACGTCCAATAGTGTACTGACACGTGTCATGGGCTTTGAATGTGTGGAAACATACTTTAGAGGGGCTAAAGTTGACAAACGGTGAAACTATATAAATTCAAGGGTTCAAAGTGTCAACAATTAATAAATAATCCCTACAATAACCCTACATGGTGTTTATAACCTTAAACGGATAAGTCATGGATCATACGAAGCGAGAAATGAAAGAAAGTGAGGAATTACAAACTACAGGGACTAAAAGTGTCAACATGTTGAAATTATACCTCTGAGTGATCTTTTGGCAAACCCGAAGCTTTGTAATGATAAAATATACTCACTAGAATATGTGGTAAAAATTTCATAAAGTTTCGTTATCGTATGAGAAAGTTATGGCCAAAACCGTACAAAAAAAAAGGTTAATTGCGTTATCGTGAATTTCGTGACTTTTCGGGTAAGCGTAAAGTGAACCGAGGACTTTGCCATGTTTATAAAAGTCCCAAGGTTCATAAAAATCAGATTTGAGGATTTAGAATGCAAGATAAACAGCCTAAAACACGTAACAAAGTTCAGGGACTGATTTGTAAATAATAGGAAACTTGTAAACCAGGTCACCGCACCCTCGCGCCACGCGAGGGGGGTCTCGCGCCACGCGAGCACCTTGCCAGCGCAGAAAGTTGCGAACAGCTGCCAGTTGCTGTTCTGATCGAGTTGTTTCCAGCTGTATACGACTCAAGGCTTTCACCAATCAGATTTCATGCATACTAGGACCCTTGGACACTCTTTATAACATCATAAAACACCTGTAACAGCCATAGATCAGATCAAAACTTGCTCTAAAGGCACCAAGTTGCAAACTTTCAAGAACACTTGAACTTTCAAAACCCACAAGAACTTTTCTGGAGCTTCTGGACATCAAGGCTGATTCGTAGTGACCTCTAAACTTGTCTAGGATCATTGTAAGTACTCATTTCATCCTATATTTCGTTCTATCATAGTGCATTCACCGGAAGTCAAACTAACGTAGATAAAACTTGACTTTATGATTAAACAAAATGTGCTCAGTGTTTTCTCAAATTGAAAGCACCCATATGTTGGTATTTATGAGTATAACAAACCCCTAAAAGGGTGTGATCAGATTCACACTCTAAGCATGTCGATTGTCGAGTCAAAGCTTTTGTTAAAAAGTCAACAGGAAGTGTTCTTGCAAAATCAAGCATATTTAGCAATGTAGGTTACATGCAACCTGTTTGATCATCAAAATAACTTTATAAATAATGTAAGAACATGTTTCAACTTGATCAACTCGACGATTTTCAGTTTAAACACGAATCGGAACCGAAAGTCACATAAATTGACTTTTTCTTTGACTATCGGTTCAGATCCGTCCATGCATGTTAAGATCTGCATTAGAGCATATTTTGGACCAAGTTTCATGTATGTACAACCCTCTGGAATTTTACATCTTGGTCCCATGTTTAACCGATTCATATGCATGTTTCCGATTTATGCTTAAAGTTGACTATTTTGCCCTTTTTGCTATAAAACGTGATTTTTGAAAAAGTGAAAGAGTAGAAACCTTTATTACCAAATTATAAACTTGCACCGAAAAATTGATATCAATTTGTGGTCTAGTGTAAGAGATATGCTCAATATCGTAAATTGCAAGCTTTATGTTACATAAATAGCGTAATTAGCGCATAGCCTATTTTAACCCACTTTTTGGTATCAAACTTTTTACCCACTGATGTTATATAATATTTTGGGATTTTTAAAGATTTTTATTAAATTTTTGGATGAGCATAACATAGGTCCTTAAGCTAAATTCGGTAAATACCAAATTTGCCCTTTTTGGCAATAAAACGAGTTTTACAAATCCGATTGACCCCAAACCTTTTTCTACTGATTTTATTTATTAAATAAAGTGTTTTGAGCCTTCTGGAATTATAAAAATCTCAGCTTTCTTTTACAAAACCGGAAACGGCTCCAAATCGCCTTTTTAAGCGTTTTTATCGCATAGTATGTACTATAAACATATTAAACATGCAAGGTTGGTACCTACTGATGTTCTTAGCATATTTTTATAAAATAACAGTAAGTACAAGTTTATAACCCAGGTTTCCAGTTTTGACATTTTTAGCCCTTGTGGAATTACCAAAATACCCCTACGGGGCTTATTTTGAGATTTAACTCGTTTTGGGTATAATAGAAGATATCACACTGATATCACAACATATTAAAGGCATATTAACTTAGGAAACCTGTATATGACTCTTTTGGTTACTCGTTACGCGCTTGTCGCGTTCGGATCGGCTTAGGTGACTAGTTCATTTATATTAGCCGAAACAAGTCAAACTTTATCATTTTTGTCTCCAAATCCAGAATGTGTTTAGTATACCCATATCATACAAGTCTTCAAACTTGTCGGGTCTAAATCACATTCCATCCGGTCTTCGCTTAATCGTGCGTTTGAACCGTATATTTCCTTAAGACTAACCGGTCTAAGCTTTGGCTTAATTAAAGACCCGTTAGCATTCTAATTAATTATTTATGTCATCATTCCAGACTAGAGCCTTCCGGTAAATGGTACCTATGCTTACTTAAGCGAACACGGCTGAGTTATTAAATTCTTATTAATTAAGACAGGAGCTAGCTCAGGTAAATACTTTTAACTTATTTTCCCTTATACGGGCTTGAGATACGGTATTATAAAAATACCGCTTGGTCGGGTGTAGAAACCTTTTGATCGGAGATGATTGAATTGCATAATCCCGTTTTAATTCGCATTGCTTGATAACAAATAACATTGGGGGTTAATGACCGTGTCCTGGATATCCTTGGCTCATTTTAAAAAGTAAATGGCCACGACGTAAGCACAAGGTGTAGACAAAACACCTCCTGTTGCATATGTAAAACGTATACTCACTCGTGAGGATAACTTCTTGTGAGATTATATTTGTGGTGTGTCGATTAATCTTGTCCGGCTTGTATTGTACTGTATTGTATAATCACCGGCCCTAAATGTTGGACAAACATGTAAATCGGATACAAGATTTTTATTAACAAAATTGTCCCAAGTTATAAAAGATTAATCTTGCCTCTGTGCATTTTAATCAATGTGTCAAAAGATTTTGTGCCGTTTGCACTCAAATCAATTTTCAAACTCTTTTCAAAATGAGTCGGTTAAATTGTATTTACCAGTGAAAACTGGCGTATTTTTCCATAAGGTTAAGTGACAGGTACTGAACGTAATCGGCTGGAAGCTCAGGGCGATTATAAGGAATCTTACAAGTCCTAGGCGTCTAAAGTCTGCTGAACAATGATTATGATTATTCGATCCGCCTGTGGATCTTTTACTTTCCGTTGTAATACTCTGATATTACTTTATATTCGGATTGTAATATATTTATCTTTTGCTTCCGCTGTGCATATATATATTGTGTTGTTTGACTATGATGATATCAATTACGTCACGATACTCCCCCACCGGGCCCACCGGTGACACGTGGAATTCGGGGTGTGACATCGATGGTCTCGTGAAGAACTTCAAATTTCCTGATAGTTGGGGTGTTAGATACCCAAATGACGGTCAAACGGCGGCCGACGCTCCGGTAATTTTCGCCTTCCTGTTACAAGATTTTTTCTTGATGTTCTTGAGTATTACAAGTTTCATATTTCTCAACTGCACCCCATCGGAATGGTCCAGATTCGACACTTCGTATTCCTTTGTCGGTCGATGCATATTGATCCGACAGTTAATCGTTTCCGGGTATTCTACCAGTTCCACTGTTCTCAAGGGTTTTATTCTTTTGCCCAACGCTCGTCGGCGAAGAAGATCTTGTTGAATCCTCCAAAATCTTTTCACCAGTGGAAACCGAAATTTTTCTTTATTAAAGATGGGGTGATTCCCATGAAGATGACCTTTAGAGGTACTGAAAGTATTGTGGTAGAGAACATGAAGACTCTGAAGTCGGAGATTTGGTACCAAGATTTGAAGGATATACCGTCCATTGAGCTTCCCGAGAGGGCTCTTGTTGTCGCCGGTATGAGTCTTCACTGGAAGATGGATCGTGAAGACAAACCGGTGTACATGGAGGATGATAGAAGTAATATTTGGGATTTTTGCACCCTTTCATTTTCCGTTCTTGTAAATAACGTGAATTTGTTATTGTTTCTGTAGTTGTTGCTTTGTATGTTGTTGCATATAAGAGGGAGAAAGGGAAGATGACAAGTGTCCCAAAGGGTGCTGGTGAAGAACTCTGGTATCTACATATAGCAAGGAATTTTGCCCTTCCATGGGATGAAGATCTGGCCGCGTAACCTTCAACTGGTGCTGGTAAGTTTATTTTAATTTTTTTATCAATATTGCAATATTACTCTTTGCTGTCTCTGCGCGTGGGGTAATATTGCAATATTTTCTTTTAATTAGGTGAGTTGACTAGCCTGGGCATAGGCCCTGAGAAGAAGAAAAAACGCGTACCGGCTGTTACTATTGCGCCGAAGAAAATTGATGCGCCGAAGGCGCAATCTTCAAAGGCCAAGAAGATCCGGGAGGAGAAGAAAGGTATGCGCCGCTTCTCTAATTCATGGTGTGATTATATAGTGGTGTCTGATACATAGGAAGGACTTGCGTCTGTAGCTTTAAGAAAACCCAAGGCGGAGCCTCGGGATACCGCGGACATCCCAGCGTCCAACCCTGATGATCCCATTGATTTGGAATCGAGTCCAGAGCCTTTACTGAGAACGAAGGCGATGAAGCGGAAGCAGGTTGAAGCTGGATCGCAGCCTGCTAAGAAAGTGTCAAGAACGAAGATTGGCAAAAGAGGCAATCTGGATTCCTTTATTACAAAACCTCCCCCAGGTGTTGTTTCCTCGTACTGTATGTTAATATAGCCTTTATTCTTATAGAAAAGCCGATTCCTTCTGTTCATGCGGAGCCATCATCTGTATTTAATGATGATCTCCCGCCTTCGTCACCGCACGCATCTGTTAGGGAACAGCTAGAAGGTACGAAAGCTGTTGAAATGGAGGTGGAGAAGGTTGTTGAGATGGAAAAGCCTGAAGAAGTTGAGAAACCTGTCGAGGTTGAACTGGAAGCGGAAAAGATTGTGGAGACGGAGGCTGTGGATGCTGATGTTACTCAGCCTAAGTCTCCTGAAGTTGCGGCGCGCGAGCCTGAGGAGGGGAACTCCATTCAAGAAGACCTAGTGATAACTATTCCTTCCTCTGCCGCTACTTCTGCGCCTGTGTATATTGAGAGAAGCCCATCTGGTGATCAGGGCTTCTTTGAGCATGATGAGGAAGACTCTCCCATCCGCCTAGAGGAAACTCTGGGGGATTACTATTATATAACTTACTCAGAGAGGAAAGCTTCTGAGATTCATGCTCCGGTGTGGAAACTGAAGAAGGGCACACTTTTTCAGACTGGCAGGTTTGCCTCGATTGGCTACAAGGTACCTTTCCGCCTGCTGAAGTAAAGTTTCAAGAAGGGCGTTCTCACGATCAATCTTATCATGATTGTATGTTAGATATAGTAGTTGGGATTAAAAGTAATTTGAATAGGAAACGCTATCGCAACGCAACGCTCGTAATAGCAACCGAAACGGCAAAACTCGTCACACCAAGCACTCGAATCAAGTGGCTAATCGACCAAGTGACCAGCAGATCGACCAGCAGTTCGATCGAGCTACCACTCGATCGACTAGCCAGTCGACCGGGCTGCCACCCTATCGACCAGCCTCTCCTCCCCCTTTCCTTTTATGGTAAGCCTATAAATACCCCCTGTCAACAACAAACTTACCATTTTTGGCACCTCTCGTCCGACCAGCGTTCTTGCCCATTTTTCTTCAGATTTCTCGCGATTCTTGTAAGTTTCCATCTAAATCTTGTACTTTCTTAATCTACACGCACTCCTACAGCTTTCTATCTTTCGAATCTTAACTTTTAACCGTGAAATCACTAGATTTGAGGTGTTCTAGGATGATGTCATCATGATGTTCTTATGAACTTCTTATTTTGGCTTCAATCCACCAAGAACAACTTAGATCTGAACGATTTCCACACCAATAAACAAAGATCTTTCATAGATCTGAACATCTTCATGGTGAAAAGGACTGAAAGATGGTTTTCCAACTTTCTTTCAACTCTTTTACACTCAATGCACTCCAAAACCGATAGAATCAGAGCTTGTTCTAACCTTCTACTCTTTTGTTGAAGTGTTGGTTCAAGATCTGGATTCTATCCACGAGATTACCGATTTCGGGTTAAACATGGAACACCGTCTCGAACAGCTAAATGGTCGGATTTGGGTGATTCCTGTCTGATCAGGTTACTAAGTCGTGATGAGGTTTCTGTTTTTTAATACGTTACCAAATCATCTCGATAAAATGACAAACTATCAAATGACCAAGGAAGAAGACGATCAGGTCGACCAGGTTAGAGTGTCGCCCGATCGGACTACTGACCGATCGGATTGTCACCCGATCGGGTTGCCACCCGATCGGCTTGCACCTTGGACCCACTCTTAACCTCTATTTTCAAACTTTGAAGGATGAACATTGAACGATGTGCTGCTCGATCGGATTACCACCCGATCGGACTACCACTCGACCATGTAATGTTCAGACTTCAACACTTAAACAACTTTCAACATGTTCAATGCCAGCGGATTGCCACCCGATCGGACTACAATCCGACCGAGTAACAAACTGCTATGAACTTGTTCTCACTAAAGTGTCTAACCAATCGGGATGTCGTCCGATCGAATGTCCGTCCGATCGACCGACCTGAAAGGTACAGATACTTCTACGTTTTCAAAATGCTACAACAAAAACTTCAAAAGGCAAGCCATCATACACAAACACATCATTCCCAAAGGAAGTAACAATCCACTCGAAAGGTCACCCGATCGGATGACCATCCGAGCGGGGTTGTCACCCGAACGACCGGCCACCCGATCGGACTACCATCCGATCGGATTGCTGTTCGACCCACTTACACTTTGTATCGTTTTACGCGTCGCTTATCGTTATGCTATCTTTCTGATCAGGCTAACCTTACTCTCTAGCGCACCCTTCAATCCACCAATCGTTGTGAGTATACTCGATCCCTTTTTGCTTTATGCACTTTTGGGTGTTACATACGTTACTTATTCTAAATCACATCAAACACACTATTTAATACTTTATCGCTAACCAATACCGCATGTTATACGTGACTTAATGAATGCTTGTTTGTTATGTTTGCACATGGAATGCTGTCTACCTGCCTTAGCAACGGTAGTACTATTTGTTTGGACTCAACACCTGTTCACTCAGGGGTTGTTAATGACAATTTGTTACATGGCTCACTGTGGTGAGTGTGTATTACGAAATGCCTCGGGCAGTCAACTCGCAGTCATTGGTACCGATAGGTTCATGTCGATAACTAACATGCCTCATTTTACATTGTGTACGTGCTGGTTATGCGTAACAATTTCGAACTCTATAATATCTATTAAACTTGTATGCTCACCTTTACACTATGTGTATTGACCTTTACTTTAACGTATGTTACAGGTGCTTAGGATGCTAGTCTGCCTGGTTTGCAGTGTGATGAAATTGAGGCTAGGAACGAGTTCTAGAAACAAACCAATAAATCGTCTGTAATAAAAATCTGAGTTGTCAGAACAGAACAATTTGACTAGATCTTGTCTGTAATAATTATCTTATCTTTTATGACATGGTATGGGACGTGTTGCTTTAAATAATTGGTAAATATAGTTGCTATGGAAACTTCTGGACAATCTGTTTCGCTCAGTGCCGCGCCCCGATGATTCCGCCATCGGTTGGGGTGTGACAGATTGGTATCAGAGCCATAACTATAGGGAATTAGGTCAGACTCGACCTAGTCCGGGACTATGTCTTAGAAACGACCTAGTCTATAGTTTAGGAACCAACAGACCAACTTGGGCAAATCCTTAGGGGTTTGGAACGAGCTTACTTGCTATTTCTCGCTATTTTTGCCTACGCTACACTATTACTGCACTCTAATGTTCAAAAAATGGACCAACGATTAGGTAGAGATTAGGTGTGAAAACCGCAAACTCTCTACTCAATTGCTTGTTCACCCCGCATTTTAGGGCTGGCATATCGGGTCAACCCGATCTGTTAAGACACGAACACGATAAGACACGAACACGAAACTTGTAAACACGAACACGACACGAAATCTTATCGTGTCAGATTTTCCAAACACGAACACGAACCTGTTAATAAACAGGTTACATGAAATGACCTGTTAAGACACGAAAATGTTACCAACATATCATATGACCAGTTTAAGACACAAACATGACCTGTTAAGACACGAACACAAACAGTTAAGACACGAACATGACTTGCTATTCCATATTTGAAATTAGCGATTAAGGAACCTGTTTAGTGAAAATGCGTAAATTACAGAAACAGAGATCTCCATTAGGATTAACAAAAAGTAACAAATAGCAAGCTTCTGCCATATTATATTATACCAAGACCACAACCAGCCATTGTAGTTCATTTCTGATACTATTTCATAGGCATTATTATTTGCTCACATTAGGCTTACCTCCCATTCTGCAAACATCTTAAATCCTACCAGACCGGACATCTCTATTTTCCCTAATTTAGGCCTATAAACATGCTGCATATATTTCCGATTTCATTCTCCTCTACCATTCAGTCAGTACAATATTGAATCCCCACTCAAATAGTTGCACAACCATCAATGTGAATTTATCTACATTCCACTTAATTAAGTTAAAAATACAAACTATGAATAAACAGTTGTGTAAAAGTAAGTACCGGTCGTTTCGATATCTCTTCTCAAATTTGATCTTCAAGCAATCCTCTCTACACAAAACAACTTGGCTTCAATTCTGAACCTTCGACGCCGGAATAGATGAACGATGGCCGGTGAACATTGGACAGTGATGAACGAACTGAAGTGATGAACGGTGCGGCGACTGAAGTAAATTTAGGGTTTGGTACTTTGGTTTTGGTTTTGGAGCGTGAAGTGAATAATGCATTTCAAAATTTTGGCCTTCGGATATAATACCCGATACTTCTGACTCCACACATGTCCCCACATATTTGATATATTTTTATTTTAAAATTATAAACAGGTCACTCACGGGTCTTAACAGGTTAACGGGTTTTAACCTGTTTAGACACGAAATTTAAACAGGTCTTATCGTGTCGACCTGTTTAGACACGAAACCTGTTAAGGTCAAACATGAAACATGTTAACTTCATGTAGGTTCGTGTCGTGTTATCGTGTTCGTGTCAGAATTGCCAGCCCAACCGCATTTTGTCCACGAACAAGAGAATTTGCGTCGAATCAGGAGTGAAATCCCCACTTTGACGCATAATTCTTCCTTATTTTATTTAAATAGGAACGAAGTTGTTAAGTCAGGGGTGAAACCCGAACCTTGACGACTTGTTCCGATCTCTATTTTGGTTTTACAAAACTCTCACCAAAGTCTCGATGGATTCCAAGGACTAGAGTGCTTGAATAGCCAAAAGGATGGGTGCCATTCGCCGTGGGTCGGTGATAGAGCACAGTCCATTTGGTCAACAAGGACTTTTGGTACATTCTTGTGAATAGTCGAATCACTTTGGTTAGTCAACGTCTATATAGCCGCAAACAATCTATTTCTCATATTTTATGTGTTTCGATTATGAGCTCGCTCCTGCGGACTCTGATATTTCATCATTTTATGTGGATCTTTATGTGTTTTACGTGATTTATCTGTTTATGTATTACGATTTTCGGTGACTTATTCGCTTTTCGCCTCTCGCTTCGATCGACAAACACAAACCACACTACACATCTATCTCAAATCGATGCTCGCTTATGATACTCGCTGTTTGCAATCCCTCGCAATCGCCATTCTCGAACGCGTGACTTTGAATGATAGGTTTCTGTATTCTGACCGCCTCTATGTGCTTCTAGGAGAACTATGTGCTTATATGTTTCTGTGCTTCTGTGCCTTGCGTGTCCTATGTGCTTACGTGTTATGAGTTTATGTGCTTCTGTGCTTATGTGATTATGTGCCCATGTGTTTTCATGATTATACGTGTTCCTGAGCTTTAATAGTATTAGGCGTGTGGGGTGAGATTCGATTATATTGTGTTGAGTCCTGTGACGATGTCTGTTGCAGACAATGTCGTCATCTGGATCCCGCGCTACTCAAGTTGCTCGCCGAAAGCAAGCTGATAAGCGACTCGCCTCTCTCGTCGCTACTCAAATCGCTAAAGTGATTCCCCAGATCATCAGCGAGCTAAACGAGAATGCTAGTAAATCATCTGAAGAATCGAGAACAGATGCGCCCAAGACTGCTTTTAGCTTTAAGCAGTTCAAAGCTTGTGTTCCGAAGGAGTTTACTGGCGAAGATGGCCCGACGGCTATGTTTCAATGGTTTGATTCCATCTAAGTCACTCTGCGTCAGAGTGGTTGTCCTGAAAATCTATGTACTCTGATTGCTACCGGCGTCTTCCAGTCCCGTGCATTAGACTGGTGGACGGCCGACAGAAACAAACGCGGAAATGACGCAGCCTATGAGCTGACGTGGGAAGAGCTGAAAGCCATCATGATGGATGAATTCTGCCCTCCCCATGAACGCCAAAAGCTGGAGGACGAATTCTGACATATTAAGCAGAAGGATGGAGAGAACGCAGCTCTGACTGCTCGCTTCAAGAAACTCAGTATCATCTGTCCTGATCAAGTCAAGACTCCCGACATGACAATCAAGAAGTACATTTGAGCCCTGCCAGACTGTGTTGCAGATTTTGTGCATTCCTCAAAGCCAGCAATAATCGAAGAAACTTACTTGCTTGCCGCTGAAATCAATGACAAGCGAGTAAAAGCTGGTTTTTGGGATAAAGCTTCGAAGAACCTGCACCAAGCTACCACCGCCGCATCTGCTGAAACCGCCGCCGCATCCCAGCCATCGAAGTCCTCTCGACGCAAGAGGAAGAACAACAACAGCAACTCTAGCAACAAGAACTGTGCTGTCACAGCCACTGCTGCTCCACTCCAACCCGTACCGGCCCAGCAGCAACCTCTGCACCGATCAGCACCAGCACCAGTTACTTATGAACCTCCTGCAAAGCGTGCATATACTGGCCCTCATCCTGCTTGCCCAACCTGTACTTATCATCACCCGATGGGTATCGCCTGCCGTTTTTGCGTGCATTGCAACATGTACGGCCACTTCACTGCTAACTGCCGTACTGATCCCTGCCAAGCACCAGCTCAAGCCACTACTCATCAAGCTCTGCTCCCAGCCCCTCAAGGCCAACAAGCGGCTCAGGCACCCGTGGTCAACGCCAGAGTCTTCTTCGCATGTGGTGATCCCAACCACTTTGCGAACATGTGCCCGAACAGGGTTGTGAAATAAGAGCCCCAGCAGCAGCAGCCTCAGCAACAGCAACAGCAGCAACAATAGCCTCAACAGCAACAGCAACAAGCTGCCCGCGCCAGAACTTTCAACATCAATGCGCACCAAGCCCAAGCCGACAACAATGTGGTTAATGGTACGTTTCTCATGAACGGTATTTATGCTTCGTGTTTGTTTGATACTGGAGCCGATAACTGTTTTGTGTCGTTTGAATTCGAGAAGCTCCTTAATCGTAAGCGCTCCCATCTCCCCTCGACGTTCGATGTCGAAGTCACCACCGGAAGAACCGTCGCTGTTAATTCTGTTCTTCGTGATTGTACTCTTGAGCTCAACAATCACATCTTTCCGATTGATCTCATTCCGATGCAACTCGGAAGTTTTGACATCATAGTAGGCATGGACTTTCTTCGTGAAAACCATGCTGAAGTTGTTTGCTTTGATAAGATGATTCGATTCACGCTCGCTAACGGTGATTTATTATGTGTTTATGGTGAAACTGCTTCGAAGGGTCTCAAGCTCATGTCGTGTATCCAAGCTAGCAAGTATCTCCGCAAGGAATACAGAGCTTTCTTGGCTAACATTGTAGTAGCAGAGAAGGAAAAGAAAAGGAAGACCGAAGTAAGAGATGTTCCTGTTGTCTGTGAATTCCCTCAGGTATTCCCTGATGATCTTCCCGGACTACCGCCAAGTCGTGATATTGACTTTCGCATCGACTTATTCCTAGAGCAAACCCTATCGCTAGAGCTCCTTATCGACTCGCTCCGTCCAAAATGCGTGAACTCTCGAGTCAGCTCCAGGAACTATTTGATAAAGGCTTCATTCGCCCGAGCACCTCTCCATGGGGCGCACCAGTCCTTTTCGTCAAAAAGAAGGATGGGTCATTCAGGATGTGCATCGACTATCGGGAATTGAATAAGTTGACCATCAAGAATCGCTATCCCCTGCCTCGAATTGATGATTTGTTTGATCAGCTACAAGGTGCTACATGTTTCTCCAAGATCGATCTACGTTCAGGCTACCACCAACTACACATTCAAGAGGAGGATATACCCAAAACCGCTTTCCGCACTCGATACGGCCACTATGAGTTCGTTGTTATGCCTTTTGGTTTAACTAACGCACCCGCGGTTTTCATGGATCTGATGAATCAGGTGTGGAAAACATTCCTTGACCACTTCGTCATCGTGTTCATCGATGATATCCTGATCTATTCCAGGTCGAAAGCCGAACACGCGCAACATCTACGTTTGGTTCTCGAGCTACTCCAAGGGAATCGATTCTATGCCAAGTTCTCCAAGTGTGAATTTTGGCTAGAGGAGGTTCAATTCCTCAGTCACATTGTCAATAGTCAAGGTATTCATGTCGATCCCGTGAAGATTGAAGCAGTTAAGAGTTGGGTTACGTCGAAGAACCCATCTGAAGTCCGATCTTTTCTATAACTAGCGGGCTATTATCGTCGATTTATCGAATGATTCTCTAAAATCGTTGCGCCGCTTACCACTCTCACTCATAAAGACAAGCCTTTTATTTGGGGAACTAAACTAGAGTCTGATTTCCAAACCCTCAAGCATGTGCTTTGCAATGCTCCCGTCCTTGCTTTACCCGACGGAAACGACGACTTCATTGTCTATTGCGACACCTCAAACCTTGGTCTTGGTTGTGTTCTAATGCAACGAGACAAGGTTATCGCTTACGCGTCTCGCCAGCTCAAGATCCACGAGAAGAACTATACAACCCATGACCTCGAGCTAGGCATAGTTGTTTTTGCATTAAAGATTTGGTGACACTACCTTTATGGTACCAAGTGTACGATCTTCACCGATCATAGGAGCCTACAACATATCTTTGATCAGAAAGAACTTAATATGCATCAACGCCGATGGGTAGAACTTCTCAACGATTACGACTGTGAGATTCGTTACCACCCAGGCAAAGCAAATGTCGTTGCCGACGCTCCCAGCCGACGAAGCTATCTGCATAGCATTCCTAATATTCCAGCCCAGCATCATCTCGAAACCCTCATTCGCGAAGCCCAGCATGCGTGTTTTACCGAGCGCACTTTGAAAAAGGAAAGAATCCACCACGATGGAGCCCATCTTGTCAATAAGTTGAATGGGATATTCCATTATCTGGACCGAATTTGGATCCCTAAGCGGAACGATTTGCGACAGATTTTGATGGACGAAGCCCACAAATCCCGGTATTCTATCCATCCCGGTGCCGATAAGATGTACCAGGACCTTCGTTACAAGTACTGGTGGCCGGGCATGAAGAGGGATATCGCTCTCTATGTCGGAAAGTGCCTAACTTGCTCGAAAGTCAAGGCTGAACACCAGAGACCCTCTGGTTTACTCGAACAACCCCCAATCCCTATATGGAAGTGGGAGAGTATAGCCATGGACTTCATAACAAAACTTCTGCGTACACCAACAGGTTACGACAGCATCTGGGTTGTCGTCGATCGTTTGACCAAATCTGCTCACTTTCTACCAATACGAGAAGACTACAAGGTAGAACGATTAGCCCGAATCTACACCGATGAGATCATTTGTCGACATGGGAAGCCTCGTGACATCATCTCTGACCGTGATGCTCGGTTTACCTCGCGACTGTGGGAAACGTTTCAAGAGGCTCTCGGTACTATGCTTAACCTAAGTACCGCATTCCACCCTCAAACCGACGGTCAGACTGAGAGAACGATTCGAACCCTTGAAGACATGCTCCAATCGTGTGTCATAGATTTCGGTGGTAATTGGGACGCTTACCTGCCTTTAGTCGAATTCTCGTATAATAACAGTTATCATTCTAGCATTCAAATGGCACTGTTTGAGGCCTTATACGGAAGAAGATGTCGGTCGTCTATTGTGTGGCACGAGATCGGACACTCGCAATTAACCGGTCCGGAGCTATTGCAAGAAACGACTGACAAAGTTCTCCAAATAAGAGACAATCTGCTGAAAGCTCAGAGTCGTTAGAAAAGTTATTCCGATAGACGACGCAAGCCCCTTGAATTTGGCGTTGGCGACTACGTACTCCTAAAGGTATCACCTTGGAAGGGTGTGGTCAGATTCGGCAAGAAAGGGAAACTAGCGCCTCGATATGTTGGACCTTTTAAGATTCTGTAAAGGATCAGAAAAGTCGCCTACAGACTCGAACTACCGGAGGAACTTAGTAACGTCCACCCGACTTTTCACGTTTCAAACCTCCGCAAGTGCCTGGCTGAGCATGATTTAATTGTGCCGCTGGATGATCTTCAAATAAACGAAACACTACACTTCGTGGAGGAGCCTGTCGAGATCATGGATCGCCAAACCAAGCAGCTCCAACGCTCGCGCATTCCTATTGTGAAAGTTCGATGGGAAGGCAAACGAGGCGCAGAGTTCACTTGGGAACTAGAAAGCAACATGAAGGCGAAGTACCCGCAGTTATTTGTTACGGCTTCGACCTAATTTCGGGATGAAATTCCCTCAACTATGGGAGGCTGTAACACCCTGTGTTTCGGAAGTCAAAGTCAAAGTCAAGATTGAAGTCAAGGGAGACAAGATTTCTAATTGCAATCTGTCACTCCTAGCTCAATTGCTGTTTTGACTTCTTTGACTTGTAGATAGTCTAATTTTATTGTCGCGTTAGTTGTATTATGTGGAGTATCTATTTCTAATCGAGGTTTACTCGCTATTTATCGATATTTATCGCATGTCTTATCGCTTATCGCAATCGTAACTCGAACTACGTGTTCTTGTGATTGTTCTTATGTGTGTGTGTGCCTTTTTTTATGTTACTTGTGCATGTTTAATTATATGTTGTTGTGATGATTAATCAAAACGCAATCGAAACTCAATCGCAATTGAATCGCAAACGCTAAACGCCAGTAATTTAGGATGATTGTATGTTAGATATAGTAGTTGGGATTAAAAGTAATTTGAATAGGAAACGCTATCGCATCGCAACACTCGCAATTGCAACCGAAACGGCAAAACTCGTCGCACCGAGCACTCGAATCAAGTGGCTAATCGACCAAGTGACCAGCCGATCGACCAGCCAGTCAACCGAGCTGCCACCCGATCAACCAGCCTCTCTGTTGGATCGTCGTATGACCCTAACGAGTCAATCTGATGAGTTCATCATCAAAAACAAAGGCGGAATCAATGTAATTGATGTAAAACAGCTTGTTCCTTTCTAATTATCTTCTTATTGATTGATTCTGAGCTTTTTACAATTCTGATAACAATTCGGCAGCACCTCGACTCAGATACAATGACCTAATTCCGTCTCAAATGAACAAGGCACACTCCTATATATAGCAGTGTAATTCCGCTTGAAAGTGTCTCAAACGGAATTAAGCTTTCAAACGGAATTACCTAATTCCATGCGGAATTAGTAATTTCGCTTGAACTTGCTAATTCCGTTTGAACTAACATCAAACCCATTTCAAACGGAATTACCCTAAATTACTTGTTTTCTCAATTTCCGTGCCTTAATCTATACATGACTCGATACAAGACAAAGTTAACAGACATCTAATGCACCAACAGACTCCCCCTTGGATGTTGACGAAGTCTTCGGGATAGAGTCTTCAGTCTTGATCAGTCTTGACTATCTATTCCAAATTGATTTGACATTGTAAAAGCTTCCTTCAATCTTTTATATTCAAACTCCCCTTTGAATGTTGATCCAGAATTTTGACTCTCCCTTTCGAAGACTCCCCCTCACGATAAGCTGGGACTTGAATTCTGGTTCAAACTTTGACATTCTCTTTGCCATGGGGAACTTGACTCCTATTTCCTGCACAATCTCTACCTAAATATAAGATATATGACAATAACAGTTTCAATTCCAAACTTTTGATGGTTTTATCAGTGTATAGAAATCCACTTAAGTATTCAGGTTCAAGTTAATGACCCTGATTACTCAATTTATGTACCAAGTCCAACTTAATGACCTTGGTTGATCTGTGACAAAACAAACTAATTTTTGTTCAATCATTTTCAAATCTTTTCCGTAAAATTACAAGTTTCAAGTTAATGAACTTGTTTTTTACTTTCCATTTTCTCAATTAACATGTTAAGCTCCCAACTTATCATCCAGCTTAGAATCTTTCTGCATCTGCTCCAACCTTCTAAATCTGAAGATCAACTCCCCACTTTGGTTTTTCGGAAAAATAAAGCAGAAATGAAAAATCTTTTTGGATTTTGAATAAAGCTACTAGACTAGAAAATGAAATACAGAAATAAAATGCAGAATGTAAACTATTTACAAACATATTTTTGGTGAACGTGTTAGGGAATCATATCAGCTATTCGACAAGTCACAAGTACCGTTAAGCTTTGATTACATACTCAGAATTAAACAATTCACTTAGATTGTCGATATACTGATCCACTTAAATTCTCACACATATTTCAATCTGTCCAGGATTCGGATTAAGTGTTTTAGAGACTTAAACTCATTCATGTGTCCCACCTCTTGAATATACTCCCGTATCCAGATCCCAATATTCAGTCTTACAGGTGAGTATACCACAGATGATATCTGTAAGGGGTTAAATTGCGAAACCGTGAGAGCTCAGGTCAGAACTTCCGTTCAGCAGAGAGATGACGGTTCGACTTTAGGTGGGTCCCCTTTAGAGGATCTTCTTTACAACAGCACATGATTATCATTTTTCAATGTTTCATCAGTTTTTATGCTGAGGGGGTGCTATATTTCAAGCAAGCGGTAAAGTATTCTCCGGGGACTAGGCCATTGCTTCCGCAAAATCAAAAGTCCCGGGATAATACCCCAGATATCACTGAGTATAAAGACCTAGTATCTCAGAAAGAGGGATCTTTCAAACAAGATTTCAGGGGTTACCTATATATCCAAGTAGTGTTCCCCATGAAATAAGTAAGTAAAGATTTAGGTTTATATCCCGAACAAACCTACTAAATGTGTAAAAACCTATCGGCACATCATCAGCGAGACTGTTTAACACATTTAAACTTTCCATATCTTTAGCACACCGTAACTGTCAAGCCGATGTACTATCATTTTCCCTTTTTACACAAGCTCTTATCCGGTTTTCTATTGTTTTTGGATTTTGAAATATCTCATGTTTTTGTATTTTTGAAATTTTTTACTGTTTTTGTATTTTCTGAAAATATTACCCTATACTCTCCCCCTAAATACCAAAACAATTAAAAAGTCGACAAACCATTGCAGATTGTTTCTCAACATCATCATCTACAATGTTATCCTCATCAACGCCAATAATCCCATCTGACACCGATAAAAGCTTCATACCGTTTAGTTTTAAAAGATATTTAAAACAAGTTTTGTCAAATGCTTTGGTATGTAAATCAGCTTTCTGTTCGTCAGTGTGGATTTTCTCAGTTCGTATCAACTTCTTCTCGAAACAGTCTCGGATGAAGTGATGACGAATTTCTATGTGTTTCGTTTTAGCGTGATGTACTGGATTTTTTGTAATATTTATCGCAGCCTCATTATCAACAAAGATGTACTGGATTTTTCGTTTTTGCTCCATAACTTTTTCAAACTCTTTGCACAAACTTTCATTCGTTGACCCAAATATGATGTCGTCCACGTATATCTGAACTATCAGAAGATGTCCGTCGACTTCTTTGATGAAGAGAGTGGCATCCACTTTTCCACGGATGAAGCTGTTGGCAAGCAGGTGCTGAGACAATGTCTCGTACCAAGCTCTCGGGGCCTGGTGTAAACCATACAGCGCCTTATCCAGTAAATACACCTTGTCTTTGTGGATTGGGTCGGTGAAGCCCGGTGGCTGTCCGACATATACCTCCTCTTTTACCTTCCCGTAGAGAAACGCCGATTTCACATCTAACTGAAAAACTTTAAATCCCTTCCACGATGCAAATGCCAGAAAGATCCTAATAGCTTCTAGTCGAGCCACGGGAGCATATACTTCGGTGAAATCTATACCCTCCTGCTGACTAAAGCCCTGGACTACGAGCCGAGCTTTGTTTCGAATAATAACCCCTCGATCACCTCTCTTGCATTTAAACACCCATTTTGTGTTAATTTTCCTGTGACCATCAGGCAAATCTACTAACTTCCACACTCTTAACTTCTCGAACTGGCTCAGTTCCTCCTGCATCGCATTGACCCAGGAATCTTCTGTAAGCGCCTCCTTATAAGTCCTCGGTTCAATCTGCGAGATAAAACAACTAAGTGAAAACTCAGTTTGTAATGGAGCAACTGTAGAATAAAAACAAGTAAGCCCTTGATCAATTTGTCGTGTAGTGCGGACGCCTGATTGTAATTCTCCAATAATCAACTCTTCTGGATGGTATGAAAGTGTTCTTGGCATCACCTCGCCTGGAACATCTACCTCGCCTTCCAAATTTGTGATATTTTGATCTGCAACTTGTTCACTGACTGGAATAGATTGACTTGAAATCTGAATTTGGTCCCCCTCAGAATCTGAATCATCACGATCAAATGCTGGTCTGTTCGCAGATTCTTAATTATCATTCTCCACCGTCTGATTATCATGAGCAACTTCATTTTTTTGAATATCATCATGTTCTCCAGCATTGCTTGGACCTGCTTCATCGTCATTTGAAGTATGCCTTTGACGTCTTAAAGACTTAGCTGAGTACTTTTCCTGCGATGACTCATACTCTCTCAGAATATCCAACTCGTCAAAGAAATCTTCTTCTTCTTCCTCTTCTTTTTCCATGTCAAATGAATTCCACAAAGTGTCATAATGAAAACGCCATGAATCACCGGGATTTTGCGGTGGCATCGTGTAGCCTTGACATTCAACATTATGTGCCTCAATAATCCGCTTCAAGCTTGGAACAAAGACTCGTTTCAAAGGACTTGAGTAACCCACAAATATTCCCTCGATACTCTTTGGACCAAACTTACCAAAAGGTTCTAGAACAGTGCAGGGAGACCCAAACGGTTCTAAATACTTCAGGTTCGGTTTGCGGCTGTTGATTAGCTCTAAACATGTCTTGTTAAATTTCTTTACAGTAAGAACCCGGTTGAGCGTATAGCATGCGGCTGATACTGCTTCTGCCCAAAAGTTAATAGGTAATTTGGAATCAGCAAGCATCGTCCTGGCCGTTTCAATTAGTGTCATGTTCTTTCTTTCAGCTACTCCATTCTGCTGCGCAGTGTAAGGAGCACTAAATTCATGCAATATACCTCTTTCATCGCAATACTCTTCCATCTTGATATTCTTGAACTCAGTACCATTGTCACTACGTAATCTTCTAATGCGTGTCTGGTACAAGTTTTCCAACTTCTTGAAAAGCGTCATCAAACGATCAAACGTCTCATCTTTTGACTTCAGAAATAATACCCAAGAAAATCTTGAATAATCGTATGTGACTACAAGACAATAGAGATCCCCAGTAATACTTTTGACGTTCACTGGACCAAACAAATCCATATGGAGTCTCTCTAAAGGTCTCGAAATTGAATTTTTTTTCTTTCTGGGATGAGATTTCTTCTTTTGCTTTCCTTTGATGCAGCTAATGCATTCCCCTTCAAGATGAAAACCTTTAACATGAACACCAATAACCAAATCATTGTGCACCAGGTGATTCATTTTTCGCAAATGTATATGACCCATCTTTCGGTGCCACAATTGTGATTCTTTCTCTGTTGCTCTAGACATAAAACAATGAGCCTGACCTGTGGTTGTAATTGCTACACTCATATCCAACACGTACAGATCATTAACTCTTAGTGCTCTCATGATAATCAATTCTTCGGGAACAACAAATCCTGGTTTCAAGATTAAACATTCTTTGTCTTTGAAGTGCGTTGTATACATCCTATCACAGATTTGAGATATGCTCAGAAGATTGTTCTCAAGCTCAGCAATGTAGTTAACTCTTTCAAACGTGACAATGCCATTAGATAACGTTCCTTCTCCAACTATCCTACCTCCTTGATTTCCTGCGAATCCCACATAACCTCCATTAAAACCACGAACATCGTACAACAGGGTTTTCTTCCCCGTCATGTGCCGAGAAGCTCCACTATCCATAATCCATCGTGAAACGGATCTTGGAAGCTCCTGCACATTTCAAAAACATTTAGTGAGATTTTGATGCCACCCAAGCCTCTTTTGACTCGGGTAACTTGACATTAATGTGAGTTGTTGCCGTGTAAAGTGGCGGAAAATTTTTGTCATTCATTTTTAAGCTTTCCTCAGACCCAATCTCAACCTTTTTGAATAAAACAAAGTCATTTTTAGAAGGTTGACCAGATGATTGGTCTTTCTTTGGTACATTCTTCTTTTCAGAAGTAGTAGCCTCTTGTGATTCAAGTTTCTCATAGTAATCCAAAGGAACATCCATCTTTACCGGTGTGGTAGAAGACGATTGTTTTTCCAACTCTGAAACCTTTGGTTTTGGAGAACTTGTTTTCTTTTCAACAACTTTTGGCTTCCATGTTTGTTGAGATGTAGCAAACCTTTTGTAAAATTTGTCATTTTTAGTTACCACATTCTTAACAGGTTCAGTTTTAACTTTGGTGTTGTCATTTTTCAAAACCCTTTACTCAACAACCATTGGAGCTTTTCCTTTCACATCAACTTTCCTTTTCTGAATCTCAACAACTTCAGTCTTAGGCTTCAAGTTGGTACACTCTCGTGCAATATGTCCAACTTGATTGCATTTGAAGCATGTTCGGGTGTCAACTACCCGACTTGTACCTTCAGACTGAGGCTGTGAGGCCTTCTTCTCAAAGAACTCTTTGTTTGATTTTGAAAAGATTTTAGATTCTTCATCAGAAAGTGAACTCGAACTTGAACTTTTCACAAACACCTTTTTCTCAGCAAATCTTTTGTTTTGAACATTCTTTTTCTGATAATTCTTACCACCCTGATATCCACCCGACCATCTGTTTTGATTATTGTTATAAAAACGTGGTGGAACAACAGGCTTCTTGTAGTAAGCTTTATCTTTTTCAAAATTCATTTGCCTCTTTGTCTGATTTAAGCCCTCTACTTTAGACAGATCAATCTCAATCAACTTGAACACATTTTTCAATTTATCCACATTCACATTCTCTAACGGAAAATCACGATCCGAATACAACTTATCCGATCCTGCCATCTTGTACATCACAAGATGTGGTTCTTCACTTAAGTTGTTTTTGGATTTTGATTTTGGAATATATTTGTCCAGAAAACATTCATTATCCTCAGTAGTGTCACTCTCAGATTTTAAAACATTTTTAGCCATACTTTTAACAATTTCAGACTGGACACTATCTTCATCAGATGATGAAGTGAATGTGACATCAATTGACTCTGGAAGTTTAACTTCATGAACATCTTCATCGTTAACCAGCCCGGATCGTTTCTTTGAATAATTGTTTAAAACTGGTGGTGGAACTTGATGATACCCCACCCCTGTTCCATCCGAAAAGACATCTTCGCCTGCTTTGTTTTTCCCGATGGGTTTGGGAACAATGTGTTGTAAAACAAAGCTTGCGGAGTTGTAACTGTTCAGTTTCAACTGGATGCCTTCATTTTCAATTTTAGCTTCTTGAAACTGAAGCTTCAACTTAGCAATTTCATCCAGTTGCTGATTGATTAACTCTTCTTTCACTCTAAGAACACCGGTCAGCTGAAGATTTTCTTTGTCTGTCTTACCATTTCTTTCATCAGAATCTTTAACCGTTCATTTTCGCTTCTAAAATTTTTCTAAGATTTGATGATTTTCAAGAATCAATTTTTCATTTTCTTTCCTAATTCTTTCTACGTCATTTTTATCATTTTCGATTTTCTCAGTTAATTCTTTTAATTTGTCGTTCGAAGCTTTCAACAGTTTATCATGGTTTAAGATTTGATCTTCAACACTTTTGACTCTACTAGTCAGTTCTTCAACCTTCTTACCACTGAGGTAAGCAACTGTACTACAAACTTTGCACTCTTTCATGCAATTTTTGCAGTTGTTCTCAGATTTAACATTCTTACCTGACACATGTGTATCATTTGAACTGACCTTGTTTTTGGACTCAGTTCCAGAACCAGAAACTATCTCTAGTTCTTTTGCAGCAAGAACTTTGTCAGCCATCTTCTTCAAGTTTTCTGCGGTAAGCTCTTGTGATGTATCAATAATTCCATCATCAGTCTTCTTTGGTTGCAGTTCTTTTTCTTTCTCTTTCTCTTTCTCTTTCTCATCAGTTTCTCCTCCTCCCCACCATTCTCTCTGTCTGGCTTCTTCTTCATCAGCAAGTTGTTTGGTGAGAACTTCAATATCAACAGTATCTGGATCCACAGCTATGTTTCCATTTGGATCAAGATAACATTCTCTATCAGGATCCCATCGCCTTGCTTTCTTTGCTTCCATCCATGTACGATAGATTTTGCCTTTCATGCATTGAGTTGTTGCCTTCCTGTTCACATACTTCACTTCTTCAGATCTGTTATCTTTAAAAGGAACAATCTTTGATGCTGTAAAGGCATAACCAACTGCGTCTTCCTTAGGCAAAACATCACTCCAATCATAACCTTCATCGTCATGAAAAACTGCAAGTGCCCTGGATTTTTCTTTGGGTGCCTCCTCTATCTGCTTCATCCTGGGAGGTTCTGCTTTATTCTGATGATAAATCGCTCTTTTGTAATAATCCTCTCGAAAAGGATTTGCAGTATCATCAGTGTAAACATTTCTGCACTCACGCTTAAAGTGACCTTTCTGTTTACATTTAAAGCATGTCACTTTTGACTTGTCAAAGCCTAACTTGGTAGAAGGTCCACCAATAGACTGTCTTCCAGTAATCTCCATGAATCGCTGCGCTCTTCTCACTGCACTTGCCATACACCACTTAATATCGATCAACTCCATCTCCTCAGGGTCGATTTGATCGTAATCTTCCTTTATTAGGTTGGTGTTGCCTATCTTTCCTGCAACGAGACTTTCGTACGATTCTAACACAGACGCTAAAAACACCATCTGTTGCTTAGCAGATTCTTCACTGAAATTCTGATCATTCTTCAGATCCACAGCAATGTTGCATTGAAATAGATTTTTTAATGCAGATTGATTTGAAGTATTTGACAAAGAACCACCATGATAGCCACTGCTGGGAGTTTCTTGATTTATTGTGTTTGAACTTTCTGCTAAAAACGCTGTCTTGGGAGATGTAGTCTTTGGGATCACACTACCTCTGTAATATAGCTCCACATTCTGTTGATAAGATGAGTTGTTGACTTTGCTGGATTTCTTGATCTCCAATTCATGGCTTTCCAGTCTTTCTCTAAGCAGATCAACCTTCAAATCAGCCGGCTTTATCGTATTCTTCAGCATCAATGCAAAATACTGCCAGTCTTGCTCATTTGGTAGTGCGTCAAACAATTTGTCTACCAGCTCTTCTTTAGTGTAAATGATGTCATGTCTAGCAAGCTCCATCTTTAGATGCTCGAATCTCTCAATCATCTTGGAAACAGACTCGTTCTTTAAACAACCAAACAAATCAAACTCTTTACGTAACAGTTTCTTTTTATTCTTAACTATTTCAGCACTGCCTACACATTTTATTTTTAATTTTTCCCAAAGGTCTCTAGAATCTTTGTACTCTATCAGTGAGATAATGTCATCTCGGACAGATTGGTGAAGCAGAGCAATACACTTTTGTTCAGCAACGTATCTTTCAATTTGATTTTCTTCTAAGTTTTCATAGTCTGGTCTCCCCAAATCAAAGCCATTTTTCAAACTTCTCCAACTAGGATAAGCAAATGCTTTAAGCCATTCTTCGAATCTTGTAGCCCACCTGTTGTAATCTTCAATTGCCATCAGCTTGGGCGGCTTATTATATGTTCCATATGCACTGTCTACACTCATAGCATCTGAAAGTATTTTCTTTGCACTCGGTGTTGGTGTAGTTTCATTCGTGTTATTTGATGTGCCATCTCCCGAACCACCGGTAAAAGCAAACACATCACAGAAAGGATTCATGAAATCATCCATCTTTCAAGTACTTGAAACAGTCAACAAACACTTACAAAAGTTTTTGAAATTTTAAAAAGTAGTTTTCAAACGGAATCACTTGAAGTGGAATAGCTTCAAACGGAATTATGCTTTCAAGCGGAATAAGCCCTTCAAACGAAATACCACTCAAACGGAATTCGGTTTGAAGCAGAATAGCTAATTTCGTTTGAACTTTCAAACGGAATACTACTTTGAAACGAAATTAACTAATCTCGTTTGAACTTTCAAACGGAATTTGATTTCGTTTGAAATCAGATGGCACTTTCAAACGGAATAAGTAATTCCGTATGAAATCAACAGCTGTTTCAAACGGAATTAACCAAAAGAGCTAATTTCGTTTGAACACGCACGTGCATTTACAAGCGGAATTAGGATGACGTCAGCATTTTCGAACAGATTTTCAAACGGAATTATCAGTTTTTATCAGATTTTGTTCGAATTAAGGTCCAATACTTTCAAGGATTAGTTAAAACTATGTTTCGCTTGATATATATGAGTTTTAAGCCATTTTGACCGTTAAATTTTGTTCAAATCAGAAAAGAAGGAGTAGAAGTATGAGAATCTGATGAAATCAAGCTGAATTGGTATGAACTCCTCGTCCTGAGCTCTAATACCACTTGTTGGATCGTCGTATGACCCTAACGAGTCAATCTGATGGGTTCATCATAAAAAACAAAGGCGGAATCAATGTAATTGATGTAAAACAGCTTGTTCCTTTCTAATTATCTTCTTATTGATTGATTCTGAGCTTTTTACAATTCTGATAACAATTCGGCAGCACCTCGACTCAGATACAATGACCTAATTCCATCTCAAATGAACAAGGCACACTCCTATATATAGCCGTGTAATTCCGCTTGAAAGTGTCTCAAACGGAATTAAGCTTTCAAACGGAATTACCTAATTCCATGCGGAATTAGTAATTTCGCTTGAACTTGCTAATTCCGTTTGAACTAACATCAAACCCATTTCAAACGGAATTACCCTAAATTACTTGTTTTCTAGATTTCCATGCCTTAATCTATACAAGACAAAGTTAACAGACATCTAATGCACCAACACTCTCCTCCCCCTTTCCTTTTATGGTAAGCCTATAAATACCCCCTGTCAACATCACAAACTTACCATTTTTGGCACCTCTCGTCCGACCAGCGTTCTTGCCCACTTTTCTTCAGATTTCTCGCGATTCTTATAAGTTTTCCATCTAAATCTTGTACTTTCTTAATCTACACGCACTCCTACACCTTTCTATCTTTCGAATCTTAACTTTTAACCGTGAAATCACTAGATTTGAGGTGTTCTAGGATGATGTCATCATGGTGTTCTTATGAACTTCATGTTTTGGCTTCAATCCACCAAGAACAACTTAGATCTGAACGATTTCCACACCAATAAACAAAGATCTTTCATAGATCTGAACATCTTCATGGTGAAAATGACTGAAAGATGGTTTTCCAACTTTCTTTCAACTCTTTTACACTCAATGCACTCCAAAACCGATAGAATCGGAGGTTGTTCTAACCTTCTACTCTTCTGTTGATGTGTTGGTTCAAGCTCTGGATTCTATCCATGAGATTACCGATTTCGGGTTAAACATGGAACACCGTCTCGAACAGTTAAATGGTCGGATTTGGGTGATTCCTGTCCGATCAGGTTACTAAGTCGTGACGAGGTTTCTGTTGTTTAATACGTTACCAAATCATCTCGATAAAATGACAAACTATCAAATGACCAAGGAAGAAGACGATCAGGTCGACCAGGTTGGAGTGTCGCCCGATCGGACTACTGACAGATCGGATTGTCACCCGATCGGGTTGCCACCCGATCGGCTTGCACCTTGGCCCCACTCTCAACCTCTGTTTTCAAACTTTGAAGGATGAACATTGAACAATGTGCTGCTCGATCGGATTACCACCCGATCAGATTACCACACGACCATGTAATGTTCAGACTTCAACACTTAAACAATTTTCAACATGTTCAATACCAGCGGATTGCCACCCGGTCGGACTACAATCCGACCGAGTACCAAACTGCTGTGAACTTGTTCTCACTAAAGTGTCTAACCAATTGGGATGTCGTCCGATCGAACGTCCGTCCGATTGACTGACCTGAAAGGTAGAGATACTTCTATGTTTTCAAAATGCTACAACAAAAACTTCAAAAGGCAAGCCATCATACACCAACACATCCTTCCCAAAGGAAGTAACAATCCACTCAAAAGGTCACCCGATCGGATGACCATCCGAGCGGGTTGTCACCCGAACGACCGGCCAACCGATCGGACTACCATCCGATCAGATTGATGTTCGACCCACTTACATTTTGTATCGTTTTACACGTCGCTTATCGGTATGCTATCGTTCTGATCCGGCTAACCTTACTCTCTAGCGCTCCCTTCAATCCACCAATCGCTGTGAGTATACTCGATCCCTTTTTGCTTTATGCACTTTTGGATGTTACATACGTTACTTATTCTAAATCACATCAAACACACTACGCAATACTTTATCGCTAACCAATACCACATGTTATACGTGACTTAATGAATGCTTGTTTGTTATGTTTGCACATGGAATGCTGTCTACCTACCTTAGCAACGGTAGTACTATTTGTTTGGACTCAGCACCTGTTCACTCAGGGGTTGTTAAGGACAATTTGTTACATGGCTCACTGTGGTGAGTGTGTATTACGAACTGCCTCGGGCAGTCATCTCGCAGTCATTGGTATCGATAGGTTCATGTCAATAACTAACATGCCTCATTTTACACTGTGTACGTGCTGGTTATGCGTAACAATTTCGAACTCTATAATATCTATTAAACTTGTATGCTCACCTTTACACTATGTATATTGACCTTTACTTTAACGTATGTTACAGGTGCTTAGGATGCTAGTCTGCCTGGTTTGCTGTGTGATGAAATCGAGGCTAGGAAAGAGTTCTAGAAACAAACCAATAAATCATCTGTAATAAAAATATGAGTTGTCGGAACAGAACAATTTGACTAGATCTTGTCTGTAATAATTATGTTATCTTTTATGACATGGTATGGGACGTGTTGCTTTAAATAATTGGTAAATATAGTTGTTATGGAAACTTCTAGACAATCTGTTTCGCTCAGTGCCCTCCCTGATGATTCCACCATCGGTTGGGGTGTGACAACTGAAGTGGACCAGAAACTTCTCCCTCAAATCTACCCAGGACGTTAACTTACCCACTGGTAAGTTGTCGAACCACAATCGTGCTGCGCCTGTCAAAGTTTGGACAAATAAATGGTACCACATGGGTAGTGTCCATCCTCCGACTAATCCTGCGCTAGTTAAAACGCGTAGATGTTCGTCGAGATCTGACAGTCCGTTGAACTTCCCAACATTTGATGGTAATTTCGCCCTCTCAAGAGGAGCTAGAGCAATCTCGCTAATAAACTTTGAGTTTTCCGCGGCTTCTGCTGGTCGGTAAATTAAATTGTAATCATACTCCGCGTATGGGTTGTAAACCGCACGGATTTTTGGTTTGTAGTTTGCATGATCTCTCTGCAATTGACTAAAAACGTTTGTGTTGTCACCTTCTTGATACGTCCTGTCATATTCATCAGTTTGGGTGTCCTGCTTCGGGTATGAATGCGGGCCCAACCGTGAATGGACTGACTGATGCCTGTGAGAGTACTGTTCATCACGGTGATCTCTATGCCTGGATTCAGAGTGAGTGGATGCGTACCTAGTGGGAGATCTGGAGTAGACTTCCGTATCATCCATGGACATACGTGATGGTGCATCGTAGTGCGATGCACGTGGTGCAGATAGGGCTCGCACCTGAGGTGCAGATCTTCAAGAGTGAGTTGCAGATTGAGCAGCCTGTGTACAGAGCTGTGCATAGACTGCGTTTAGTGCACCCTGAGATCTTACGTACCATGAAATCGGAGTTTCACCAGGAGGTAAAATTAAACTTATCGGGATTTCAGGTTGTGCTCCTGGTGTAACAGGATCATTCGGATGATTAACGTTGTGCTGGACATCGTTATCATCGGATGCTTCTTCCACAATCCCCTCGACCCGAAGATCACAAGCAAAATTCTCCGGTCGAGGGTCTGATGGACGATTTGACGGAGTTTCTGCCATAGGAAACAGAGAATGAAAAGAAATGAATCAACGAGAAGAAGAAGTTGAAAATTGAAGAATCGATGGGCGCCAATGAAGAAACAGTGGTTCGAATGACTGGAATCAATCAGACCAGGGGTTTAGTTCTGCATAAAAAGGGTTAGTCCTCTCGCTTGATTCGGGGGTTTGACCGAGCTCCTTCTCTGGTGGTCACTGCAAAATAGAAAGCCGTTAGACTCGCCACGGGGAGAATGGGGGTTCTCTCCGTGACCACCCTCTGGCGTGAGAATAAGTACAGTGATCTCAATGAAGAAGAAGAAGAAGTAGTAAAAGTGAAGTGAATGTAACTTGTTAGATCATACCTGCAGCCTTCTATTTATAACTGTTTTTGGCGGGAAACTGATGTGACGGAGAGAGTAACAGAAAGCATTTTCCGTAAGCGGTTATTTTCTTTTCCTTCGATCATTCAGGTCACGTTTACTTACACGGATCATGAGTGTGATCGACGGCTTGGGAGTTGCCACGTGGAAAGTGGATTTGGGTAGACCTTTCTCCAAGTTGATGCTATCATCGTGATTTAGATGAGTGTCCAGGATATGGCCACATCATCTTTCAGTTGTAACTGAATGGCTGTGCACGATGAGCATTGACAACCTTCTAGAAGATCTACAACTGTAATCCTTTTTATCCTTGCCACGTGTCCATTCTGCTGTAACACAACAACCACTTTTGTTTAACTCTTGATTCCCGGTGTGCGGAGGTGTCTAGGATCTTGTCTTCAAGTCTAACTTGACCTTTGCGCGAGCCCGCGCAAGGGTGTTAGTTGAACGTTGTTTCCGCCCTTCCTCCGGCGTGCGGTCATCGAAGATTGTTTACTTTTATCTCTTTGTTTAGAACCGCTGCGCAGCCACGCAGGGTCTTTGTCTACGAGGTTTTGGGATAAGATTGTGGTATGGTTCAATGCACATGCGCAAGGTTTTTGGGACCGTACCCCTTCAATGTTGAACTCGAAAACACTCGTATTATAAAAACGAGACGACTTCACCCAAAATAGGCGTGAAACCCACAATTTGGTGAACGACTTGGCGGGATTATATTTCAATTCATCCTCTTTTTTCAAGGATTTCATAACTGGACGTTGAACTATTTCATATGATATGATGGGAGTTTCCAGTGTATTGTGCGTTGCTTTGCTAAGCGCCATTCATAGTGCTACCATAGAAAATTCTTTATTTGAAGATAGTGACGGCACAAATACATTACGTGCTTTTAACCCAACTCAAGCCGAAGAAACTTATTCAGCGGTCACTACGAATTGCTTTTGGTCCCAAATATTTGTGGTTGCTTTTTCCAATAAACGTTGGTTACATTTCTTTATGTTGTTTGTACTAGTACCTAGTTTATGGATGAATGCTTTTGGAGTAGTCGGTCCGGCCTTGAACCTACGTGCCTATAACTTCATTTCTCAAAAAATTTGCAACGGAAGGTCCTGAATTTGAGACTTTCTACACCAAAAATATTCTCTTAAGCGAAGGGATTCGTGCTTGGATGGTGGCTAAAGATCAGCCTCATGAAAACCTTATATTCCCTAAGGAACGTTCTACCCCGTGTAAACACTCTTTAATGGAACTTTAGCTTTAGCTGGTTGTGACCAAGAAATCATCGGTTTTCTTATCCGTCCCTTGGATAGATAGAGAGGGAGGACAGAGCTTTTGGTTTTTCATGTTGTCAAAGAGTTGAATAATGATTTTTTTGTGTTGTTAAAGAGTTGAACAATGAAAATAGATGGCGAGTGCCCGATCGAATTGATCGGGTCATGTAGGAACTGTTACTCATTCTCATTTTTATGGTTTTTAATTGATTTAAACACGTGCCGAATTCATTTTGGGCTTATCACAACTATATTTTTTAAGTTTTTTTTATTCGGTTGCTATATTGAGTATGGTACCGTATCGATACCATAATGAACCGAACCAATATCGATTGGATTCCCGTTATTAACGTTATTTTTTCCGTTTCCATGTATAATTTGTTAAAAATCAGGTGCCTGCTGCGTAGCGCGAATGTAACCCACTAGTTATAATAGTTTAGCTATAACGAAGAACTACCTAGTATGTCAATGATGGGAAAAACACACCTTAGTGTATACTCGATTTCATGCACTTGGCATGTTATTATAAGTAGCTCTAATAAATCAAGGGCAACAAGTTTGATCACATTTTAACACTTCATGATTTAAAATTGGCAAATTGGAAAATAATAATCACATCTTTCTGAAATTGGCCGATAATAATCCCTAGTCAGTTATTAGCCAATAATAATCCGACCTCGTTTAATTTTTTTGTAAAATAGTCTGCCGTTAAAATAAGCTTAACGAAGTTAAGTGTTTTTCCGAATTACAAACCGATGTTTTAGGGCTTTTGATCAGAACGAGGATACGAGTCGATTGATGTAAAACTTACCTCGAAATTGTGTTCAAAATGGCTTGAATATTGTTAATTGGAAGCTAAACACCTGAATTGAAGCACCGTTTTCGTGGGTTGGGGGCAGTATTTTGAGGTAAGTTTTGCATCAATCGACTCGTATACTCATTCTGATCAAAAGCCCTGAAACTTCGGTTTGTAATTCGGAAAAACACTTAACTCCGTTAAGCTATTTTAACGGCGGACTATTTTACAAAAAAATTGGACAATGTCGGATTATTATTGGCTGATAACTGACTTGGGATTATTATCGGTCAATTTCAGAAAGATAGGATTATTATTTTCCAATTTGCCTTTAAAATTTTAGTTCCTAAAAACGCTATTTAAAATCAAGCTCAATATTATTTATTTACAAGTACAAGTATGTCAACAAGGAAATTATAAACTAAAAGCCCAAATTAAAAAAAAAAAAAAAAAAAAAAAAAAAACCACTGAAATCATCACCTAAATCCAAAAGTCCTTTATCGTTGCACTCCAAGATCCGCCATCAACACCAAAATGCCATACTTTTTTTTTCATTGTACTATTATAAGGCTACGCGGTATAAGGCGTCACACCACCCCCATACCACCTCAGCCGAAAAAGGCCAATAGTACCCATGACCATACCACTAGTGCTTTCATGGGGGCTCGACCCGACAAAGTCAACCCATACATTCAACTTTGGGTTATGATGGATATTATTTTTGTAGTAGATGGCTTAATTTGGGTTAACAATTCTTGTTAATAGAGTCAAGATTGGTAACTTTAAAAATAACAAAATAACATCGTGGGTCAGGATGGATTTCCCTGCGTAAACCCTAACCAACGCGTTCTCCTTTTTTTTTTCTCATCTCCCACGCCCAAATCACTCAAATCACCACCATCCTACAACCTACATTCCACCATCTCTGACCAACACAACTCCGCCTCTCAACCAACACCGTATTCGGAGCACGCCTAAACCACCATACTCCGACCATCAACCACTGCTTCTGCTCACGACCATCGCTGCCAGCCCGCCGCCTTCGTTTCAATCCAACTAAATAACCAAATTAGACTGAATTCGGTCGAGCCTAACAATAACTTCTCTAGCGATTTAGGTTATCACTCGATCGTATCCCACTGCAGCGATTGTTACGACGATCGGTTGTTCTCTTGAGGTATATTGTGTTAATTTCTGTTATTTTGTGGATTTTTTGGATTATTGATATGATTGCACGATGAATGTTAATTTGTTAGGTGATTTAGGTTTCAAATGTTTGTTTATTCGTTTAATTTTATGTGGATTGTGAGATGAATGTTATTTTTGTCAGATTTTGTGATTTAGTTATGTAAATGTTGCAGAGATTGAAATTATATGGTTGTTTGATTTGTGAAGTAGGAAATTCAAGTTTTCTGGTTGCTATTGTGTATTGAGACATACAGGAATTTAAGTTTATTAGGTTTAGAGTGTTTGTTTATTTGTTTAATTTTATGTGGATTATGAGATGGATGTTGTTTTATCAGATGATTTGATTCTGTAAATGTTACAAAGGTTAAAATTCTAGGGTTATTAGATTTATTAAGTAGGAAAATTAAGTTTTCTGGTTAATATTGTGCATTGAGACGTATGGAAATTTAAGTTTATTAGAATTTAAAGTATTTGTTTACTTTTTAATGAATGTTATTTTATCAGATTAGGTGTCTAGGTGATTTGATTCTGTAAATGTTACAAAGGTTAAAATTCTAAGGTTGTTTGATTTATTAAGTAGGACAAAATAAGTTTTCGGTTTGATAATGTGCATTGAGCTACATAATTTTAGTTAGATGGAAAGCTAGAGGGGATTATTTCACAAATATGGCTACTTGTTTATTTAGAAATTAGATAAAAAGATTATGTCTATCTCCAGTGATTTCTTGGTGTTTAATGGCTTAAGAACTTAATTTACACGAATAACTAACTGATAGAAAGGCGGTTTTTTATTTTTTTTAAATTTTTTTTATTTTTTTTTTATTTTTGATTTTTGATTTTTTTTTAATTTTTTAATTGTTTTTTATTTTTTTATATTTTTAGTCTATCATGCCCAAATCCAAATTGACAAAAACACATGTTGACCTAAACTCATCCTAACCCATTTCTTAATAAACCCATTCTAACCCAAACCTGTCCAACCCACCTCCCATCCTAACCCATTTTGCCACCCCTAAATTGGGGGCGGTATTGGTGGTATGTGGTTACAATAGCGAGCAATAATGAGGTTGTGTGTATGTTGGAAGCTGGAGAGTATTAATGAAAAGAGGGGGGGGGGGGGGGGGGGGGGGGGGGTATTGATGAAAAGGGAGCTTTATCTCGTAAGTTGGATGTTAAAGAGGGACTCTATTGGTGATGTGGCACTGAGGTTGCACAATGGAGCTCTAGAGGCGCCAACCATACCCTGCAGCCTAAATGGACAAAGTCTCAAATATTGATTAGTCCATTGTTATTTTTTTATTGTGAAACCGCTTACAGGTCCATATGTTTATTATGATTTATGATAAGACTTTTATCTTCAGTGTTACGTGTGTAGTAGATTAAGGTCACATTCCATAATTATTTTATACTTTAGTGATGCTTACGTTTTGGTTGTTTTCCTTCCTTTGGTCTATGAAGGGATTATGGTAGGTGGGCCTCCTATAATTTTATTTGGAGAGTACCTACTCAGGCTAATATATAACAGTTGATATGTAATAACTTTAATAATTTGTAACATTAATTTGATTAACATATGTAGATTAGAAAGATTAACCATTCAAGTAAGGTTAAAACATAAATATACTCGCATTTATCACAAAATAAGCATCACTTACAATTGACCACACATTCAGAACTACAAGGCTTGAAATTACATACAAAATCACTGCTGACGATATATAATGGGATTAAAGATGTTTCATTTGGATAGGAGTGATGACAAGAATGATTTCGGGTTAATATGCATGCACTTCTAGAAGACCAAAATTAAGCTAGTATATTTGTAATTATTTAATTTTCTGTATTGTTTATCTTGATTTTATATCAATTTGAATCTATGAAGAATTTTCCTCTTTGATTCCTTGGATCTCAACATGTTCGAGTCAAATTGGGTCTCCAAATGGAAATTAAATCAAAATAGAAGTTAAACGGTCAACAAGTTGCGCCGCTAAAATCTGTGATTAGACACACATTGGTTTTTGTCCCAACCTTTCAGCATAGTATTATAAGTGACTCAAGGGTCAATCGACCACCAAAGTCTTTTTTTTTCTTCTGAAATATTATAAATTGACCATTGCCCGGTATTTTTTTGTATTATAAGTGGCTCAAGTGTCAATCGACCACCCAAAAGTCTTTTTTTTTCTGAAATATTATAAATTGACCATTGACTGGTCATTTTTTGTATTAATTGTGAAACCTTTGAAAACTTCCTTGTTTTCAAATTATTTTTTATTACACAATTTGTTTTAATGTTTTCTGTGTAGTAGGTAATTAGAAACATAAAAGAATTAAATTATTTGTGTATTAGGTAATTAGAAACTTAAAAGAGTGTAGTAGGTAATTAAAAACTTAAAAAGAATTAAATTATTTGTGTAGTAGGTAAATAGAAACTTAAAAGGATTAAATTGTTATGACTTGTGAGTTTATTATATTAGTTTTTAAAAGATATTGTTTTTTTATTAGTTTTAACAGTTTATAATTTAAGAAATACGAAGACATTTTAAAAGAAAGCTATCCAGAACTTTTGTATTCAAACCGTATTCTTGTGATCTTTCATGGATCCGTAGTGATAACCAGTCTTGTCTTTAATCACCTAAATAAAAAACAAGATGAAACTAAAAGAGCATATATCATAGACTAGAGATTCATGTCGACGAAGTAGTGATGATTTTTACACAATAAATGGTTAGTGGTAGCATATGACTTAATATCATATGTCAATTACTAAAAAATAGGCAGTTAAGTTTACAATTTTTTTGAGCTACAACAATTCTCTTAATTGTAATGGATGAAATGTGTCAAAAAGTATACGTTTTATTTAAATTTTGTTACTTTTGTTTATTCCATCAAACATAATTATTAAGTAATGGATGAAGTGTGTCAAAAAGTATACGTTTTATTTAAATTTTGTTACTTTTGTTTATTCCATCAAACATAATTCTTAAAGTTAGTGTGGCACGTGTCACATAGATTCCATCCTTGAAACCATCGGTTATTAGTTTCACTAGTAGAATACTCTTCTCGATTGCATAACCTTTTGCTCTACACATTCCAGATCTCAAATGGTTTTACTTTACTCTTAATAGGGGCGAAGTACGCGGGGGGGGGGGGGCGACCTCCCGAAGTTTTCGCTCAATAGTGTTATATATGTAATTTTCGTATAGAAATTTTTGGGTATATATGTTTTCGGTCCCCGCTTCTATAGAAATGTTTGGGTATATACGTTTTCGGTCCCCCCCCCCCCGGTCATTCGGGTCAAGCTTCGTCACTGACTCTTAACAATCATTTGATGTCTCTGTCCGGGTGATATGCGGAACACAAACCCGAATTTTGATACGCACACTAACACTAACCTTGTGTTCAAAAGCTGTAACTTTGGCTCCTAGTTGGTCAACTATGGTGCACCATGCCCCTGGTGTTGAAAATAACAAAACAAACAAGTCAGTTATGGACAAACAATCAAGTAATATAGTATTACAAGTCATAATCAATGCATAGATAGTTTATTATTCATTGATGCTTACATTTGTAGGACAAATTAGTCTTCATAACCAACGTCTTCACGGGTCACAATCCATAAATACTTATATTTTAGTGATGCTTACGTTTTGTTGTTTTTCTTCCGTGAGTCTCCAATAATGTTTTTTCAAAAGTACCTACTCAGGCTACTATAAAATAATAGATATGTATTTCTTCAATATTATAATAATTTGCTCAACATGTGTAGATTAGAAAGATTAACCATTCAGGTGATGAAAACAAACCTAAATACACTTGCATATATCACGAAAAAAAAAACCGTCACTAATAAATGACGACACCATTCGAAACTATAAGACTTGAAATTGCATTTAAGGTCACACTGCCAATGACGATGATATTAATTGGAGGTTTGATTTGGAGAAATTTGACCACAAGAATGATTTCTGGTTAAAACACATGCACTTCTAGGAGACCTTTGCAATGCTAGGTGATAAGTAGAGACAAATTTGTCTAATCAAGAGAAGTCTATAATCGTGGACAAAAGTGTATCGTGCCATTATTCTTATTCACGATTGAGTTACCTGGGGTGTTCTCTGGAGGGGGTTCAGTGAGCGGGTTTGCCGTGCGGGCACACCGCTGCCAACCCCATCGGTGACCTGTGAACAAGCCCCTTCGGGTATTAGTCACCGCACAGAATCCATGCTTTTTTTTTACCGTTGTTCATCTCCAATGGCTCTATACCCGTTATAACTTAAAAGAAATTAATTTGTTTTCTTTATTTAATTCCTCTCTCACATTTCATTTTCTCATAACTCAAAAACATTCATAACCAAACTACAAACCTCATACACCATGGATAAACAAAACAAGGGTGATGCCAAGAAAAAAAAGGTTTGGCTAGTCGAGGATCGAGTTTAAACCCGAGGGGACGCGTCTTTTTTAATAGTTTTAGTTTATTGTGACTTTATTTATTTTAATTTAATGTAATGTCTTTTTTTAATTTAATGCAATGTCTTTTTTATTATAATGTAATTTTATTTTGTTTAAAAATGTTTTAATTATTGATGCATAAATTAAAAAAAAAATGGACTCCTCACGAGGGGAGCACCCCTAATGTTTGAATTCAAAATGGGAAGTATAGATGATTGGCTGTGGTGAAGAGTTTACCACTCCCCACCAGGGAAGCACCCCTTACACCCTAAGAACTAGTTTGACCTCAACGATCAAACCTAAACAGACAAAAAGAAATATTTAGCATGCAAAGTTCTACAAAACATTTTATGTCATCTCATGAAACTGAAGAATCCAATTTCAAAAGGTTGAACCGTCCTTTTAAGAACATCACACAAACAACAGAAGCATAGATTTAAAACAGGTTCAAAACAATACAATGGATACTTCATATCTCATTGAAGTGGGTTTCATTAAAGCATTTCGTCAAACAAATGGTGTGCATAGCAGGTTGACATAATCAATATGAACACAAAATTCACAAAATCTAATCAATATGAATGGTGTTGGGTGAGATGAAATAGAATCAAACAAATAATCGTTTATTGGGCCAGGCCCACTAGCCAAAGCCCTACCTTTTTTCACTAATGGGCCGACTCTGTTCCCATTACTCGGGCTTCTGATATGTTAGATAAAAGATGACATTGCCATAGGTTCTTTCATTCATGCTCATTTAAGTATTGATTTTTGTGTTTGAATTTAAAAATTAGTTGTCAGAACTCACATGGTGACCCATTAGATAACACTACAATTAAGTTGACGTTTTAGTATAAAGTCTAGTTTGAACAAGCTATTTTTAAAAAGTATTATTATATTTATGTATCTAAAATATGATGAAGTTTCTGAGCACAACTATTTATAAATAGTAATGTATTAACAAGTTTTGACATTAGTCCAACATCCTTAGTACCATTTAAGTATATAAGGATCCACTTAATAGCCTCCCAATGCCTCTTTCCTATATTTGCAAAGTATTTGTTAACCACACTAACATAGTTTTTGAATTTGTTTATAGAACTGAAACTAATTAAAGTACTACAAAAGAACACGCGACTCGGATCAGTGATCTATCTGTTTTTGATTACCAGCATGGCACGTGTCACACAGATCACCATCATTTCTTGTGATCCAACTGCCATTGATTTTGACCTTCGAGTAATGGTTGACCAACAGCGACTCCCATCATAACTCGTAGAAACAACCAGAGAATAGATAGATGGAAGACATTTTATCAAATGAACCCTTTCTACCTGCCAATGTAAAGGCCCATTATAAAGTTGACAGTGAACAACACCACATTTTTGTTGGATCGATTGCTTATTCTTTGACATCCTTTGATTTTACCCAGAATATCAACATCCTCAGCAGCTGCCAACTATCACAAGCTGCTGTAGACTTTGACCTATCAGAAGCTTTTGACTTTCTATAATTGTCACAATCTGTAGCATCAGCATAGTATACAAATTTGGCCCATTAGGACTAAGACCAAATTCTGACTTTGACTTTCTTCGATTTTTTTTTCCAGAAATAGATTATTTGCAGCCCTATTAATCAACAACAAAATATGGTCAATCACAGTCATTATGCTACTTTGACCAGCTTTGACCTTTATCAAAATGTGGCCATATTTTCTCCACAAAATAATGAGTTGCAGGCTGTCAAGACCATCCCAATTGCCATCATTAACCCAAAATTTGTTCAATAACACCAGATTCAGAATAAACAGCCCCCATCCAAGAACACCCAACATAATGCAAGCCCCCATCCAAGAACACCCAACATAATGCAAATGAGTCAACTGCAAATAATATTGGCACCAACTGTCACCTGTATCATCCAAAACTAGATAATATTGGCTGATACACGGTATGTTGGGTTAATCAGTTGGTTTAACGTGTTACATAACAAACGAGAGAACTGAACCCAAAAGACTAGTCTGGTGGGTGAGAGAGCCCATTTGGTATATAAACCCCACATTGATTGCCCATACAACCGATGTGAGACAAGTCCCATACCTTGCAATGGTTTCGATCCATAACATAACGGGTCACGGGTCAACGGGTAAATGCGTCATCCATCAGCTAATGGGTCATGGGTAATATTCTATTTGCATTTGCTTTGTATTTTCTAAATAAATAGCTTTGGTTTTGTTCTTTTAATATTGTACTCTTTCTAACAAGTCACCCTTATTATAGCCAATCGCTTTAGGTACTTTGAACTTCCCATGGAAACACAAAGTGACACCATGAATATCAGCATGAACTTGAAGATGTGGTTATCAATTTCACAAGTGAAATCCGAACCCCTGGCCAATTGCATAATCGTTTTTGTGAAATCCTTCTGGATTTCAACTTATTTAACCCTCAAAATCATGCATCACTGGTCTAGGCGAACAGGTCATGGAAACACATTAGCCCTATTTTCAAATGGTGTGAGCCTTGCTCCCATGTGTTGAGCTACATAAGTCAATCAAGGAGGGACTAACAATATAGTATTACATGTCACATAAATAGTTTATCATTCACCGATGCTTACATTTGCAAGCCCACATACTATTAACTCCTCTTAATTGCTTCACCGGTCACAATCCATGTATAAATAATTTTATCTTTTACAGATGCTCACATTTCATTGTTTTTATTTGCATTGATTGTAACTTAAAGTTATGGAGGTGCTTGCATTTTCTTGGTTTTATTTGTGTAATTGGGGATTATTAGGAATATTCCTCCAACAGGACCTACTTTTGCTAACATATGCAAACAATAGGATTTGCAATTGCAATCACAAATTTAAATAAAAATATGAATAATAATAAATTGAATTATATATTGGACGTGTTTTATATTTGGAACATCCATGAATCATAGTTAGGGACCATATGTTTTTGTCAGGGTTTGTGAGGGTTGTCTGGTGAATGAAGATATGAAATGGTACCATTCAACGTACATGGACAAAAGGTTAATTTTCTCCAAACGATAATTCGAGCTGCTTTTGAAATCCATAAAATTCCAACCTCAAACAAGAAGCCTAAAATCACTTGCACAGAAAGTTAAAAATCTAGACCTAAGTTTACATGTTTGCTTAGTTTGCAATTTGAAGATTTAAAACAGGTTCAAAACAATACAATCGACACTTTATATCTCATTGAAGAGGGTTTCATGCATGGCAGGTTATCACGTTGACATAGTCAATATCGAAGAACCCATGCCGTATAAACACAAAATGTATAAAATCTAATCTAGTTATCTGAACAAGAGATAAAACAATCTTAAAAAATAAAGCATTTGAAGTCTCGGGTATCAAATGGGAACCAATGACTCACTTAGGCATTTAATCAAACAGGTGATGTGCATGATTATATATTAATTAAATATTTGAAATTACACATGAATAAACAAGATCGTACTTCACAATGGTGATAAGAAGTGTCTCATTAGTTAGAAAATATTTTACGCACGTAGGCTGTTTACACACACCTTGTTTTTCGGCCTAAAAACATGTAGAGCCAGTCAAGTAACTGAATTGGATCAGAATAACAGATGGTGCTTAATGTTGGGCTGCCCATAGACCCTTTGCCCACCAAAGATAATTGGATTCTGTTTTATTTTGAGCCCAAGCCACATTTATAATACGTTATTACATACTTGTTACCCACATCCCTCAATGAAAGTTACAGAAACTGAAAATTACCCAGCAATGCTAATTTATGGTGGAGTCAAAACTCACATGATTTTCATCAAACAGGTGGTATGCGTGCAGAAGCTCAATTCAATAGAATTCTAATAATTCAGCTCACTACTGGTCATGGTCCTTTACCAGTCAGCGAAGTTACAAAAGGGTCTGGTTCTCGTTTCCAATTTCCACGTCATTCTAGGTCTCGGGTCGGGTCAGTCTTGTGCAGCATGGTAGTTCGTAACAGTTATGTTAGGGGTGGCAATAAAAACCCAACCATGACATTTTGGGTTATTTTGGGTCTTTTTAAAATAGGAAATAAGTTAGAATGGGCTGAGGATTTAATCTAGATGGGTTAGAATGGGTTTTAAAATACCTATCTAAGTTTTAACATGGGCCAGATGGGTTTTAAAATACCTATCTAAGTTTTAGGCTAAAACTGTAAAACACGCATCAAACAAACCTCATCGTCCCTATCAGACAAACCTCATCGTCCCTAAATCTGTAAATCACCATCATCATCTGATTTCAATCAGATCCTAAGTCACCATCATCGTGGATTCAACCCTAAATCACCATCATCATCGTGGATTCTTCCTGTTTTCACCACTAATTTGCCTATACCTTCAGCATCAGATCCCTCTATTTGGTACGTACTAAAAATAATGAGTTTTTTATGTTATTGTTTGCAAATTTTGTTGGGTTTCTGTGCTTTTATAGATTATAATGATGTGTTAATTGTTGGGTTTCTGTGCTGTTTGGTATGATGTTTATGTAGTGTGTTGAATGAATGCCTACCAGGTGTTCTATGAAATGCTTGAGTGAACTAATTAGGGCTTAATAAGCTTTGAAACTTGAATTTTGTTTGTTTCATTATTCGATTTTATCATGTTGATGCTCAGCTGTACCTTTATTTATGGATTTTTATCGTGTTGTAATGTTTGTCGAAGATGTTCTGTAGTAGACTGCACTAACAATAGGTACATATTACAAAATAGGATGGAAAGCATGGATTTTTGTTTCGGAAAATAATCATAGCAATCAGAAATACTGTATACTGAATGAAGTTGGCCATATTTAAGGTTATTTAGATTCAAGTTTTGTTACCTAAGTTAGCTAAGCTGAAAATATACCAAATAAACAGGTTTAGAACAATATCGAATGGCAACCAACAGACCAATAGCTTATCATCAATCTCATCATCACCAGCAGCATATGAACAAATAACCTAACACTATAGAGTTTCAAACAAACCCATCTAGATCTATCTTAATGAGAATATATACAAAATCTCATCTGGGTTTTTTCTTGGTTACCACCATTTCATTCTAAGACCTCAAAGGTAACAAAGTTCTTACCTCTATCACATAACCTAAGTAGTTAAAGCCTTTAACTTAAAGGCGCCAAAGGCGCCCATGCGGGCATTGTGAATGACTCTTAGGGGACTCGGTGTGAATGCGGGGACTCAAGCGGTGAGTTCCTTTCACCGAACGGTGAATCACCACCAGCCTTAATTCGGTGAGGGGGGAGTTTGTTTTTCGGTGTATAATCACCGTAGCGGGGAAGAGGAGTGAAAGAAGAGAGGGGAGGGTTTAATGGTGGGTCCCAACCCCTTTCAACTAATCAAATTTTTTTTTTTAATTGAGTGAGTGTTTGAATCACTCCTAGTGTTTGAGTAGAAAATTGAGAGTGATGGGGGGACTTGACATGACATGATATAATTGGGTAGAGAATGACTCAAACACCCTAAAGTGTTTGAATCATACCCTCCACCCTTATAGCCACCAGTGTTCCTTGAATGCCTACTGTCCATACAATTTGCTTGACTTTTACTTTGACTACTTGATCCTTGCACGAGTGATATGATTATACAAAATCTTCTATTTTTCAATAATATCAGATGGTGTACTGCTTAGATTTTGTGAGTTATAATATCAAATGAATTAGCTTTATCACCACCACTACCAAGAGATTCCCTAGTACTTTCCACTGAGTAATGTTTATTAATTTTGTGTGGACGGTTTATATAAAATTAGATTAAGCTCTTGCGGTCGACAGAGTTTAGTGAAATACAACTGTCTTGTAGTCTACATATGTATTAGTTTATGTTGCACGCAGACTTTATTGAATAAGCTGACCTTTAGCTGTTAAAAATTTTGGATTTATATTCTCTTTAAGCCAGCTTGAATTGTGTACCCACAAACTAGTCTAAGGTACATGCAAGGCCACTGTTGGTTTTATCTTAACTGATATAAGTTTTATTTTACGTAAAGACATAATAAATAGACAAATACGTACTGTTAAAATCAATAAAATTTTGGAAAGATCTTTGCTAACTAGCGTTTTCTAAAGACTCTTGCATTGAAAAATTGAGTTTTGAAGATGAAATGAGGCTGAAATCATTTGTATATATATTAAAACAGCATAAACAAGAATTTCTTTTTTAGGTTTTGCATTTTAAAAACTCTGTAAACTAATCACTGTAAGTATGACGTTCTTACGTCCTCCCTTCTCTAAAAGTTAGAATGTTAAATAGTGATTCGTTCTGCTAAGTTACATTTAATCATGTCCAAGTTTTAGCCGTTTTAGAAAAGTGCATAAGTGAGAGAAGCAAGGTGCATGTCCGGCCAGGCAACTTTTAGCAGTTTTAGACTTGTTTCGGCTTGTTTAGACTAGTTTTTGGCTGGTTTGGACCGTTTGCAACTACTTTTGCCGGTTCAGCCGTTTTTTCCTAGTTCAGTGCACCTTTGTGCCTTGCTGCACACAAAGCGGTTCTGCTGCGCCTTACCTCGCATGGGCGCCTTTGGCGCCTTTAAGTTAAAGGATTTAACTACTTAGGTTATGTGATAGAGGTAAGAACTTTGTTACCTTTGAGGTCTTAGAATGAAATGGTGGTAACCAAGAAAAAACCCAGATGAGATTTTGTATATATTCTCATTAAGATAGATCTAGATGTGTTCTGTTTGAAACTTAAGAATTTTAGAATTACTGAGAGTTCAGCGATAGTAATAAACTTCAACTAGAAGGTATAATTTCATGATTGCAGCATTAGTATCTGCTTCTTGTCTATATGTCTCAATAAGGGCTGCTGGCACCTTATTTAGGCCTGAGGCACACATAAAACATGCGCAAAAAGCGCATTTTTGGAAAATTTTGAGTATATTTGTTTATTTATTTGTAGGAGACAAATTATGTCGATTATCATTGATTCTATGGAGAATGATTAATAGAGTATATTTGTTTATTTATTTGTAGGAGACAAATTATGTCGAATTTAGGATGGATTTGAGTCATTTACAGGCGAATTTAGGAATGTCGAGAAAAAAAAATCACAACTAGACATGTATTTGGAGGAGGATCGACTTAATAGAAAAGAAGAACTTGACATTTTACAGTATTGGAAGGATAATCAAGGGAGATATCCTCAATTGTCTCTCATGGCTCGTGATATATTGAGCATCCCAATCACTACCGTTGCCTCAGAATCATCTTTCAGTATTGGGGGTCGGGTTCTAAGTAAATATCGATCTTCATTACTCTCATCGAATGTTGAGGCTTTGCTATGCACCCGTGATTGGTTGTTTGATTTAGAAGGTATTAAGTTCGTTCTATTTATGACTTCACTATGTATAGAATGTTAATTAATATTTTACTCTTTTTGCATATCCAGATGATGAAAACGAGGATGATATCGAGGAAGGACTTGCAGAAGATATTGAATCATTGTATCCGACATATGATGATAGCCACGTTTAGGTAATATTGACTACCATACTGATAAAGTAGTACATGTTTAGAAAATATTTTTTTACGCCACCAAACATTATCTTCCAATCATTTTTTCGGGCTATGCTTCTCTTTTCTGGTCTAAATACTAGCGTTGTCAATCTTGTCTTGTTGGCGGGTTGTAATCAAGTTGTGAAGAACTTGACGCTTCTCTTTTCAGGGTGGAGGATATATTCAAGGTGATCTGAAACAGCAAAGGGGATGAAAAAGATGCCGATATTGCAATTCGTGTCTTTTTTTTGTAGTCGGGAGCTTTTTAATATGTATTAAAATTCTTTTAACAACTCTATTAATAGTATTTGCTTACATTATGGTACATTATATGATTGATTAAATGCATGTAGTATTTTGTTATATTTGGGGCGTGCCAAGATCATTTTATGGCAGGTTGTTTCCATGCCTAACGCCAGTGCTCGCTTACCCAAAGTTTTTTTAATTTTCTGATGATGGCCTGCAATCCCAAAGTTTTTTTAAATTTTTAATTTTTTTTTATTTTTTTTTATTTTTTTATTTTTTTGATTTTTTTTTATTTTTTTGTATTTTTTGAATTTTTTAATTTTTTTAATTTTTTTAATTTTTTTTATTTTTTTAAATTTTTTTGAATTTTTTTAAATTTTTTTGAATTTTTTGAATTTTTTTAAATTTTTTTGATTTTTTTTATTTTTTTTGAATTTTTTTTATTTTTTTGAATTTTTTTTATTTTTTTGAATTTTTTTGAATTTTTTGAATTTTTTGACAAAAACCCATCTTGACCCAAACCCATTCTAACCCATCTCTTAATAAACCCATCTTAACCCAAACCCATTCTAACCCATGCCCATCCTAACCCATTACCCAAACCTACCCAACCCACCCATTTTGCCACCCCTAAGTTATGTGTAAGGTGTGATTAAAGTCTAATTCATTTTTACATGTCTTAGAATGTCATTAATATGACTGGCAAACGGTGGGTTAATGTGTCCAAACTGTCAGGACGGGTTGGGTTCGGTTGTGTAAAGTGTCAAATTCGGTTCGTCTCTGAATCGGCTGCTTTTAGAAAAACATGTCAAATGGGTTTGGGTCAAAACGGGTTGGGTCAAAGCGGGTTACCGTGCTATATTTGTTTTTACGGAGGTTAGTGACAGTTGCGGCATGGCTACTGCTGTGGTGGCACCGACAGCGACAGGTAGATGACCCTTCTTGCTTAAGTCGTTTGGTGGCTTTCGTATATTTGCTTTTTCCTATGTAGGTTTCTGATTCCCCTTTTCTTGTCCTTTTCCATTCCATCCTTCATCTTATTTGCTTCTTTTTGCATCTGATACCTCTTTCTCTGGTTCGTGCACAGTCTGCTACAGAAAAAATACATATAATGTCATACAGTATTTCAAGAATATCAAAACAAGGTATCCGCAAAACAGTACAATGGAATTAACTAACCTTATTATCCTTAGCACACAGAGTACTTGTAACTGTAACAGTTAAAAAATTATTAACTCACCAAAGTGTCTTGCAAAAATAACATTATTAGATAGAAGTGGGACACCCTTGTCATAAAAATACCAAACTTGATCCACTTGTAATCATTTGCACCTTCCAAACAAGCAATCCAGATTGCCAACCTGCCAACCTGTCAGGTGACACAATGTCATAATAAGCCCAATTTGATTTCTTAGTTGACTTTTGCTTATGACCTCAATTGACCATATCATTATTAAGATTTCCTGCCATATACATCAGATATTGACTAGCAGCAATCTGATTTTGACTATTACAAACTTTATATTACAACTGCTGTTGACTATAGCCCTCCACCCAATTGTTTCCTAGCTCTATGTGACTATGTGTCATTGGGAAACAGTAGTTATACAGTTTCCTAAATTAATTCATTTTGTGCTTATAACATAATTGGGAACGAAAAAAAAATGTTTTGGCAAATTGCTAAATGCTATACAAGGAAAAAAAAACTTATGCACTACTGGAAATTCCCGTTTCTTTTGTTGACGTTTCAGGACCCCATGTGAGTGTTTGATTAATTATATGGTCGGAGCTGCAAGCTTAAACAGGTTAGTGTTTGGGGTAAATGGGTTTAGGACCACACAAGATTAAAAACGTATCCAAAAGGGTTCAACCCGTTTATGATACTCATAGCACGTTTAACTTACCGTGCTAAATAGATAAATGGATAGTGCCAAGGGGTGTTGTGGCGGTATTGCATCAAGTAAAAGCTTTAATGGCTGGCGCTTTATACATTTGTTCATCAGTGTCTCTGGCTGCGTTATGTGGGTTTGGAATTCTTGCAGATTGCCATCTACTATTTTACTTGTGACATTGGCTTACTTATGCAGGTCAATTCAAGTCAAAGGTAAAAAATTTAGAAGTCAAATGCTTGTGGTCAATGGTTAAGTTTATGGGAGTTATTGGGTCAAAGTTTGCTATGAAAATGATAAAGGGATGAATGACCCTGATCATGGCAGTGAATGTAGAACATATCTGGGTTTTGATCATCTGGATTTGGTCAACGCTTCTAAAAGGTGGACCACAATCAACCAAAAGTCTATGCAGTCAAAAGTCAACACCTGAAGCATGAGAAGTCAATGCAGGAAAACACTCCAAAACGACATGAATTATACAATCAAAGTTGGAATTCTACTATGTTACCATATGAGTGAGAAAATAAAGAAAACTGCGTTTCGCTTTGGGTACAACTTGTGAAGCAGAAGGTACAATTGACAATACACCGGAGTTAACGAGTTGGATGAAAATGACAAATTTCAAACCTTTTGGATCCAAATGCGGAAAAACAAACCTTTGAACGAAAGTCGTAAAACTGGCCAAACCTCAGGGGACGAAAATGACATTTTACTCTTTTAGATTTTAACTTTTTTAACCACAAATAAAACATACTGACGAATTTATACATAAGTGGTTCGAATTTGCCACCTCTCTATGTGGCAATTGTGATCATTTACTTATAAATGGACCGATTCAAATTCAAACATTTGAAATAATAATTAAAAAAAAAAATCTAAAACGAGAACAGGTCAAACGGATAGATCAGGTCAATCAGGTCACAGAACCTACTAATTCAAATTATTTAAAAATTTATATTATTATTGATTTCGAATAAACTTAATGGATCAATCATCTAAAGAAATAGACAAAATCATGCTTTCAGATCAACCCAACTTGACCCCTCCTGTTTTGACTTGAACCAAGAATGATTCGTTTGACCGAACCTGTAACCTGAACAGCTCATATTTAAAGAAAAGAAGTACCTGTCGAAGGCATATATTGGTCCCACAAATAGCCGCAAGAGTCCACGCGAAACACCAACCGTTGCAATGAAACATAGGTAACGTCCATAAGTATACAGCTCCTTCAGGTATACCCCACACGACAACATTACTGGTAGCCGCCAGACAAGCACCACGGTGATGCAACACCACCCCTTTAGGGCGAGACGTCGTACCAGAAGTATAACCCAACGCAATACTATGCCACTCATCTTGCGGTGGTTTCCATACGAACTCAGGGTCACCGGATTCTAGAAGCTTCTCGTATTCAACCGCACCTTTTGCTAGAGCGTATTGAAGATTGTTTGGATTACATTCGGTGCTTTCGTCTTTGATAACAACTAGAAGTGGAGCTTTGAAGTTGGTTTTGATTTTGTCTTTTAGAATCTTTAAAGCTTCTTCGGCAAGTTTGAAGAATTCTTGGTCAACCATTATGACTGCGGATGATGAGTGTTCTAGAAGGAAGCCGATAGTTGGAGCGTTTAGACGAATGTTGACTGCGTTTAGGACTGCTCCGCTCATTGGAACTCCGAAATGGGCTTCGTACATCGCTGGGGTGCTTGGTGCGATCACAGCTACCTGCAGTTTAAAAACCAATTGTGAATTTAATTTTGACTTTCAAGTCATATGAATTGCCTTTGGAATTCAATATATGTTATGTATATTGCACCGAAGCTTTCAATCTTGTAGTTCGGGTCATGCATAAGAAAGCAGTTGTAAACTATACATAAAAATTGAAGAAAAACGCGTTGTTCTTGAAGCTGAAAACTAATTCAATTGACCTTAAAAGTCAAACTAATTCCTTAAAATCGCGAACCGTTTCGACCAGTACGTTTCGACGCGAACCCAGGTTAAACAGGTTACTGTGCTTTCTGTTTTCTGTTTTTTAATGTGTTTTTGGGCTTTTTTAAGGGCTTTTGTTTGCTATGAAGATTTCTGAATGCAAGAAGATGATGATGATTATACAGTTGGTGATACAGAAGAATTGAATTTTGGTTTTATTGACATAAGAGTAGTGTTTGAGGGTGATTAATTGATGTTGAATAATCTGATAATAATCCAAGTTAAACTGCAATAATTATTTGATATGAGATAATCAGAAACAGAATTAAGTAATCAGTTGTAACCAAACGGATTGTAAACGCGCAGACGCGCAGTGGTAAAGAACTTATTTAGACCCGTACTCAACCCGAACCAACCCGGACCAATAAGCATGGATTGGGTGTCAAAAAGTATTGACCCGTACTCAACCCGGACCTGTTTCAACCCGACAAAATTGCCCCCTTGATGTACAATCTCTTTTTTCTAAAAAAAAATTTTTTTAACCAACCCGACCCGAAACCCGTTCTGACCCGGACCGTTTTGACCCGAACCCGTTTTGACCCATGACCCAACCCGACCCGACCCGTTTGCCAGGTCTAGGTGGTGATGATTGAATTTTAGAACATATAAAGCAGCATTAAAAAGTGGTGGTGTTATATTGGGCCCAACCCAAATTTATAACATGGCCCGCATGATTATACCGGTAGCAGTAAATAGCTTGGTTTAATCATTCTGAAAAATAACAAATGATTTCTTTTGGAGATGAGGACTTGTTTCTTATGATAACCTAACTGTTTCAGCTTAGAGTCTGTTTACATTTTCTCATTAACCATGCAGATTTAATATCCAAACAATAAACTCAAAAACTACAAGAGTTTCGAAGAAAATATGTGCATCTAAAGTAATAAGCAACACTTTTGCATGAAACAGTTTGTGATTCTCTTGACAAAAGTTGTCAGCTTTGTAAATTTGTTAAAATAAGATTGTTCTAATGAGGAATAAGACTAAAGGGTGTGGGGGACGTCCCAGGGTTGTCCACACCGCCCCCCTTTGGTCCGTCCCCATAGCCATCGTCATTGTCGCTCGCGACGGGCCCACCTCTTTCTTATCCAACACAAACACATATACATACACACATCTTGTATATATAAAGGGGCTCATCCTCCACACCCTTGGCTCATCTCTTGGGGCTCATCCCCCACACCCGATGACGTGGCTGCCTACGTGGCGGATCATCCTTAAGGGACTACCCTTCTCCACACCTTATACTATAGTCTAACTGTCCATGTTCAAAGTACAGTAGCTTTATGCTAAAAAGAGTAGCTGAACTTCCATTATTATTCAGACAGTAACATCATGCTTATTTTAGTAAAGTACAGACTTTAGCTGCTTTTAGTATTTCAAGTATGTTTTTTTTTCCACTATCTGAGCTCTAGATAAACCTGGTGCAGTGGCGAAGCTTGAGATTTCCGACCGGGAGGCGGAAGTCACCCGACCTAAAAATTTCTATAAAACTAGGGGGTCGAAAACGTAGATACCCAAAAATTTCTATACGAAAACTACATACTCTCCACGACTGAGCGAAAAATTCGGGGGGTCGGCCGCCCACTCCCGCCCCTTAAAAGCTTCGCCCATGCTGGTGCTGCTTAGTATTCCAAACCATAATAGTTTTCCATAATTCAGAGGTCTTAAGTAATTTTAAAGTTAAGATAATCACTAAACCACTTCTTTCTGACTCCGACCGTCCCTATAGCTTAAAGAAACAATATACAATGGCGTTATTTAAAAGTCGCCTTAACTTTAAAAAAACTTCAAAAAGAAAGCTGTAAAATTCGGGTTGGGGAGCTCTATAACATCCCTTAGCATATCTTACAAACATTTTTAAGCACTATTTTCTTCCCTCGTGTGATTGAATTTTTCATTAAATTCTTTCAAGTTCACAATTTCTTTTTGTTATTCACCAACCTATAGATTTATCAAGAAAAAAATTATCCTTGATCAATTATTTGATCATCTAATTCCAACCATCAAAATTATTCCAATAGTAATAATAATCACCCCACACCCAAATACACCCTATATTACCCAAAATCAAAATCCTCAAAACAGAACAATTACTTTGACTTTTTACCATAAACCTTAGTATTTACCAAAATCAGAAAGGGGTAGCGGCGCAGCTTGTTGCTCGCTTACCTGCGATATTGATGTAACTCGGCCAGTTGTTTATATATAAATAAAATTATTTGACCACCAAAAAAAAAAAAAAAAATCAGAACTTTTCCAACACCCTTTTACGCCTTTTAGCATCATCAACATTCATATCCACCTTTGACAACTTTTACTATTAAAACACATCAAGTAACAATTCCTTTTTGTTATTCACCAACTTCTTATGACAAATTTCATCAAAAAAAAAGATTAAATAAAAAAAAATAACCTCCAAACACCACCTAATTCTACCTTCAACCTTCAATCAATTATTTGATCATCAAATTCCCACCACCAAAATTACTCCAATAATAATCCCAAAATCATAAAAAAAAAAAAAAAAAAAAAAAAAGAGAAAACCATCTTTTTGACTTTTTTCAAGTAAACCTTATTAATTACCAAAATCACAACTTCCCCGTATATTATCTATTAATAATCTCATAATATCCAACTTTATAAAACTTCTAATAATAAATAAAAACTCAAAACTTTACAATCAAACGCATGAAGTAACAACAAATTTAAAATAGAAATCGTTACCGTTGAACCGAACCCAACGGAGTGATTGGAAAGAGCGGAGGCTAGACGGCAGCATCGACGGTACGTCTGCTGCCACGTGTACTGAACAGACCCGTGGACCACCGATCTACGGTTAGGATGAACCAGAGCAGCTGGTTTCAAGAACCAAAGTGGTGTGAGTGATGTGTAGTTTGCTTCGTTTTTGGGTAGATCATCGATGTCTCTCTCCATGAGGTTGTTTTTGGGATGATGAGTGTTGTGTTGAAATTGAAACGTTGAATGTAGAAGAGTTTGGTTAATATATAGTGTCATGAGTTTAAAGACAAATTTTCCAGGTGGAGTAAAACAAGGGAGAGAATTGGTGTTTTATGGAAGTCAAGTTCGATTTCAATTATTCCTATTATTTTTTGTGGTGTATCTGGTGACTAGGTGGAGATCGCTAATTCGATCTTTGAGCTGGGTGGGTTTTACTTCACCGCACTGTCGTGCCTTCGGGCTAGTGTTTACGGGCTTAGCCCTAAGTGAGGGTTTTTCCCGGTTCGGAGGCAAGTGTATCTCGATATGGTGAATTTCGACAATAACCTATTTGAAGGATTCGTTAGCCATTAAAAATATAAAATCATTAGAAAAGAGTTGTTTCTCTTTGAGTTCTCCCCCATCAATTTGGTGAAATAAATATATAATAGAAAAGAGTTGTTTCTCTTTGAGTTCTCCCCCATCAATTTGGTGAAATAAATAAATATATAATAGCGGACTTTTTGTCTTTTTATTATTCATTCAACTTTTTTTTAGAGAAAAATGCCCGGATAGTCCATGTGGTTTCACCTTTTTTCACATATAGTCCCTATCTTTCTAAAACTACTTGAATAGTCCCCAAGGTTTCAAGTTTTGTTCTCGGATAGTCCCTGGCTCTAACTTCAGTTACTTTTCTCTGTTAAAATGATGTGAAATGACAAAAATACCCTTTCCTTAAAATGCCAAACCACAGGGACTATCCGGACACCTTCTTCATTTTTATTTATAAAACCCCACCACCACACTTCATCTTCAACCTCCACCCACCATCACCCTCCTCCACCCTCCACCATCACCGCCATCATCACCCTCCTCCACCCTCCCCCACCACCCTGTGAATCATAACCCGCACACCAGACAAAACCCCTGTGCCCTCTCCTTCTTCGATGATAACCTCACATCCACACTCATCTCCTCCCTCATCTACTCCTCTATCTCCTCTCAAACAAACCGCCAACCACCATCTGCTGAGTGGCGGCGGACGACAACGAACACAAGAACCAACACAGCCGGTGGCGCTGTGGTGGTTGACATCGGACCCAGGGACTATTCACTGTTCCTTGCATCATAACCCGAAGCCAAAACTCGAATTTGAAGAGGACCACCATCACTCCGTTTCCTCATCTGCTGCTACTGCTATGATCGTGAACCAGAGCTCCACCTGAAACACACCGGTTCCGAACCGCTGACCCGCATCTCGAACCCAGAACCACCGTCACCGCTACTGCCGTCGGTTCTCCTTCATCAGTATCAATCATCATCTCCAATCAATGGCAAGCACGATCATCTTCAGTAATAATAATCATCATCATCTGCGACAGATAAACGGCCGGAGCCGAGAGAGATCGAGAGGGAGGATGAGGGTGTTGTGCGACTGGTGTGTTTGTAGGTAGGGTTTTAAGTGAGGGGTGGGGGTTTGCAGGTGGGTGGGTGTGACCGGAGCCACTGTGCATCCATTGACTGAGCTTCAAGGAGGGTGTTGTATGAAACGGTTAATGCTGATTGGATGATTTGGATTGGGGTTTTGTTAGGGTATTGGGTTAGTGAAGATTCGCATAGTTGTCGGTACCTGGTGGCTTTGCAAGCTTGTTGGATTAGATCGGGAGTGGGTGGTGTGTCTGTTGTTGAGCGGCGGATGGTGGTGGTGGTGGTGGTGGAGGGTGATGGTGGGTGGAGGTTGAAGATGAAGTGTGGTGGTGGGGTTTTATAAATAAAAAGAGAAAAATGCCCGGATAGTCCCTGTGGTTTCGCCTTTTAAGGAAATTGTATTTTTGTCATTTCACACCCTCTTAACAACCACTTAACAGAGAAAAGTAACTGAAGTTAGAGCCAGGGACTATCCGAGAACAAAACTTGAAACCTTGGGGACTATTCAAGTAGTTTTAGAAAGATAGGGACTATAGGTGAAAAAAGGCGAAACCACAGGGACTATCCAGGAATTTTTCTCTTTTTTTTATATAAAACTAGGTGTTGCACTGTCCGTGTTGCAGGGCGATGACCGAATAATTCTTAACCGGTTAAAAAAACAGTACCATAGTTTTACTAGAAAGAAAAAGTAAAATGAGTGTTAGGCAGCTACTTGACACGATTTTTAGCTGGGGGCAAAGTCATTTTTATTTTTACTTGGGGGAAAAATCAAAATTTTTTTCCCAAGGGTAAAATCCTAATTTTTAGCTAGGGGTAAACCATATTTTTATTTTGCACTGGGGCAAAAAACGTAATTTTGAATTGAGGGTGATATCGTAATTTTGAACCGAGGGGAAAATCGTAAATTTTAGCTGAGGGCAAAAGCATAATTTTATTTTGAACTGGGGGCAAGCGTGTAATTTATAGTTAGGGGCAAAACAATAATTTATCAGGACCAATTAGCGAGTGCTAGGTTGCTGTTTGGCACGAATAAAAACTAAATTGAGTAAACAAAGTAAAATAAAACAATACCATAGTTTTGGCCAAAAAAATTATGGCAACATTGCATTCTTTAGCTTGGGTAAAATCGTAATTTAAAAATGAGGGTAAAATAATATTTTTAACTGAGGGCAAAACCATTTTTTTTATTTTGAACTGGGGGCGAAATCGTAATATTTTTACTGAGAGCAAAATCGTAATTTTTACATGGGGCAAAACAAAAATTTTATTTTGAACTGGGGGAGAAATTGTAATTTTAAACTGGGAACCAAATTGTAATTTGGCAGGATTGTAGTTGTGGGCAAAACTATATATATTTTTTTAACCAAGGCAAAATCGTAAATTTAAGCTGGAGGCAAAGCACAAATTTAATTTCGAACTGAGGGCAGGATCATAATTTTAAACAGTGGATAAAATCGTAATTTGGCAAGACTTATAAATAACTATTTTATGCAAAAAAAAAATAGAGAAGCTGCCACTTTTGGCCAACCACACACATTTACTATTCCCGCCCGCCGGCGCGGCGATAGCCAAATAATTCTTAACCAGGGGCAAAAGCAAAATTTTATTTTAAACCGGGGGCAAAATCGTAATTTTACACTTAAGATAAAATTGTAATTTGACATGACCTATAAATAACTATTATATAAAAAAGGAAAAGAAAAACAAAAAAAAGTGGCTGTCACTTTTTAGCCAACCACATAGAAAAGCTATTCCCGCCGACACTTTGTCGTTTACTATTCATTCAACTTTTTTTTACAAAATAAATAAATTGATTTAGATAAAAAGTTAAATAAAAATTGATGCGTTTGTGCGCCTTGCAAGGCTACACCCTATTATGTTAAAATAGGAAAGAGTATTTGGGATTTGGAATTGGTATCGTATCAATATCGTTATCAATTTTTTCGTATCAAAATCTTTTTGGTACCAATTCGATATCTGTTTTTGGTGTTTTCGGTACAGTAACACCGAATTTTACAAACAAATATCGGTACCATCCCATTACAGTACCGTATAGAACGTTTTTGGTACTGGTATCGGTATCCATATTTGGCGATTTTTGGTAGCGGTACTTTCGGTACACCAGACTCATCCCTTATGTTAAACATGCTGAATTTGATGGTTTGATGGGTTATGTATTTGATCATGGCTCTAGGGAGGGGTAGAGTGAACAACCGCCCAGACTCAACCAGGCCCATTGTTGAATTAGTTATAGATTTTGCTACTTTTCCTAGGGCTCTGAATTTTCGAGAATTATCAGAGACGACCCTACATTTGGTTGATTGATTGGTTAAATCATTTAACCCAGAGCACAACCCATATTTTTTGTTTGTGTCAAAGACATCAACTTTAACTTGCAAACTCTTTAAGTTGTATAACCTGAACATGACACATTTAAGATATTTAAGTAAATATTTCAAAATGGTTGGCCTTTCTTCTATCAAGTTTGGCAAAATAGCCTAAACTTTGTCTTTTCTTCTTTTGTATTGTTGAATTAACTTCACAAAATTATACATTGTATTTATGCCATGTATCAATACATCAAAGTATATCTTTAATTACCTTTATTTCAATAGTTACGGTAAACATTATTTTATAATTACTAAAATGTGAACAGACACGTGCGTTACGATGGATAGTAATATAGGAAGTAAACAACCGGGGTGAGTAAATGAAATATATTCCATACACGTGTAGTAAAAAAAAAAAGCAAACTTCTTGAAAAATAAGTACTAAAGTTTATAACAAAAACTTGCACATTTCATTATTGTTACTTCTTAATCAATTATTTGATCATCTTGAAACATGTTGAAAGCAGAGAGTTGAACACTAACACACTAATGCCAACTAAGAAAACCACTTACAACCCTTGATCTTAAAACATGTTGAAGGCATAGAGTTAAATCAATTATTGTGTCCTTTTTTTTTTATTTTTCATGTGTGTTTTGGTAGGCTAACACCATCTTCTAATTAATGTTTCGTTTAATAATACGTTTGAATTGAATGGTTCACATATCTATGATAACAGTTGTTAGTCAATTCATCTAAAGCGAGTTCAGCAATTTTATAAATTATTAAAATACGACTTTAAGTGAGTTTGACAATTAATTATTTGTTTTTTTTTAATTTAGCATTAAAAATATTCATCATCTAACTTTCATATTGTAAGACCACATGGTGTGGTATACCGTCCCCTGCCATCTCACTCTCTTTGGCATCTCATGGCGCCTCTCTATTTCTTGGACGTTATTGGGGGGGGGGGGGGAGGGGGGGCGTTATGGGCAATTTCGTTACCATAATAGCGAGCACTAAATGTGGAACTCATTCATTCCCACAAATCAGATTTCCTCCTTTCTCTTTTCTTTTTTATATTGTTAAAAGGGGCTTTAAAGGAGCATTATCCCACACTGTACAAGTTAATGATAAAGGCTCTCGCTTAAGTGGCATTGATGTAGCGTGATAAAGCCCACAGTAGCGTGATAAAGCCCACAGGGGCTTTATACCACACCAGATAGCCTAACTATATTAACAATTTATATACTCATCGAAACATTCATGCTCTTCTAACTCAAAAGTATTATGAGTTCCACAAATCTTACATAAAAGCATGCGGCTATACCTAGATATGATGTGTGTAGTGGGTTAACTAAACCACTCTCACATCACTATCATGTTCTTACCATGTAAGCATTTGAACAATAACTAAATACATAATAATTATGCATTGTGATTCAACTAAATATAAAATAAAAAACAAATAGTAGTGGTTTAATGAAATATAAAAATAAAAAACAAATAAAAGAGACATTATTGGTTAAAAGGGTCGAGCCCCTCATTAATGGAGCGTAATGGGTAAACGCCCTATATGGTGAGGTGGCAAGGTGATATGTAGTGGGGCGCCAACCCACTACACATGTCCTCAAGTCTTTTACCATATATATCTTAATATGTGACCGACTATTTTTTTTTAATAAAGTAAACTTTAAAGCAAATTCAAAATCGAGGCTATTTTTGTAAAAAGAAGAAGGCGTTGCTTGCTTAGAGTACTTTATCATTAAACATGAGAATCACACATATGTAAGGTGAGGTGGGCTTAAATAGAAAAAAAAAATCTTTCAAGAATTAAAAGAGAAACCACAGAAACATACTTAAACCTAAAAATTATGCCCTTTAAATTTGGGACCCTAAGCCTCATCATATTTATTTATTTTTATCACATTCAGCCCTCTCTATTCTAGGGTTGAGTTATAATACAAAAGATTTAAAAATAAGAAGGGTAAGAAGGCACCGGAGAGTGACAAGTGTCCTATAAGTAATTAAATGGAAAGGGTAATTTTGTCTACAAGAGGAAAGAGAATATGCACATGCAAGTCACATGCTATTTCCCCCCTAACTTTTAAACGTCCGTAACTTTTTTATACATCATTTGTTTTTAAAAAAAATTATACCATAAAATCGAGCGTTTTTTTATCTTTAATATGAGTACCATATTGTTATATTTTTCAAAAAAAATTCAAAAACCCAGTTGCATATTACACAATGGACGTGATGTAAAACACAATGTAAATTAGATTAAAAGCACAATCAATGACAACAGATAAAGACACAATGGACAACATACTAAAACACAATGAACATAACGTATAACACAATGACGATAACATATAACACAATAAGAATCAGACTAAATAAAAACACAATTGATGACAACAGATAAAAGACACAATTAATGACAACAAATAAAAGACACAATGGAGAGCAGATGAAGACACAATGAAAAACAAACAAAAAACACAATACTTAACAAACTAAGACACAATGAACAAGATAATAAAAAATTGAACAAATTATTAAACCACAATGGACAACATATTAAAACACAATGAATAACATATTACACAATGGACATGATGTAAAACACAATGTAAATTAGATTAAAAACACAATCAATGACAACAGATAAAGACACAATGGATAACATACTAAAACACAATGAACATAACGTATAACACAATAAGAATCAGACTAAATAAAAACACAATTGATGACAACAGATAAAAGACACAATTAATGACAGCAAATAAAAGACACAATGGAAAGCAGATGAAGACACAATGAAAAACAAACTAAAAACACAATACATAACAAACTAAAACACAATGAACAAGATAATAAAAAAATTGAACAAATTATTAAACCACAATGGACAACATATTAAAACACAATGAATAACATATTACACAATGGACATGATGTAAAACACAATGTAAATTAGAATAAAAACACAATCAATGACAACAGATAAAGACACAATGGACAACATACTAAAACACAATGACCATAACGTATAACACAATGGCGATAACATATAACACAATAAGAATCAGACTAAATAAAAACAAAATTGATGACAACAGATAAAAGACACAATTAATGACAGCAGATAAAAGACACAATGGAGAGCAGATGAAGACACAATGAAAAACAAACTAAAAACACAATACATAACAAACTAAAACACAATGAACAAGATAATTAAAAAATTGAACAAATTATTAAAACACAATGGACAATATATTAAAACACAATGAATAACATACTAAACACAATGACCTGAACTAATAACACAATTTATAGAAAACCCAGATATAACAAAATCTTCATTGTGTCATATATTGTGTTATAAGTTTTTATAAAAACGCAATGGATAGAACTCAAATTAACACTGTGTTATAGGTTTTGATAATAACACAATGTATAGAAACTCTACTGACCAAAACCCAGTTAAAAGACACAATGACCTGAATCTTTAACACAATGCCAAAAAACCCAGTAAAAATGAAAAATTTTATTTTATTTTTATATGATAATATGGTACTCATATTAAAGATAAAAAAACGCTCGTTATTATGGTGAAATTTTTTTTGAAAAAAAATGTCGTATGAAAAAGTTATGGACGTTTTAAATCGATGGGGGAATTGGCATGTGCGTTGCATGTGGAGAGAGAAAATCCATAAATATATGATTCCTTTTATGCCCTTCTATTATCTTCTTTTCCCTACAACCAATCTCAACCCTTCAAATCTAAGATCAATGGACTAGAATCCTTCTTACACTTCTTATTTATTTTATCCTTTGTATTTGATCCTAACCCCTCTATTCTAATATAAAAAGTTGTTAATAGTGTGTGGATTAGGGTTAAATTATTATATAAATGAGCTTAACATACAAAATACTCTTAACGCGAGAAGTTTTTTAATTTTTCCCCATCTTATTAAGTACTATTTTAGTCTCGGAATCCAAAAAAAAATCGTGAATTTACACTAGTAGAGTAACTATATAGAGTAATTATAATTACCATACAAAAATTACTCTACTACTATACAATCATGATTTTTTTTACATTTTTTAATTAAACATCATTCTTAACGAGTATGAAAAAAAAAAAAAAGCTTCCTTCACTTATTACGTTAAAAGCATTTTGTATGTTAAGACTCATTTGTATTTAATCTTCACACTTTGTTATTATCATAGAAGGTTTATTCTCCAAAATCTTGATTCTTGTGTAATATATACATATATATTTATACACTATATATATAATGCATATCTGAAAGGCAGAAATGATCATTTGCCACTTTTTCAATATTTACAAGCCTTTAAAGCATATTGTACAGTGATTCAATGCATTAGACTTTTCAACACCCATCTATACCTCTTTTGTGTAAATGGATAGTTCTTTGATTTTGAATTACTCTACACCTGGAGCCAACTTTCTCGATTGAAACCAGACCCCAAAGTCTTTTCACCGTAATTACTCTGCACCTCATCGGTTTCTCTCTCTCTTTGTCTCTCCCACGTTAGGGTATCCGGGGCACCCATCGGGGACCCCTTCGGTGACCACTATCCCCGATCGGGAACACCGCTGCCATCGGTGCGGGGACCCGATTCGGGGGGTGGTTTCGGCCCATGTCCACCGATTTGAATTTGGCACAATAATCGAGTAACGGTCTTGTTTGAACGGTCATAAACAAAAAAAAAAATCATTTTTTTTACAAATATAAATAACCAAACCTTCACACTCTCATCAAACCACACTCTCATCAAACCCCATTTTTTATACAAATTTCATTTTTTTATACTCTCAAACCACACCCACTTCAAAAATTTTTTATATTCTCAAACCACACCCACTTCTCAAACCGAGCAATGGAGAACCAACCCCGCGAAGCCAAGAAAAAAACTAAGGGACGAGGCAAGCAACCGTCTCGTGGTGGTTCGAGCGGTGCAAGTGCACAATCACAACCCCCTTTCGGATATACTCCACAACCCCCGTTTTTTTCCAACAACCTTCACACCCCTCCTTTTACAACACCCAAGCAACCAACGTTCAACCCAATTTCGGCTATGGTTTTCAAAATTTGTTATCAAGGATCTCGACGTGATGACAGTCGCTTTAAGAGAATTTAAAGATAGATTTCCGAACGGTTTTCAACATATCGAGGCGTGGGAGGTCCTTCGAAAACACGACAAATGGGCCCAAGTCCCATTGTTGGGTGAGGAAGGGGAAGGTTCGGGACATAAAAGAAAGCCCGTTGAGGTGGACCCTTCCATACCCGATATGAACGAAGACCCCTCGCCACAAAGAGCACAACGGCGAGACAAGCGTCAAGCGACATCGTCCGAGGGAAGCTCGACCGAGTTGGCGGCACAATTCAAAGAGTACACCGCCATGAAAGAAAAGAAAAACGCGATTGAATTGGAGGCGGTTGAATTGAGAAGGAAAAGAGAGGCGCAGGCTCTCGAGCTCATAGCGGAACAACGCGAGACGATGAAAAACTACAATTACGATCGAGATATGGAAATATTCATCAAGCCGCACGACGATGCTCCGCCAAGTATGTTGCCGTTCATCCTCGCCCGAAAACGCGACATCGCTAAGAAGTACGGGTGGCCAATCGATTTCTAAAATTATTATTTTCTAGTTTTAATGTAATTTTTATTTTATAGTTTAAATGTAATTTTAATTTTCTAGTTTGAATGTATTTTCTAGTTTGAATGTTATTTTTATTTTGTAGTTTTATTTTGTTAAATTTTATTTAATTTTTATTAATATTTTTTTATAAACATGCATAATTTCAACAAAAAAAAATAAAAAAAAAAAACAAGTCACCTATTAGGTGAGTGCCGCCATCAAAATGGGGTGTTAGGGGAGTTTAAGAGGGGAGTTGACGTGGCACAAGAGGATTGGTTGGACGTAAGAGAGGGGACTCACCTATTAGGTGAGTGCCCCTTGTACCCTGAGCATTCACATCCAAACCATCAAATTATACATACATTCCACTAAAAACAACTCCTGTATCAATATATTTCCACTAAAAACAAAAACTTTTTCTCTCTCCTTTTCAATTAAATAATATTATCATCACATTTTTCTCTCTCCTTCACTCACAACCACTTTCAATATATATTAAAAAAATTATACTGGGTGAACAGTGTCCCCCCAAATATACAGATGAACAGTAACACTTTCTCTCTCCTCCACTCACAACCACTTTTTATACCTTTTATAATATAAAAATTCTCCCCCACATATTTTGATGGATAGAATGTGAATGCTCTAGTCGAGAAGAAAACTGTAACAATCCTAACCATACCCTATGTCTTCTCTCACCTCTTTCTCGGTAAGCATCAACACCAGATCCACCAAATTCATCCATTGCTATTCTCGTAAATTCTCTTGATTCCAAAATGTTGAGCAACGATCATCAGTGAAGGGGGGTGTCTTGAGTTAAGTCGTCTGCAGTAGTACTATCTCAGGCAGAGATGTAACCGTCGGATATCATACAGATCCAGTGGCGGCTATGGTAGATGTGGTACGATGGTGGAGTTGTTCAAAAGCAATGTCTAGATTGATGAGGTTTTGGTTCGGATTCATGACTGCATGCTTGATTTCAGGCAAACTAGGGTATGGTAAGGGGAGATCCCGGCGATCTAGGGCTTAAACAGGCTTTCTCCGGCAACTTGGTAAGAACCTATACCTGTAGAATGGTTTCTTTTTTTTGGGTTTCATGAATATATGGCTTCAATATGGTGAGTTATGATGTTTGACTGTGGTTGCTATTTGTTTTTCAGACCACCGTTGGATTAGCACATGTCAACAACGATTTCAAGGTGTTTCCCCTCTTTAAATCTTTCTAATTTGGACGAATTTTGTTAATTAGGGTTAGGGTTTTGTTGGGTTTTGTAGGAAGTTGATGTTGAGATTGTTAAATCTACTAATCATGTTGCGTGCCCACCCAAAGAAAGACACATCAGAAGTCAGTAAAGTTTGTATTTTGTTGTTTAATTTGATCAGTTTCTTTAGTTTTGATGTGGGTTTTTTTGTTAACTTTATTTGCTGAAAATGTTGAATCGTTTTGAAGAAATATTGGCATATTCGTCTGCGATTTGGCCGCGGGTCGATGTGCAGTATTGTTTACATGTTTTAGCAAGGAGATTGGCCAAGACCCGTAATTGGAAAGTACGGTTTGGTTTGGTTTTGATTAGAAAAATGATCTTGATGAATGGCATTTGTTTGATCAGTTTAAGCTTAAGATGCTATGCTGTGTTGTGTTGTTTAATCATTAGGTGGCATTAAAGACACTTATAGTTATACATAGGACATTACGCGAGGGTGGTCCGACTTTTCGTGAAGAGCTTTTGAATTTTCAACAAAGAGGGCGGGTTCTTCAGTTGGCGAATTTCAAGGATGATTCGAGCCCTGTTGGTACGTGTGGAAACTGTAGTTTTGATCTTCATTAGTTGTGTAATGTGTTTGTGTATTTGTTTGTTTGCAGCGTGGGATTGTTCTGCGTGGGTGCGTACGTATGGACTGTTTTTGGAAGAGCGGCTTGAGTGCTTTAGAGTTTTGAAGTATGATATTGAAGCTGAGGGGATTTCGAAACCTGGTCCGGGTCAAGAAAATAAGGTATTCTAATTCTTTTAATTGCTACAATAATTATTGATTTTATAGTACCATTCTAGCTTTATTGATGCTACAATTGAAACGATATTAGTGTATCACTTTTTATGGTGTAGCGGAAACAAAGCTAAGGTGTTAAACAAAGCTACAATTGTGCCACGTGTTGGGAGAAGGCGGGTTCGGGTCGATTTCCAAGGGCTGGATAGATGAACAGTCTTTCACTGCTACTAAGCCCGGAACCGGCATTGTTATTGCTGTCAAAAAGCTTCATCAAGAAAGTTTTCAACAACACTATTACGCCATTGTTGTGTTTAATCTGATTGGAACCCGACATTGTTATTGCTATCAAAAAGCTAAGATGCTTTACTGCCATTGTTGTGTTGTTTAATCTGATTGGAACCCGGCATTGTTATTGCTGTCAAGAAGTGCTTAGATGACATACATTATTACGCACACCTCAGTTTTGAACCAAATATATATCGCAATGTATATTGGTATTCTATAAAATATAATATTTTGAAAGCTATTTGCTAATTGTGGTTATATCTTAAAAGATATACTCACAAGGTTTGTAAAATCAAAACTTGGCATTCTATAAAATATAATATTTTGAAAGCTATTTGCCGAGTGGTTATATCTTAAAAGATATACTCACGAGGTTTGTAAAATCAAAACTGACCGTTGATGTATATTCTAATGTTATGAAATGAAAACGACTAAGGCGTTTAAAAAACTTAACATAGCATGACCAACATTGTAAATAACTAAATATATCATAAGCAAATTACTTTGCTATTTATCAAGAAAAAGATTACAAAATATAAAATTATGTTTCATTTGTACACTTTATTGTACTCAATTTTGCTAACCTCTAGTGACATTGAGGAAGTCACGGAAACTGTGTTTCAAGAGAAGTAAAATGGTTTCCTCTCTGCGCTCTATCTTCAATATGCTATCTTTTTCTCCCAACTTATAATAGATGAACTCCAAGAAGAATTCTGAGCCCTTTTGATTCATCTTTCTTTTCCATATAACAATAGATGCTTCTATTTTGTCCTTAAGATCAAGAATGATTAGCTCTATTGAGAGATCCATTGTTGATAGAAACTACCCCGGGTCAAAGTAGTCAACTGTAATTTCCAGGAGATGTGGGCCATTCAAATCCACATGTGTCCCTTTGCCATCCGCCCCTAAAAGATCACAATAATTTAAATAAACATAAAAAGGAGTGAAATTTAAAAATAAGAAGAATAATCAGTTCGGTCTTTTTTCGTTGGTTTTATCTGGTGTTTTGAGGTGTCATCTTCCCAGTTGTTCTACCGATATGGATTGTGGGGTGATTAATTTTTGGGGCCTGAAACTGTTTACCTTTGTTCCAGCCAATAATCTCGCCAATAGCCAGTTCACAGCTTCTTGTTTTGATTGGTTTAATCGGATGAGGGTGCTTTGGGCTTGTGGGTATTTTGCTTGGTTTTATGCGGATGAGGTGGTTTTAATTTGGCTGAGATTTTTTTGGTCCAGGCCAAACGTGATTCAGAAGACCAGTGGGGTTTTAAAAGCGCAAGTATTATTTTCTGCTATGTTTTTTGTCGCTGGAAAAGGGAGCCAATTTTTTATTTGAAGTATAGTTGGGCCGGTGACCATTGTTGGGCCCAGTTTCCGTCTGCTCTTCTGTTAAATTGGGCCAGTTTGAAGGCCCTTTAGGCCGGTGTGGTTGAAGGAAGCTGAAGGCCCTTTAGGGATTGTGGGTTTCTATGTTTTAGTTTTTTGTTGTTTGTGTTTGTTGGTAGTAGGTTCGGATATTTTTCAAACTAGGCAAGTTGTATTAAATTAGCTTAGTTAGTTTTATATCCGTCTCTCGGATAGAGGTTCCCAAGCTTGTTTGGGGTGTCCTTTTTTAGGAGTTTCGGATAGGAGTTTCGGGGGTATGTCCCCCTAAAACCTGTAACACGTCTTTTTGGTATTTATTTTGCTGGGCATATGCTCATTTATCCAAAAAAAACTAAGATAGGTCAGTAGGCAAGATCACAAATATAAGTTTATTGATTTATTCATATTATTTGACTCATTTGGTGAATTTTATTTTACTATCTCATGCTTCATAATCGCTGTGATGTTTTCGTTTAAAAGGTTCAAAACATATATCTATGAGTTCTATACTATTCACCTATTGAAACATGTTAACTCAAGACCGATCCTTATCATTTCAAGTTGGTGTTTTACCTTTTTTATTTCTATTGGATTATTACCTATAGTATTGCTAATTTATTTAAGCGATTTATAAGCTAACCTAACATAAAACGATATAATTAATAAACTAACGAAAATTTACGACCCCGCCGCAACGCGCGGGTTTCCCACTAGTGCCCTAAAGTGTCTTAAATTTTTGGACAATGCGCAAGTTTATCCCCTTTAAAATAGTTTGACTCTCTTGTACATGTTGCTTCAAAATGTGTATACAATGTAAAACTACCATAAGGGTAGAAAACCTAGTTTGCTTAATAAAGTAGTATAGATATAGATATATCGGCGTTCGCAAAAAAATAAAAAAAAGGTTATTATCTATACTATTATAAAAAGGAGAAGTGATGTACAAAAAAGTAATTTGACCAGGGGTACACATTTTTAAGAAGCATGTACAAGGGACTGAAAGCTGGTAGAAGAGGAAGTTCATCAGATTTTTAAGACGCTCCAGGGGTATAATGGGTAATTTGAAATCCATAACCTTAATTGCAGGAGAGAGAAATGACAAACTTAAACGCAACAAACCCATTGATTCCCTTTCTTCCTTCACTTTCAGTTACAGTTTCAACATAAATCGAAGGGTGTAAATCTAGGAGTCTCGCATTCCCCATTATCTTTTGGCTTCTGCGACTCTTGCTTCACCATCATCTTCAATCGTTGGTTTACACAGAAGACGACTGATCGATTCTAGGCGACGACGATGAACACCAGGCGGCGATGGTGGGTCGATTTAGTTTACGCCAAACCTCAGTCATGCCTTTTTGTTGGTTCCATACGAAGTTGTTAAGGTAATGCGATTTTGTATATGAGATATGCAATCATTATTGTCTGTTATGGGCTCAATTTTCCTTGTTTCTGATTTAGGGTTTCTAAATATGATTTACGACGATTCGTTGAGTTTGAAGAGATAACTGGTGTTCACAATGCAATCAAGGTTTGATTTTATATATTTAAATCTTCTAAATATGTACTGAGTTTCTAATTTTTGTTTCTATTAGTGAATAATATTTATCATTATTCTAGGTCTAAGTAGGATGATTGATGATTGTCGGAAAAAAGGTGTCGAAGGTGATTGGATCGTCAAAATAGATTTCGCCACCATTTTTTTCAGATGTAGCTCGTATGCATAAGGTCTGTCACTCAGTCTTTATTGACTAAGTATGTTTTTGATATTGATTATCTATTTACTATTACGAATTTTAATCATACGCAGGATTTTTATGAGACATAAAGGGAGCAGACATCTTGGAACACTTGAAAGGCTTTCTTACTCATGATGTTGCCATGACTCTTGCTGTTGTTGCTCTCTATGCGGATGGCCATACAGCCATTAGAGATGTTATGCCAATAGTGAGGTATCTTTTTGTGGTAAAATTGGGTAACTGGTCAAAATCTTTAGTTCGGGTCGGGTTTGACCTCCCAGAGTGTTTGTCTTTTTCTTATTTACATTAATAATTACTATACTAAACACGATTGCAAAATCTATTTTATTGATAATCATCTAATTTTTGTAAATGAAGCAATTTAGAAAGTTGTAAATGCTTAAGCATACTTTGGGTATCTCTTCTTAGAGAAACACACATAAATTTATTGTCATTTTCTCCAGTTACATGCTACATGGGGTTCCTCGAATGAGGGAGAGACCGATAGATGACTTTGTCACAGGTCTTAAGCAGCTTGGTGTAGATGTTCATTGTTTTCTCGGGACGAACTGTTCACCTGTGCGTGTAGTTGGAGGTGGCGGCCTTCCTGGCGGAAAGGTACAATTTTGTTATTTTCTTCAATCTCTTTCTTTATTTTTATATTACAGTTGTCTGTATTGTATCAAATTAAAACAAGTCTTAACAGTAACATCAGGTGACATTTTCAACCAAATTGCTTTAAACAGGTTGATTGGGATTATACGTCTTTGCTAATGTAGTAAATCAGGTCGAACTGATCAAAAGTTTTCTTGAGTTATTTTTGATGCACAAACCTGTTAAATCCCTGTATTAAAAATGTGTAAAAATAACAAATAATTTTAATTTGTTTTTTTCGTAACAATAACACCATTCTTGTAAAGGTTAATTGATTAATGGAAATATACAAATTGTCAATAATTTGATTTCTGATGATAGTAAAATAACAATAAATATGACTTTCATGTTTACAGGTTAAGATGTCAGGATCTGTAAGTAGTCAATACCTTACTGCTTTGCTTATGGCTTCCCCCCTCGCCCTCGGTGACGTAGAGATCGAAATTATTGATAAATTAATATCTATACCCCACATTGATATGACAATAAAATTGATGGAACGGTTCGGTGTCTCAGTCAAACACAGGGATAGTTGGGACCGGTTCTTCATCAAAGGCAGTCAAAGTTACAAGTAAGTCTACCGTTTTATGTATAAGCCATGTTTTTATGGAGATCCGTATTGTGAATTTTATAGGCACATATTTTTTTTTCAGGTCACCGGCCAACACGCAAGTCGAAGGTGACGCTTCGAGTGCGAGTTACTTCTTGGCTGGTGCCTACTATAACTGGTGGCACCATCACTGTTGAAGGTTGTGAAACAAGTAGTTTACAGGGTGATGTGAAATTTGCGGAGGTTCTTGGACAATTGGGAGCGGAAGTAACATGGACCGAAAACTCTGTCACGGTGAGGGGCCCACCGAGGGATGCTTCAGGAAGGAAACATTTGCGTGATGTAGATGTCAACATGAACAAAATCCTGATGTTACCATGACTCTTGCTGTCGTTGCTTTTTATGCGGATGGCCCTACAGCCATCATACGCGTGAGAAGTCCATTATCATATATGGATATCCATCCATTGTCGAGGTTAAGTTTTGACTAGCACTTTTCAGATCAAATGAGGGCGGGATGTTACTATGTTGTTAAAGTTTTTTATACTTTTTTCAGTCATGGACAAATAATCATATAGAATATGAGATAGAAGTGATTGAGTCTGCAGTGAAATCATTTAGTTCAATTAAGGGAGAAACGAAGGAAAGGTATCTAGTGTTTTACATAGTTCTTGACTCATTATCTTTAAATAAGGGGGCAAAATGGTCCGAAACTGGTTGGGTTGACCCCCATAGTTTCTATCATCTATTTTAAAGCTTTCTTATATATAGTTTAGGGGTTTATATGATGAAATTGCTCATTAGAAAAAAAAAACAACTTTGGTTACTTTTTAGGCCATTTTTTAAAATTCTTTGATTTTACTCATTGGACCCGTAACCCAAATTGAGACATTTGTAGAAAAATGTTGTGATTGTCGGTTTTTGTTGTTAATTGGGTACTTGTTATTTTGTTGATGGAGTTCTTCAGTGATTTTCTAATATTAATATTAATATTTAATATAAAAAACATATCTCTCTTTTCAGGCGGGCTGGTTTTGTTGTGTCCCAACCTGATCAAATTGCAGACCTTTTAAGGAGCCATGAAATGGAGGTTTCAACCCTAGCTAACTTATCAACTTTAAAGGTATGCACGTTTGATATCATATTAATGGAGTTTAATACGATATGTTAGAAACATTCTAATATTTTAGGATTTGACAACTCGCAGGTACTCACTGAAAATGATCCTGCACCAGTTGGATGTGCAGTGGCGGTTGTAAATGAAGCACTTTCAGTTTATCTGAAGATTCAAGGAGCTATTGATGTTAAAACGGAACGAGAAAACCTCAATGCTAAGTTTGCATAATTACAGAAGTAAGCATACCTCTACGAAATCTTATGCAAAGTTATATTAGTACGGTAACAATTTAATTTTTTAATAAAAGTAATTTGAAAGTTATATACTTTAAAAATATATTTTGGGTGATTTTTGACCCATTTTACTTGTTCTTTTCTCAATATGATTTGACCCGTTCATTAGTAAACGGGTCGGTTGTACCACCTCATTGGTTGACGTCTCCCTATTTGAGCAGGCAAAAGGATAATTTAAACAAGGTGTTGCAAAACTCGCCTCATTAATGCAACAACTACTCTCTATTGATGAAGCCACTCAACACATTGAACGCAAGTAGCTGCGAATTCAGAAGTCTAAGTTTGAACATTCTTTTTCGTTTCGGGTATTTGTTCTTTTAGGTCTCCAACTTTATAGATTTGAAGTGAATGTTATGCATTCATTCATATTCAACACAAATCATTTTTTTATACATTATACTGATTTAACTGTCAACGCATGGAACTTAGGGCTCCGGCCTCTAGACCCCTTCTAATGGATAAACTTTCTATATAACTAAATTGGATATATGAAAAACCACCCATGAAATCATCATATTACTAACCACCTGGTTGTCAGATGCAAATTATGTACTTGCCGCATATTGTCGACTCCGCGGCAACGCGCGGGTTTCCCACTAGTGTATTTAAATAACTGAACAAAATATTGTAAAATTAAAAGAAACTAAGAAAAGGTTATTATGTAAAGTTAGGAATTTTTTTTATAGTTCGTTTATTTTTTGTTTAACTAAATATTGTACATTTGTACTAGTTTAGTTTAATTTTTTACTAACGGCAAACAAAATCAATCCTAAGCATTCTCGGGGCACCTACTGGACCAAACGGAGTACTCCGAGAGTAACCCGAGTCCACCACCAATTCTGAGGAAAACCCGGTAACCCACCCGCCCGTAGGCACGACGGTGAAATTACCGGTAAAACCCGTTTGGCTCAAGGATCGAACCCAAGGTTTCCCTGGGTCTCCTATCATTGCCCACCAATGTCTCAAGAAAAATGCAAGCCTACCACCACTTGATCTAGAGATCATTGGCTACTAGTTTAGTTTAATCATGTTCAGCATTTTGTTAAGAGTTTCTAAACTCCGATCCCTTTCAGCGTTTCATGGTGGGTGTGCATCGTGGTATTGGAAACGCTCCTTACTGTATTCAAATTTTTAGGTTGTTTGAAAAACCTCATGGGGCAGTGTTTAATGCTTGTCTCACCCCCTGGGGTTGCCGCCTCACTCGGGCGTGAGACCTTATTACATGGTCTAAGGTTATGTGTTATAGTTTCACTAGATACGAAATGGGGCCCTTGGTCATGCCGGAATCACGCCCTTGGTGCAGTGTGTAACGCTGGCTTGGTGTCCACATAGGTCGGGCCGTTAGACCATAACGCATGGTTATTTGTACATTTTATCAATTATGAGTTCACAACTTTGTTTTTTTTTTTTTTTAATTTCCATCATAGACATCCTAGAATTTTATTACTTTTATCACCCAACCCATCATGTAAGTTGTTCTAACAAACTATGTTTAACGTGAAGTCGTTAACTAATTTTATATTAGGCATTCTATATGACATCATACGGAATTACAGATGCTCTACGTTTATGTATAGAGGATTAGAGGGTAGTAAAAAGTGTCATGTTTTATAGCAACCAATATTGTTGGTGTTTGATTGCGTCTGTTTGGTATGGGGTAATAGAATGGACGAGGTAATGGAATGGACGAGGGAATGCAATGGATCATTACCATTTCATGTCTTGTTTGGTTACCATGAGGGAATGAAATGAATTATTATTGTATATTGTTTGATAGGAAAGAAAAAAGAAGGAAGAAAATCAATGGTGAGTGGTGGTTGTCGGTGGTAGTTATTATGGGTGGTTATAGGTGGCAGCGGTGGGTAGCGGTGGAGGCGGCGATGGGTGGTGGCGGAGGCGGCGGGTGGCGGTGGAGGCGGCGACAACGGGTGGCGGTGGAGGCAGCGACGGCGAGTGGCGGTGACGGGGGCGACGACGAGTGGCGGTGACGGGGTGGCGGTGGCGGCCGTCGGTGGTGGTTGGTGGGAGTAGAGGTGGCGGCGGTAGTGGTGGGTGGCGGCGGCAAGTGGCGTTGGCGGCGGTGGTGGTTGGTGGCGGCGGTGGGTGGCAACGGTGGTGGCTGTCGGGGTGGCGGTAGAGGCGGTTATGGGTGGAGACGGCGATGGCGTTGGTGGTGGGTGGTGGCAAAGGTGGTGGGTTGTGGTGTTGTTGATGAATGATGCAAGAGGGGATGTAATGAAAAAAAAGATATGGGAGGTGGATGAAATGATTTTGAAGGAATGGAATGCCTTATGGAATAGGTGATTCCATTCTATTAACCAACCAAACACCATTTTCTTCATTCCCTCTTAATGATCCATTTCATTCCGCATCTCATTCCTGCATACCAAACACCACCTAAGGGTTGGAACTGATTTATGAAGAAGTGATAATAATTATTAAGATAATTTAATACATACAACTTAATCTCTATCTCTCTCTTTGTGATTTTATACTTGGGGGTGTTTGGTTTGCGGAATGATTTGGAATTGAAATTGGAATTTGTATAGGAATTAGAATTCGAAGGACTTGGAATTTAAACATTCCAATTGGAATTGGAAATTGTTGGAATTGGAATCTCAATTCTGTTTTTGTTGTGTTTGGTTGTCAAATGAATTGGAATCCATCACCCGGCACCCACAACCACCAGTTCGGGTCGAAACGGTACGGGTCGAAACTGTTCGCGTCTAAACGTTACGGGTCGAAACCGTTCGCGTCGAAATGGTACGAGTCGAAACGGTTCGCGTCGAAACAGTACGGGTCGAAACGGTTCGCGTCGAAACGGTTCGATTCAAAACGGTACACGGTACGGGTCGAAGCGGTTCGGTTCGAAAAGGTACGGGTCGAAACGGTTCGGTTCGAAACGGTATGCGTCGAAACAGTTCACGTCGAAACAGATCGATTTGAAAGAGTACGGGTCGAAACCGTTCGCGTCGAAACGTTACGGGTCGAAACCGTTCGCATCGAAACGGTACGGGTCAAAACTGTTCGCGTCGGAACGGTACGTGTCGAAACGGTTCAAGTCAAACCAGTATGGGAACGGTACGGGTTGAAATGATGTGGGTCGAAACGGTCGAATATTCCAATGAATTTACTTTAATTCCTTCACATATAGGAAGGATTTTGAATTCTTTTAGTTAAAGGAATTTGAAGGAATTCATGCCTAATTCCAATTCAAATTCCAATTCCATTGTCAACCAAACACATGAAGATTAGAATTGGGATTCCAATTCCATCAAATTCTGTGAACCAAACATTTCAAGAGATGGAATTCAAATTCCAATTCCATTAAATTCTATTGAATTCCCGCGAACCAAACACCCCCTTATATGTATGGGTGTAAGTTTTTATTAGATTATTAATTTGTCATCCATGTATAGGAGGGGTAATATTGCAAAAACAACACACTTGTGTATGATTTTTATTATGTGTATTTTTATGATTACCTACATGTTAAGAGTAATTTTATCATTTTTTATATGTAAATTTATAATTACACATATGTAAACTAGTTTTTTTACATATATGTAATTAGTTATTACACATATATATAATTTGGCTATTAGACATATGTAAACTACTTTTAACATGTAGGTAATCATAAAAATATATATAATAGATGATAAAAAGATCCTAAATACAAAAAAATATATATAAAATGATTGTTTATTAGGAGTTCTGAAAGTTCTGCAATTATTTAGAGTTCTGAAATGAACCCAACCCTATATATATATATAGCAATTTAACACTAACAAATCAGTATACTCTCAACCTTTTGCAACTTGCAAAACACTAACAATTGTAGCAAGTAGGAACTGATTAACATTTAACACAAACAACTAACAATTAAGACTTAAAACACTGATAGCAGCAATAAGAAGAAAGACGAATAGTAGAACTAAGAAGAAAGGTATTGATATCGGGAAAATCGGTGATATATCAGTCAATATCGCTGATATTATCGGTACCGAGACCGATATTTTGCACCGATATCTCACAAGGGGACCGATAACCGATAGATGAGTAATATATCAGAATAGTAACTACATGTAGCGTACAACCAAACCATCATATCTTAAGTGGTGTCGACTGTTGAGTAATCCTCTTATCAGACGTCTCTCCTGAAGCAAGTTTCCCGGCATACTTTTTAGTCTTGCTATTGCTGTTACTGCCAGGAGTGTTTTTGACAACTGCTCGTTGCAATATACGAACAGGGATCCCACCCATCATATCAAAGTCCTCCTTCAAAGATCTTGCTAAGAACCTCAACTGTGTCAAAACGTCTCGTCTTTCCGCTAACAAAGGCCACAAAAGTGAGCGGTCAGGCTTTCACTTGTGTAAAATACTTCACCTTGGGCTGACCTGCTACATCCTTCCAAGAATGTCTACTCATTACCTGAAACAATAATGTTTTTACAATAATAACAATAATGATGATAATAATAACAACGATGATAATAATAATAATAATAATTATAGGGACCAACGATGATAACCTTGTGTAGCCAACGATTAAGTCGAGCAGTTGATAACCTCAAACACCACTTTTTGTATGTATCAGTGACCTGCTGCATTACATCTATTCTGCCTTTCCCTTCTAATGCTGAAACAAAGACAACTGGTATCCCCGTCACCTGTCACCAATAATACATACATGTTTGTTAACATGATTTATATTATGATTTATTCATTTTTCTTAGTTGTATGAGTAAATAATTGGTAAAATGTAAATATATTTAACATTACTTTTGAGTTTTGACCTGTTAAGTAACCTGGGGGATGATTGTTTCGATTTCTTGAGGGTCAGCTTTAACAACCCGATCATATAATCTTTCTTCAACAAGATCCATTTTATTCACAACCACAACCAAACCCCGCCCTTCTTCTATAGCTCGTCTTGCTATCACTACTTCATCATGTGTCAAGCTTTTTCTAGCTTTTGAAACCTCCAATGGCATACAAACGCATTACGAATATTCTATTTTATTGCATACAATGTTACAACATCAAAATTGTTTTATTCAAAGATCTAGATTATAATTGTAATAATACTGTTTTTATAATCCCCATTAATGCATAATTATCTATAAAAAAGTGACAAAGAAAACATGTTTGACCAACCTCTTGACCATCAAGGACTGAAGCAACAACATGAGCCCTCTTTAGTTTTTTTCTGGACTGAACAATACTCAAAGATGATGCTCCTTTCTCTGACTTTGTCCTCTGCAACCAACCTGCTGTGTCCACCTAAAAACAACCAAATTTTGGAATATAATAATAATAAAATGCAAAACAAATCTATCAATGATAATTTACCAACTTTAGAAATTTAAATTACGATGTATATCGTTCTTCCTTCAAATTTAAACTCGACTCTGACCGAATCTCTTGTTAAGCCTGTCTCTGGGCCCACAAAAACAAGCTCTTCCTGCAGAATTGCATTCAACAAGGTTGACTTGCCAACATTAGGCCGGCCCACAAATGCTAACTGCAGGGTAGCTTTGACTCCTCTTCATTAGTCTCATCTGAGTTGCGAACTAGCAACAAACAAATATTGAAGTAAACTAAGCCAAAGTTAAGAGACATGAATGTTATTTTCTGAAGTTAAGGGTTGATAAACTACTCTTACCTTGTACAGTTTGAAGAAGCATATGTTGTTGTTCAAGCAATGGCCTGAAAACTTCATATAAATCATTCATCCCTAAACCCGTTTCTGCAGAGAGAGCAACAGGATCTCCAAATCCCAATGTACGCGCGGCTTCACTAGAAGCATAAATAACAGACCCAAAACCATCATCAAGTGATTCAGCTTTATTCGTTACCGTAATAATTTTGATTTCAGGAGCATGCTTTCTTAGCCACTTTCCAACATCTAAATCCCTGGGCTGCAACCCGACTCAAAAAAAGAAATTTATTTTGTTTCTATGTGCACATAAAAAGAAAGATATGAGCATGAACAAGTGATGAAGATAAAACTAACCTTGCATCAATAAGAAATAGTGCAAATTTACACTTTCTCAACACATTTGCGGTCATTTCTGCAGTCCGACCAAGAACGGAACCAGACGAAGCCTCGGCCTCTAACCCGGTTGAATCCAACACCTTAAATCGCAAATAAACCAATTCCGCAATCCCTTCTCATACGTCTCTAGTCACATGATCATTAGGAGTGTTGTACACAAGTGCCTCTCTTCTTCTAATCAAACTAAATACCATATCCACACCCACCATATATAATGAATGATTTTAGATTCAATAAAAAGAAATTACTAGGTACAAACACACATTGTGCATAAATAAAACTAAATACCATATCCGCTGCCTTACAAATGGTTTAATTTGGGTGACGATTTAACATGTCAAATGGGTAAAAAAGAGTAGCTTAATATAAGACGGGCCAAACAGGCTTGACACAGTAACCTTTTTGGCAAAAAAAATGTTCAGGTCAACCAAACCTTTTTGACCCGTACCAAAAAAATTATCGTTTTACCAAAATTTGTTTTGGCAAGTTACCTGACATGTCTTACTGACTAGCTAATTCACCTATAGTATAACAGTAAAAGACATATATTAGAATAGCTAACCGATTAAACAATTCGGATTTGCCAACATTGGGGCGGCCAATGAGAAGTACAGTCGGAAGCAAGTGCGTATATACTTTGCTGAACTCAACAACACCAAAGTTTCTGGTATCATCACATACATCATCCTTAGCTGGAACGGTTTGTTTCTTATCACAAAACTTACACAGATGCGTAGAATCCCACATCCAATATGATAGGCCCATGAGAACAACTAATCTAAGCCCACAAACAAGTGATTATTAATATGACCAATAACCCACTTAGTCCCAAAGCCCAAATACAAGAGATCTGGTTAAAGCCTACAAGCCAAAATGAAATAACCAACTTAGGCCCAATATAACCGGCTTAAGACTCCACTTGATAAATCATTTTAAGAATTTAAAAGATAGCAAACTTACAACAGTCAGGTTCAGTTGGGTCATCGGTTTGGTCATGTAACATATTTTCCTTGTTATGAATTTCAAAATTTTCAGATTTGCCAGTCACGTTCATATTGTTCGGTTCATTGGAAAGCTCAACTACTTGTGTCTCAATTATGGAAGCATGACTCTTCTCCTCCACATAATCAGATTTAACCTTTGAATTCAACTGGAACAATGTGAAAGACAAATGAATATTAAAATTGTGATTAGAGAATAGCAGCCCCCTGGGGATACTACATCATAGTTAAGGAAAAAGAGTAAGTTTGATTAAAAAAAAAAAGAAGCTTTAATAACTTCATCAATAGTTAAGAACGGTCTTAGGACCGGAACACTAGAAGTTACAATGTACTGGAGGAGTTTTTTTCAATATAAATGTAACGATTTGAGTACAAATACTATGGTACATACGAAAATCAGTTTGTGCTTTATTAATTTAGTCTACTATTAACAAGCATTTTGCATGTGTGTTAAAAGGTTAATGCGGACATTGACTTACTTGAAATGATAATGCTTTCTCAAGTTCCTTGACAACGACTTTCATTGTAGGACGTTGATCTTGAGTTTCTGCCACACATTGATGTGCAATTTTCATGAAAGTGTGTAAAGAGTCCTTGTTGGGTCCACTTTTTAGAGCAAAATTGTTTTCACTGGTTTCTTCCTTTAGTATAGGATCTATCATGTCCTCTAGAGTTCCTATGCAGAAGCTTTGTCTTGCCACAGGGCCCAACCCTCTAACATTCTCCTTCACGTAAATTGGGTCATCGGCTCTCCTCCCACATAGAATTTCAAACAATACAACTCCAAAACTATAAACATCTGATTCTCTTTTTAACCTGCCAGTCTTCTCATATTGTGGATCTATGATGGACGGTCTGCCAATCCACTCGTTGAGATAGAGAGTCTCGTCTTCTTGATTTGGAGGCAAAATTACAGACCACCAAAAGTTACCAATCTTTGCCCCCCAATTCTCATCCAACCTAATGTTGTAGCTACATATATCACGGTGTATTATCACCTTTTGGTCTTCCATCTCAAAGTGAAGGTACATTAATGCATGTGCAACATCAATGCATATTTTTAAACGCTTTTCCCATGTCAAAATACGATTATCATTGACGTTTTCCCAATAATCCTCAAGGTATCCATTAGAAACATTCTCAGTGACGAGGATCATCTCAGAATCTTCAACACAAAATCCAATTAGAGTGACTATGTTCGGATGCTCAACACTCGTAAGCATCTCAATTTCTGTAAAAAACATTTCTTCTCTGTACAGGTCATGTTCAGAGGGGTACCGTTTTATAACTACAATGTTTTGTCCTTTGGGATGTCCTCCTTTGTCCTTCCCCTTTTCGGATGAAGGATATTCTTCATCAAAGTGGTCGAGTTCAACTCTGTAGAAAGTACAACCATCCCAAGATGCAATTTTATATGTCTCTGAGAGATCATCAGTTACTAATTTTATATCACTCAGACGAATCTTTAAGTGTTTCCAATTCTTTTCCTGCAAATATGTGAAAGGGAAAAAGAGAGTTATAAAACTGAACATAAAAATTGAGAAAAACAAAATGCGTTATTAACTTTTTTTTAGTAAAATTATAAATTACATTGAATCTATCTACATTTACCCATATTGCAATTATACCAGGAAAATGGGTTCCACTTTGTACACAGTATAGCAACCCATCTCCACCTCACTACCATTGGATTAAACTAAACTGCAGCAGACCAGACAGAGCCTAGCTGATGGACATATGCTAATTCATATATATTGTTTGGAACCTCAACAAAAGTGAATACAACGCTGACCCCTGCTTCCTTTTTCCCCTGTATTTGCCCCTATTTTCCGTTAAAACATCACAGTTGGGCCTTGGCAGGTGGGCCAGCCCAACTCATTTTCCCAAGCCTAGAAACCTTTTATAGTTACCAAGTTTGTAAATACGGCCCAAGCACAATATTTGAATTAGTTAAATACTTAAATTATATTAAATCACATGTAGTTGGATATGTTAAATCTATCTATCTATCTATACTTTCTATAAAAGGAGAAATCCTAATGACATAAGAAAAGCTGATGTGTCAGCTAGAGAGGCTGTCCAACAAGGCTTTTCTTATGTCATTTTTACATCATAAAGCCTAATATATAAAATCATTTAAAATTTTGTCTAAACCTCTGCCTTCAACATTTTATAATCAAACCTCTGTTCCCAATAAACCTCTGTCCAAATTCAAAATTCTGGCTCCACATTCAAAATTCAAAATTCTGGCTCCACATTCAAAATTCAAAATTCAAATCATATATTCTAATCCTATAAATAAGATATATGAATCTGGCTCCACATTCAAATCTCTCTCGCTCATATCTGCGAGCGTATCTCTCTCTCTCTCAAATGCATATTTCTCGTGATTCAGCCGGCTAATCTCCGATTATACTTCTTTGTTCGAATGTTTGTTGATTCTGTTTACATGTTATCGTTCCAGTATCATTGTTCCAACATCGTCGTTTCAATGAAGCTTCCCATCACACATCAACCTTTCAATATCGATGTTGCAGTATCATTGTTGCAACGTCGTGAAAAGTTGCATGTGCTACCTTCTTTGATGGGAGAGTTGCATTGTTCGCTTTTTGTTAAATCGAAAGTCAGCTTTTCTTATGTCAGTGAGAGTTTCTTCTTTTATACAAAGTATAGATTCGTGCAATATCGTGAAAAGTTAGATGTGCTACAACAGTTGAGAGGAGACCTTTGCATTTTAGGTTTGTTTCTTATTTTGATCAACTGTTGATGATGTTCAGAGTTTTTATTGACACTGACATTTTAGAATATGTTAAGATGTATGTTGATATTATTAAAATGAACTACTACATAGAAAAATAGAAATTTAATGAAATATTTATAAAGTATTACACGCTAGAGTTAACACTTGCTAGGATTCCGTAGATTCTGGCCTTTCTCCATGTGATTTCATGCTCTCTTTTGAATTTCAGGTCAGTTAGCATGTTGCAGATTTTCTGATCCTGTTTTAGAAGTTGTGTCAGAAATTCTTCTGGAACTCTGATGGAGGAGAGTGGAGGACTTCATCGAGCAATGCTATGATGTTCCAGGTTTTGTTGTAATTAGTGTCATTGATTATGTCGACTTTCCTGTTTAGTTCTTCGTCTGTTCTTTTTTCTTTGAGTGACCACATCGAGAATTGTGTTTTAACATCGCTGGTGTCTGACCAGTGGCAGAAGCTGAAGTTTGCCATGTAGATTTTTTGTTGGTTTTTCTGATTTGGAACAATTTTTGACAGAAAGTGATTTGTAGGACAATTTGTTGATGTTTTGAATCAAAAGTAATCATTGGTCTTTTATAGAGTTTAAAAACGCGTCTACATGGTAAATGAAGAGGTTAATTGTAATTGTGATAATCTGCTTTTGTTCTTTGAACCTCGAAAATTTGTCCCTTGGGTTTCTTGGTATTTAATTTTACAGTTTTCCTATAAAAGTTGGGGTTTGAAAAGGTTTTTACATTAAAGATTACTGTTTTGAAATATACATTAATATGTTTATATTAAATCTACACGTTTTCACTGTTAGATATTTCAGTATATAAACTCATAGTCACTTTACCTGTTTTCATCACGTTTTCCTATGAAGATATCATACTTTCAGGAAAGTCGAGTAATATAGTTTATTCAAACGGCGTCATTCACTTCTGTAAAATCAGATGATTTAAAGCAGCGTTTTATCAGGCAAATCGAGGAACAGGTGTATGAAGATAGGGCTACTCTTCAAGAGCTGAAGATGTTTTGATGGATTGCAAGTTGGCTTGTTCACGAGAGAGCAGGTTTCCAGAAATCTTATGCGGATTCCTTCAACTTCCGTTCGTGAGCTTTGTGTTGTCAGTAATATAGAGTGCGGTGATAGAGACGTGGAGTTCATGGCGATGCTGAATGACATACATCGAGAGGTTCAGCAATCGATGGAGTTGAAGCTAAAGTTTCTTAATTCTTGCTGTTATTGTTAGATTTGAACTTTAATGTTGTTCAGTATGTAATTATTGGACTTTTAATGTCATGAATAAATGAATAAATTTTAATCTTATGAATCTATGTTGCGTTTTAGTTTTACTTATTTAGTGTTTGAGTTGGATTTAGATTATGTTGATGTTGGATTGTGTCTGAACATCTGTTTGGTAAGTCAACAGAGGTTTAATAGTATCAAGGGTTGGTTTGATGGTGAACAGATTATGTTGATGTTGAATTGTGTCTGAACATCTGTTTGGTAAGTCAACAGAGGTTTAATAGTATCAAGGGTTGGTTTGATGGTGAACAGATGAGTGCAAAGATAAAACAAATGTTTAGAATTTGATCATTGATAGCAGTTTTTTGAAGAATCTGTGCTCCTGCAAATTACAGAGAGTCAATATTTGGAGGTGTAAAAGGTTTGTTGTAGTTAAAGTTTGGTAAAAGAGAACATCTGCTGATGATGAAAAATTGATGAAGGAAAGGTCTGTATGGGAGACCAGATGTTAAAGAACAACAGATGATATTCAAAATATGTTGAGCTGACAAAAGGTTTTTATAGTAACAGTGGTTAGGTTAATAGCAGATGTTGGGACTTTGTTAGTCCATTAGATTAGATGTTGTACAGTATGTGAAATTGTAATTGTAGACCTTTGTATAAGCATGCTGCTATTGTCATATATTCGAACCTTCTTATGAAACAACTGTGTATGCTAACGACTGTTGATTTACCACTGTTGACTAAATGAATAAATTTTAATACTGTTAATATTTGTTGTCGCATCTCCATTTTAATTATTTCAGTCATTCCTAAGTATTATTATATAATTTTGTTTATTAATAACAATTTTTTGGAAGAATTTCTGGTAAGACCTAATTACAAGGAGTCGATATTTGCTGTTGTAAAAGGTGTGTTGTAGCTAAAGTCTAACAAAAGAGAGCATCTGCTGATGAATAAATGTCTGAAGATGCAAAGGCCTGCTATGGGTCAACAGATGTTAACGAACAACAGATGATATTCAATCTTAAAATGCTCAACAGAGGTTTTGATACTAACAATGGTTGGGCTAATAGCATATTTTAGACTTACGACTGTTGAGTTACACCGATTGAAAACAACTGTTTTTGAAACTTCTGTTTGCCTAAAAATATATGCACTGCTAAAGGGTACCGTCTGTTGTCATAATTTCTGTTTATCCTAATGACTGTTGATTTACTATACTGCTGACTGTCATCCATTATGACAACAGAGGTTCTGACGTGGACAGATGTTAGCTAAAAATAAAACAACTGCTGAAAGTTATCATCTGTTCTCATAACTTTTGTTTATCTAACGATTGTTTGACTCACACTGTTCCCAACTTCTGTAGTCGACCAACAGAGGTTTCCAAACAACTGTCATCGGTTGTCGCAAGAGAGGTTCTGAAGTGGATAGATCTTAGCCATCAAATATTTGTAACTACTGCCACGTCAGCATTCACTTCTTCTCTCTATATAAAAGTTGTTTCATCCCTAAATCGAGGTTCTACCACTGCCGTCTCGAATTCAAAATTCTGAAAAACAGTTTCCAACATATTAAAACCCTCCAACTTAAACCCTGTTTCATCCCCAAATCACCTTCTTCTCTGATGATGTCTCTGAACATCAAAAACCCTCACAACTACATCCCCATCTTCGAGAAAACCAGCAAAAATACCAGCTTTCACTCAATAATTGACCTTTTAATGTCATCAAAATACAAATCAATCCTTACTGCTAATGCTCCGGTTCATACAGAAACACTTCGACAATTTTGGTTTAATGCTGAAATAGAGTCTGAAGATAATAATCCAATTGCCATCACATCTAAGGTCGGGGAAAGTGTGGTACGAATTTCTCCCTTTACAATTTCCACTACATTTGCATTGGACGACTTGGGAGGTAAGACCAACTTTGAAAAACCTGAACTTCATACAGAGTTCATTGAAAGAGGGTATGATGCACAATTAAAGGAAGTTACTATCTACAAACCAAACTTCCCTTCGCCAATGAAATTTTTGTTTCATACTCTTTTAACTTGTCTCTCAGCCAAGACCACCGCATTTAATGAGATACCTTTGAACATTCAGTATTTGGGTTATGCTATTTTAACAAAATCTGATTACAATTTATCACAAGCACTGTTTTCTGATTTGTTGAATAATGTGAAAAATGGGAAAAAATTGAAAAAAAGTGTTCGTCGTAATGCTTTTCTGTTGTATCCAAGACTTCTAAGCTACTACCTACGAAAACAAGTGTCACAAACAGATTTTGAACAAGGTGTAGCTTTTCAAATAAATAGTCTTACAAGCAAAACTTTTACTAAACTTATGGATAAAGAGTCAAAAGTTTCAACAACGGAAACAAAGGGGGATGAGCCTGTTTTAGATGCGTCCGCATCAGTTGCTCAAACCTCTGTTGTTGAGCCAACTGCTCCTGGTGATCATGACACCACAACCGGTGTTGTGAAACACACACCAGGAAAACGCAAAAAGAAATCTGTCACATCCAAAAAGCCCACAAAAGCAAACAAAATAAAAAGGTTACTCTGGAAGATGAGATCCCAGAGGTTAATGCCGTGACAACACAAATGTCACTTGAAACGACTGCTGCTACTTCCTCACATTTGTTGGAAAGATCTCAACCCATCCAAACTCCTCACGTATCCTCACAAAAGGATCATGTTGTAAGCACAGGGACACCACAACATGAAGTAGACCTTTCATATGAAAGTATGTTTAAAAGTCCCTCTCCCAGGGTAATCACGCTTTCTACACCACAACCCTCTTCTCAAGTTCCATCAACAATATTACCTCTGTTTGAAGCAATTGAATTGCAGAAAGAAAACATAACTTCTGATGCACACAATACTGAGAGTAGAGCGCAACAAATAACTGTGCCTGAACCAATTCAATCTGCTATCCTACCAACAGTTGAGGAGGTTATCCCCGTTGAGTATTACGAAACTCTTCGTGGTAGTTCAAGTGGAGCAGCCACTACAACTGTTGAACCCATTGGTGATCAGTTGGACAGTGGTTACATCATTAAGACTCCCTTAAAGGCAACCACTGATGAGGTTACAACTGTAATCTCTGCTTCAGTGGGAAGTCCCCAGAACCAAGAAAAAGGGGCATCTGTTTCTGATGATATGGAGACTTCTCCTATTATCAAAACAAATACAACCACTACAGGTGGGAATTCAGATGATCCTATTAAAGTAGGTGATAAATTAAATTATAAGGATTTGACGGTTAGAGTGTCTACCATTGAAACAAATGTTGCTGAAATGAAAGAATTGATTAAGTAGTTGATAGAGCTTTCTACAAGTCAACCTACCACACAGGAAATTGCCAATGAGCTTTGGAATTCTATGCAACCCATCCTTCAAGCTCCGAGAAATTTGGCTGAAAGTAACCGCAATTTTAGTTTGGAATTTATCAGAAATTTGGTTGATGCCAGGTATAAAGACACACAAGCAGACATTATAAACATTAAGGAACATCTGTTGAAACTTTCTGGCACCACCCCTACATCAATCTTTGAGAAAGATGATGATGATGATGCCAAAAAGGGGGAGAAAGATTCACTGAGAAAGTTGCCACCAGATTCAAAAGCTAATCCTATAGAAATTGTATCCCCTGCCCAACCTAATTCCAACCCTTCTCCAAAAAAACCACCACAAAAGAAGGAGAAAATAGCTTCAACACCATCATCACCCATTCTGTCAGTAGATGCTGATATAACAAAAGTATCAGCAGATGCTTACCAAACAGCTGCTGAGACACCAGTTGTTTCAGCAGAAGTTTGTCAAACATCTGCCATGATCATTTTCACTACACCAACCACAATCCAACCACCTCCAATGTCACAAAGATCTCCCATACATTCATCTTCACTACCAAAACATTCTCCTTCACCAGAAATCATCTCCACACGTAAGAGAAAAACTCAAATTGTGTTATAAGATGATGGGGAGATTAAATCAGCAATCCTTGTATCATCTGCCTCCATTCAAAACAGTCCATGCTCGTCATTTCCACCCATAGAACCTACTTCATCTCTTACAATTGCTACACTACCATCAGTCATTCCTCATTCCTCTGGAAGCTCAATATCCACTGGAATTAGTCATTGTTAAAGGTGAAACTGAATCATTCTTCACAATAGAGGATCCATCTAAAAGATCCTTCCCATCTCTTTATGGCTATAAGAAGCCTCAAAACTTAGATGAGTATCTGAAATTAAAAGTATCACAGGCTGAGGTTATAGCAAGAGAGAAAAGCATAGGGATGGATAACAGGGAATACCAGAGGTTTTTATCATTTCAGCTTAGCAAAGTCGTAAAACTTGAAGACTATGCTAGGGACGTGAGTAAATCCATGTCTGAAAGGCCAGTAGTTCCTGAACTTCAGATGAAACCGAGGGATGCTTATTTTACACACATTATGAAGTACAAACCATATAACGCAACTGAAGATCAATTTAAAAACTGGTCAGCAGATGCACTTAGAGAAGAGATCGATAGAATCACAAAAATGCACAATGATCGTCTGGTAAAGCCAAGTCCACCTAATTGGAAGAAAGTCAAAACAGTGGAATCAGATGAGGCATTGAAGTTTAAAAAGGTTATAGCAAGAGAGAAAAGCATAGGGATGGACAACAGGGAATACCAGAGGTTTTTATCATTTCAGCTTAGCAAAGTCGTAAAACTTGAAGACTATGCTAGGGACGTGAGTAAATCCATGTCTGAAAGGCCAGTAGTTCCTGAACTTCAGAAAACTGAGGGATGCTTATTTTACACATATTATGAAGTACAAACCATATACCGCAACTGAAGATCAATTTAAAAACTGGTCAGCAGATGCACTTAGAGAAGAGATCGATAGAATCACAAAAATGCACAATGATCGTCTGGTAAAGCCAACTCCACCTAATTGGAAGAAAGTCAAAACAGTGGAATCAGATGAGGCATTGAAGTTTAAAAGAATGAGAACAGAGCTTGTGGCTGCTGGTTATGGTCTAGCTAGATCCATTGCCAGATGGTCTAAACTGAAGATAGTTGAGACCTACAAAAAGCTGGAAGAACTTAGAGCTGAAGATTCAAATGTTCTTCAAAACCCAGTCTATCCTACAACTGCTGCTCTGTCTCTAAAAATCGATACTCCGAAAAACCTTCTCTCATCATCTGATTTGTCTGAACAAATTGCAAATTTAGTTAGCAGACCACAATCACCAAACTCATCTTCAATAATTCTTTGTCCAAGAAAACCAACTGATCCAAAAATAGTAAAGTGGAAGTCATGCTCAAAAACCCAAGTATTGACTTTGATCAGGTCAGATGGTAGTGTTGAAGAGACGATCTCCAAGATTTGTTGGACCTTCAACTTGAAAGGGATGATGAAGAAGACATGTTCTCCTTGGACTTTGAACTATAATTCAAAGGACAAATCAGGGAGATGTTGATGAGAAATAAAAATCAGTAATAAAGAAGGCTTTTCGTATCATCTGTTGTATAGGGAGATTGTTGGATCAGCAGCTGATACATTGTCTCCAGTAGCATATTTAACCAGATCCCAACATGTAGCGAAGGAGATGTTGCTGTGTAACAAACTCTTGACTGAGGTTTAATGCGTGTTGTTTAGGCAGGTGATCGTATGTTCTTCGTTAATGTTTGTTAAAACTTAAGTTGTATTCGAATTTTATTAAGTTTGTTAGACATCTTTTATATGTACTTATGTTCATTGTCAATGGGTGGATACTCTCTTTTTTGAATAAGAGAATGGAAATAATCATATGTAATTGATGAATTTTATTAAGTTTGTTAGACATCTTTTAGACATCTTTTATTAACTTTGTTAGACATCTTTTATATGTACTTATAGTTGTCTTTTAGCTATAATAGATGACATGTTTTGGTACAATATCTATACATGTATCTATATGTTCTATCAATATGTGTTATGCATGATTTTCTAAGAAACGACCCGTGTTTGCACACGGGTCTTACCGCTAGTACTATATAATAAAAGAAACCAATAGAGGGACACATGTCATTCATTGAAGCCATCTATTTTTTAGTTTTCTCATCTCTATCTCCTACTTAATTATAATTAATATTAATTAAAAGATAATTATAAAATAAAATTTAATATAAATTTAAACAAACCGTATAGGAGATAATATAGTCTTTTGAAATATTTATTAGATTTCAAAATTATTTATCTTGAAATTAAAAAAGGACTACACTAAATATAAATTAATATAATGTAAAGAGTTAAATGTCAATTTAGTCCCTGTGGTTTGGGTCATTTTGTCAGTTTAGTCCAAATGTTTTATAATACACAGGGTTTATAAAGATATAACAAGATATAACTTTTTATTGATTGATATAAATTACATGTGCTCAACCCATACAATACATAAGGCTCTTAAAATGTATTTTTGTTCATTATTTAATATATAAGATTAAATTTACTTAACCCATACAATACACGAGGTTCTTAAAGATATAACTTTTTATTATTTAATATATAAAATTACATTTATTCAACCTATGTAATAAACAAGATTTTTAAAGATATGTTGTTTTATTATTTGGTATATAAAATTACATTTATTCAGCCCATGTAATAAACGAGGTTTTTAAAGATATATTTTTTTTTATTATTTTGTATATAAAATTATATTTATTCAACCTGTGTATTACACGAGGTTCTAACCTAGTACTATATAATAAAAGAAACCAATGGGAGGACACATGTCATTCATTGAAGCCATCTATTTTTTATATACATAATTAATATCAATTAAAAAATAATTATAAAATTATATTTAATATAAATTTAAACAATTCGTATAGGAGATGATCTAATATTTTAAAACATTTATCAAATTTCAAAATTATTTATCCTGAAATTAGTAAAAGATGTACGCTAAATATAAATTAATATAATGTAAATGATTTATTTATTTTATTAAACTAAATTATTAAGGGTAGAACCTATTTCAAAAATGTTTATAAGAGATAAACAAAAATATTAATCAATGTTTATTGGTTCTATACTTTTATTTTCGTGTTCAACTCTCAACTCAAATACGGTAATCACTATGTTTACGTGACATTTATAAGAACCATCACCGCAATCACCTCATCCATCGTATATCGAGTATATCCGTTAGTTTTTTTTAAAGATAAAAATTTTTATTATATTCATTCAATCCATGTAATAAGCGAGGTTTTTTAAAACTATAACATTTTTATTTTTTACTATACAAAATTACATTTATGCAACTCGTGTAATACACGGGGTTTTTAAAAATATAACATTTTTTTATTATGTAGGATATAAAATTAGATTTATTCAAACCATATAATACATAGGGTTTATAAAGATACAACTTTTTATTGTTTGGTACATAAAATTACATGTGCTCAACCCGTATAACACATGAGTTTGTTAAAAATGTAACTTTTTTCATTATTTAATATATAAAATTAATTTTACTCAACCCGTACAATTCAAGGGATTCTTAAAAATACAACATTTTTTTATTATTTAAAATATAAAATTACATTTATTCAACCCATGTAATAAACGAGATTTTTAAATATATATTGTTTTATTATTTGATATATAAAATTTCATTTATTCAACCCGTGTAATAAACGAGATTTTTAAAGATATATATACTTTTATATTATTTGGTATATAAAATTACATTTATTCAACCCGTGTAATACACGAGGTTCTAACCTAGTGAAAATGTAAATGAAATCCAAATCCTGTGGTTTTAGTAAAGTTTAACTTGCTTAGATTTTAGAAACTGGGTGTTTCTTAATCAACCCAAATTTGATACATTGGGCTTGTTTAAGAATCTCAGCTTTCTTTAAAACCAATGATTGAGGTTTTCTCCGACAATAGGCGTCCATATGTAACATGGGTTTTTGACGAACACCAAACCCTTGAATAATTTTTTTTTGTTTTTTCTATTTTCAAACAAAGGGTGAAATGATAACATAAAAAATAATACTAGAAACAAACATCCAATAGTGGTTACGACCGAGTATAAATAAAAGACAAAAATTAAAATTTAACCACACCCTATGGGCTATGGTACTGCTATAAAAAAATATTAATAATTACGTAAGTAACTGTTAATAAACGGGTTTACGCTAACCCGTGCGTTGCGGCGGGACGTTGTCTATAATTTCTTTTTTGTTAGCCTCAAACCAAAGGCCTCTATTGTAAGTTGGAATATAATTTAAACAAATTTTGCATTATAAAAGTTTTTACGTAAGTTGATGTCAGTTGAGGTGTTCGTATCATTAGAATAAATGGTTATGCAAGAAGTGTAAGAGTCGATTTATTGGCAAAATTTCTTATAGCCACATTTTCCTTTCATTGATCGATGTCATAGCTATTACTACAATCAAATACTAAATTGATGTATATGTGTCTTTTAGCAAAAGATTAAAGAATCGAAATCACCATTTGAATGAGTTCCAGTCTATTAATGCAAAAAAATCTTTACAACTTACAGTTCAAGTCGTTTAATGCAAGAAAATCTTAACAACTTACGGTTCAAATCGTTTGTGTTATTTGTGGATGATTAAAACTCATGTGCAGCTTGAGTATTCAATCTTTTAATCTTTCTTTCATTTGCCGGTTAAAATATTTTAGTGATTATATCCTAGTCTCATAATATACATATTTGTTTCCCCTTAACACATTTGTTTTTGGTTTTATTTTGAAAGATTGGACTTAATTATTTTTTCAGGAAAATTACAAATTTATAAGCAATTCAATTTGTTTTCAAGTCTATTTGCAACATAAAAATAAAACGAAACTATAATCTATTTTTATAAATAATTATAAAGAAAAATAATACTTATAATAAATAAATTAATATGCAACATAACACATTACACACGACTCACATGTTGCCACTTGATTTAGGACACTTCTCGTAAACTGACACCCATAGGCCGCAGTGGCGAAATTTAATAACCTTCGAATCTCTCCAATCTCTTCTATCATTTATTTTTACGGCAATATATTATCAACTATCAATATAATATATATATAACCAATATAGTCGTTGTTTAAACATCGCGTCCTCTAAATATGATTAGCAACTTTAACGCCTCTATCCCTTCCAAATATTAACCCCGTTTCATAATCGCCTTTCAAAATTTAGACTTCCGGCTAACCGTCATAGCGTTTCATCGACCGGAAAGCCAACACCCATTAATCATTAACCGTCACATCGTTTCATCAATAACCGCTATACTCGAATTCGGAGTCGGCAACATTGATGTTCATCCATCCTCTCTTTCCTCACGTAATTCTAATAAAAACTAAGGAAAATAACGTCATACAATATGAAACTTCCGGACGTATGCGAAGCAGTCAGGCAACACGATTCATATTGATAAAACGTAAAGAACAGCAAGGCGACGCAACTCTTTGATGCGAAGGGACCGACGATGACGAAACCCAATGTAAAGACCAAGAAAACGGTGTTGAAAATTCTAATGGGCACAGAAACGAGGGCGAAACGGTTATTACGTGAAGATTCGAACCCGTACAAATTGATATACGGTGCTCCGCCCTTATTCTCTCCGTCGGTTTGGTAAGTTCCGAGATGGATCGAAATCACTGCTTTACGTTATTTGCAATTGAACATGCTTGTTTATATATTTGTTAACTAAATTCACATACGCTTCTCTGAAGTTATTGATCTTGTCTGCAAGTTATAATGATAGACAGTATCACATTGAATGTTCAAGTATCACATTGAATGTTCATGAATCATGGGCTATTCTCAATAGAGCACCCACTTCGTACGGTTTATTAATGATGGGATGCAAAATGTGGAAAACTGGTAAAAGAAAAAGGAAGGTACAAAAGGACCGAAACGGTTGTAGAGAAGGATCGAACATCCGTCTTTTGTTTTGTTGAAAAGTGGAGACTACCGACACATAAGGAATTGATTTAATAATCTCTAAAGGGTGTGTCTATTAGTAAGGCAATTTTGGTTTTTGTATACTATATATATATATATATATATAGGGTCAGGATTTAGAGAGAACGGTGAAAAAGTGTGAGAACGGTGACAACCATTTTGGTGGTGACATGTGGCATTGATGTTAAATTACACTAAGGGTAATATTGTCAAAAAAACCCACTCACATGAACTGGGTGTTCAAATAAAACACCATAAAAACACCCAATTTAGAAAAACACCAAACACTCAAAAGCAATTTTTTTAAGCTATAATTTACAACAGCTCAAAAAACCATTTTTTTGAACGCCATAAAACACTCAAAAGCTATTTTTGAGCTATAATTTACAACAGCTCAAAAAAACCATTTTTTTGAGCTAGCTCCTAGTTAAAACGCCATAACAAAAAAAGCTATATTTTCAGGGTCCAAAGTGTAACTTATAGTGTGAACACTAGTATTTAATTAGTTTCATCATACAAAACGCCATAACAAAAACAAAACTCCATAACAAAAAAAGCTATATTTTCAGGGTCTAAAGTGTAACATATAGTGTGAACAAGTGTGAACACAAGTATTTAATTAGTTCAGAAGAAAAACGTCATGAAAATACCTAGTCTAAAACGCCATAAAACACCCAGTTCAGAAAAACACCATAAAACCCGGTTAATTTTTTTTCGAAAAGTATATCAATAGTATACTCATTGGAAAGATAAAAAATCGCTGAGTTTTATGGTGTAATTTTTTTCGAAAAATAATCACGTATAAAAAAGTTATTGTCGTTTAAATATGATGGGGGAAATGGCATGTGATTAGCATGTGCACTTTTGATTGGATCTTCCTATTTTACCCTTCTTGGTAGTTCCAAGACCCCTATTATTTACAAAAATGCCACCGCATCAATCTCAGCCACAAACCACTAAGATCTTGTGGCTGAGAATCGTTCTCACACTTTGAGGCGTTCTCTCCTGATCCTGTTCATATATATATATATATATATATATATAGAGTTAGGATCCTGTAAAAAAGACTAAAAGTGTGAGAAGGATAAGAAAGAATCTACACCATTAGATTTTTGATCTAATGGTTTAGATTAACAGGGACCAAATTGTAAAATTTGTTTTATTTTTTGGACTGAATTGAAAATTATAGGGGTAATAAAGTCTTTTAGATCCATTCAAAATAGGTAACTGTAATCAAAATCCCTATAATCTCTCTCTCTCTCCAATCGCACGACCAGAGAACCCTTTTCTCTCTCTTTCTTCTTGAGTAGCGAAGAAGATGGATGTTGATCTGAACCAGCGACGGTTTGGGTTTCCGGTGTGAAGGGTGATGATCGGAGACTGAAGAAGACGGCTGAGGAACGAAGGCCGACGACGGGCGATGTTGATGTCCGATGGGGAATTACTGTCCGACGCTCGGAGGAGATGACTGCGAGCGGCAGCGGCGACGGCGAGATGTGTAGTTACGTGGTAGGACAATTATCGGTGGTGCAGCAGTGGTGGTGCCGGAAGTGGCAGTGGTGGTGACGGAAGTGGAGAAGATGATACAGAGGTGTTATTTTTTTCTATACTGAATGGTGTTATATCTTGTACTGAATGGTGTTATTTTGTGTACTGAATGGTGTTTTTTTTATTTTCTGAATGGTGTTTTTTTCCTTTTCTGAATGGTGTTTTTTTTTTCTTAATGGTGTTTTTTTACTGAATGGTGTTATATTCTTGTACTGAATGGTGTTTATTTTATTTACTGCTGAATGGTGTTTTTTTGTGCTGAATGGTGTTATTTTTGTGCTGAATGGTGTTTTATTCTTGTACTGAATGGTGTTTATTTTATTTACTGCTGAATGGTGTTTTTTTTTGTGCTGAATGGTGTTAAATTTTTGTGCTCAATGATGTTATTTTTGTGTGAATGGTGTTTTTTTTGTGCTGAATGGTGTTATGTTTTGTGCTGAATGATGTTATTTTTGTGTGAATGGTGTTTTTTTTTGTGCTGAATGGTGTTATATTTGTGCTGAATGATGTTATATTTTTCTGAATTATGTTATATTTAAAACACCATGTATGAACATGCTCTGAATGGTGTTATATTTATGGACGGTTATTTTCCTTAAATCAAGGATTTTCTCTCTCCAAATCCTTAAATCAAGGATTACCATATTTGAATTTGTTAATTAATTTACAATCTTACCCTTTTCAATTAATTTAGATCTAATGGTTGAGATTCTTTCTTACCTTTCTCACACTTTTGGTCTTTTTTACAATAACTCCACCCTATATAATATATATATGTATGTATATTAAAAGTCGTGACTTTGTTTTGTAAGGGGTGTGATGTAGTTAAAAGTGGTTTGAAGGGTTGTGACTTATTGAAATGGTGTGATCTAAACCATTGTGTCTTGTGTCTTAAGTTATTTTTTGTAGTATTTTATAATTAATATAATTAAACAAAGAGGTATCTATGTGTAGTTTTTTAAAAGTCACAACTTTTCATTTTAGAGAGGCAACCCAAGTTGTTTTTTGTAGGGTTATATAATTAGGCAATTAAATATAACATGTCTAAAAAAAAATATTAATAGTTACGTAAGTAACTATTAATAAATTAGGGAATTAAATATAACATGTCTAAATAGGTTGCAAGTCAAAAATAGTTAAACATAAAAAAAAGTTAGGGTTCAAAGTATAAAAAATTATTAGCATCATGATAAATACATAAAAAAAAGTGTATAACCAACGCGTCAACCCAACCACTCCATCTGATTCACTACAAATGGTAAAGGGTCAGGTTTTGGTAATCTTAATTTCATACCCGATTATAGATTGTGTCTTATATTATGTATCCTACACATATCCCCCATCGGCTACAGCGTATACCCAAGCACGTATCAAGTATACCTCATATGGTCATATGTGGTTAAAAAAAGTTATCCGCTAGGGGTGGAGCTTTTAAGGGGCAAGGGGGCGCACCCGCCCTTGCCAATGCTTTGGTTAATAGTGTAATTTTTCCGATTTTTAGTCCGAAATTTTTAAAACTATATAGATTCGCCCTCGTCAATTATTTTGCCTATAAATTCTCTGCTCCTACCAAGTTTATTTTCCAAAAAATTTATACATATTTTCGTATTGAGCTAAAAAACGTGAAGAATGGGGCTATTAGTAAATTTTTATAATTGTTTTTAAACATGAAGTGAGTTTAAATAAAGTCTCAAACTAGTTTTTATACAAATGAAACTTGAGGGTTCAATTTTTTTTAATGAAACTTGAGGGTTCAATGTTTTTTTATGTGTAAAAACGGGGCCTTTGAATGAATAAAGATTATTTAGTTTTATTTAGAGTTATTATTGTTTGACCCGGCCAGAATCGAATAGCGAACATAGCGGTAGGAAAACAAATTTGGGTCCCATGACTTTCCGGCCACGCAGAACTTTTGGCCAAGCTCCGCCACTGCCCGGTGTGACACCCATTACCCAAAATCCAATCTAAAACTCACCAAAAACCGACTTAAAGTATCGAATACTCACACAAACGTCTAACAAATTTATATTTTTTATTAACTTCAAGTTTGTAACAACTTAAAGATATTAGTTACTATGTTTCTTAAATTCATATACCATATTTTAGGCAGTTAATTGGACGGTGTCACCTAATTAACTATGTTACCCAACCCGGTGTTTTGGGTTTCTTTGTTCATTTTGGATTTTTTACCATCCTGTTTTGACTTACTTTTAAGTAGAACAGGAAATACAGATACAGAAACAAAAGGAAAATTACTATGCATGAATGATGAACGCCAAAAAAAAATAGATAATAAAATAGAAAAGGGTCTTACAATATTTTCGCGACGCAACTGAAGTTCCAATGCTTTCTCAAGTTCCGCCACAATATGGTGCATATCTGGGCGGTGTTCTCGATCCTCATTTAAGCAAGAATATGCTACCTTTGAATATATGAGGAGTGATTGCGGAGACAATATTTGATTTAATAGATAAGGATGGATTATATCATGCAATGTTCCCTTTTCATAATGATACTTGGCCAACTGAGCTACAGACCTATCAGCCTCGTTATGAATTAATGCTTTCCTCTCGCACAAAATTTCGAATAAAACAACACCGAATGAGTAAATGTCCGACTTGTGGGTCACACCTCCCGTCTTTTCAATAGCTGGGTCCACACACCCCATTGTGCCAGTGTCTTCACAAGGGCACACCTGGTCCTTATTGTTTACTGATTGTTTGATGGAAAATTCAAAACCGGATAACTTGGCTTCCCCATTCTCATCCAATAGAATTGTGTCGCTAGTGATGTTACAATGTATAATACCATAATCACATCCCTCGTCATAATGGAGGTAACTCAATGCATGAGCCAGATCTACACATATCCTCAATCTTTGCTTCCATGTAAGATTCAGGCTATTTATAAATTGCCTGAGACTTCCAGTGGCCTCATACGTGGTTATGATGATCTTCTCATCTTTCTCATCAGAGAACCCAATGATAGAGACCAGATTTGTATGCTTGAAATCCGAAAGTACTGAAATTTCGTTCAAAAACTTGAGGTCTCCTTCCGCGTGCCTACAATCAAATCTCTGTGCAGCAATCTTCATCTCCTTTCCAGACCACAAGAGCCGTCCTTTATATGTGGTACTAATTCCATCGTGTTGGATAATGTAATCATCATGAAAGTTGTTGGTGGCCTTTACTACATCTTCAAGTGGGATTCGTAAGGAAGCGAACATGGTCATTGTTGATGTCATGTTCTGTTATCAAGTATAAATTAGTGTGGAAAAAATGGGTTACAATTGAATGAGAAGGTAAGATCTAATAATTTAGGTATGAGCAACACACATACATAGATATATAGGATCTAGCAACCTCCATCCATGACTTTCTATCCTTTTAATTAAGTAACCTTAATTAACTGAATAGATATGAATGAATTTTTTGGTACTTACGATTTAAAAGGTGCACATAATATATTAAACTCTGTAAGTTTAATACATCTATACATAAACATTTGCCTACCATAGTTATTAGGTTATCAACTATTTTATAAGTATTCGTATAGGCACCATCTCTGATATGGGTCAAACCCCTCTTGCTTTCCCATTATAACGCACGGTTCGATATATCTAGTTTTTCCATAAAGATCTAAATAATCAGAACATTATAAAATGGAAAACAATAAACTTTATCTACAATAAATATAGTTTTTAATATGTGTGTGTGTGTTTATTGTTGTCCTTGAAAGATTTATGGTATAAAAAATTAACATTGATAACCTTTAATGGTGAACACGAGTTAAAGTTATGGTTTATATTAATACACTTAAAAGGAACCTTATTTCATATAAGTGTGATAACTTACTTGAAATGCCAATGCTTTCTCAAGTTCCATTAAAACCTGTTTGGTTGTCGGCCGTTCTTCTCTTTCATGGTGTAAGCACCGATAGGCAATTTTTTGGAATGTAGTTAATGATTTTGGCTCCATTTGTTCCCTTATTTGCTTGAACACTACCTCATCATGCTTTCCTTCGTCAAATCTATTTTTAATGAAATCATGTAGATAGTGACCTTCATGCTTGTGGATTACAAACGTTGATCTTCCGCACAACATCTCAAATAATACCACACCAAATGAATAAATATCGGATTCTATAGTTAGGAATCCTGATTTTCTGTAAACTGGGTCCAAATATCCCGGCGTGCCACATGCATGATCGATGACATAGTCTGTCTCATGAGTTAATGGACTTAATAAAGAAAGCCCAAAATCAGCAAGTTTCGCTTTCCAATCATGGTTTAGTAATATGTTTGCAGATTTGATGTCTCTATGTATCACCTTTGCTTGTTTTCCACCTCCTCCATGTAAGAAATCCAATGCGCTTGCAACATCAATGCATATATTAAGTCGTTTCACCCATGTAAGAGAAGCAACATTCAAATACTTATCAAGACTTCCTCTGGACGCATACTCATAAATAATGACTTTTTCATCAATTTCATCACAGTAGCCTAGAAGACCAATGACATTCTGGTGCTTATAATCCATAAGAATTTGAAGCTCACTCAAGAATTGTTGTTCCCCTTGACCAAACCTCGTATCCAATCGCTTAGCAACAATGGTTTTAAATCCATCACCATCTTGAAGGTCTCCTTTATAGACTCTCCCAAATCCTCCTCCCCCGATGCAATTGTCATTATTGAAGTTTTGTGTCGCCCGTTTTATGTCTTCAAGTAACATTTTGGGGTTCTCCTTGTTGTTTTTCTGTCAAACATGACATACGAAATAAAAACACACATATTGATAACCATAAATCAGTGATAAAACAGCTAAATTCGTAATATGGTTTTTAAATATTATGGATAACTATATAATGATGATGACAATAATAATTTGGTGATATTAAATAAGAACAATAAATTTAATATGATGATTAGTGTCCACCAAACTGATTAAACAATAAGGCACGTTGCAAGAATATGATCTGCAATTTCGTCTCAAAACCACCACAAGGACGTGACTGAGATTCCCCGCTTGACTAGCTCCTCTTTGGTTGAGATTTTCAAGCCACGGCTCACCACACAAACACATTAACTTTCGGTTCTGCCCAATTGTTCCAGAAAAATACTCTTTGCTGTTGAGGATGATCACTGTTAATTGCCATTTATTCCCTAACTTTCTTCACCTTGAATTCGTCTTCATTGTCATCATTCCAAACCCAAACATCAGCTTCCTTTGTAATTGCTTTGTTGTTGTAGAATGTTGTGAAGGTCAACTAGCTCTAACATTTCTTCCTAGGATTGGGGTAGTTTCTTCCACCCCAATCCCAAATAACATTTGAGTCAACATATTTATAGAAATCTTTAATCAACGCCATTTTATCTTTCGCCAATCGGAAGATGCTTCAGAAACCGTCATATAACCATCCCCTAACCATCCATCAATCCACAACTTAACCTTTTTTCTCCCTTCTCCAGCCTTGGAAAAGATTTTGGTTGATAATAATACCAATTTCCGCCACCTCCTTCTCTACTCATATGTTTCTCCCTTATGAACTAAATATGCGCATTACTATGTTTTCTAAAGAAAAAGGGTTGGATTATTATTATTATTATTATTATTATTATTATTATTATTATTATTATTTTGATACTTCCATATAAGAATTTTAGCTAAGTCCTATATTGATAGTCTAAAAGGTAGGATTGATGAATCCCTACAATGTATATAAGGTTGAACGCTAGATGCTTGAAAGCAGAAAGGATTTTTAACAATGTAAACCTAACGTCATCAATGTTTGTGCTTTAATAACTTGAATCTAACGTCATCAAGCATTCTACATTTGTTTTTGATATTACAGTGAATCGTCACACATATTACTTCTAGGCATTGAAAATGTGAAGTTAGAACAATGACTTACTTGAAATAATAGTGCTTTCTCAAGTTCCTTGACTACGACTTTCATTGTTGGGCGTTGGTCTTGAGTTTCCGCCACACATTGGTGTGCAATTGTAATAAACGTGTGCAAAGAATCCTTGTTGGGTCCTCTATTTAGAACAAAACCATTTTCACCAACTTCTTCCTTTATTATAGGATCTATCAACTCTTCTAGTGATCTTGTGCTGAAGCTTCGTCTTGCTACATGGGCCAGCCCTATGTCACTCTCCTTAAGGTAAATTGGGTCATTGGCTAACCTCCCACAAAGAATCTCAAACAAGACTACTCCAAAACCATAAACATCTGATTCTCTTTTTACCTTACAAGTCTCCTTATATTCTGGATCTACGTAATAGTGTCTGCCAACCAGGTCAAGATAGAGGAGAGCTTCGTCTTCTTGATTTGGAGGCAGGAATACCGACCACCAAAAGTTAACAATCTTTGCCTCTAAATTCTCATCCAACCCAATGTTGTAACTCCATATATCACGGTTTATTATCATCTTCTGGTCTTCCATCTCATAGTGAATGTACCTTAATGCGTGTGCAACATCAATGCAGATTTTCAAACGTTTTTCGTAAGTCAAAACATGTTTGTCTTTGAGGTTTCCCAAATACTGACCAAGGAATCCATTAGAAAAATCTTCAATGATAAGGATCATCTCAGAAGCTTCAACACAAAATCCAAGCAGATTGACTATGTTGGGATGCTTAACTCCACCGGAAAGAATTTCTATTTCTGTGAGAAACTCTTTTTCTCCATACCACTGATTTCCAGAAGGGGGGTAGCTTTTGATAAGTACAGTGTTGTGTCTCTTGGATGATGGATTCTCTTTATCATAATGCTCGAGTTCTGCTCTGAAGAAAGTATTGCCATCCACATTTGCAATTCTGTATTGGTTTGAGAAATCATGGGTTGCTGATTGAATATGAGTGAGAGGAATCTTGAAGTGTTCCAAGTTCTTCCCCACCTGCAAATTAAATATGTGACAAGGGAGTTACAACTAAGGTAGAAAAATGCAAACGGAATTGAAAGAAATTGAGCAGGTAATATCTCTTCAGATGAAGCTAATATCCATAATTCCACCCTTTTCGCACCACAGTGAAAGTCCCAGCGAGATTTGAGGTAAGCACACGTCCGTCACTCGACTCTGGAACCAGACGACCCTGCCTGCTTCTGTTTCATGTGCCCTACTTTTACAGGCTTGCTTACCAAGGTCCAGCCCACCATATTTTTCCAAGCCCACAAACCAGTTATAGTTAGCTCAATAACTAAATAAAGGCCCAAATACGTTGAGTGGTAATTTGAAACCATTCTAAATCTTTTAGGTTAGCTAAGTCAAATTAATTGTTTGTTGCCTATAATAAGCCTAATATTAATAATAGATTTGCTAATATTTAAATTGTAGTTAATAATATGTGTCACTATAGTGTTATTGAATTGAAATAAGTTCCTTAGACCAACTAATTAAGTTAATTGGTGGTAAGAATAGAGGATTACATATGTTGGGGGAGGTTCATTTGAGAAGAAAATTAAATTGAGAAAAAAAGAACAAATGGTACAATTGTAAAACATTAAATAGTTTTTTTTTCATTTCATTAATTATTATTTTTGACTAATATTAGTCATAAAGACTATCATCCTCCACACTAAAATTTTTGCCTAGACACATCAAAATTTATCCTACACGTTTTTGAAATTTATCCTACACATACTGAAATTTATCATACACAACTCGTAATTTATCCTACACACCTCATAATTTATCTTACACTTTAAATTAATTTTTTTCTTCTTTGAAAAAAATATATTTTTTTGAAAATAATTTACGAATTTAATTTAGTTAGCTATTAAAAATGAAGACTAACAATTAATGATCTATCTAATTTTACCAATATACCCTTACACCCATATTAAATACAAAAATTAAATGAAGTAAAATGAAGCATTCTTATTGGTTGAAGTTTGTTCTTTTTTATTCTTACAAAAAATTTCTTCTAATTTGAACCCTCCACTACATATGTTAATCTTTATGTAATTTATATGAAATTAAATAATAAACTGTAAAACGGAAGTTTAAGAAGTAAATTCTACCACTTTAAATTATAGATGATGTTATAATTGCATGTTTCATAAATCAAATGCAAATTTTAGAGGATATTATAAAAGTTAGACATGATATTGGGACATGTTTTAAATAGATTTGTAACCAAATCACCTTTTAAACTTGTTAATGTCAATAACTAGGGACAACAATGGGACATGTATTGTTAATCTCAGGCCCAAACATATTTACAAAAAGTGTAAGCGCAATCGATGTCAGTACATGAGAGTATCGGGTATACCCACGGGTCCATAGGTATCTCCAGCTTATTAAAAGTTACCCGTTGGGATTTCCAAATACTTTTCTTTTGATTTAGTGTATATATAAGTTTAGTACCAAGAAATTTGGAAATATTAAAAAAAAATGTGGACTATTAACCACTTTGGAACAAGTATAACGTAGAAGGGAAGAAAGAATTGAGTTTATTTGTTCAACTAGTTTTAGTTTTTTTTTTTCTCTGTGCATTTATTTGTAGCTTATTTAAAAAAGAGTAAATTTCAAAGTTCGTCCTTTATGTATGTCTAATATATCAAAGTATGTCCTTTGTCTTTAATAACCTCAGAAAACATCCTTAATGTTTGAAAAACCAATCAAGTTATGTCCTTTACCCTAAACCTTGTTTGTTTTCCCAGTTAAGTTAGGTCATGTGAGAAGCACATGAGGGTATATTGGTCATTTTACCCTAATTGTAATATTGTTTTAAGGCCAGTTTATCCCTCATACTCTCTCTCTAACTCCCCAAATTCTCTCCAACTTTCTCTCTCTAAATGAGTCAGAGCCGAAAACAACTCCGGCGAAGATTCCGGTGTAGAACGATGGCCGGCCACCGTCCACGGTGGTTCGGCGGTGATGACGGCGGCGGTGGGGGTGTCTACGGTGTGATTTTCTGGCCAAAACTACTCCTACCGCAGTATAATCGACCTCCTCTACACGATGGTGACCATCATATTTCAAGATTCGAAGCCGTTGAAGCTGTGAAACGACTCCGGCGAAGTTCCGACCAAGTTTTCGTTGAACCCAACAATAAAGAGTATAAAAGAGGCTCAAATCTGTAAAGAATCAGAACAAAGAGGATAAATCCGTTGTATATACACACACACAGAGAAAAGGGTTGTCGATTTGGGGGCAAATCGAAAGTCATCGGCGGCGTAGGGCGGCGACCACCCTTCAGGTGGAAGCAAAGAGGTCGAGACGGCGAGAAAAGGGGGCGGCGGCGGTGAAAGGGGCGGTGGGGATGCCGGTGAATTCTTGAACCATCTGACGGAAGTTAGTGGTGTCGGTTGTGAGAACGGTGGTGGGTGCTCTCCGGGAAGCTCTTGTACGTTTCTTTGGGTTCTTTATGGCTACTCCTATCTGATGTAGACCCGTTTTTGGTTGTGTGTCTATGGTGGTGGTTGTTGTTGTTGTGTTAGGGTTGTATGAACCGAAATCTGGTAGGCTGTTTTGTTGTCGTATGGTTCCGGTCCAGGGTGAAGCGGGATCTTGGAGCAGTGAGAAGGAAGAAGGGGTGTAGAAGGTGGTGGTATTGGTGGACGGTGGACGGTGGTGGTATGATGATGATGAGGAAGGTGGTGGTGGTTGTGGTTGGAGGAGGTGGTTGAGATTAGGGTTAAAGTTGGTGGTTGGATTAAAGTAAGAAGAGATTGATTGAGTGGTTGAATCATACTCTGCGTTCAAAGAGAGAGAGAGAGGAAGATCTGAATTGTTTATAATTTTTTTAGTATTTAGGGTAAAATGACCAATATACCCTCATGTGCTTCTCACATGACCTAACTTAACTGGGAAAACAAACAAGGTTTAGGGTAAAGGACATAACTTGATTGGTTTTTCAAACATTAAGGATGTTTTCTGAGGTTATTAAAGACAAAGGACATACTTTGATATATTAGACATACATAAAGGACGAACTTTGAAATTTACTCTTTAAAAAAACTAAGATTAAAAAGAGATGTAAAATTACAAAAAAAAAAAAAAAAAAAAAAAAAAAATCCTTACACGCAAAGCATGTGATGTCACTTAACCAAGAAAGTTAATGGTGGTTGTCTCAAATGTTGATCCCCGCAACAAAATATTAAAAGTAAAAGATTGATCTTGGCACTTTTTAAACCAAAAAGTATAGTTTACAGTTGGGAATACATATAGATTGATTTGTGTAATTTTGTGTAGAAAATATAATATGGTTAATTGCTAATAAAAGAGCGCATCTTGACTAAGGTTAAACTTTTTGATTAAAAGTAGCCAAGCGCAGTTGTAGAAAGAAAATTAAAGCATTTAAAAACAAAATTAAATTGAATGTGATAAATCCTTTTGCCTTTTAATCTTTAGTCTTAAATTTCTTCCTCCAATGAAAAAAAAGGAAAAAGTACAATGAGAAGATAAAAGTGTGATTGATTCAACCATGGTGATTGAAACCGTAGAGGTTAGATGTGTATGCTATATAACGTGTGATTATAATTATAATATATAGGGCTCGGTTCAAATGTCACGAGTTGTAAGAACCGTCAGAACTTTTTTTTTCCGTGCGAGTTGGGCTAAATTTTTTTTGCACAAACGTAGATGAAAATATTATAAACATATCTGTAAAAAAAAATTGTCGAGTCGGTAGTTTTTACTGATGGAAGTTTTTTTACGTGCTGGTGTAAATTTTGTACGAAGATAAATATTTTTTTACGCCTCATGTAAATGTGTGTTTGCGACATTTTTTTTTTTTGCTGAACAAATAATTTTTTATGACTTTTGAGATAAAAAAATTCGAAAAAACCTTTTGGATGACATAGTTCTCACGGTTCTCATAACTCAAGATGATTCTCATTTTAACCCATCCCATATACATATATATATATACACACACACACACACACACACACACACACACAAACACTTGTTGAATTGTATAAACGTATTTTACGAAGATTTGTTATTATAAACTTATGTTCTCACCAACTATTTTAGTTGACAGATTTTCTACATGTTTCAAGTAACCATGCTTAAGGATTCGAGACAAGATCATATAGGATACCTAGAGATCATAATGAGTTTTATTTTATTTTGAGTCATTTGAACAAGTTTTTCTTTTAGTTTGTGTGGTTGAGTTTAAAAAAGGGGTATTGGATTTTAATAATCTCAAGTTTCACTAATTGGCCGGTAATAATCCCAACTTCAAAAATTGCCTACAACAGTCCCAACTTGTAAGATTTTGGCCACCAATGATCCTTGTCTAACTGGGTTATAACCTAGTTAGTTTTTTAAAGTTTTGAGCGGCGGAAAAGGTCACTAGAGGTTGGAGATGACAAGTGGTGGTCTCGTTTGGTGGTTTCAGGGGTAAAGAAGGTCGTCGGAATAAGTTGTAGGTCACCGGAGTTGTGTAGATGGTGGAAATTTTAAACTTTTGAGAAGCGGAGAAGATTACAGGAGGTCGGAGATGATTGGTGGTGGTCTCGTTTGGTGGTTTCAGGGGTAAAACGGGTCGCCGGAATAAGTTGCAGGTCACCAGCCCAACATGGTTATAACCCAGTTAGTCAAGGATCATTGGTGGCCAAAATCTTACAAGTTGGGACTGTTGTAGGCAATTTTTGAAGTTGGGATTATTACCGGCCAATTAGTGAAACTTGGGATTATTAAAATCCAATACCCCTTTAAAAAACTATATGATTTTATATATTCAAATTTTAATAGTAATATTCTATTTAGTGTTGATTTCTCCCAAACATGAAGTCACCACTGTGGTTTCTCCACTCGGTGTGGATGTGACATTGGGTTATGAATGTTCACACTACTTTTGGTTCCCTTTATTCTTTTTGTTAGATTTTATATTGTCTTAAATATTGGTTATGGTGTCTTCCTTTTATTTGATTGAAACGAAATATGCATATACATTCTATCAAAGAGAGGATATGATATAAAATGAAGATTTGTTTTTTTAATGAAAATTGCAAATAAAGTTATGGAATATGCAAGGGCGAACAAAGGTAGTGACTTGGTAGGCACCCCCTCCCCCAATTAACCAACATAGTAATAAACCTTATTTATATAGGATGCCTAAACATCAATTAATGAATTTTTGGGTAACCATATTTTTTTAACGATTAACGAAATAAATGCCCGGTAACCCAGGGTAACCCAATGACAACAAATAACTCCATACGTCCGCAATCACAGATAGCACTGGGTTGCCAAGGCCCACCATCACCGATTCCCGGTAACCATGCTTAATTCTACATGTTTAAGGTAACCATGCTTAGGATTCGAGACAAGATCATATAGGATGCCTAGATATCAATTAATGAGTTTATTTATTTTGAGGTCTTTGAACAAGTTGTTTCTTTTAGTGTTTTAGTTTGCTTGGTTGAGTTTGAAAAACAATATAATTTTAAATATTTCAATTTCAATTTTCATTTATTGTTTTGTTCCCTCCCTAACATTAAGTCACCACCGTAGTTTCCACACACGGTGAGAGTGTGACATTAGGTATGGATGTTCGCACTTTTTTTAGTGTTACCTTTATTCTGATTATTAGATCTTATGTTGCTTTTGAAATTGGTTATGGTGCCTTCCTTTATCTGAGATAAATTATATATTATATAGACAGCGTAAATTGGTTATGGTGCCTTCCTTTTGTCTAAGATAAATTATATATTCTATAGACAATGTATTTTATAACCTCTATTTGGGTAAATCCAGACCATTAAAATTCTCTAACTTTTAATCTTGACTATTCAAACTCTGAACAATAACTGAAAAACATAGCGGTTGATGGAGGTTTAACTTTGGGTATGTTTGACAAAAGTAGCTGTTTGGTGGTGGCTGGAATCTGGTAGCTGTAGCTTTTTAGATATATTTAGGTGTTTGGCAGAAAAGCTAAAACTTTTAATAAAATGTATACAATGACCAAAATGGACATAACTAAAAAAACATAATAGTAAACGTAATCAATCACACGCGCGCGCCCGCGCGCACTCACACACACACACACACACACATATATATATATATATATAAGAATTTGATTAAAAGATAACTAAGAATTTGATTTTTCGTTATCTTTAGAAAAAAAAAAATTGGTGCATTAAAAAGTTCATTATATTTAGATGTTAAAATAGTCATTTTTCCCTAAAAGCTTGTAGCTTCTTTTAAACGCTACTAGTAGGAGCGTTCAACCAAAAGTTTCAAGCTCTTAACCTAAAAGTTTCAAGATCCTTCAACCAAACAAGTCTTTTTATTGAGTAGAAGCTTTTTTTTAAAAGCTTAAAGCTAAATATGGAATCAGTTACAATATTCAAATCTAAATTTCACCCTTCTTCTTTGCTCATTGTCTATTAAACGACAACAACTCACCCCTGTGAATGTTAAACTACTCATCTTCATGTCGATTTCCTTCCATAATCTTCATCGGGTTTGTATAGTTCTAATTTAATAGTTCAGATTTTCATTTTCTACAATCTAACTAAATTCCGTTGGGGTCTAATTCTTGATGAATCTTCCGTTTTTTAAATAAGGAATATTGGATTTAAATAATTCCAACTATTTGTCGTTGGCCACCAACAATCTCAACTTAAAAAATAACCAGCGGCAGTTCCAACTATTGACATATTGGCCACCAAGACCCTGACTAACAGAACCTTAATGTCGTTAGTCTTCGGTCACCGGAAAACCGTTTTCGGTTAGAAAAAGGTTTCTAAAGGTCCGATCTAAGGTTACAAAGAGGTTTGGAACGAAAATGATGAGTTTTTCGGCAAAAAAGTTGAAGCCAAAAAGAAGTTTCCCAACGACTTCAATAATTGGGGCTTTTACTAGAAAAAGGTTCCTAAACGTCCGTTATAAGGTTACAAAGAGGTTAGGGTTGAAAATATTGAGTTTTCCGGCCAAAAATGAGTTTTTCAGCCAAAAACGTTTTTCCGTGGCGACCGGAAACTAACGACGGGTTCTGTTAGTCAAGGTCCATTGGAGGTCAATATGTTAATAGTTGGGATTGACATTGGTTATTTTTGAAGTTGGGACTATTGACGGCCAACGACGAATAGTTGGAATTATTAAAATTCAATATTCCTTTAAATATGCTATCCTCAATTTTTCTTTTTCTTTGCGATCTGAGTTTTTTTTCCTTTACAGTACAGAAAGTGTAACTTTTCGAAACTCATCAAAAAAACGTTTACTTGATGTTCATGTTGTATCGTAATCTTATATATTTGACAATCAGTGAATGATATATTATTCGAAGTGTTGCTTTCTTAAGCCATTTGGGAAACCTAAAGTTGTCGTCATACATTATAACATGGAACTTCTTAGGCGTTTGTTTAATTTCTTGGCGGAAATCAAGCCTTTTGGGCTATTGTAGAGCCTTCACTGGTTTGGGGGGGGGGGGGGGGGGATTAGAACACAATCTGTGCTTCAAAAATTTGCCATCTCTAAGATAGTTATTGATATGAGCAACATAAACTTCTTTCTTCTGGCATGATGTGTATCATATCATACATAGTGTTGCTTTAAGAAACGAAAATGTATTCTTTGAATTACCCGTTCTTTTTAGCAGCTTATGTTTTATAAATTCATGTACATTCGGGTTTTCTTTTCTGATTAAGGCATGGTTCTTTGAAAAATTTCCCAATTATAGCGTTATGTTTTCAATTTGTATTTTCTTATTATAGTGTCGATAGTTGCCTTATCACCGGAGGGCATTGCTAAGATTGGGTAGATATTTCAAAGTGAAATTTGGAATTAATAACAACAGAATATATATATATATATATATATATGGGTGTTCTTTGGCAGTTCAAGTTTGGAATGCGGTAAGTCACTGGTGCTGCTTAAGTCCTTTTCTGACTTTTGGGGTGAAAGATCTTTTGGAAATTTGCAAAGATATTGAAGGCAGCAAATGGGGGAGAAATATTATCCACGGTATTATCATAGTTTCGTGTTGGTGCATTTGGTTAGCAAGGAATGAGAAGGTCTTTCAAGATGGGGTTACTTTGGGAAGAGTAATTATTGGAAATATCAAAAAGTTGTCTTTTTTTTTTTTGTTAAAACATTGATCTAAGCATAAGGAGTTGTCGTGGGATAGTTGGATCAAGTACCCGTTGTATATGATGTAATGTTTTTTCGGCGGTCCTCTCTTTGAGGACTTTGCCTGGTTCGTATGAATGAAGTTGAATTTTCAAAAAAAAAAGTTGAAGGGACAATTGCATATTTCCTCTTAAAAAACTGCTTAATTGCGTATTTACCCAACCTAAAATTAAAATTGCATATATCCCCTTTCTTAACTATTAAAATTGCATATATCTGATTCCTTAACTAATAAAATTGCAAATTTACCCATTTTGATTTATTTCATTAAAAACAAGTTATATAATGACTTTTTTACCCTTATTTTTACTACAACTTAAAAAAAATACATATTTATTCATTTTTAGTAGTTTTTATAGATTTTTACTAGTTTAGCGGTTTATTTCAGTGTTTAAGTTTTAGTAAAAATGAATAAATATGTATTTTTTTTAAGAATTGTGAAAAATCCACAAAGACATTATATAACTTATTTTGAATAAAATAAATCAAAAAGGGTAAATTTTCAATTATATTAGTTAAGGAAGAGGATATATGCAATTTTAATATTTAAGGAAGGGGATATATGCAATTTTAATTTTAAGTTGGTAAATACGCAATTAAGCAGTTTTTTAAAGGAAATATGCACTTGTCGAGTTTTTTTTTCCTAAAAGGGTGTAGTTGGAAAAGTTATTTACCAAAATGGGAAGTTTGAAATATATTTACGAAAATGGTGTTTTATGAAAAAAAAACTTTTCTCACTCCTAATCTTATTGGGTAAGCTAATTTCTATTTAAAAAATATAAGTTTCCAATCAAATTAATGACATGCTGATGGATAGATCATGAAGTTTTATGAAAACGTTTTTTATTTCTTTTTAATTTAAACATTGTCTTTTACTTTTATTAAAACATTTTTTATAATAGAAAAGTTTGTATTCCTTCATAAACATTCTATTAGTTTTTTTACAAATACTTTTGTGTACAGGTTTTTTAAATTGTGTTACATATAGCTTTTAAATACGTTTTCAAATAATTTAGAATATGTACTTCTTTAAGACATTTTAGGAAATATCAGGATCAAATATTATAAATGGTTGATTTAACTCATTTTTTTAGGGCTGGCAATTTATACACGATACACGAATACACGACACGTACCTACACGACTTTAACAGGTAACAGGTAAGACCTTAACATGTTTCGTGTACTAAACAGGTAGACACGGAATTACCTGTTAATTTTCGTGTCTAAACAGGTATAATACCCGTTTACCTGTTAAGTACCTGTTAGTACCTGGTTATTTTTAAAATTAAATAAATATATATAATATATATATATATATATATTAACCTAAGTACCTAACCCTAATTCTTTTCCAGCCGTCACGAGTCATTGTATCATTCTCATCTTCACGAGTCACTGCACGCTGTTCTTCTTCTCCACAGCCTCCAGAGTCCAGACGTGACCACAGCCCCCTGACGCCTGTTCCGGCTCCCTCACCCGCCGTCATCCGTCACCGCCAGTCCCGCTTCAAGTTGCGGCTGCTGCTGCTGTTCGTTCATTACAACATCGCACCCCAGTCCCGCTTCAAGTTCCGGCTGCTGCTCCCTCATCCCCTGCTCGACCACTACCACACTAGGTCAGAATTTTATGCGATTTGTTCAATTTCTGCGATTGTTAGATTTGTTCAAGAGTTCAACTGGGTTTTCCTTTGAATGTACAACTGCAGCAAGCACAGTTATATTTGCTGAGCTTTCTTGGACTCCGGGCGACATTATTCAAGCCGAAGACCGTGCTCACAGAATTGGCCAGGTAATTATAATTTTTTTTTTGTAAAATATTTTAGTTGAGCAATAAGCAACGTTCTTGTGGATTTGCAGGTGTCATCGGTGAATGTGTACTTTCTCCTACCAAATGACACGGTTGATGACATCATATGGTATGTCCAGATCAATTACTATCTTTTGAATATTATTGTTCTTCATGCACTGAAATCAATTACTTTATCGTTCAGGGACGTTGTACAAAGCAAGTTAGAAAATCTTGGACAGGTAGGTCCTTGCTCCTTTCAGATTGTGTTTGTTATCTTTATTCGATGAAAAATTAAGAATAATTGATTTATGGTGATATAATGAACTGTATAGATGCTCGATGGCCACGAGAATTCCCTGGAAGTTTCTGGTAACCCGTCTACTATCAGTAGAAGCCCTGCAAAGCAGAGGACATTGGATTCCTTTGTGAAGCGTTGTAATTCACTCACCTCGGAACAGCCTAATCCAAAACATCCAAGGTTGTCTGGCACGGACGGAAAACAACCAATCTGATACGCAGTATTATGTTTTTTGCTTAACATATTTTTTGGTTTTTAGTATGTTTAGTCTCCTTTGTCTACTGTCTAGTGTTTGGTTGATCTTTGATATCATATGGTAGTTTCATAGGTTAATTTTTGTATAATTTGGCTCAATCATGTCATGTAGATGCATATAGAGATGCACTGAATGTTGGTGTCTTATCACTTATGTTTGGATTGGACATGGGTTATTGAAGATATAATGTCACTTGACATTAGTTGTGAATCAAATGCTTCAAACTCGGTGAACAATCCTAAGGTACCACACTCTAAAACTTTCTAATAATATTACTTGATAAAACTATATGAATATGAATATGTCCAATTATCCATGATTAATATGACTAATTGACTATACTTATTTTGTGTGTAGGTTTGATTGTTTGAAATTGAAGATTTGAGAAGAAAGACCAATTCGAACTTGGAAGTTTGGGACTTGATATTGTTTTCAATATATGTTTTGATTATAATTCTATGTGTTCTTGTCTTAAATTTGTTAAGGAGCATGGATTTATGTTTTATTTTAAGACTTTTATGAACTTTCGTCGACTTTTGTTTCGTTGAAAGGTTGTCTAATATGTGATTCTAAACAGCTATTATCGTGTACTATCGTGTATTATCGTGTATACCAGGTATAAACAGATTCGTGTTCGTGTTTGGGTTACAGGTACACGATAAATTTTCGTGTCGTGTACAGGTATACCCATTTCGTGTTCGTGTCTTATCGTGTTCGTGTCTTATCGTGTACGGGTATACACGATATGCCAGCCCTACATTTTTTAGCTTTCTTAACTACAAAAAGCTAAACACATAGATTGGAAAGGTAAAGGTCTTGGGTTCAAGTCTCACAGACGACACGGGATTAAAAAATTAGCCAGTAAAAAAAACTACAAAAAAGCGAAAAAAAGAAGCTCTAAATTGTTAAAAAGGGAATATCATATTTATTTTTTAATTTAAGATGTATTTTTTATTATTATGTTTAGCATTAAAAATAAAAAATAGTTAAAATACGTTTCTTAAAAATAGGTAAAGGAAATATTAATAAAAGAATTTAATAACTTTTTATAAAGTCTTACGATCTGTTTTTTTAATTTAAAGGTATTTTTTTTCTTAACTCATGTTAAAGAACATTGTTTTAAATAGAATATAAATAGCATTAATTTTTTTTATCAAGTCTTACGATCTATTTTTAATTTAACTGTAATTTTTTTTCCTTGAGCCATGTTAAAGAACATTATTTTAAATAAAAATTACCTTTGCCCAATAAGATTAGTATTGTTTGTTGCTGCCAAAAATAAAAAAATAAAAATTACCTTTACCCAATAAAATTAGGAGTGAGAAAGTGAGTTTTTAAATAAAAACATATTTTGGTAAATATGTTTCAAACTACCCATTTTGATAAATAACTTTTTTCACTACACTCATTTGGGAAAAAAACTATGCAATTGTCCCTAGCTTAAACAAGTCGGTTTTAGTAAGGGTCAAAACAGGTCGGGTGAGGTTTAGCCACACACTTATTTAACCATTTAAATTTTTTATTGTAAATAATTTATGCGTTAATTGGTATCACAAAAGTAATGTTGTTTATACAATTATAATCTTAAACTTTAAATACAACAATTTTGAAAGTTGTATGCTAATGCGGTTGACCCATTTCCGTTTCAACTCATTTTTATACATTTAATGGAACTTGCTTAAGACAAAAGTAAATATCTTCGCACAAACCAAACCATGAAATCTTTTCTTCTCAAAAGTAAAATATTAATGGGATTTAACCCAAATGTGTGTATTGTGTGCAATTTTGTGCTCTTCTAATTCTTGGAGTCAATCTAACTACTTAAATGACGGTAATGACTAAAATCATTTTGGTTTTCTATATTAAATGACGGAATTTTATATATCATTAAAATACATATTGTGGTTTTCTATATTTATTTTGGTGACTATCCTGGTGTGACATTTTCGTTTTTGTTTACCATACATTGTTACTTGATGTTTTATTTCAGTTGAGTTGACTATCTGTGTTTTTATGTTTTAATATTCAAATGGTTTAAAGACTCAACGCAATCTATATTATTGAAATTGTCTCCAATCTTACTTTTTTATTTTTAGGCATATTATACATGTTAATATAAATTCATTTGATGAATTCATACTATACATGTAAATATAAATAAAAACTTTTGTCACGATACTAAAACCTATCCACCGGTATACTACTAGTTGTTTGATATTGAACAACTAAATAAACTTTTGAGAAACATATTTAATTAAAATATACCCGTGGAATGTGCTATCATCTGACTTTCTTCTTGATGTGGGGTTGGATTATAATTTAAGTTGTAGATAGAAGACGACTATCAAGTTAGCTCTGTGTAGAGGCATGCTAGGCATTCTGTTGCGGTACCAATTACAAGACGCCATCCATGAAGTTTTGAGAAGTTCATGTTATCTCCACATTTTATGTTATTACACTCTTGTGCGAGAGCATTTAGATTAGACTATGGGATGTGAAGGAGTGTCGTCCTCAAAGGATGATCCGTTACGTAGGCGTCTACGTAAGCGGGTGTGAAGATGAGCCTGAAGGGGATGGACCTAGGGTATGGGGATGATCCTCAATATATATATATATATATATATGTGTGTGTGTGTGTGTGTGTGTGTAGGGATGTCGCACGCGGCAAGCTTCCGACATTGGCGACGGGACGGACCGGGAGGGGGAGGTGGCGCCGGGCCTCGCCGTACCGGGACGGACCTTATACTGCCTAGTCTTATTCAGGATGCGGCATCGTAGGGAAGATACGATATGATGTGATGTGACGATTTTCTCGGTGTGTGGCGTAGTGCCAATTTGATTTTTATAAAAAAAAGGCACTCTGGTGTTGCCAATTCAATTTGTATGTAGTATATGATTCCGAATTTGATCAAGTAAAGTCCTTAATAACAGTCTACCATACTTATTTATGTAATATAATAGTTATATATTAGAATTCACATAATTTTATAATAACTACTTTTTTATCACTAAGTTTATCATTTTATAAATATCTACTCATAATTTAAACATAAGGTGAAGTGAAAGTAAATAAATAAATAAATAAAAACAAAACAAAAGGAAGGACTTACAGGAAGTAGTTCTGGAGGTGCTATCTCAAGTTGGTCGACAACTTGGTCATTATCCGTGTTTTGTACTCGCTTCTCCTTTAAGAAATAACATGAAAGAGAAAAGATTATCTACTCAAAACCCGTAAAATTTGTGATAAAACCTATAAATTGGTGTTGAAAAAAACTACTTGCAAAAGAAACTACAAACAATGAAGAAATTGATAATATAATAGATGATATGGTGTTGACATTTGGCGTATAAAGATAATACCATAAATACCATTAAATGAATTTAACAGTAAATTACATGTCTAATTTGGTGAGAAAAGGATACTACAGAAGATAGATAAAATATCGTATGCCTTGTCCAATTGAAATGGAATATTCATATACATTCTATCAAAGAAATTGGATGGCGAGAATTCGTCCAGGATAACATAAAATGAAAATTAGTTTTTTAAAGAAAAATTCATATAAAGTTATGGAACATGCATGGGCAAACCGTCCCAACTGACCAACATAATAATAAACCTTAATTATATAGGATGGCTAGATATCAATTAATGAGTTTTTAGTTAACCATGCTTTCTTTAAATGGCCAATGAAATAAATGCTTGGCTACCCGAGGTAACCTATTGGCAAAATGCAACCTCATACGACTGCGACCGCAGACAAGCGCTAGGTTGTCCACTATCACTGGTTCGGGGAAAACACGCCGTCCAAAAGCTCACTGCGGTAAAATCCGGTTGGGATCAGATTCGAATTTGAGACCTATAGCCTCAAACCAAAATTTTCACTTCCCTTTCAATACCAATTGAGCTATAGTTCATTAGCTAGGTAACCATTCTTAATTCTACATGTTTCAGGTAACCATGCTCAAGATTCATGAAAGCATCATATTGGATGCCTAGATATCAATCAATAAGTTTTATTTATTTTGAGTTATTGGAATAAGTTTGAAAAACAATATTTATTTTGAGTTTTATTTATGGGAAATTGGATTTAAATAATCCGAACTTTCACCTGTTGGCCAATAACACTCTGAACTTTTAGTTTGGCCAGCAGCACTCTCAACTTTCATCCTATTTTCCCAAAACACTCCCAAACTATCATATCACTAACCAAGTTAGTTTTTAAGTTTTATTTATTACACAAACAGTCCCTTTAGTTATAATTTACTAGTTTTTAAGTTTTATTTATTACACAAACAGTCCCTATAGTTATAAAAAAAATCATAAAAATAAAAAAAAATCTAAATATTCAAAAAAATTCAAAAAAATCATAAAAATTCAAAAAAAATCAAAAAAATTCTAAAAAAATCAAAAAAAAATAAAAAAAATCATAAAAAATCATAAAAATTCTAAAAAATATCAAAAAAATTCTAAAAAAATCATAAAAAACCGTTTCGACCCGTACCGTTTCGACGCGAACTGTTTCGACGCGTACCGTTTCGACCCGGACCGTTTCGACCCGTACCGTTTCCACCCGGACCGTTTCGAACCGTACCGTTTCGACCCGGACCGTTTCGACCCGTACCGTTTTCGACCCGTACCGTTTCAACGCGAACCGTTTCGACGCGTACCGTTTCGACGCGAACCGTTTCGAAACGGTCCGGGTCGAAACGGTACGGGTCGAAACGGTACGGTTCGAAACGGTCCGGGTGGAAACGGTACGGTTCGAAACGGTCCGGGTGGAAACGGTACGGGTCGAAACGGTCCGGGTCGAAACGGTACGCGTCGAAACAGTTCGCGTTGAAACGGTACTGGTCGAAACGGTTTTTTATGATTTTTTTAGAATTTTTTTGATATTTTTTAGAATTTTTATGATTTTTTTTATTTTTTTAGATTTTTTTTTTATTTTTTTAGAATTTTTTTGATTTTTTTTGAATTTTTATGATTTTTTTGATTTTTTTTTAATTTTTAGATTTTTTTTGTTTTTTTTATGATTTTTTTTATAACTACAGGGACTGTTTGTGTAATAAATAAAACTTAAAACTAGTAAATTATAACTACAGGGACTGTTTGTGTAATAAATAAAACTTAAAAACTAACTTGGTTAGTGATATGTTAGTTTGGGAGTGTTTTGGGAAAATAAGATGAAAGTTGAGAGTGCTGCTGGCCAAACTGAAAGTTCGGAGTGTTATTGGCCAACAGGTGAAAGTTCGGATTATTTAAATCCAATTTCCCTTTATTTATTAATGAGTTTTATTTATTTTGAGTTGTTTTTTTTAATTTTGTTTGGTTGAATTTGAAAAACAATATAATTTTAAATATTTCAATTTTAGTAGTAATTTTCTTTTTATTATCTTGGTCTTTTCTTAAAATAAGTGATCACCGTGGTTTTCGCACATAACGAGGGTGTGAAATTGGGTTATGGATGTTCACACTTCTTTTACCGTTACCTTTACTCTCTTTTGTTAGGGTGTTAGGAGTGGTTAAACACTTGAGAGTGGCAAACTAAAAAATTGACCAATCAGAGTGTGCCACGTCAATCAGTGAAAAGTGTTTAAACTTTGGTGAAAAGTGTTGGCAATGGTTTAGACATTTGGTGAAGTGGTAAACTTTTTAAATAAAAAAAAGGAAAAAGATGTGATTGGTTGAGATTGGAATGGACCCCACCCCACCCCACACCCCCCTATCTCTCTCCTTCCTCCCTTCCCCGAGTCGGCATGCACCCACCGAATCTCCCCCCATTTCGTCAAACACACAGGCGGCAAAAAGGTTGGCATTGGTTTGCCGCCCATTGCCGATTGGTGTCGGGTCGTTTGCCGCTCTCCACTCCTAACACCCTTACATCTTAGGTTGCTTTTGAAATTGGTTATGGCGTCTTCCTTTTATTTGAGATAAACCAACTAAATAAACTTTTGAGAAATATATTTAATTAAAATATAACTTTAGAAACTTTCTAAAATCGTGTGTGCTATCATCTTCGTGGTGTGGGATTTGGGTTATATGTTTACTTGTAGATAGAAGCTATGTAGTTAATATCTCGATATATCACCGATATATCACTGATATATATCGGTTATCGGGCCCCTACCGAAATATCAGTGTAAAATATTGGTCAGAATATCAGTACCGATAATATTGGCAATATCAGTATTTGACCGATATATCACCGATTTTTCCGATATCGGTACCTTTCATCTTATTTCTACCATTCGTCTTTCTTCTTATTGTTGATATTAGTATTTTGAGTCTTAATTGTTAGTTGTTATTGTTAAATTTTAATGTTTTAAGTCTTAGTCAGTTCCTACTTACTACAATTGTTAACATTTTGCAAGTTGGAAAAGGTTAATTATTTAATGGTATGCGAGCATACTGAATTGTTAGTGTTAAATTGCTATATATATAACTTTAGCATGATATTAAAATTACCAATATCCCAACATAATAACCGATATCTCAAATATTGGTCCTTCACCAATATCGGATATTTACCGTATTAATTACTTAGGATAGGAGACGACTATTGAGTTGTCTCCGTGTGGAGGCATGCCAGGCATTCTGCTATGACACCAATTACAAGACATCATCCAGGAAGGTGTGAGAAGTTCATGTCATCTCCACTTTTTTATGTTATTACATTCACGCACGTAATATGATGTGATGATTTTCTCGGTGTGTGGCGTAGTGCCATCCACACATTTCGAATTTAGGATGCACATCGATTCATTATTAACTATTTCTTATCACTAAGTTTATCATTTCATAAGTATCTTGTAACACCCCGATTTCGCGCAACTTGACTAATAGAGAATTTCTTTTATATATTGTATTATGTGGAGTAAGTGTCAATAATTACAATAATCGACATATGATAATCGCTGTTTAATCGACTTACGACTGTGAACTATAGGAAGTAACAATGCAATAAAGTTAACTAAACGATAATCAAACTATGTTAATCCAATCGACATCAAATCGAATCGCAACTCGAATTACGCTTTTGATTATTAATATACATGTGTGTGTGCCTTACGTGTTACTTGTGCATGTTTAGTTATGATATGTGTGGAAATCAATCGAAACACAATCAAAACTCAAATCGCAATCGAACGCAATCGAAATCGAACTATGATAATTAGTGGAGAAGGGACAGCGCGAGATATGAATGGTTGGGATTGAAAGTAATTTGACTAGGAAATTCTATCGCATCGAATCGTTCCCGATCAAAATCGAATCAGCAAAAATCGTCGTGCCGTGCACTCGAACCAAGTGCCATCCGACCGGACGGTCACTTAAATAAGCGCCAAGTCGCCATCCGACCGAGATGACATCCGACCGGATTGCCATCCGGGCGAGGTGTCATCCGACCGACCCACATTTTCCTCTTTGGGAAACTCTATAAATACCCGTGTCACTTTCATCCTTTCTACTTTTGGAAACCCTCTGTCCGAACAGCACGCTCTCCCCACCTTTTCTTCGATTTCTCTCGATTCCGGTAAGATCTCGCCCTAAACCATGTACTTTCTTGATCTATACGCACTCCTACACCTTTCTATCTTTTAAATCTTAACTTTTAACCGTGAAATCACTAGATTTGAGGTGTTCGAGGATGATGTCATCATGGTGTTCTTGATAACTTCATGTTTTGGCTTCAACCCACCAAGAACAACTTGGATCCAACCGATTTCCACACAACTAAACAAGGATCTTGCATAGATCTAAACGTATTCAGGGTGAAAAAGGATTGAAAGATGGTTTCTAACTTTCTTTCAACTCTTTTACACTCAATGCACTCAAAACCGATAGAATCGGACCTGTTCTAGTCTTCTACACATTCGCGGTGTTGTACTAGTTCGAGATCTGGATTCTACTCACGAGACCACCGATTTCGGGTTAACCAAAAACAACCGCCTTGAACCGGCTAACTGGTCGAACTAGGGTGATTCCTGGACGATTGGGTTACTTGGGTCAAGACGAAGTTCTGTTGGTTAACACGTTGTCAAGACATCTCGATAAAAGCAACAAACAGTCAAAACGGCCAAGTGAAAGATGAACGGAACGACCAGCATGGGGTGCTATCCGACCGGACTACTGTCCGAACGGATACGTCACCCGAGCGACTGGGTCATCCGAACGGCTTACACCTTGGGAGCCACACATAACCAACTTTATCAGAAGTTTGAGTATTGAACGAATTGCTATCCGATCGGATTACTCTTCGGATCATGAGATACTTGAACTTTAAAACTCGAACAATTTTCAACCTGTTCAATGCACTAAGGATGCCACCCGACCGGATTGCTGTTCGATCGAGTGACAACCTGCTGTGGATTGTTCTTACTAAGTAGCCTCGCCGCTCGAATCGCCGTCCGACCCGATAAGTCATCCGAGCGGATTGTCGTCCGCACGACTGACCGTCCGATCGACCGACTGGAATGGTAGAGATACTTCAATGTTTTCAAAATGCTACAACGAAAACTTCAAAGGACAAGCCATCATACACAAACATATCCTCACCAAAGGAAGAAACAATCCACTCGAATAGCCATCCGACCGGACAACCTGTCTGACCGGATGACCATTCGACCGGATTGTCATCCGCACGACCGGACCGTTCGATCGGATTACCATCCGACTGAGCTGCTGTCCGAGCCACTTACATCTTGCACCGTTTTACGCGTCACTTATCATTATGCTATCGATCTGTTCAGGCTAACCCTACTCTCTAGTGCTCCCTTCAATCCATCAATCGCTGTGAGTATACTCGATCCCTTTTTGCTTTACGCACTTTTGGGTGTTACATACGTACGAATATTCAAACCACCTCAATCACACTACTCAATACTATTTGAACGCTAACCGTTAATGCATGTATTACGTGGCTTATGAATGCTTGTTTGTTATGTTTACACATGGAATGCTGACTACCTGCCTTAGCAACGATAGTACTATAGTTTGGACTCAGCACCCGTTCGCGGGGGTTGTTAAGGACAATTACTTGCATGGATTACGGTGGTAATCATGTATTGCGAACTGCCTCAGGCAGTCAACCCACAGTCATTGGTATCGATGGATCTGTGTCGATAACTAACATGCCTCATTTCACTATGTGTACGTGCTGGTTATGCGTAAACGAATTCGAACTCTATATGCTATTATCAAACTTGTATGCTCACCTTTACATTATATGTATTGACTTTATTTTAACGTATGTGACAGGTGCTTAGGATGCACATCTGCTAGGAAATCGAGGCTAGAATAAGGCTCTAGAGGCCAACAAATAGTTGTCTGTACAAATCAAATCAAGGGTCTCTAGAAGCAGATAAACAATTGCTCTATTTGAAAATCTGAGTTGTCGGAATAGAACTATTTGCCTAGATTTTGTCTGTAATAATTTGTTTACCTTTTGAGACATGGTATGGGACATGTTACTTTAAATTGAATGGTAATGATAATTATTATGGAAACTTCTGGACAATCTGCTTCGCTCAGTGCCATGCCCCGATGTTTCCGCCATCGGTTGGGGTGTGACAGATTGGTATCAGAGCCATAACTATAAGGAATTAGGCAAGACTCGACCTAGTCCGGGTCGATATCTTAGAGACCTAGTCTATTTTTAGGAACCAACGGACCGACTTGTGCATATCCGTTCGGGATTATGTATGAGCTTGCTATCCTCGTCTATGCTACACTATCACTGCACTCGAATTTTCAAATCATGAATAAGCGATTAAGTCAAGATTAGGTGTGAAAACCGCAAACTCTCGACTAAAGTTGCTTAATCAACCCGCATTGTATCTACAAACGGGGAGAATTATGCCAAATCAGGAGTGAGATCCATATTTTGATGAATAATCTCCTCTAATTTATTAAAAATAAGAACGAAGTTGTTAAGCTAGGGGTGAACCCTAACCTTGACGACTTGTTCCGCTCATTTTACAAAACTCTCACCAAAGTCTCGATGGACTCCAACGACCTGAAGTCGCGATATGACTAACAGGATGCGTGCCCAACGCCCAAGAATCGAGGCAGAGGCACTGTCCTGTAGGTCAAATGTGCACAACAGATCCTTGTGAATAGTCGAACCACCTCGGTTAGTCAATGTCTAATAGCCGCAGACGATCTATCTCTCGATTTTTATGTGTTTCGATTCTGAGCCCGCAACTGCTGACTCTGATGATTCGTTGATTTTATGTGTTTATATGTGTGTTTATTTGTTACGTGTTTAATTTTGGAGACTTGTTCGATTTTTGCTCTCACTTCGATCGACACACACGACTCGCACTGCATTTCTATCTCAATACGCTAACAAATCGCTCGACTATGGACGACCTTATACTATGATATACGCTTATACTACACGACTCGATATACTAAAACGCAATCGCTATATTCGAACACTCGCGCAATTTTGAATGATAGGTTTCTGTATTCTGACTACCTCTATGATTACATGCGAATGTGCTTCTGTGCTTATGTGCTTCTGTGTTTTTGTGAATCAGTGATTATGTGTCTATGTGTTTATGTGATGTATGCTACATTGTGTTCCTGAGCTTTAGTGAGTGATAGATGAGTGAGGTAAGATTCGATTATGATGTGTTGAGTCCTGTGACAATGTCTGTTGCAGACAATGTCATCTGGATCCCGTCACACACTACTTTCTCGTCGAGAACTGAGAGACAAACGTCTGGCTGCTATCATCGCAAAAAAAGTAGCAAAAGCTGTGAGCGATGTCTACGAGAATGTCAGCAAATCGTCAGAGGAGTCGAGAACCAAAACTCCCAAAGCTACCACCAAAGCTCCCTTCAATTTCAAACAATTCAAGTCTTGTGGGCCAAAGGAATTCACTGGCGAGGAAGGCCCTATAGCGTTGTTCCAATGGTTTGATTCCATTGAGGTTACTCTACGACAGAGCGGTTGCCCAGACGAACTTCGCACTCTAAATGCTACCGGCGTCTTCCAGTCCCGCGCACTAGACTGGTGGACGGCCGAGAGAAACAAACGAGGGAACGATGCAGCCTACAGTCTGTTGTGGGACGAACTCAAGGAGGTCATGCTGGAAGAATTCTGCCCTCCTCATGAACGCCAAAAGTTAGAACATGAATTCTGGCACATAAAGCAGAAGGAAGGAGAAAACGCTGCTCTCACTGCTCGCTTTAAACAGCTCAGCATTATCTGTCCCGATCAAGTTAAGACTCCAGAAATTGCCATTGAGAAATACATTAGAGCTTTGCCCGACTGTGTTGCCGATTTCGTGTAAGCGGCTAAGACTAAGACGATCGAGGAAACTTATCTACTGGCCGCTGAGATCAACGACAAGCGGGTAAAGGCTGGTGTTTGGGATAAAACCTCAAAGCACCTGCATCAAGCTACCACCGCCGCACCAACAGTTGAACCCACCACATCGAGCAACAAGAGGAAGAACAAGAGAAATAACAGCTCCAACAACAAGAACTGTGCGATCACTGCTGCACCAGTTCAATCCGTACCTGCTCAGCAACAGCGTCAAGTAGCGGCGCCCGTGGCAAATGCACCGATTGCTAAGCGTGCATACACTGGACCACACCCGCTTTGCCCAACTTGTACCTACCACCACCCGACAACCATTGCTTGCCGTTTTTGTGCTCACTGCAATATGTACGACCATTTCACTACCAACTGCCGTGCTCGACAAGCTCCTGCTCAGCAAGCTCTACTCACAGCCCCTCAGGGTCAACAAGCTCCTCCGGCACCCGCGGTCAACGCCAGAGCCTGCTTCGCATGTGGCGATCCTAACCATTTCGCTAACATGTGCCCAAACAGGGTTGTGAAACAAGAGCCCCAGCAGCAGCAGCCTCAGCAGCAGCAACACCAGCAGCAGCAACAGCAACAGCAACAAGCAGCGCGCGCACGAACTTTCAACATCAACGTGCGCCAAGCCCAAGCCGACAACAACGTGGTCAACGGTACGTTCCTTGTGAATGGTATTTATGCTTCGTGTTTATTTGATACTGGAGCCGATAATTGCTTTGTGTCGTTCGAATTCGAGAAGCTCCTTAGTCGTAAGCGCTCCCAACTTTCCTCGACGTTCGATGAACTGTCGCCACTGGAAGAACTGTCGCCGTTAATTCTGTTCTTCGTGATTGTACTCTTGAGCTCAACAATCACATCTTCCCGATCGACCTTATTCCGATGCAACTCGGAAGCTTTGACGTCATAGTAGGCATGGACTTTCTTCGCGAAAACCATGCTAAAGTTGTGTGCTTTGACAAGATAATTCGATTCTCGCTCGCAAATGGTGATTTATTGTGTGTCTACGGTGAAACTGCTTCGAAAGGTCTCAAACTCATGTCGTGTGTCCAAGCTAACAAGTATCTCCACAAGGAATACAAAGCATTCTTGACTAACATTGTAGTAGCGGAGAAGGAAAAGAAACAAAAGGCGGTAAACCAGGTACCTGTTGTTTGCGAATTCCCCAACGTTTTCCCCGACGATCTCCCAGGACTACCGCCAAGTCGTGACATCGACTTCCGTATCGACCTCATCCCTGGAGCCAACCCTATTGCCAAAGCTCCTTACCGACTCGCACCGTCCGAAATGCGTGAACTCTCGAACCAACTCCAGGAATTACTTGAGAAAGGCTTCATTCGCCCGAGCACCTCTCCTTGGGGCGCGCCAGTCCTCTTCGTCAAAAAAGAAGGATGGGTCATTCCGGATGTGCATCGACTATCGGGAATTGAATAAGTTAACTATCAAGAATCGCTATCCCCTGCCTCGCATTGATGATTTGTTCGATCAGCTACAAGGTGCTACGTGCTTCTCAAAGATCGATCTACGCTCAGGGTACCACCAACTACACATTCAAGAGGAGGATATACCCAAAACCGCGTTTCGCACTCGATACGGTCACTACGAATTCGTTGTTATGCCCTTTGGTTTAACCAACGCACCCGCGGTTTTCATGGATCTGATGAATCGCGTGTGTAAACCATATCTCGACCGTTTCGTCATCGTATTCATCGACGATGTCCTGATCTATTCCAGATCGAAAGCCGAATAGGCGCAACATCTACGTTTGGTTCTCGAGCTACTCCAAGGGAATCGACTCTACGCCAAGTTCTCCAAGTGTGAATTTTGGCTAGCGGAGGTTCAGTTTCTGGGTCACATTGTCAATAGTCAGGGTATTCACGTCGATCCTGCGAAGATTGAAGCGGTTAAGAGTTGGATTACTCCTAAGAACCCGTCTGAAGTCCGTTCTTTTCTCGGACTAGCGGGCTATTATCAACGATTTATTGAAGGATTCTCAAAGATCGTTGTGCCGCTTACCGCTCTCACACACAAAGACAAGCCTTTTGTTTGGGGAACCCAACAAGAGTCTGCTTTCCAAACCCTCAAGCTCATGCTTTGCAATGCTCCTGTTCTCACATTGCCCGACGGAAACAATGATTTCATTGTCTATTGTGATGCTTCCAATCTTGGTCTTGGTTGTGTCCTTATGCAGCGGGCAAGGTTATAGCTTATGCATCTCGACAGCTCAAAATCCACGAGAAGAACTATACAACTCATGATCTCGAGCTAGGCGCAGTTGTTTTTGCGTTAAAGATTTGGCGACACTACCTGTATGGTACCAAGTGTATGATCTTCACCGATCATAGGAACCTACAACATATCTTTAATCATAAGGAACTTAATATGCGTCAACGCCGATGGGTAGAACTTCTCAACGATTACGACTGTGAGATTCGTTATCACCCAGGCAAAGCAAACGTTGTTGCCGACGCTCTCAGCAGATGGAGTTATTTGCATGTTTTAATGAACGCACTCTAAAGAAGGAACGAATCTACCACGATGGAGCCCAGCTTGTGAGTAAGTCGAATGGGATATTCCACTTTCTGGACCGAATTTGGATCCCTAAACGGACCGATTTGCGACATATTTTAATGGACGAAGCCCACAAATCCCGGTATTCTATTCACCCCGGTGCCGATAAAATGTACCAGGATCTTCGCTACAAGTACTGGTGGCCGGGCATGAAAAGGGATATTGCTCTCTACGTTGGAAAGTGCCTGACTTGTGCAAGAGTTAAGGCCGAACACGAAAGACCCTCTGGCTTACTCGAACAACCACCAATCCCTATGTGGAAGTGGGAGAGTATTGCTATGGACTTCATAACAAAGCTACCGCACACGTCATCAGGCCACGACAGCATCTGGGTTGTTGTTGACCGTTTGACCAAATCAGCTCACTTTTTGCCAATACGGGACGACTACAAGGAAGAACAATTAGCCCGAATCTACACCGACGAGATCATTTGTAATCATGGGATGCCTCGCGACATCATCTCTGATCGTGATGCTCGGTTCACCTCGCGACTGTGGGAAACGTTTCAAACAGCACTCGGTACATCGCTTAATCTAAGTGCCGCTTTCCACCCTCAAACCGATGGTCAGACTGAAATAACGATCTATACTCTTGAAGACATGCTCCGTTCGTGTGTTATAAACTTCGGTGGCAATTGGGATAAATACCTGCCGTTAGTCGAATTCTCGTATAACAACAGTTATCATTCCAGCATACAAATGGCACTATTCGAGGCTTTATACGGAAGAAAATGTCGATCGCCTATTGTATGGCACGAGATCGGTCACTCGCAATTAACCGGTCCCGAGCTATTGCAAGAAACGACAGACAAAATTTTCCAAATTCGAGACAATCTGGTGAAAGCTCGGAACCGTAAGAAAAGTTACGCCGATAAACGACGCAAGCCCCTCGAATTTGACGTTGGCGATCACGTACTCCTAAAGGTATCACCTTGGAAGGGTGTGGTCAGATTCGGCAAAAGAGGAAAACTCGCGCCTCGATATGTAGGATCCTTTAAGATTCTTGAAAGGATTGGCAAGGTGGCTTACAGACTCGAATTACCAGAGGAACTTAGCAACGTCCACCCGACTTTCCATGTTTCGAACCTCCGAAAGTGTCTGGCTGATGATGATTTACACGTACCTCTTGAGGACCTGCAAGTAAACGAAACACTACACTTCGTGGAGAAGCCTGTCGAAATCATGGATCGCCAAACCAAGCAGCTCAGACGCTCGCGCATTCCCATTGTGAAAGTCCGATGGGAAGGCAAACGAGGCGCGGAGTTCACTTGGGAACTCGAAAGCGACATGAAGGCAAAGTACCCGCAGTTGTTCGTTACGGATTCGGCCTAATTTCGGGATGAAATTTCCTAAACAAGGGGAGGCTGTAACACCCCGTGTTTTAGAAAGTCAAAGTCAAGGTCAAAGTCAACGACCGATTTCGTGCAACTTGACTAATAGAGAATTTCTTTTATATATTGTATTATGTGGAGTAAGTGTCAATAATTACAATAATCGACATATGATAATCGTTGTTTAATCGACTTACGACTGTGAACTATAGGAAGTAACAATGCAATAAAGTTAACTAAACGATAATCAAACTATGTTAATCCAATCGACATCGAATAGAATCGCAACTCGAATTACGCGTTTGATTATTAATATACATGTGTGTGTGCCTTACGTGTTACTTGTGCATGTTTATTTATGATATGTGTGGCAATCAATCGAAACACAATCAAAACTCGAATCGCAATCGAACACAATCGAAATCGAACTATGATAATTAGTGGAGAAGGGACAGTGTGAGATATGAATGGTTGGGATTGAAAGTAATTTGACTAGGAATTTCTATCGCATCGAATCGTTCCCGATCAAAATCGAATCAGCAAAAATCGTCGCGCCGTGCACTCGAACCAAGTGCCATCTGACCGGACGGTCACTTAAATGAGTGCCAAGTCGCCATCCGACCGAGATGACATCCGACCGGATTGCCATCCGGGCGAGGTGTCATCCGACCGACCCACATTTTCCTCTTTGGGAAACTCTATAAATACCCGTGTCACTTTCATCCTTTCTACTTTTGGAAACCCTCTGTCCGAACAGCACGCTCTCCCCACCTTTTCTTCGATTTCTCTCGATTCCGGTAAGATCTCGCCCTAAACCTTGTACTTTCTTGAGCTATACGCACTCCTACACCTTTCTATCTTTTAAATCTTATCTTTTAACCGTGAAATCACTAGATTTGAGGTGTTCGAGGATGATGTCATCATGGTGTTCTTGAGAACTTCATGTTTTGGCTTCAACCCACCAAGAACAACTTGGATCCAACCGATTTCCACACAACTAAACAAGGATCTTGCATAGATCTAAACGTATTCAGGGTGAAAAAGGATTGAAAGATGGTTTCTAACTTTCTTTCAACTCTTTTACACTCAATGCACTCAAAACCGATAGAATTGGACCTTGTTCTAGTCTTCTACACATTCGCGGTGTTGTACTAGTTCGAGATCGGGATTCTACTCACGAGACCACCGATTTCGGGTTAACCAAAAACAACCGCCTTGAACCGGCTAACTGGTCGAACTAGGGTGGTTCCTGGATGATCGGGTTACTTGGGTCAAGACAAAGTTCTGTTGGTTAACACGTTGTCAAGACATCTCGATAAAAGCAACAAACAATCAAACCGGCCAAGTGAAAGATGAACGGAACGACCAGCACGGGGTGCTATCCGACCAGACTACTGTCCGAACGGATAATTCATCTGGGCGACTGGGTCATCCGAACGAATTACACCTTGGGACCCACACATAACCAACTTTATCAGAAGTTTGAGTATTGAACGAATTGCTATCCAATCGGATTACTCTTCGGATCATGAGATACTTGAACTTCAACACTCGAACAATTTTCAACCTGTTCAATGCACTAAGGATGCCACCCGACCGGACTGCTGTTAGATCGAGTGACAACCTGATGTGGATTGTTCTTACTAAGTAGCCTCGCCGCTCAAATCGCCGTCCGACCGGAAAAGTCATCCGAGCGGATTGTCGTCCGCACGACTGACCGTCCGATCGACCGACTGGAATGGTAGAGATACTTCAATGTTTTCAAAATGCTACAACGAAAACTTCAAAGGACAAGCCATCAAACACAAACATATCCTCATCAAAGGAAGAAACAATCCACTCGAATAGCCATCCGACCGGACAACCTGTCCGACCGGATGACCATTCGAACGGATTGTCATCCGCACGACCGGACCGTTCGATCGGATTACCATCCGACCGAGCTGCTGTCCGAGCCACTTACATCTTGCACCGTTTTACGCGTCACTTATCATTATGCTATCGATCTGTCCAGGCTAACCCTACTCTCTAGTGCTCCCTTCAATCCATCAATCGCTGTGAGTATACTCGATCCCTTTTTGCTTTACGCACTTTTGGGTGTTACATACGTACGAATATTCAAACCACCTCAATCACACTACTCAATACTATTTGAACTCTAACCGTTAATGCGTGTATTACGTGGCTTATGAATGCTTGTTTGTTATGTTTACACATGGAATGCTGACTACCTGCCTTAGCAACGATATTACTATAGTTTGGACTCAGCACCCATTCGCGGGGGTTGTTAAGGACAATTACTTGCATGGATTACGGTGGTAATCATGTATTGCGAACTGCCTCAGGCAGTCAACCCGCAGTCATTGGTATCGATGGATCTGTGTCGATAACTAACATGCCACATTTCATTATGTGTACGTGCTGGTTATGCGTAAACGAATTCGAACTCTATATGCTATTATCAAACTTGTATGCTCACCTTTACATTATATATATTGACTTTATTTTAACGTATGTGACAGGTGCTTAGGATGCACATCTGCTAGGAAATCGAGGCTAGAATAAGGCTCTAGAGGCCAACAAATAGTTGTCTGTACAAATTAAATCAAGGGTCTCTTGAAGCAGATAAACAATTGCTCTATTTGAAAATCTGAGTTGTCGGAATAGAACTATTTGCCTAGATTTTGTTTGTAATAATTTGTTTACCTTTTGAGACATGGTATGGGACATGTTACTTTAAATTGAATGGTAATGATAATTGTTATGGAAACTTCTGGACAATCTGTTTCGCTCAGTGCCATGCCCCGATGTTTCCGCCATCGGTTGGGGTGTGACATATCTACTCATAATTCAAAAAAGGTGAAGTGAAAATATAAATAAAAAAAGGAAGGACTTACATGAAGTTCTTGAGGTGCTATCTCAAATTGGTTGACAACTTGGTCATTATCCGTGTGTTGTACTTGTTTCTCCTTTAAGAAATAACATGAGAGAGAATAGATTTACTACTCAAACTAGTAAATTCCTGATAATAGTTATAAATTGGTGTTGAAAAACTACTTGCTAAAAAGCTACAAAACAATGAAGAAATTGATACTATAATAGATGATAAGGTGTAGATAGTTGGTGTATAAAGATATTACCATAAAAACCATCTACCATGTTTATTTATGTAATATAACTAGTAAAGTGCTCTGCACGTTTCCGCGACGTTTCAAAATTTTTTACGTTAAGACGTAGACCAAATAAAAACATACATAAAATAAGCACGAAAACGTATTATATTCGACCAAATTCATTTCCAGAAAAAAATAAAACTTACGTCAAAACGTATACCAACCCAAAATGTACATAATAATAAGCAAAAGAAAATATTCTATTTGACGAGACTTATTTTCGGGAGAAAGTTATGTCAAAACCTAAATCAACTTAAATTTATACACACATGTACAAAAAATTAAACACGTAAAACTCGATTAAAAGTTAAGGGACCATAAGTGTTAATGCTCAAAGTTTTTTTTTTTGAACGGTGAGAATCTTTAAAAGTTGAGAGAGAGATCTCACACCCTTCCAACCAGAGGGCACTAACCCCACTCTGGCTAGACTATGTTGTCTTAATCGGGTCTACGCTGGCGTCAGAGTTTGGCTAACGGTGTTCCCGGGAAACTATACCACCCGCTACCAGTGGCGGGGGCTTGCGCCGCCACAAGTGGCGGGGGCTTGCGCCGCCACAAGTGGCGGGGGCTTGCGCCGCCACAAGTGGCGGGGTCTTGCGCCGCCACAAGCTCTGGCGTAACGCGCGGTGGACGAAAACCAGGGGTGGCTCTGGCTGGAACTCTTGACCTAAGGTCTGGGAGAAATAGCCTTCATTTTCTTTATCCACCAAATATGGCACTAGTGGGGATTGAACTTGAGTCTCTAAGAAGAACCCAAGTCTTTCCAACCATTAGACCACAAGTGATGGATTAATGTTGAAAGTTAAGGGGTAAAAAAACAGAAAAAGACAAAAAAGTAAATAAAAAGCAAAAAAAGATAAAACAACAAACTAAAAATAAAAAATCAAATCACTATTCACCATTGTTCATAATTGTATTATACATAATATAATATAATGTATTATATATAACTAGTAAATTACCCCGCGCATTGTCGTGACGTCCAAAAAAAAGTTTACATCAAAATTTAGACCAACTAAAAACGTACATAAAAATAAGAACAAAAACGTATTATATTTGACCCAATTCATTTCCAGAAAAAAATAAAAATAAAACTTACGTTAAAACGCAGATCAACCCAAAATGTACATAATAATAAGAATAAGAACATATTATATTTGACTAGACTTATTTCCGGGAGAAAGTTACGTCGAAACCTAAATCAACTTAAATTTATACACACTTGTACAAAAAAAATTAAACACATAAAATTCGATTAAAAGTTAAGGGACTGTAAGTGTTAATGCTGAAAGTTGAGCGGTAAAAGAAAAAAATAGAAAAAGACAAAAATGAAAATAAAAAGCAAAAAAGACAAAACAAAAAACAATCTAAAAATAAAAAATCAAATCACTATTCACCATTGTTCATAATTGTATCTATTATTATTATTATTATTATTATACAAAAAAGAAAAAAATCAAATCACTATTCACCATGGTTCATAATGGTATAAGGGGAGGAGGGGTGGTCACTAGTGATACATTTCTATCACTACCAATCACCAATCAACTCATGCCATGTCATCACCCAATATTCTATCACTAGTGATAGAAATGTAGTGATGGAATTCTATCACTCTCAATTTTTTTTAATTTTCATTTTAAAATTAGAAATTAAACACTAAATTATAAATTTCACTAATTTTTTTAATTTTTTATTTTAAAAATAATTATTTGGGTAAACGAAACTGATCTCTAAACGTTTCGGCATTGTAGATCGGATTTTCCACAAAATAATCGTTCATCAAAACTTTTGTTGTCACGTATACGAGTCATACTAGTTTCGTGTCCACCGTTCGTGTGAATATATACATTTCCTACACTACATGTTTTGTGTGTTAATGTATATAATTCATACAAAGTATTTCGTGTGTGTGGATGTATAATCAACAACGTTCCAATTTTTCAAAAGTTCAACGCGTTATATGTTTAACGCGTTTTGTTTTCCACGCGTTATGGGAGGGGCGGCGGCGGTGTTTCGTGATGGTTCAACGCGTTATGGATGGTCCATAACGGACCACCCCGCTTGCTCTAATATATAATATATAATATAATATATTATTATTATTATACGGAAAATAAAAAATCAAATCACTATTCACCAGGTTCATAATTGTATTATATATAATATTCACCAGGTTCATAATTGTATTATATATAATATAATTGTATTATATATAATATAATATAATTATAATGAACTATTTTTTATCACTAAGTTTATCATGTTATAAATATCAACTAGTAACTCAAACAAAATGTGAAGTGAAAAAAAAGGACTTACAGGAAGTAGTTCTGGAGGTGTTATCTCAAGTTGGTCGACAACTTGGTCATTATCCGTGTGTTGTACTCGCTTTTCCTTTAAGAAATGACATGAGAGAGAAAAGATTTACTACTCAAAACTGTAAATTTCTGATAAAGCTCTAAATTGGTGTTGAAAAACTACTTGCTAAAAAAACTACAAAACAATAAAGAAACTGATAGTCCTGAGATGTTGGTTCAGTGGTTAAAAGGCATGTCCTCCCTGGTGGGGACCCAAGTTCGATTCTCGCTTGGGCCATTTTCAAGTGACATCTCGGTGAAGGGACGAATTAAAGCTTTAATCCGGGGGGGGGGGGGGGGGTTCTGCACATAGGCAGCACAGTCTCATGCCGGTCGAGGAGTTGACCTTGAACATAGCCTCAAGCAGGGTGGATTTATACGTGAGATTCTTTGCAGTTCAAAAAAATTGAATAAAGAAATTGATAATATAATAAATGATAAGGTGTTGACAACTCCCACATAAAGATAACACCATAAAAATATCAAATGAATTTAACACTAAATTACATATTTAATTGGTACTAGCACAAAGTATAAGAGAAAAGGAAAGTAACATAAGATAGATACAATATCGTATATCGTGTCCAATTGAAATGAAATATGCATATAGTTCTATCAAAGAAATTGGATGGCAAGAATTTGTCCAGGATATGGTATAAAATGAAGATTTGTTTTTTTAATGAAAAATGCATATTTGACAAGAATATATGCACCCTATTATTAAGAATACACACACAAACACACCTGACATACTTGAAAGATCAATGCTTTCTTAAGTTCGTCGAGAACAACTTTCATTGTTGGGCGATGGTCTTGAGTCTCTGCCACACACTGGTTTGCAACTTTCATAAATGTATGTAAAGAATCCTTGTTGGCTCCTCTATTTGGATTATAACTCTTTATACTAGTTTCTTCCTTTAGTATAGGATCTATCATCTCTTCTATTGTTCCATTAGAGAAGTTTTGTCTTGCCACATGAACAAGCCCTTTCTCACTCTCCTTAAGGTAACTTTGGTGGTAAGCATACCTTCCACATAGAATTTCAAACAAAACCACACCAAAACTATACACATCTGACTCTCTTTTTAGCTTTCCAGTCTTTTCATACTCTGGATCCACATGGTACTTTAACTCAAAATTTGTTCTTTTGCACAGAACTTCGTCGTTTTGATTTGGAGGAAGGAATACTGCAAACTCAAAGTCATAAACCTTTGCCACCAAATTCTCATCCCACCCAAATCTATTGTAATTTATATTACCGTGAATTATCATTTTTTTCTCTTCCATCTCAGAATGAAGGTAACTCAATGCGTGTGCAAGACCAATGCAAATTTTCAAACGTTTTTCCCAAGTCAAAGTACACATGATTCTAACATTACCCAAATAATGTTGGAGTAGATTAGAAAATTTCTCGGTGACAAGTATCAACTCGAAACCTTCAACACAAAAGCCTATTAGAGTGACTATGTTGTCATGCTCAACACTAGTAAGCACTTCAAGTTCTGTAAAAAACAACTCTTCTTCATGCTCATCATCTTTAGGAAAAAAGCGTTTTATATATACTTCGTTGTGTCTCTTAGGTAGTTCACTACTACTTTCCCCTTCTACGGAAGAAAGTTTTTCTTTATCAAAATGGCTGAGATCTACCTCGTACCAAGTACAATATCCATTAGATCCATATTTGTATGTGTCTAAAAAATTACCTGTGGCTAACTTTATGTCATCAAGCTGAATCTTCAAGTGTTCAAAGTTTTTTCCCTTGCAAACATGTGACAATGGAAAAAGAGAATTACAAATTATAAAATTATATAGTTTAGAAATATAAGAGCATATTTTTGTAGTTAATAAATTTTTGATTGCTTTAGAAAATAAATACGACAACATTAACTATCACACTATTTGCCCTAATTTCTTCATATATATATATATAGGAGAACCAAGCCGAGTTGTGAGAACCGTAAGAACCAATATTAACCAATCAAGTTTGGACACCTCATTAAGCATATGTGATATTTTGAGGGATATTTTGGTAAAACAACTCAACTGGCATATGGGAAGCTCGAGGTGTATATCAGATCATTCTTTTCTCTCTCTCTATCATAAAGACCTTTTCTCTCTCTCTCTCGTCACCAAATCAGAGCATTTGCTCTCTCTTATCGATTGTGTGTTTAAAAAAGCTTAGGGTGAGAGGGGCACTCCCCTAAGAGGGGAGTCCCTTCTCTTACGCACCACCACTCAGCATATGCCACGTCAACTCCCCTCTTAAACTCCCCTAACACCCCAATTTGATGGCGGCACTCCCCTAAGAGGGGACTTGTGTTTTTTTTTTATTTGTTGTAAAATTATGCATGTTTATAAATTAAAAAAATATTAATAAAAATTAAATAAAATATAATAAAAGACATTTCATTAAATTAAAAATAAAAATTACATTTAAACTAGAAAAATAAAAATTACATTCAAACTACAAACTACTCGTCGTCGGAACTCACTTCAAGGTGAGGTAGATCTAAACGTCCGAGATGCTCAACGAGATCGTGTTTTAGTCTCCAATGCGTTTCTTCGTCAATGAGCTCGCTATAAGCTGTATCAGCGAAGACGGGTTCGACTGGATGATCTTGAATGTGTACCGGTGCTATCGCCCTTCCGTTGTCTTTTATAATCATGTTATGTAAAATAATGCACGTATACACGAGTAACCTTATCTTTTTCACCGTTTTGGAACGCAACATACCAGGTAGGTGATGTCTCTCCTCATGAGCCTGATACAATAGCGCAACGTCGTGGCTCGTTGGTCTACGTAAGAATTCACCGGCATACATTGCACAGACCGTCTGGCAGAAATATTCAAGGCACTCACGAGAGGTCCTTTCAGACATCTTTAAATACTCGTCGTTTTCGTCTGGTGGGTTACCGGTTGCAAGTTGTTTAATCGCAGAAGTAACCTTTTGCAACGGCGTGAAACTTTTCTTCATTCTCCCGTCCAAGCCCTCTTGAAACCACTCGTCGTTCGCTTCGACGTCACTAACAATTTTTAGGAACAAAGACTTGGACATACGAAACCTCTGACGAAAAATATCGGCATTAAATTTTGGATTTTCTACAAAATAATCGGCCATTAGTGTTTCGTGGCCACCCTCACGATCTCGAGGGACAATTTTTTTTTACTAGACGATGTCGTGTCTAGTATCTCCGCTTGTTGAATGAGATTTTGAAAGAAAATTAAACTACTATCGTTTGACGGAGAACCTTCATCGTCGGGAAAGTCGGGTAGGGGAGGAAAAAACGGGAACTTGGAATCCATTTTGTGTTGTATTTGATAGATTTTTTTAGAGTGAGTTTGAGAGTGGTAGGTGTGGTAAAAAAATTATTTGAGAGTGAGTTTAAGTTGGTTATTTATATTAAAAAAATTGATTTTTTTTTTAAAAGTGACCGTTGCCAACGTCTCTTTCCTCGATCCATGTGCCATTTCATCGCGGTGAACAACCACCGAAACCCCTCCCCGAATCGGGTCCCCGCGGTGATGGCGGCGGTGTTCCCGATCGGGGAATGTGGTCACCGAACACCCTCCCCGAGAGTGCCCCGGATACCCTTAGTGCAGATCTTGGAAACTATCGATGATTAGCAGATCTCCGGCGAGATTCCAGTAGATCTCTGAAAACTATCGATGATTAGCAAATCGTTACTCAACCGGAATCAACTCACCGGAGCAAATCCGGTGTCGATTTCTGAGATCTACCGGCTTGCGAAGACCGGTGAAGATGGGGTTGTGGTGGGGTGTGAAATCCGATGAAGGTGGGGGTTTATGGTGGTGTTTGACTGTGATAGTAAAGGTGAAGGTGGGGGTTGTGGTGGTGTGAAGTCCGATGAAGATGGGTTTTGTGGTGGGTTGAGTTGGCCGATGAAAGGTGGGGGTTTGTGGTGGTGTTTTCACAGTGAAGGCGGGGGGTTGTGGTGGTCTTCTACGGCGACGGTGGAGGTGGTTTATGTGGGGTTGTAGATCTGAAACCCATCGTTTGTGTGGTGTTTATAGATCTGAACCCATTGTTTTCAACCGAATTCTGAGTTGGTTTTTGGCCTCAACTGCCACCATCAACCACCCCCGTCACCACCACAAGCACCCCTACCTCTGTTTAGAAACTCGTCGGCAACCACTAAATCAAGACTCGATTTTTCAGAATTTAGTGACAGTTACTTTCTCTGTCTAGGAAAACCTAGATCACAAGAGGTACAAATAGATTTTGATGAATTTTTTTATCAGTCAATAAGTGTTGTGTTTTTTTGTTCGATATGTTCTTCAGCTTCTTCTTCTTATCATTTTAAGGTTCTTGTGGTTTTGAATCAATGTGTTTGTGACCGGTAGTGGTGGTGTGGGACACGCACCCTTTTTTGTGACCCACTGAACCACCATCACTCTCTTCCACGCGCCGGCGGTGGTGCCGATGGTGCCCGGTGGTGCCGATGGTCCCCGGTGGTGTTTTTTTTATATTTTCAGTCGGGTGTGCCGGTGCTCCCGATGGTCTTTTATGTTTTCATGGGCAGACTACAGAAGATGTCTTTTATATTTTTGGGAGCTATGGAACCGTTGTGGGTTCGGTTATTGCTAAAGATCGAATCACTACTGGTAGCCCTCGTGGGTTCGCTTTTGTTTCGTTCGAAGATGCCTCTTGTTGACAGTCATACCATTCTTGGCAGATCGGGTTGCCTTTTTTTTCCGGTTAATCACTAATTACTTCCAATTGTGTTGACTACTTGACTGGTGATTTTGTTTTATGTTATTGCATTTTGTACTTGTTTGTTGTTTGTCTTTATCAGTTGTTTTTTGTTATTGATCTTTTTGTGTTGAAAATAAAGATATGGGTTGAGTTGGCAGTGATAGTTAAATGGCGTGGCAAGGATGGTGGAGAGTAGGTTTTTGAACCTGCAACCCCACTTTGCTGCCATGATTATTGGAAACTTTGAGCCAAACCCTGTTTTTTTTTCAAGATCAACAGATGGTTTTTGATTTTTGTTGTTGGTTTTTATATTTTTTTCAGTCGATAATGATAAGTATCAACTTATATGAGACATCTATGAGTCGTAATTTTGGTTGAGTTTGTTTTGTTAAAACCGGGGCTTAAAAAAAGTTTAAAATCGAGTCGTAAAAAATTTTTAAACCCGGTGCGTAAAAAAAAGTTTAAAACCGAGTCGTAAAAAAAATTTAAAACCGGCGCGAAAAAAAGGTTCAAAACTGGCGCGTAAAAAAAGTTTTAAACCGCGCGCAAAAAAGGTTCAAAACCGGCGCGTGAAAAAGTTTTAAACCGCGCGTAAAAAAGGTTTAAAACCGGAGCGTAAAAAAGTTTAAAACAGGCGCGTAAAAAAGTTTAAAACCGGCGCGTAAAAAAAGTTTAAAACCGCGCGTAAAAAAAGTTTAAAACTGGCGCGTAATAAAAGTTTAAAACCGGCGTGTAAAAAAGTTTAAAACTGCGCGTAAAAACCGGGTCGTAAAAAAATTATCTGAGAATTTAAATGCATGTTTAATTTTTTTTATTAAAAACAATCTTATTAATTAAAACAAAATCAATAATGATACCAATCATTAAAGCAATAGTAAAAAGACAAATATGCCCCTTTCTCACTAAAAAACAAAATGTTATTAATTAAAACACAATCATTACAATACTTTATTGTCTTTTAATCTCATCTATCAAAACCAACTTAAGGTGGTTCTCATTTTACCCAATCCCTATATATATAGGGGACGGTTAAAATGAAAACCAACCCTAACCACTCTCCACCAATCAGATCATGCCACCTATACACTATTATTTTAAATCTAAAGAGTATTTTGGCCATTTCCTTCAAATGTACAATCTCTCTCTCTCTCTCTCTTCATTTAAAGTCACCAGATTTTCAATCTCTCATCTCTCATCTCTCTCTCTTAAATTTAAAATCTCGCATCTCTCTAAAAACCCTTCACCCCCTAATCTCTCTCTCTCGGCATTTAATTTGGCGATGCCCCTGTGATGTGTTCTGTGATGTTTCTATGTTAGAGAGCTGGACTCCGACGACTATGCCGGCCCGTTCTTGCTCTGGCGAGAGAGATCGAGGAGAGAGAAAGCTGCAGAAAGAGAGAGAGAAAGACGCCGCTGTCGGTGACGGTTTCGGTGTTGTTCTGAGTCCGGCTGTTCTCCGATGATGACGAAGATGATGTTCTCTCTCTCTCATCTCTCATCTCTGATGTCTCCGGCCACCCACAGTAGCCGGTAGTGATGCCCGTCGCCGTAGTGATGCCGCCGTCATCGTCAACCACCATCAGAACCGTCGGTAGTGATGCCGCCGTCGTGGGTGTGCTTCGGTGACCCACGGGTGTGCTCCGGTGACCAAGTTCGCTGCCGGTTGCTCATCCCCGTCTGCCTCCGTCTCCGGTGGCGAGGACCGTGGTGTTGGGCCGGGGGGTCCACCGCTTCTGATCTAGGCTCCGGTAACTATATGTGTCTCTTTTGATTTCTGTAAAAAGCTTCATTTTTCTTGATTTTTGGATGGGTGTTTTCTAAAATTTACAGTTTGATTTTTTGGATACGGCGTCAGGGTTTGGTGGCTGTGGTCCCGGTGGTGCTGGGGTTTGGTGGCGAGGGTCCCGGTGGTGCCGGTGGCCCCGGTGGCGCAGGTGGTCTTTGGATCATCCTCTTTGTTTCTGGTGTTTTGTGTGTTTGGTGGGTGACGTGTTGGTGGCGGCGGCGGTGGGTTTGGTGGCAGGTGGGGTTTTTTCGTGGTTTGGCGGCAGAGGTGGGTGACGGTGAAGGGTAGGTCCGACGGAGATGGGGAGATGAGATGGTTTTCATCTGTTTTCAGATCCTGTGAGTTTTATACCATCCGGGGGGTTGCTTTTGAGATGGTTGTGTAATCTGGGACTCTGTTGGTTTTTGTGTTTGGTTGTGTTGGTGTTTGAAGGTTTTTTGAGTTTGGGTGAGTTCGTTTGTTACGATCCTCAAATTTCGTAAACCCGAAATCGGGGTCGGTGGGCGTAAAAAGATGTTTGGCGTAAAAAATATTTTGTAAAATTTTTTTTGTTTAAACACTTTATTGCGAGAACCAAGAGAACCAATGTGAAAACAACAAAAAATACCTAAAATAGCTAAAAAACACACAAAAATTTTATTTTTTAAATATTTTTTATAAAAAAAAATCGCTATATTTCGTTACAAAAAAAAAATGTTAAATTTTTTTTTCTTTTTTTAAAATTTTTGCTTTTTATATTTTTTTAGATTTTTTGAGGGTTTAATTTTAGCATTTTAGCTTAGGTGGGGGGTGTGGGGGGGGGGGGGGGTTAGGTTTTTTTTAGGTTTTTTGATGTGTTCACATTGGTTCTCACAATAAAAGTGGTTCTCAAATGAACCTTACCATATATATATATATATAGGACAAAGATCCGTTAGGAACCACCATTTATTACGAGAACCAGTGTGAACACAAACAGTAATACCTAAAAAAATCTAAAAAACACCCAAATTTTTTTTTACTATTTTTTTTTTTGTAAAAATCGCTATTTTTTGTTTACAATAAAAAAAATTCAAAAAAAAAAAAAAATTTCGAGTCACAGTTGTCCATGTGCATTTGTATCATTTCTTTGACAAATTCCGTAATTTATTACAAATATTATACAATTGCACTTTCATTTACACTACCACGTGTAATACACTAATTTTTACGTTACCAATATTAGAAATGCACATGTGCGTCTATATGTATCAACATGAAATAAGGTGTGTTGGTATACTACTTTCTCTTTCATCTATCATTACATCCATAATACACAAGCATGCAAATATGCATTTTTGTCGTTTATTTGACAAATTCCGTAATTGATTACACATATTAGACAATTGCATTTTCATTTACACTACCATATGTAATACATTACTTTTTAGATTACCAATATTAGAAATGCACATGTGCATTTATATGTATCAACATGAAATAAGGTGTTTTGGTACACTACTTTGAATACACTTTCCCTTTCATCTATCATACCATCCATAATACACTACCATTACCTCATACCATCCGTAATACAATACCATTACCTCCTACCATCCATAATACAATACCATTACCGGTATTTTCACTTTATTACATGTATGTAAACATCATTTATACCATCCAATCAACATATTACATCATAAATTGACAACTATAACCAAACCATCAACCACTAGATATAACTAACCAAAATACATGTATATGGGCCTACTTCTCCATTCAAAATCACAAACTTTTTGTACCAAAACACGTTATATCATGGTTATACCTAATGATGCACATGTGCATTTTAAATATTGGTAATGTAAAAAGTAGTGTATTACGAATAGTATTGTAAATTAAAGTGCAATTGTCTATTCCTGATAACGTATTACCGAATTTGTCGAAGTAATAATACATATGCACATGTGCATAGATATCTGTTACTCGAAAAAATTTTTTTTTTTAATGGTAACGAAATATAGCGGTTTTTTGAAAAAAAAATATTAAAAAAAAAAATTTGAGTGTTTTTTTTATTTTTTTTTAGATTTTATTTTGTGTTCACATTGGTTCTCGCGGTTCTCGCAATAAGGGTGGTTCTCGCATGAACCTTACCCTATATATATATATATATATATATATAGGGTGAGGTTCGGCTACAAAGTCCATTTTTCCTACAATACACAAAGTCATAAAACACTATAATTTCAGCAATAAAACACATTCAAAACCCACAAATAATAGAGTGAAGATCACTAAAACACAATATCCAAACCTTAACAGTTCATAAAAACAGTTCATAAAAACTTCAAACACACCATCATAGAACTATGAATATAAAACACAACATGATAATCAACATAAAACACACTAATATTAGTCATTCAATAATCAAAGCCTTATCATCCAAAACACAACACAAAACCAACAAATATGGTGTTTTAGTAATCTCCACTTTGTTATTTGTGGGTTTTGAGTGTGTTTTATGGCAGAAATTTTAGTAATCTGCACATGTGTATGGATAACTGTGACTCGAATTTTTTTTTTGAATTTTTTTTATTATTATAAACGAAATATAGCGATTTTTCAAAAAAAAAAGTAAAAAAAAAATTGGGTGTTTTTTAGATTTTTTTAGGTATTACTGTTTATGTTCACATTGGTTCTCGCGGTACTCGCAATAAAGGGTGGTTCCTGTAAAAAAAAGGTTTTTTGTGAGAAATGTAAGATGATCTAATGGTTGAGATCATACTGACAAAATTGTAAATAATGTTTACTATTAAACATATTAATTTTCTAGATTAAGGGTATACAGGTAAATTTAACATTTTTAAATTAAGAAACTAACATTAATGCACGTGCAACTTCCCCCGGTCTTTTTTAAACGTCAATAACTTTTTATATGTAACTTTTTAAAAAAAATTACACCATAATAACGAGCGTTTTTTTATCTTTAATATGAGTACCATATTGCTATACTTATATAGAGAAAAAAATATGTTTCGATCAGATGTTTTGTCTATGTTCATACAGTGGTGTTTTAATTGTATTGTGATTCAAAGCGTGGTGTTTTAAACACATACTGGAATGCAGGTGTAAAACACTATACGATGAACATGTGAAGAACATCTACTGGAATGTAGGTTTAAAATACCATGGCGTTTTAACATATAGAATCTGGAACATCTACTAACATGCAGATCTAAAACACCATGCATGCAGTTTTAAAACATCATGTACAATAACCATACTATGAACATTATACTAAGAACAAATTCTGGAAATGGAAGTAGCGTCTTTAATAGTGTTATATACTTATTGAATGGTGTTATATACTTATTGAATGGTGTTATATAATTATTGAATGGTGTTCTATATGTGCTGAATGGTGATTTTGCAGTGTTATTCGTAGTGTTTTTATAGAGATCTTTAAAATGGTGTTATATACTTATTGAATGGTGTTATATAATTATTGAATGGTGTTATATACGTGCTGAATAGTGGTTGCAGTGTTATTCTTAGTGTTTTTATAGAGATCTTTTAAAAAAATCATGTTCCAATAAATAAGGTGGCGGTTATGGAATGTTTTAAATTAATTGAATTAATGATAAAATTATTTGTTTACCCTTTTGAATTAATTTAGATTGAGGACACATGTCATCTCCACAATATTTCTCACCTTTCTCACACTTTTAACCTTTTTTACAATAACCTTACCCTATATATATACATATATATATATATATATATATATATAGGGGAAGATTCATTTGAGAAGAAAATTTAATTGAGAAGAAAAAGAACAAAGGGTACAATTGTAAAACATTAAATAATTTTTTACTTATCTCATTTATTATCATCTTTGACTAATTAATTAGTCATAAAACTATGATCATCCACACTAATGTTTTTTGACTACACACATCAAAAGTTACCCTACACCTTTCGAAATTTACCCTACACATGTTGAAATTTAACCCTACCACAACCCGTAATTTATCACATACACATTGTAATTTATCATACACTCCAAATTATTTTATATTATTTTTTTGAAAAAATATATATTTTGAAGATAAGTTACAAATTTTAATATAGTTAGTTATTAAAAAGGAATACTACTAATTAATGATATTTGTAGGTTTACCATATTACCCTTATAGTAACATTAAATACTTATATTAAATGAAGTAAAAAGAAGCATTCTTATTGGTTGAAATTTCTTCTTCTTACAAAAAGTTTCTTCTCATTTGAACTCTCCACTATATTATATATATATAGGGAGAAAGATAAATCGAAAACCCACTTGAGTTGAGAAAAACCCAAATAAACCTTATGTAACATTTTTATTTTTTTCTAAAAAAAATAAGGAATGTAATATAAATGTACACCGACCTATTTATGAAAAAAAAATGAAAAAAACGCTTACTAGTTTTTTTTTTTAAAAAAATGTTGAAAATTTGTATGTTACATTTTTTTTGGACATATATATTATGTAACCTGAAATTTGTAACATTTAAAAAAAAAAACTATTTGGTGTTTTTTTGTGTTTTTTTTTAAAATGTTCAAATATATGTATATTACATTTCCTATTTTTTTTTTTGAAATGTTTCTTGAGTTTACATGGGTTTTTTACAAAAGGTTTTCTGAGTTTTCTCAACTCAAGTGGGTTTTCGATTTATCCTTCCCATATATATATATATATATATAGTATATAGAGGCCGGTTATCATACAAATGCCCTTATCGTACATTACGTACGCTACAATCTCAGCCGTCAGATCATCTTCCGCATTTTAAAATCGCATGTTGTTTTGTTTTATAACAATTTCGCATGTGATAACTTTTTATGAATTCGCATGTTGTTTTTTTGTAACAATTTCGCATGTGATAATTTTTGATGAATTCGCATGTTTTTTGTACCAATTTCGCATGTGTTAATTTTGATGAAATAGCATGTGTTTTTTTGTAACAATTTCGCATGTGGTACAAAAAACAACATGCGAATTCAATGCGGGAAGATGATCGGGCGGCTGAGATTGTAGCGTACGTAATGTACGATAAGGAGATTTGTACAGTACTCTTTACCTATATATATATATATATATATAGTGTAAGGTTCATGCGAGAACCACCTTTATTGCGAGAACCGCGAGAACCAATGTGAACACAAACAAAAATACCTAAAAAACCTACCTCCCCCCCCCCCCCCCCCCAAAAAAAAAAAACCTAACCCCCCCCCCCCATCCCCCACCCTAGCTAAAATACTAAAAACTAAACCCCCAAAAAATCTAAAAAAATAAAAAAAACACACAAAATATTTTTTTTAATATTTTTTACATTAAAATCGCTACTTTTAGTAGCAAAAAAAAAAAATTAAAAAAAATTAATTTTTTTTTTGGTAACAAAATCCAGTTATTTTTTTTATAAAAAATATTAAAAAAAAATTATGTGTTTTTTTAGCTATTTTTAGGTATTTTTGGTTGTGTTCACATTGGTTCTCGCGGTTCTCACAATAAAGGGTGGTCCTAACGGATCCTTCTCCTATATATATATATATATATATATATATATATAGGTAACAGTTCCTGTAAAAAAAGACATGTTTCGTACAAAGTGTAAGATGTCTATGTAGGCATAGTGTTTTAAATTTTTGGTTTGATGTTTTATATTTTTATGAAGGCGGCGACGATAAACACCAGACCTTCGAAACAAGTTTGAGGAAGGCGGCGATGGCGATTATTCATGGTGACAATGGTGGAGACGGGTGAAATTTGGGCTCATATACTACTCCGGCAGCGGAGACAGTGGATGTCGACCACAAAAGGGTTACAACCATGATGAGAAGCGTAAATGGAGGTGGAGATGAACACCGCTAAGAATCTAGGGTTCCGGCCAAGTTGATTAAAGATCCGGTAAGTCCAAACACATATGCATGCTCCGTTTCTAAGTAGATCGACTCCCCATGAGTTGGATTTTGATGATACATATTATTTTGGTGGCAAGGACAGGTAGTGATGGCAAACCAAGTGATTGAAGCTTAAAGGATTTTATTTTTCTCTCTAATCGTTGACAATTGACAAAATAAATTGATATATTAAGCATATTAGCTAACTGGGAAACATCATATGTAAGTATCTTTTGACGCTAGGTAGTTATTAAGTTTTATTGTTTAGCTTCATACTCCCTATTCTTTTATGATCTTTGTCGAAAGTATCAATATCAAATGCTGTTGCTTGCACTTATCAAATTTTTTTTTTTTTTGCTTTTAAAAAACTCAACATTTTGCTCAACGGGCAACGGGCATTTAAGCAAACAGTTGATGATTCGTAATTATCTCCGTAGTCGGTTAGCAACCTTTTGATCTTGTATTCAAATTTCAGACAAAAGTAATCGTTTTTCTTACTATAAGTTTGTACAATTTATTCTGTCAATATTTATGTGATTGTTAGAGTGCACACCAACTGTTTGCTTAAATGCCTGTGTGGGTTCTTGGTGATGTTCACCCATTTAAATACATGTTACATTTCATTGCTATATAAAGAGGTAAATAACATACCTTTCATAACTATGAAATTAATATTTTAACGGTTGTATTTTTTTTTCTAATAATTAAGATACTGATTTGTTTAATTTTGTTTTCTTTCTTCTAGAAAACATAGGATTAAGAGGTAAATCAAAGTGCTTGCTATTAATAATAGGCTTGCTGATATCCCTCTTGATGAGTATTCTTGAAGGAAGTATGGTTAGAAGCCTATCAAGGGTTATTCATAGGGGTGCAAACGAGCCGAGCTACTCGCGTGCTCTTCGAGATTGGCTTGAAAAAAGCTCGAACGAGCCGAGCTTAAGAGTCAAAGCACGAGCCAAAAAAACGAGCTCGTTTAATAAACGAGCCCGGGCTTCGTTTATCGAGCTCGAGCCGCTCACGAGCCTAAACGAATTTGTTGTTTATATATTTTTTTATTAATATAATAAATATATATTTAAATACTAATGATTATTATTTATAAATTTATGATAAAAAACATACTAAATTACATATAAAATAATAATTCTAATTAATATGAATTAATTAGGATATGATAAACGATCATGAACCCGAGCCGAGCTCGAGCTTTCATAAGTGAAACGAGCTCGAGCATGGTTGAGGTGGGCTAGGCTCGGCACGTTTGCACCCCTAGTTATCCACATCCAAGGTACTTTTTCTTGCTTCATATGTATTGTGAATTAGGAACCTTTCATTCCGTCTTACACTATGCATTTTTTAATTCTTTTTTCTCGTTTTAGGACTAGAATGGGTACAAGATGGTTAACGAGTATGTTCGTGAGTATAAAATTGCTCTTGTAGCTATTGCAAAGCAGTAATTAGTGGATTGATGATTATTTATTTCAACTCCTTACAAGATTGTTACATAATTTGCTTCAGAATCAATTTTTTTACTTTAAAATAATATTACTGATATGTTTTAGTTACCAAATTTTTTTGTTACATAACGTTATTGTAATGGAATTAAATGTATTGTATGTTATAAAGTGATATAATTGTGTGTTTTACATTTGTGATTGAATTGAATATCACTTTTCAAATTGTTTTGTTTTTTTGATACAAATTGGTGGTGTTGTTCAAAACGGATAAGTTTATAAATGTGGGTCAATTTGTGTTGTTATGATAATTTTATATACTATAAATTTGATTACTTATAGACTTATAAGTTATATAAATTAGTTATGCAGCCCGTGTATTACACAGGTTTTAACCTACTTAAGAACAAATGAAAATAAAGTTAAAGGCGTAAAGAAAAACAAAAAAGGTCTTACAAAATTTTCAGGTCGTGGTTGAAACTTCAATGCTTTCTCTAATGCTTTCTCAAGTTCATTAACAATACTGAGCATATGTGGGCGATGTGATCGCTCTTCCTTTAGGCAAGAATATGCCGTTTCTAAGTATATTCTGAGTGATCTTACGGATATTTGGTATCCGGACATTTGATTCTTTAGATCGGGATGGATTATATCCGGCAACGTTTCGTTTTCATAATGTTGCATGACCAATGGAGCTAGTAACCTATTAGCATCGTTCCTAATATATGCTCTCCTCCCACACAATATCTCGAACAAAACAACACCGAATGCGTAGATATCCGACTTGTAGGTCACACCTTTGGTCTTTCCAATTTCTGGGTCCATATACCCTATTGTGCCAATAGGTTCAGAAAGGACGACCTGGTCCATTCGGTTAAGCGATTGTTTGATGGAAACTTTAAAACCAGATAACTTAGGTTCCCAGTTCTCGTCTAATAAAATTGTTGAGCTATTGATGTTAAGATGTATAACACCATAACCACGTCCCTCATCATAATGAAGGTAACTCAACGCACGAGCCACGCCTACACATATCTTCAATCTTTGCGTCCACGTGAGGTTCGGGCTGTTCAGATGCTCTTTGAGACTTCCATTTTTGGCCTCATACGTGGTCACAATGATCTTCTCATGCTTTTCATCACAAAATCCGACAATAGAGACTATATTTGGATGCTTGAGATCAGAAAGCATTGAAACTTCGGTCCAGAACTCGACGACTCCTCCACCGTGCTTACGATCTAACCTCAGCGCAGAAATCGTGATCAACTCCCCGGACCACTGGAGTTGTCCTTTGTATACATGTCCCAATCCACCGCGTCCGATGATGTTATCATGATGAAAGTTGTTGGTGGCGTTTACTACGTCTTCAAGTGGGATTTGTAAGTGAGCAAACTTGGCGATTGTTGTTGTCATATTTCTGTTTATAAAGTAAAAAAAAGAGTGAAAATGAGTGGGTTACAACTTACATATGAGCAACCACACTATATATGAAAAGTTTTGAAGCAATTTGTCTTAGAAAAAAAAATCTGTTAAAAATGATGTCCTTTACTTTTAGATTTCAAAAGTATATATTGTAACAGAGTTAGTAATCGGGGGTTCTGGTGTAGTTGATTTAGCAAAACCACCTCAGCAGCAAACATTTTGTCAAAATGGGTCGAACCTGGTGATGAGTAGAAACGGATCTGAAGAGTAGCAGCAAGCGGTGGTGAAAGAGATATGTAGATAATAGTAGCAGCAGCAAAGCAAGCAACAGCCGGATCTATAAGTGCAGCGACAAGCAAGTGATGGAGTGGCAGCCGGATGTGAGAGGATATTGGAGGGAAAGGAATGATGGAGAAAAGGCAAAGTTGGTCAATGAAAAAGCAGGGGAAATGATGGTACTAAATAGGACATCACGAGTGTTGGAGTGTAGCAGGTACCTTCCTGCAATTTTCCAAATTTAATATAATACAATTTTAATTTTTATGTTTTATTTTTGAGTTAATTGCCATTTTCGCCCCGTTTGGTCATATTTGTCATTTTTGTCCAAAATGACAGTTTGTATTTTGCCCCTCACGTTTGGCCATTTTTGCCATTTTCATCCAAATCTCTAACCTAGTTAAAAAGTTATGTTAAATGAGAATTTTTTTAATTTAATTTTTTATATTTACTCTATAAAATACAATTGTTTAATTTAATTTTTTAAAAAGTTCTCTAACATAATTGTTTATTATATTTTATAGAGTAAATATAAAAAATTAAAGAGTTAATTACCGTTTCGACCCGTACCGTTTCGACGCGAACCGTTTCGACGCGAACCGTTTCGACCTGTACCGTTTCGAGCCGAACCGTTTCGACTCGTACCGTTTCGACGCGAACCGTTTCGACGCGAACTGAACCGTACCGTTTCGATACGGGTTCGATACGGTACGGGTCGAAACGGTTCGGCTCGAAACAGCGGTTCGCGTCGAAACGGTTCGGTTCGAAACGGTTCAGCTCGAAACGGTTCGGGTTCGAAACGGTACGGGTCGAAACGGTACGGGTGAAACGGTTCGGCTCGAATCGGTTCGGGTTCGAAACGGTACAGGTCTTCGGCTCGAAACGGTACGGGTCGAAACGGTTCGCGTCGAAACGGTTAGCGTCGAAACGGTACGGGTCGAAACGGTAATTAACTCTTTAATTTTTTATATTTACTCTATAAAATATAATAAACAATTATGTTAGAGAACTTTTTAAAAAATTAAATTAAACAATTATATTTTATAGAGTAAATATAAAAAATTAAATTAAAAAAAATCTCATTTAACAGAACTTTTTAACTTGGTTAGAGATTTGGATGAAAATGGCAAAAATGGCCAAACGTGAGGGGCAAAATGGTACCAAACTGTCATTTTGGATGAAAATGGCAAATGTGCCCAAACATCAGGGGCGAAAATGGGAATTAACTCTTTATTTTTACTAGATTGTTGCAAAGGCTATCCATTCCTATGGCGACGCCTTAGTTGTTTATAGCTTAAGGCACGTTATGTGATCCATTAAACATATGACAACGTGTTTTTCGACGTATCCGATCTAAAACATTGTGGTTACAAAAAAAAAGGGAATCAAACCCGAGTTGGTTCGTTTAGTAAGCGTTCCACCTAACCACTACATCACCGTTACCTTTGCATCAAGACTTAATGGCGTCAAAATGTACAATAACTCGAATTTATACCGTCGAATGAAAATGTATTATATTTGAGCAGACTCGTTTCCGAACACAATTTACGTCGAGACGTAGACCAACAAAAACCGTACGCAAAAATAAGCATGAAAACGTATTATATTTGACCAAACTCGTTTTCAAAAAAAATGATGTCGAAACTTTAATTTATATCGTTTACGAGTAAAACACCGGTAAATACTGGTACCGAACCAGTATATTCGGTACCAGTACCAGTACTCACTTTTTCTGTTTTTCGGTACCAGACACTTTCGGTACCGAACAGGTACCGTGCTCATCCCTAGTCTAAACTTTAGAGGCAGGGACTGGTTTGGTTAAGTTGAAAACTTGAAGGATTGTTGTGTATTTTGCTCGATGGACCTTTTGTTTTAAAGTTTATATATAATATAATATAATTTGGATTTAATTTTAATTATTTATAGATATCGTACTATTTGAAAAAAAAAATTGTCAAATTGGTAAGACAAAAATATTGAATCTATAGTTAACCCTTAGTCCCTCACTCACGCCCAAACACCACCCCTAAAGTTTGTGAATTCAAAAGTGAAACGTGAAACTTCAAGGCGTTACTACACCAAAAATCCACATCAGGAGTTAAATTCATGCTCGAATCACAAAAATTCACATCACACCTTGTAACACATTTCTTTTTTTAAAGCTATATTTTTATATAACTTAAATATTTTCTTAATGTGTGAAGATAGTGAAAATTTATGAAACCGTTACACACTAAAGGTGAAAACAAGTGAATGAGAACTCTTATATACGTAAGTAACACTGACATAGATAGAAAAATATTAAAACCATAACACATATCCTTAATTCAAAGTTGGTGTAGACTATGGAAATTGCTTTTTCTTTAATCTCTTGTAGATAAGTGTTACTTGTTAGGATAGACAGAATCATCATCGCCATCTTTTGTCAACATTAGGTCCACTAAGCCATTTTTTCATCCTTAAATCATGAAAATGGGTACTCAAAATCTCACACATTCTAAAATTGTTTTTTTAATAATTAAAATATATAAATCAAGAGAAAGAAAGAGATTGGGGGTGAACATGATGCCATCCAGAACCATGTTGGTTTTGTTTGCTATCATACACTATGGGACTGGACGATGTTGCACTCGGTACCCAACCTCCACTTCATCATTCCTATCTTGTCCTACTTTCTGAGCAGCCTTAGGTAAAAGCAAAATGAGATGCGTAGAACGTAAACAATTGAATGGCTAGTAGTAACAGTTGGGTCGATTTAGTACATGGTGGTTGAAAAACTATTTATGGTCATTGATTTGGTTGATTTTTTTCCAGTATATGTTGTATGTTAGGGTATTCAGCACGGTCATCACGACACCCACGGGAGATGATGTGACAGCATAGCTACAGAGTGGACATCACACCACAATAGTGTGAGTACTTGTTATGAGTGTAGTCATGCAGAAAGAAATTTTGAATTGTTTCTTCAGTAATATTTTAGTTATTAGTTGATTTGATTTTTCTTTAATAGCTTGTGCTCTTTAGCTCTTTAAAAAAATCTAAATACACAATGTGGTTTAATTTTGTTTTTGTGAATATTCCGATATAAACATTATTGAAAACTGATTTGGTTTCAAAATAAAGTATTATTTTATCTCCTTAGGGGCTTTGACACGTACTTGTATCGGTAACTTTGATGGAAATTTTCACACTTCAACAACGATGATGAGTAGAAATCAAATTTATGTTTTTGTATTCTACATTTGCGTTAATTAGTTAGAGAGTTTAACTAAAGTAAACTGCAATTTGCGTCCCTTTGGTATATCCATGCTAAATTGTTGTGCTCCTAGATCTCTAAAAGTAGAAATTTCCTTCTTGAGTCCTTTTGTCTGCATTTAATAATCAAATTTAACCATTTTAGAAATAACAATGTGAAACCAATAGAAGTTTAGCCTTCTTTCACCAATCACTCTATTTCACCGATTTCCAAATTGCCATGATTTTCGCCTTTTCTATTATATACGCAATTTCTTTGGTCGAATACATAATTCCAGAGTGGAAAGATGAGTCATGCGACAATGAAATGCATTTTAAAATATATGTGTTTATTTTTGTCTTCTAACAGAGATATATTATATCATGTATGGTTTAATACAAACAATTTAATCACTTTTTTATATTTGTTAGTGTGATTAGGTATGAATTTATTTATTAATACAAAACAATTTATGCAAATTTTTATAATGTTATATTTTAGTACACTTACATTTTGTTTTATTTCTTCCTTTGATGTAAGTGGGGATTATCACTGGAGTTTGCTAACAATTTTCTTTGAAAGGGACCTCTATTATATAATGGTGTGTGTATACAAACACAAATCAATTGCCAAAAAAATCAATTAATTTTTCCCTTCGTTAGCATATAGGTAGGTACTTTAGTAGCATAAGTAATTTTAAAGTGGGAAGATGAGTCATTGCCACTTTTAAGTAGCTGTGGTGTTTTACGGTAACGGTTTATTTGGTTTTGATTTTTTTTTTGGTATAACCGAATCGATCCGAATTAGATGTATGTATAATCGAACGTGTTCATCTGTTTAAACCGACTTATTTAGTTTGGCTATCCAATTAAACCCGTTATTATGCAGTTTATTTAGCAAAATTAGTTTCACTTTGATTTTTTCTGCTATGAATATATTCAATTTTTGGTTTTTTTTTCCTCAAGGGATAAATTCGCAAGTGCATTTGTTTTCTAAATATATATATGTGTTTCTTTTTGTCTTGAATAAAAAAAATATTAGATAACATATGGATTAGTGGTTGAGGGAATTAATTAGTTCTATAATAAAAAGTTATTGTTCCTTTTGTTCAACTGGAGATCATGATCAGTGTGGCTTAATATATATAAGAGAAATAAGAGGCTGAGTCGAAAAAGATGACTCTTTGACCAATATTGCTCTCTGGTGGATTTACCCATTTTTTGTACAATAAAAAGGGGCACTAAAAATTGTGCACCTTTCCCAATTCTTATAACAGTTTCTTAACTGCTTTTAATTTCTTAAATTCTAATGTCTTAACTCTCTAAGCTTTATCATCTCTTTCAAGTTTCTTCGAGGCTTAGAAATGCGTTTTTTTTTCGGGGAAGACTGACCGACCGACCATTCTGCATGTGAAATGAGATTAAAATGTGTTTATTTTAAATAACTTTTCTTTACATACCAATGAATTATTTGTTCGATTGAAAAATGTCAAAATATGATCGGAAGAGAAATGCCTATGGCTTTATAGCCTAGTGGCATCTCGAGGGTGGGATAAGGCTTTGAGACCAATAGGTCCTGGGTTCGATTCTCACAAGGGGGTTTTTTCACATAATTATTGGGTTTCCTCCTGATTGGTGTATAGGCATTATACCTAGTGTAGATGGATATGTTCGGGTGGTTCCGATAGTGGCATGATGATACTCCAGTGGTCCGTTAGTGATCCAAATTTGCCGTTAAAAAAAGAGATGAATAATTTAGTTCATCTTTGTGACTATGTTAATTGTTCACTGGATCCTAATCCATTTATGTTATATCTTATAATTATATGACTTTTTACATTGGAGCTGAGCACATGATGTAGAAAGATAAAATGGTAACGTGCAGTTGTAGTAGTCGGAGATAACTATAATATTATATTCCAACAACTACAAGATGCGTTGCTTTTTTTATAATGTAAATCTACTCTCAACAAATACTATTATTATAAACGTACCTACGATTTGATAAAGTTGTTGATTAGCACATGATGGATACCCTAGCTAAATATAAAATGGTAACTTGCAATTATTAAAAAGTGTGAAGCTGGCCGGAGACAATGATATTCCAACAATACAAGACATCCAATGAAAACACTTACATTGTTAGGTCCTAATCTCTAATGTCACAATGCACACAAACATAAGCAAAATTTTACTGAGGATGTTTTCAATACGTTATATCTTATAATGATAGGCTTAGGTAGCGTTTGGTATGTAGGAATGAGAGGTGGAATGGAATGGACCATTGATAGGGAATGAAGAAAAGAGTGTTTGGTTGGTCGATGGAATGGAATGGAATCGCTCATTCCAAAATGCATTCCATTCCCTCAAAATCATTCCATCCATCCCCCCTGTTTTTTTCCACTCCATTCCATCTTCACTCTTCATTAACAACACCACAACCTACTACCGTTGCCACCACCCACCACCACTGTCAACCGCCGCCGTCACCCACCTTCGCCGCCACCCGCCACCGTCGTTGTCTCCACCCACCTCCATCCCCGCCACCGCCATCCACCATCGCCGTTGCCACCTCCGATCACCGCCACCACCCACCTTCGATCATCGCCGCCACTATTGCCGCTGCCACCTCCAATCACCATCGCCGTCGCCACCCACCTCTGCCATCACTATCAACCACCACCACCCACCGCCACCACCGCTACCACCTGCCACCATCATCGCCACCGCAACCACCTCTGACCACCGCCGCCACCCACCTTCGCCGTCACCCACCACCACCGCTGTCACCACCCGTCGCCGTCTCCAATCGCCGTCGTCTCCACCCACCACCATCGCCGTCGCTACAACTGCCACCTATCACCACCCGCCATCGCCACCCATCATTAACCACCCCCATCCGATTTTATTCCTTCGTCTTTTCTCGCATACCAAACAACAAAAAGTAATGGTTCATTACATTCTCACATGGTAATGATCAATTCCATTACCTCACCCATTCCATTACCTCGTCCATTCCATTCCTCCGTCCATTCCATTACCCCATACCAAACAGACCCTTAGTCTAGGCTTACGGGAAGTCAACGGGGAATTCAAATTCAAACTGGGGAAAAGAACTGTTGTTCCTAAGGTAGATATTATCTCAAAATTTTAATGACTATTTTTTCAGTAATACGCAAGTAAGTGTGCCATGCATGAAACTGTTGAAGTAGGCACATGAGGTTAGGGCTGCAAATAAATCGAACGAACACAAACAAGATCTTGTTTGTGTTCCTTTGTAAAGAAATATATGTGTTCACGAATTGTCCATTAATATTTACCAAACGAGATTTTATATTCATGTTCGTTTGTTAAGGAAATGAACTTGTTCATGTTCGTGTTCGTTTGTGTTTGTTTGTTAATTTTAGACAACAAATGGAAATAAACGTTGATGAACAAAAATGAGCACAAACTAATATTCATGAACACGAATAGAAATAAACAAACACAAACAAGCATTCATGAACATAATATATAATACAATGACACTTATTAAATATTTTATTTGTTGGAATTTTGAAGTATTTAAATAAGAGAAAAGTGCCCGGATAGTCCATTTGGTTTGCTTTGATTTCACCTTTAGTCCCTACATTTTCAAAATTACAGCTATAATCCCCAACTTTGGCAACTTCGTTCTCGAATAGTCCCTGACATGGATGGGGGTTAGTTTTCTCAGTTAAGTGACTCTGAAATTACCTAAATGCCCTTCATTAAAATAATACCTAACCCTACCCCCACCCCTACCCCTACCCCCTTTCTTTCTTTCTTTCTTTCTTTCTTTCTTTCTTTCTTCTTCTTCTTCTTCTCCGCATAACACATGCAACACCAAAAACCCTTTCTTCTCACCCTGCACACCAAAAACCCTTTCTTCTTCTTCACAGATGTGGAGCCGATGAACCACCACCGGAACACCACCTACCCCGCCCCTCTGTTCTTCTCCACACCAAAATCACCGATATCCACCCTATCATTTCCGGAAGATCTAGAGCAACTGAGGGTTTATTGACGAGTTAATGAGGGTTTTTTCTCGTTAGTTTGGGTTTTAATATACGATCTGCATTTTAGGATTTTTAAATCTCTTGCAAATCAAAATCCCAATATGAAAGTGTATATGTGGTAACCTTATTCGATTTCAACAAATCAGAGGTGCTAGTGCTCGTATGTGTCTTTCTAGCGAAGTGGCTAGGGTTCCGACAAGTGTCTGACATCCTGAACTCGACTTGCAGTTACCATCATTGAGAGTGTTGTACTCGATTCACCTCCATAATAATTGTTAGATGTGATCATGTGTTTTTTGTCGGTGATGTTTAATTTGGTGATTAAACATTGTAGATTTTGTTATTGTGTGAAACAGAAGTGGTTGGTTGGTTTTTGGGTGGTGAAGAAAAAATGGTAATTATAGAGGGTGGTGGTTTCAGTGGTTGTTTAGGAGACGGTGGGTGATGGTGGTTTAAGGAGGTAGTGGCCGAGAATGGTGTTACGAGGTTGGGGTGGTGATTTTAGGTAGTGGAGGTCTCGTGAACAAGAGAGAAAGAAAAGGACGGGTGGGTAAAAATGTGTAACAACCCGACTTTACGGATCATTACCTATCACTGTCATTTCTTTCATAAAAGCTTGTACTCTCGGGATTCGATTACCGCTATGGGTGAAACTACATTTTTGACGCATTTTAAACACTTATTACAACGCTTATTCAAATCGCAGTCAGCACATTTAAACGCTACTTATAACGCTTACTACTTAAACGCATCTTATCGCATTTTACATCGCTTATTTAGACTAAACGCTATCGCAACACAAACTCAACGCAAACTCAACACAACTCGAAACGCGGATTTAATTATGTTATGTATGTTATTTGTGTGATTATTTTGTTGAACGTTATGTGGTTATCAATGCAACACTTATACGCTCAAACGCTTACTCGCAACTCGATTAAACGCAACACAACGCTTAACAAACGAACCAAAGTTGGAAAACTAACTCGCTCAAACTCGGTCGTTCGAATGGACATCCGTCCGGATGACCATCCGCTCGGATGACCATCCGTCCGGATGAACATCCGCCCGGACGCTGCCACTCGCAACCGACTTAACCCTTCGCCATTCCTCTATAAATACCGTCGTACACCTCCATTCTATGACTTTGACACTCCCATTCGCTCCCCAATGCTCTGTCGCGATTCAAGGCCAATTTGTAAGATTTTTCCCTCAAATCTTCACCATTCTTCATCTCTAATCACTTCTACATCATCTTCTTCATCAAAATCACACACAAACACTAACTTTTTCTCGAAATCATCTGATTTGGACCTCTTGAAGGTGGTTTCCACTCGTTTTACTTAGACAAACTGTGGTGGAGCACCGTTCAATCAAGATTGGTTCCAGATCTAAAGGATTTCCACACTTTTCAACTAAATTATAAAAGATTTCCACACTTTTAAAACCGAAGAAAAGTTCCTAACTAAGGTTTTTACACAATATTAATGGAATCTGGACTCAATCAGACTCTCGACTCGTTCCTTAGTCGAGAGCCGGCTTGAAAACGAATTTCCAACATAGAGATGGACCGATTAACGGGTCAAACATGAATCTTCATCAATAACAGCTCGTTGTCTACATGGGTTGGGCCCATCGGGCCGAACGAACTGGTGTTGGTATTTTTCATTGGTTGACACGTCATCACGCCATCTCCGTTAACTCAAAACTCTTACTTAGAAAATTTTACAAAAACTTCAACTACAGATCACTCGCTCGAATGGCCATCCGTCCGGATGACCATCCGTCCGGATGACCATCCGACCGGATGGCCTGACCTTGATAATTTCCATTGTTTAAACGTTTTAACTAAACTTCGAATTTTAGCGTTTTCGCAAACAAACACATCCTATTCGAATAGCCATCCGTTCGAATGGCCATCCGTCCGGATGGCCATCCGCCCGGATGTCCATCCGCCCGGATGGAACCCATCTGTTCGGATAGATTGTTTAGCACTTATCCTACTCGACATTCTGATTTCGACCGTGTCAGCACTTAGAAGACTTATGTTTCTGTTTTCGTGCACATGCTAATTCAACACGCTCCCTTCAATCCAATCCAGCTTGGGTTTACTTGCTAAACACACACTGTGAGTATACGCGAACCCATTTTCGGTTAACACACTTTTGGGTGTTACATACGTTCTATATCAAAACACAACACACAACGCAAACACTTTATAAACGCTAACCGCTCCCGCATGCTATACGTGATTTGTTGAATGCTTGTCACTATGCTTATACAGTGTTACACTAGACCTCCTCTAGCAACGATAGTACTATAGTTTGGACTCAGTACCTGTCGTGGACAGGGGTCACTAGGGATCACATTACTTTACTTCACGTGTTCGCTTAGGTGAACATGTGTCGCGCACATTCTACAACGCAGTCTCGTGGTTAGGTTGTATCGTTGTTGATAGTTACATGCTTCACCCGTTACGTGTTACATGCTTCGCCAGTTACGTGTTACATGCTGGTTATGCGTAAATGCTTTTCATACTATTATTATTCAAACTTGTGTACTCACCTTTACTTTATGTATTGATTTATTTTAACGTATGTGACAGGTTGATGTGGATGTTATGCTGGAAATCAAGATAGGCAGTCTAGAAACTCATCTAATAGAAATCTAGGTTGTCGGACTTGTTTTGCTTTTGAGAACTCGCTGTCTGTAATAACTATGTGTTGAATATTTGCTCGTTGGTATAGGACAATGAATGTTAAAAATATTGGTAATGGATAGTTGTTATGGATTCTCTTGAGTAATCTGGTTCGCCTAGTGCCGCGCCCTGATGATTCCACCATCGGTTGGGGTGTGACAGATTGGTATCATAGCCATAGCTATAGGGAATTAGGTCGAGCCGTGTAGAATTGACCTAGTCTATAGTCTAAGTACCAACAGACCCGCTTCGTGCGAACCCAGTGGGGGTTTTGTACGAGCCCACTTTTGATACTCTCATTCAAACTTGGGAAAACTACATCTTCATACAAACACGCATAGTACAGCTTCGTGCGAAGACAGTCCTTTCCTAAGGCTGAAAACTATACAGCCTTTCCTAAGGCTGAAAACTATTTTGCCTTTCCTAAGGCTGACACAATACACACATTTTCGAAAACACTCGCATAACATAACCGAGTGATTGGGTCGAGATTGGGTGTGAAAACCAGGAACTCTCGATAAGATCACTCACTCTACGCGCAATCTCAGCACGAGAATCTTTCGTTGAGTTAGGAGTGAACTCCATAACTCGAAGGAATTCTCCATCTTTATCTCGTGGATTTACCACAACTTAGGAGCGAAGTTGTTAAGTTAGGTGTGAAACCCGCACCTTAATAACACATTGTACTCTCCAATATGTTTTACAAAATTCTCACCAAAGTCTCGACTGTTCCAAGGATTCAAGTCACGTAGTAACTGGAAGGATGAATGTCGTTCACCGAGTTTCTGTAACACCCTTAGTTTCTATTTGAATTTAAGAATAATTCTTATAATATTATATAAAAGATGTCGAAAGTTAATACATAGTTTCCATAGATAAAATCAAAAGTAGCAAAACATAAGTCAACTACTGACTAATTCAAATATTCATAAGATGTTTAGCTAATAGTTTACATATCCAAAACATTTTTCCATTTGAGTTAAATAACACGGAAGCTTCTAAGATTTATGTTCGGTTCTTCAAAATCCAGCTTGACCGTCATCCGTAATCCTTGAATACCTAAAAACTGAAATGTTTACATTATACATTAGTATTAGAATACTTAGAAATAATACATATTCTAAACTACGTTTAAAACGGATTCGATTTAACAAAGGAATACAAATCTTAACATAAATTCTTAAGCTCTACCGTAACTTACGGTAGATACCGTAAGTTACGGTAGCTTCTGGGAACTTCTGGTTCCACCGTAACACAGGAGTATACCACCGTAAGTTTTTGGTTTCTACCGTAAATTAAGGTGTATACCGTAATTTACGGTAGACACTGCAAAGCTATGGTTTGATTGTTTTGGTTATTTTGCTCAAACCAAATTCTAGGATTTCTCATTCTAACAACCAACACACTGTTTTCAAGTATTTTAATATGTCTTTCATGAACAACATCAAGACCGAGTAATCATACTACAATACATTATCCATGCATCATTTGATTATTCGACCCGTTTGGCTCATCTATGGAATCTTCCATTATGATGACTACCAACGCGATCTAACCAAATCTTTATCTATTATTCAACATAGCGATCATCATCGCTTTATTTCAACTTGACTACTATTCTACAATTCAACTACACATTCGCTAGTTATCAAATTATCAAATGTAACGAGTTAAGTTACATACCTTCAAAGTAGACCTTTCAAACGTGGTTCGCCACCCGCTTGTCCGGTTGACGCTCCTGCGTCATTTCCTATAGAGTTCATTTACGACATATTTAGAACTCTCTTTAAATCATAATTCGCATAATACACCAAAACATCATAATTATGCGTTTTAACTTTGAATTTCAGTTCTAAGCCTTCTTTGAGGCATTTTCACAAACACTTTATGGGCAGATTTTTACATGATTATATAACAAGTTTCTAGCTTATCACTTAGCCCTAATTTCACATCAATCAACCATTTTACATGATTGTTAGCTTCTAAATTTCTGAAATCGCTTCAAAATTGTCAAATTACACTAGAACAACACCCAAATTCCTAGTGTTCATCAATTTACACATAACCCACTAATCACCTACAATGGTGTTCATAGGTTTCACTAAAATTTCACATGATTTCTACTTGTATCAGTCTAGGGTTTGTCCCTAGACTCTATATTGTTCTTAATCCATCATAAAACTAACATGCAACCTTAAATTTCAGATTTTCCCAATTTCATGAGAAATTCAAACAGAGAGTTAACACTAAATTTTACATACCTTGTAACCCCCTTGTGATGAGGATCACTAATCTATGTTCGGATTTTGATTTGGGACAGGAATTAGCCTTCAATTGATCAATTTTTATGCTGAACTAGGGTTTTGAGGGGGAGCTTGTGTCGCCCCTGTCTTCTGGTCGATCTCCACCAACACAGACAAGGGGTTTGTGTTTTATTTATTTATTTCATAAATATTAGTTTTCATTTTAACACCTCTAGCCCTCATATTTTCATTCTTTATTTACTTTCACCCTTAACTACTCTTAAGTCTTTAACTAACTATATTAGTGTCATTTCTAGTTAGTTTATTTTACTAATTTATTTACAATTAAATTGCAAATTTATGAACTCGTATTTTCGGGATGTTACAAGTCCATCCCCCTTAAAAGAGTTTCGTCCCCGAAACCAAAGTACGTACCAAATAAAATAGGGTAGAGACGTCGCATCTCCTCTTCGGACTCCCATGTGGTATCCGCACCCTTCCTGTGTTCCCATTTAACATTCACCTGGTTAATCACCTTATTCCTCAAACTCTTCTCTTTACGATCTAAAATCGCAATTGGTTTTACTGCATAGTTGAGACTGTTATCCACCTCGATATCATGGTAGTGGATACGAGCAGTTTCGTCTGCTAAACATTTTCGGAGATGTGACACGTGGAATGTGCTATGAATCCCGCTCAACTCCTCGGGTAATTCGAGACGATATACCACCTTACCAACCCGTTCGGTGATTCTGAATGGCCCAATAAATCTTGGGCTCAACTTTCCTCTTTTTCTAAACCTGATAACCCCCTTCCATGGAGATACTTTGAGCATGACTTTGTCACCAACTTGGAATTCGATTGGCCTGTTTCTTTTGTCAGCATACGTCTTTTGTCTATCTTGAGCCGCTTTCAAATGTGCCCGTACCACATCAATCTTTTCATTAGTGGGTCGTACTATATCTTGGTGGGCAAGTTCACGTGGACCCACTTCACCCCAACATACCGGGGTTCGGCATTTCCTACCATAGAGCATTTCGTACGGTGCCATTTTAATACTTGGATGGTAGCTGTTATTATACGAAAACTCAACCAATGGTAGGTAAACATCCCAACTTCCTCCAAAGTCGATTATACACGCCCGTAGCATGTCCTCCAATGTTTGTATTGTTCTTTCACTCTGTCCATCTGTTTGAGGATGGTATGCAGTGCTAATGAACAATTTGGTTCCCATCTGCTCTTGGAAATCTCGCCAAAAATTTGAAGTGAACCGAGTATCCCTATCCGACACGATGGATACCGGTACTCCATGACGTGCTATTATCTCATTAGTGTAAACTTCTGACATCTTTTCTGACGTATAAGTCTCACGAATCGGAATAAAGTGAGCACTTTTCATCAATCTATCCACCACTACCCATATGGCATCGAAACCGCGGTTTGTCTTTGGTAGTTTGGTTAATAGGTCCATCGTAATATGTTCCCATTTCCAAACCGGAATTTCTAACGGTTGGAGTTTGCCGTATGGTTTTTGGTACTCCGCCTTGACTTGTAGACATGTCAAGCATTTTTCCACATACTTCGCCACATCCCTCTTTATTCCAGGCCACCAATAGTTTTGTTTCAGATCATTGTACATCTTGGTCGCACTCGGATGAATTGAATATCGGGATTTATGAGCTTCATCAAGTAGAAGCGTCTTCACCCCGCAAGTATTTGGAACCCATATCCTTCCGGATCGAGTCTTCAACCCGTTATTCCCATCCGACAAATCCTTCAACTGACCGATTATTCTTTCTTTCTTCCAATTCTCCTCTTTTATTGCTTCTAATTGTGCCTCTCGAATACGTTCAAGTATACCCGAGGTCACCACAAGCTGCATCGATCTTACTCGTATTGGGACGTAGTCAGTTTTTCTACTCAGAGCATCCGCCACCACATTTGCCTTTCCGGGGTGATAGTGTATTTCACAGTCGAAATATTTCACCGTTTCTAACCATCGCCTTTGTCGCATATTTAACTCCTTCTGATCGAAGAAGTATTTTAAGCTCTTGTGATCGGTGTATATGGTGCACTTTACCCCATATAAGTAGTGCCTCCATATTTTTAATGCAAATACCACCGCAGCCAACTCGAGATCGTGCGTGGGATATTTCTTCTCGTGTATCTTCAATTGCCTCGAGGCATAAGCTATAACTTTGCCCCGTTGCATCAAAACGCATCCGAGCCCCGATAGTGAAGCATCCAAATAAACCACCAAGTCTTCAACCCCATCCGGCAATGTCAGTACCGGAGCTTGAGTTAACTTCTCTTTTAGCGTTTGAAACGCTCTTTCTTGATCTACACCCCAAATGAACTTTTCTTCCTTCCGAGTTAGCTTTGTTAGCGGTGTCGCAATCTTGGATGAATCTCCTATAGTATCCAGCAAGCCCCAAAAAGCTTCTAATTTCCGAAGGGTTCTTCGGGGGATTCCATTTTGACACGGCCTCGATCTTCGACGGATCTACCAATACTCCATCGGCACTTATGATGTGGCCAAGAAATTGCACCTCTCGTAACCAAAAGGAACACTTAGAGAATTTCGCATACAGCCTTTCTCGTCTAAGTGTCTCTAACACCTCTTGTAAGTGGTGTGCATGTTCAGCTTCGCTTTTCGAATACACCAAAATATCATCGATAAACACGATGACCGACTTATCCAACATTGGCTTGCAAACCCGGTTCATGAGGTCCATGAAAGCCGCGGGTGCATTTGTTAGCCCGAATGACATCACGAGGAATTCGTAATGTCCGTATCTCGTGCGGAAAGCCGTCTTCGGCACATCTTCCTCCTTGACCTTTAGTTGGTGATACCCCGATCTAAGGTCAATCTTTGAAAACCAGTTCGCTCCTTGTAATTGGTCGAATAAATCATCTATCCTCGGAAGCGGGTATCGATTCTTTACCGTGAGTTTGTTTAACTCCTGGTAATCGATACACATGCGCATGCTTCCGTCTTTCTTTTTCACGAACAGTATCGGCGCGCCCCAAGGAGACACACTCGGCCTTATGAATCCTTTGTCAAGTAGGACTTGAATTTGGGAGATCAACTCTTGTAATTCCGACGGTGCGAGTTGGTACGGTGCTTTTGCTACGGGTTTTGCGCCCGGAATCAATTCGATCCCGAACTCTACTTCCCGTTCAGGCGGTATCCCCGGTAAATCCTCCGGAAACACATCTTCATAGTCTCGTACTACCGGTACATCTTCAATCTTCCGTGATCCTTTCTCTGGCTCATTTGCGTATATCATGAATGCCTTGCATCCTCGCTTCATAAGCTTGTGAGCTTTCAACATTGAGCATACTATTGGGTTGCCTCCTTTTTCGCCATAGATAGTGACGTGTTTCCCGCTTGGAGATATTAGCTTTATCTCCTTACGGAAACACACGACCTTCGCGTGGTGCTGAGATAGCCAATCCATCCCAACGACTACTTGAAATTCTCCCATTGACATCGGGATTAGATCTATCAAATATTCTTCATCATCTATGCTTAATTTGCAGCCTCGACAAACGTCACAAACTATGAACCTTTTGTTGTCCCCTATTTCTACTTCTAAGGGCACAGATAACTTTGTCAACACAAATAAAGGATGTCGAATAAATCCATGCGAAATGAAGGATTTATTCGCACCCGTATCAAACAATATACGTGCTGGAATTGAGTTAATTGTGAATATACCTGAGACCACATCGGGTTCTATCTTTGCTTCGGCCGCGGTAAGTTGGAAGGACCTAGCCTTCGCCTTTGGAGCTTCCGTTGGAGACTCTTTTGTGTCTCTCTTTCCAACCAACTCGGGGCATTCAGACTTTTTGTGGCCGGGTTGATAACATTTGTAACAAACAGAAACTTTTCCGGGACATAGCGATGCAGTGTGCCCCGTCTTCCCACATACCGGACACGGCTTGTCTTTGAAGCGGCACTCACCCTTGTGCCCCTTTCCACATACTTTACAACTTGGCGACCCGCCTTTAGCCTCTACCTTCTTCCCCGATTCAGCAGTTCTAGCTTTCTTTGTAGGGCTTGGATTCACATCTTGTGCCCTCCGCTCGCCCCTTTCAACTTGTTTCTTTAACTCAATTTCCCGCTCCCAGGCGGTGTTGATGATTTCTGTGAGAGTTTCATATTTTGAGGGAGTCATAAACTCCCGGTATTCAGCACTCAGCATGTTGTAATAGTAGTATATCTTTCGCTCTTCAGTGGTGACTAACTCGTCACAAAATCTCAGCTTATCCATGAAGATGCCCGTGATCTTATCAATTGTTTCACCCTTTTGCCTTAACTGGATGAATTCTTCCTTAATCTTGTTGATAACCGCTTTGGGACTATGGTGTTTAAGGAACGGCACCTTAAACTCATCCCAAGTCATGACCCTTGCCACTTCGGCTCCTATTTCCTTCTTTTTGTTGTCCCACCAATCCTTGGCTTGGCCCCTCAATTGACCCGTTCCGTAAGCAACAAAGTCGCCTACTTCACAATGGGTCCGTTCAAACACCCCTTCGACATCACTTAACCATCTTTGGCATATTATCGGGTCAACCTCCCCGTTATAGATTGGCGGTTTACACGCCATGAATTCCTTGTACGAACACCCCATGCGTTCTCCCGATTTTCCTTTTATAAGGTTGACACTATCTTCCAACCTTTTGACTCGCTCTTCAACAAGCGACAACACCGTGCTTTGAATTTTGTCTATAAAGCCGGATAGACTACCTTCAATTGCCTTCCCTACTTCTTCGGCAATTATTTCTTTCATTTGTTCGGTGCTTGTTTGCACCGGATTATCATCGTTTCCATCAGACATCTTGAAACTGAAATGTTTACATTTAAACGTTAAACATTTCATTTATAGCATTGCTTCATTTATTTCGGTTTAGCCAAGTTCCTAACTTGCTTTAACCGTTCACATTTGATGCACTTTCCGGGTTTGAGTGTGTTTACACGCTCTTCCCATGCATCTCGATTCATTTCTCATTTCTTTCATAAGACATAATTTATTAACATAATAAGTTAATTCTTACCGGACGATCGATCAAGCTTGAACCGAACACTTTGTTGACAACCTTAAGCTCTGATTACCAACTTGTAACACCCTTAATTTCTATTTGAATTTAAGAATAATTCTTATAATATTATATAAAAGATGTCGAAAGTTAATACATAGTTTCCATAGATAAAATCAAAAGTAGCAAAACATAAGTCAACTACTGACTAATTCAAATATTCATAAGATGTTTAGCTAATAGTTTACATATCCAAACCATTTTTCCATTTGAGTTAAATAACACGGAAGCTTCTAAGATTTATGTTCGGTTCTTCAAAATCCAGCTTGACCGTCATCCGTAATCCTTGAATACCTAAAAACTGAAATGTTTACATTATACATTAGTATTAGAATACTTAGAAATAATACATATTCTAAACTACGTTTAAAACGGATTCGATTTAACAAAGGAATACAAATCTTAACATAAATTCTTAAGCTCTACCGTAACTTACGGTAGATACCGTAAGTTACGGCAGCTTCTGGGAACTTCTGGTTCCACCGTAACACAGGAGTATACCACCGTAAGTTTTTGGTTTCTACCGTAAATTACGGTGTATACCGTAATTTACGGTAGACACTGCAAAGCTATGGTTTGATTGTTTTGGTTATTTTGCTCAAACCAAATTCTAGGATTTCTCATTCTAACAACCAACACACTGTTTTCAAGTATTTTAATATGTCTTTCATGAACAACATCAAGACCGAGTAATCATACTACAATACATTATCCACGCATCATTTGATTATTCGACCCGTTTGGCTCATCTATGGAATCCTCCATTATGATGACTACCAACGCGATCTAACCAAATCTTTATCTATTATTCAACATAGCGATCATCATCGCTTTATTTCAACTTGACTACTATTCTACAATTCAACTACACATTCGCTAGTTATCAAATTATCAAATGTAACGAGTTAAGTTACATACCTTCAAAATAGACCTTTCAAACGTGGTTCGCCACCCGCTTGTCCGGTTGACGCTCCCGCGTCCTTTCCTATAGAGTTCATTTACGACGTATTTAGAACTCTCTTTAAATCATAATTCGCATAATACACCAAAACATCATAATTATGCGTTTTAACTTTGAATTTCAGTTCTAAGCCTTCTTTGAGGCATTTTCACAAACACTTTATGGGCAGATTTTTACATGATTATATAACAAGTTTCTAGCTTATCACTTAGCCCTAATTTCACATCAATCAACCATTTTACATGATTGTTAGCTTCTAAATTTCTGAAATCGCTTCAAAATTGTCAAATTACACTAGAACAACACCCAAATTCCTAGTGTTCATCAATTTACACATAACCCACTAATCACCTACAATGGTGTTCATAGGTTTCACTAAAATTTCACATGATTTCTACTTGTATCAGTCAAGGGTTTGTCCCTAGACTCTATATTGTTCTTAATCCATCATAAAACTAACATGCAACCTTAAATTTCAGATTTTCCCAATTTCATGAGAAATTCAAACATAGAGTTAACACTAAATTTTACATACCTTGTAACCCCCTTGTGATGAGGATCACTAATCTATGTTCGGATTTTGATTTGGGACAGGAATTAGCCAACAATTGATCAATTTTTATGCTGAACTAGGGTTTTGAGGGGGAGCTTGTGTCGCCCCTGTCTTCTGGTGGATCTCCACCAACACAGACAAGGGGTTTGTGTTTTATTTATTTTATTTCATAAATATTAGTTTTCATTTTAACACCTCTAGCCCTCATATTTTCATTCTTTATTTACTTTCACCCTTAACTACTCTTAAGTCTTTAACTAACTAGATTAGTGTCATTTCTAGTTAGTTTATTTTACTAATTTATTTACAATTAAATTGCAAATTTATGAACTCGTATTTTCGGGATGTTACAGTTTCGGTGAGAGCACAGTCTATTAGGCCAAAGTGTGTGCTCAAATTCCTTGGGAATAGTTGAATCACTTTGGGTAGTCGATGTCTCACACCCAAGACACTCTATTTTATACGAAGTCTGCAATCGCCGATTTTACGCGTTATCGACTTTATGTGTTTATATGTTTCGATTTTGGAGATTTTAGCTTTATCGCTTTTCGCTTCCCACTGCATTATGAAGCACAGGATCACGCCGCTACCGCAACCTAAAACGCTAACTAATCACGAACAAACTAAGAACCCTTGTACGCTATACTCGACGCTTATTCTACTCGCTATCTCTCGCGACTCTCGCACGCTATACTACTCATTACGCTACTCGCTATCGCTCGCAACTCTTGAACGCGCTACACGGCTTTAAAATATAGGTGAATACGTGCAAAATATGTAGGTGAATACGTGCAAAATATGTGCTTATGTGAATTATGTGCTCATACGTGCTTATGTGTTTATGTGTATACGTGCTTATCTGGTTTATGTGCCCACATGAATATGTGCTTATGTGCCGACGTGTTCCTGCGCTTTACCTAATAATAATAATAAGTATGTTTTACAAACGCTAAGCTTTTCAAAACCCGATATAATCGAATCTCGTTTAATTCATATGATGACGTCTGCTGTAGAATCTGCACTCGACAATGTCGTCATTTGGATCGCATACCCAACACCCTGCTCGACAAAACCATGCTGACAAATTCATTGCTTCACTTGTGGCCAAGGAAATGGATAAAGTCATACCTCAGATCATCAGTGAAATCAACGAGGTCAGCAGCAAATCTTCTGTCGAGTCAAAGAGCGACGCGCCTTGAACTCCCTTCAGCTTTAAACAATTCGAGGCCTGCGGTCCTACAAACTTCACTAGCGAAGATGGACCCAATGCTATGTTCCAGTGGTTTGACTCTATCGAAGTCACCTTCAGGCAAAGCGGATGAACAGTAAATCTCCGCACTGCGAATGCTACTGGAGTCTTTCAGTCTAGGGGCTCTGATTGGTGGACTGCTGAGCAAAACAGGTGTGGTGACGATGCAGCTTACGGCCTCTCATGTGAGGAACTCAGGGAGCTTATGATGAAGGAGTTCTGCTGTGACACCCCAAGAAAACCAGTAATCTTCGCAAACATGCTCAGGGGAGCCGCGATACAATTCAGGTAAACAACGTCACACCATTAGCTTTCCTCAGTAACTGCATGCTAAATTTCGGGACGAAATTTCTTTCAAGTTGGGGATAATGTGACAACTCGAATTTCCGACGTCCTTTATTCGCAATTAATGCACGTTGACTTTGACTATATAGTTGTGATATGACAAATGCATTGTGTTTACTTGATTTTGTGTTGTTGTTATAGCATATTAGTTTAGAAACCACATGAACTGATTAAACACATGAGACTGCTCGACGAAACACAGGGGTGTTTCGCCATGAACATACACGACGAAACAGGATGTTTCGCCATATACATCCCGACGAAACAGAAGTCTGTTTCGCCGGCCCAGTAGCCCAGCTTGGGCCCAGAACGTATTTTGAGTATTTTTACGTAAAAACAACATCACTTTACATTTTCTATCAACACAACCGAAACCCTAGAGCTCTCTCACTGTGACGGCGAACTAGAACCCACCGGAAACCCTTGTGCGATCAAACCATCATCTCGGTTAGTAGATTTATGTGTCTTGATTGATCGTTCATCCGTGAATATGTTTCCGTGCCATGTGATTCTGCTATGTTGATGTATAATTGTAACTGATACATGTTAAATATTAGGGTTCTTGTTATGATGATGATGATATGGATTTCAATATGAATATTGTAGTCGGATATAAACGGTTTTATGCGGAACTTAATATGATTAAATACTCGGTTTTGGATGTTGTTATTATGATTTGATTCTGACTGCAAGTTAGCATCTTGATAGGGTTTGATGATGTGATGTTGTAATCGATATGTTGTATACGTAAGCTAGGGTTTATGCTAGACGTTAAAGTGGTCCGATGATTATGCTATGATGATGTTACAATGATTCTGTGTTGAATGATTTTCTGCATGACTGATAATATTGATGTCGGCTGTTAGTGATGATTAGGGTTTCTGCATGTAATTGTACTGATGCAACTGAACTGTCCGACGAAACTGAACCCTCGGCGAAACAGAATGTGTTTCGCCAAGGGTAACCGACGAATCAGAAGTTCTGTTTCGCCAATAGCCACCTCGACGAAACAAAATGTGTTTCGTCAATTTGTGTTTCGCCGCTATGTGTGTTTCGCCAACTCACTTGTTTCGCCAACTTATGTGTTTCGCCATATATGTGATTCGCCGAGCTGTGCTGTAACTTGAGTTAATTCTGTTAAGTGTTAACCTGGTTAAATAACTGCTGTTATATGTTAAACATGACTTGTATGATTGTGATTACGTGTTGCATGCTTAAACCTGAACAACTGAAACTCAAACTGATTATGTATACATGCAAACCTTAGGACGTGATTGATTATTTGCAAGCACATACATACCTAGCATACCGAGCAAACCAAGGTGAGTTCACACAAGCCAAGGCATGGGGTTCCCAGGGGGGAATGGGGATTTGATGATTACTGTTCGTATATAGATAACAGAACCTACTGCTAGACTAGTAACACTTATTGAACGATCTTCGCACACCTGCCAAGGACATTGGCCGCGATATTATGACTGCCTTCGCACACCTGCCAAGGACATTGGCCGCGAACTAAACTTACGACATCATCGCACACCTGCCAAGGACATTGGCCGCGATACGAACAAACCTAGTCTAGAAAACTTGGGGAAAGACTTTCCCCAACATCTTCGCACACCTGCCAAGGACATTGGCCGCGATGGAAACTAAAATGACACATTGTAACGAACGAACATACTACTACTCACGCTATACCATTACTGAACTGTTAACTGTGAACTCGCTCAACTAGTTGTTGACTCTCTCTTGCATGCCTTGCAGGACCTTAGGTACATATGGAGCTTGCACAGGAAGGAGCAGGTCGTTGTGGGATACGGATCGTAGACAATATTTGAACTTATAACTTACTTTGGGTTTTCATTATTATGCTTCCGCTACTTAAACAATGTTTGGTTATGAACATCAGTCATGTCAAGATGAATTATATTTTCTTACTCTTACACTTAAATACTATGTTTGATATGATTGATGGCTTGATCCTGGTCAGTCACGCCTCCAAGCGGTGATACTCCGCTTGTGGATTTTGGGGGTGTGACAGATTGGTATCAGAGCCATTGGTTATAGAGAACTTGGTTTTAATAAAGGGAAAACGATTTTGTTAAAACCAGACTATAACCAGAACAGTGCTCTCAACGATCCACAACGACGCTTCGCTCCACGTGCAAGGCTCAACACCATAGGTATTACTATTCATGTTACATTACCTACATGCTAGCACTATATAGAACTTTGCTCGTGGTATGCCTAGATTACAGAACTCACTACATGCTATTACTTGAGAACACTTGTGTGCTTACTCTCTTCTGTCATCGCACTATTCGCGAACCTATCTCACTTACGTTATCTTTACTATGAAGATCATGTCTGCACGTATCAACATGACCCAGGACCAGTTGACGGCCCTCATTAACGAACGAGATACTGCGGCAGTTGCAGCCGCACAAGCAGGAGGTATACCCTGCAGTTACAACTCACACTAGGATCCTTAGATCCTACATTCCTAAATCAACTCTCGTGTTTAAACTTGTCCTAATTCTTTTACACAACAGGTCAAGCACCTGTGTGCACTTTCAAGACTTTCATGGACTGTCGTCCATCCACTTTCAGCGGCACTGAAGGAGCCGTAGGTCTCCTGCACTGGTTTGAAAAGATTGAGTCTGTGTTTGAGATGTGTGAATGCCCTGAGGCACGCAGGGTGAAATATGCTACCGGTACCCTCGAGGGTTTGGCCCTCACATGGTGGAAAGCACAGGTCCAAATCCTGGGGTTGGTTGCTGCTAACGCCACCCCATGGAACAATTTCAAAGAGATGATCAAGGAAGAATACTGCAGTCGAGATGATATTCATAAGCTGGAAGTCGAGTTTTTCAACCTCAAGATGACGGGGTCTGAGATTGAAGCGTATACCAAGAGGTCGAATGAGCTTGCATTACTGTGTCCTACTCTGGTGGACAAGCGTATTGAACTTTATCTCAAGGGTCTGGTGCCAGAGATCCAAAGTCATGTGACTTCAGCAAATCATGCTACTTACCAGCAGGTTGTTCAGCTGGCTCACCGTCTCACTGATCAGGCGGTGGAGCAAAACAGGTTGCCTAAACGCATCAGCGCTACTGCTACCGCTACCACTTCAGTTACCCCTGCTACTCCCAGCGACAATAAGAGGAAATGGGAGGGGGATTCTAGCAAGGGTTCAGCTACTGTTCAGTCTCAAGCTCAGCAACGCAAAACAAATGACCATCAGAGTCCGAACCAGCAATCATCAGGTAGTCAAGGGCAGAGTGGCTATCGGGGAATTCACCCGTGGTGTAGAAGGTGCAACAAACACCACAGTGGAAGATGCCGCAGAGAACAGTGTCAAAGATGCCTCAAGATGGGTCATGAGGCTAAGGATTGTAGAAGCGTACGGCCAGCAAATCAGAACCATCAACAACAACCACCTGCTCCACGAAACCAGCCTCAGCAGCAGCAGCAGGGAAACAGGGGATGCTATCAGTGTGGGGCTGAAGGTCATTACAAGCGGGATTGCCCTCAGTTAAACCAGAACCAGAACAATAACAACAACAACAATCAGGGCAACGGGAACAACAACAACGGTGGGAACAATAACAACAATGGTGCTAGAGGCCGTATGTTTGTGATCGGTCAGGGTGATGCCAGGAATGATCCCAACGTGGTTATGGGTAAGTTTCTTCTTGACGACTTTTATGTTACTGTACTATTTGATTCTGGTGCGGATACAAGTTACATGTCTCTAAAAGCTAGTGAAATGTTAAAACGTGCACCAACTCTCTTAAACACCAAACATGTCGTAGAGTTAGCTAACGGTAAAAGCCTAGAGGCCACGCACATAGTTAAAGGGTGTAATCTTATCCTCGCTGATCAGACTTTCTCCATCGACCTCATTCCTATACCCTTGGGTAGCTTTGACGTCGTCATTGGTATGGATTGGTTATCTCAACAACAAGCGGAGATTTTATGCAAAGAAAAGGTTATTCGTATTCCTCGTTCGGGCAAGGAACCTCTCGAAGTTCAAGGCGACAAGAGTGGTGTCGTGAGTGGCATCATCTCCTTTTTGAAGGCTCAGAAGTGTTTACGCAAGGGGCACACTGCTATACTAGCACTCGTTACAGATACCTCGAAGAAAGAGAAAAAGATTGAAGATATTCCTGTAGTACGAGACTTTCCTCAAGTGTTTCCTGAGGAATTACCTGGGTTGCCGCCTCATCGTCAAGTTGAATTCCAGATCGAGCTCGCTCCAGGAGCAGCGCCCATCGCTTGAGCACCTTATCGTTTAGCTCCAACTGAATTGGAAGAACTGTCAAAGCAGTTACAAGAACTCTTGGAAAAGGGTTTTATACGTCCTAGCTCTTCGCCCTGGGGAGCTCCAGTGTTATTCGTAAAGAAGAAAGACGGTACGTTCAGGATGTGTATAGACTACCGTGAACTCAACAAGGTGACGATCAAGAATCGTTATCCTCTTCCGCGCATAGATGATTTATTCGACCAGCTACAAGGGTCGAGTTACTACTCCAAGATAGACTTAAGGTCAGGATATCACCAGCTGCGAGTCCGGGATGAGGACGTCTCCAAAACAGCATTTAGAACTCGCTACGGCCACTACGAGTTTATGGTCATGCCATTCGGGCTAACGAACGCGCCTGCCGTATTTATGGATCTTATGAACAGGGTGTGCAAACCCTATCTCGACAAGTTCGTCATTGTCTTCATCGACGACATCCTGATTTATTCGAAGAGTCAGGAGGAACACGAGCAGCACTTACGTCTTATACTGGAACTTCTAAGAACGGAACAGCTATACGCCAAGTTTTCTAAATGTGACTTCTGGCTTCGTGAAGTCCACTTTTTAGGCCACGTGGTGAACAAAGATGGGATCCATGTCGATCCTTCCAAGGTAGATTCGATCAAGAATTGGCCTGCGCCTCGTACACCAACGGAAATACGTCAATTCTTAGGTTTGGCGGGTTATTACAGACGTTTCATCAAAGACTTCTCAAAGATTGCTCAGCCACTTACACTACTGACACAGAAGGGTGTTGTTTACCGTTGGGGTAATGCACAGGAAACAGCGTTCCAACACTTAAAGGATAGACTCTGTAGCGCACCTATCCTCTCACTGCCTGAAGGCACGGACGATTTCGTAGTCTACTGCGACGCATCTATCCAAGGTCTTGGATGTGTATTGATGCAGAGGGATAAAGTTATTGCTTACGCTTCGCGCCAACTTAAGGTTCATGAACGGAATTACACTACACACGACCTAGAGCTGGGAGCGGTTGTTTTTGCACTTAAGATATGGCGACACTACTTGTACGGTACCAAATGTGCAATCTACACTGATCACAGAAGCCTCGAACATATCTTCAAACAGAAAGAACTGAATATGCGACAGCGACGATGGGTTGAATTACTAAACGACTACGAATGCTCAATCAGGTACCATCCAGGCAAAGCCAATGTTGTGGCTGACGCCCTCAGTCGAAAAGACACTGCGCCTAAGCGCGTGTGAGCTTTACAACTCACCATACGGTCTAACCTTCCTTCTCAGATACGAGATGCTCAGACAGAAGCATTGAAACCAGATAATGTCAGGGCTGAAGCTCTGCGCGGCTCAAGACAACGTTTAGAACAAAAGGAAGATGGTGCTTATTACGTAAAAGGACGCATTTGGGTTCCACTTTATGGCAACTTGCGTGAGCTAGTGATGGATGAAGCTCATAAGTCTCGCTACTCGGTACACCCTGGTTCAGATAAAATGTACCACGATATTAAGACTACATACTGGTGGCCTAGCATGAAGGCCCACATAGCCACATACGTTAGTAAATGCTTGACTTGTGCGAGAGTCAAGGCAGAATATCAGAAACCGTCAGGACCACTCCAACAACCTGAGATACCACAATGGAAATGGGAGCAAATTTCCATGGATTTTGTTACTGGCTTACCTAAATCTCAGCGCGGAAATGATACTATTTGGGTGATCGTGGATCGACTCACAAAATCTGCTCACTTCTTGGCAATCAAAGAAACAGACAAGTTCTCTACCTTAGCAGACATTTACTTGAAAGAAGTGGTCTCGAGGCACGGAGTGCCAACCTCTATCATCTCTGATCGTGACGCACGTTTCACTTCAGAACTGTGGCAAGCAATGCATAAATCGTTTGGCTCTCGTTTAGACATGAGCACGACGTATCATCCTCAGACAGATGGGCAGTCTGAGCGCACTATTCAAACTCTAGAAGACATGCTTCGGGCGTGCGTAATTGACTTTGGCAATGGTTGGGAAAAACATCTGCCACTTGTGGAGTTTTCATACAATAACAACTACCACACCAGCATTAAAGCTGCACCATTCGAGGCATTGTACGGCCGTAAGTGCCGGTCACCTCTCTGTTGGGCAGAGGTGGGGGAGAGTCAAATCACAGGTCCAGAAATGGTAGTCGATACTACTGAAAAGATTGCACAAATACGACAACGCATGGCGGCAGCACGCGACCGTCAGAAAGCATACGCTGATTTAGACAGGAAACTACTCGAATTCCAAGTTGGGGATCGAGCGCTACTTAAAGTTTCACCCTGGAAGGGTGTGGTTCGTTTTGGCAAACGCGGCAAACTAAATCCACGATATGTTGGACCTTTCGAGGTTATTGAGAAGATAGGCAAAGTGGCCTACAGACTGAACTTACCACCTGAACTCAGTGCAGTTCACAACGTCTTTCACGTGTCGAATCTGAAGAAGTGTACGTCAGAAGAGACCCACATAGTTCCCTTGAAGGAGCTCACTATTGACGAACGGTTGAACTTCGTCGAGGAACCTGTTGAAATCACGGACCGGGATGTTAAGGTCCTCAAGAACACGAGAATCCCTCTTGTACGAGTTCGTTGGAACTCCCGTCGCGGCCCAGAGTTCACCTGGGAGCGTGAAGATCAAATGGAACTCAAATATCCCCAGTTATTCGGAAACCAAGCAACTACTACTGAGGCTGAAGCTACCAATGCAGAATTTCGGGACGAAATTCCAAATCAACGGGGGGATAATGTGACACCCCAAGAAAACCAGTAATCTTCGCAAACATGCTCAGGGGAGCCGCGATACAATTCAGGTAAACAACGTCACACCATTAGCTTTCCTCAGTAACTGCATGCTAAATTTCGGGACGAAATTTCTTTCAAGTTGGGGATAATGTGACAACTCGAATTTCCGACGTCCTTTATTCGCAATTAATGCACGTTGACTTTGACTATATAGTTGTGATATGACAAATGCATTGTGTTTACTTGATTTTGTGTTGTTGTTATAGCATATTAGTTTAGAAACCACATGAACTGATTAAACACATGAGACTGCTCGACGAAACACAGGGGTGTTTCGCCATGAACATACACGACGAAACAGGATGTTTCGCCATATACATCCCGACGAAACAGAAGTCTGTTTCGCCGGCCCAGTAGCCCAGCTTGGGCCCAGAACGTATTTTGAGTATTTTTACGTAAAAACAACATCACTTTACATTTTCTATCAACACAACCGAAACCCTAGAGCTCTCTCACTGTGACGGCGAACTAGAACCCACCGGAAACCCTTGTGCGATCAAACCATCATCTCGGTTAGTAGATTTATGTGTCTTGATTGATCGTTCATCCGTGAATATGTTTCCGTGCCATGTGATTCTGCTATGTTGATGTATAATTGTAACTGATACATGTTAAATATTAGGGTTCTTGTTATGATGATGATGATATGGATTTCAATATGAATATTGTAGTCGGATATAAACGGTTTTATGCGGAACTTAATATGATTAAATACTCGGTTTTGGATGTTGTTATTATGATTTGATTCTGACTGCAAGTTAGCATCTTGATAGGGTTTGATGATGTGATGTTGTAATCGATATGTTGTATACGTAAGCTAGGGTTTATGCTAGACGTTAAAGTGGTCCGATGATTATGCTATGATGATGTTACAATGATTCTGTGTTGAATGATTTTCTGCATGACTGATAATATTGATGTCGGCTGTTAGTGATGATTAGGGTTTCTGCATGTAATTGTACTGATGCAACTGAACTGTCCGACGAAACTGAACCCTCGGCGAAACAGAATGTGTTTCGCCAAGGGTAACCGACGAATCAGAAGTTCTGTTTCGCCAATAGCCACCTCGACGAAACAAAATGTGTTTCGTCAATTTGTGTTTCGCCGCTATGTGTGTTTCGCCAACTCACTTGTTTCGCCAACTTATGTGTTTCGCCATATATGTGATTCGCCGAGCTGTGCTGTAACTTGAGTTAATTCTGTTAAGTGTTAACCTGGTTAAATAACTGCTGTTATATGTTAAACATGACTTGTATGATTGTGATTACGTGTTGCATGCTTAAACCTGAACAACTGAAACTCAAACTGATTATGTATACATGCAAACCTTAGGACGTGATTGATTATTTGCAAGCACATACATACCTAGCATACCGAGCAAACCAAGGTGAGTTCACACAAGCCAAGGCATGGGGTTCCCAGGGGGGAATGGGGATTTGATGATTACTGTTCGTATATAGATAACAGAACCTACTGCTAGACTAGTAACACTTATTGAACGATCTTCGCACACCTGCCAAGGACATTGGCCGCGATATTATGACTGCCTTCGCACACCTGCCAAGGACATTGGCCGCGAACTAAACTTACGACATCATCGCACACCTGCCAAGGACATTGGCCGCGATACGAACAAACCTAGTCTAGAAAACTTGGGGAAAGACTTTCCCCAACATCTTCGCACACCTGCCAAGGACATTGGCCGCGATGGAAACTAAAATGACACATTGTAACGAACGAACATACTACTACTCACGCTATACCATTACTGAACTGTTAACTGTGAACTCGCTCAACTAGTTGTTGACTCTCTCTTGCATGCCTTGCAGGACCTTAGGTACATATGGAGCTTGCACAGGAAGGAGCAGGTCGTTGTGGGATACGGATCGTAGACAATATTTGAACTTATAACTTACTTTGGGTTTTCATTATTATGCTTCCGCTACTTAAACAATGTTTGGTTATGAACATCAGTCATGTCAAGATGAATTATATTTTCTTACTCTTACACTTAAATACTATGTTTGATATGATTGATGGCTTGATCCTGGTCAGTCACGCCTCCAAGCGGTGATACTCCGCTTGTGGATTTTGGGGGTGTGACAGATTGGTATCAGAGCCATTGGTTATAGAGAACTTGGTTTTAATAAAGGGAAAACGATTTTGTTAAAACCAGACTATAACCAGAACAGTGCTCTCAACGATCCACAACGACGCTTCGCTCCACGTGCAAGGCTCAACACCATAGGTATTACTATTCATGTTACATTACCTACATGCTAGCACTATATAGAACTTTGCTCGTGGTATGCCTAGATTACAGAACTCACTACATGCTATTACTTGAGAACACTTGTGTGCTTACTCTCTTCTGTCATCGCACTATTCGCGAACCTATCTCACTTACGTTATCTTTACTATGAAGATCATGTCTGCACGTATCAACATGACCCAGGACCAGTTGACGGCCCTCATTAACGAACGAGATACTGCGGCAGTTGCAGCCGCACAAGCAGGAGGTATACCCTGCAGTTACAACTCACACTAGGATCCTTAGATCCTACATTCCTAAATCAACTCTCGTGTTTAAACTTGTCCTAATTCTTTTACACAACAGGTCAAGCACCTGTGTGCACTTTCAAGACTTTCATGGACTGTCGTCCATCCACTTTCAGCGGCACTGAAGGAGCCGTAGGTCTCCTGCACTGGTTTGAAAAGATTGAGTCTGTGTTTGAGATGTGTGAATGCCCTGAGGCACGCAGGGTGAAATATGCTACCGGTACCCTCGAGGGTTTGGCCCTCACATGGTGGAAAGCACAGGTCCAAATCCTGGGGTTGGTTGCTGCTAACGCCACCCCATGGAACAATTTCAAAGAGATGATCAAGGAAGAATACTGCAGTCGAGATGATATTCATAAGCTGGAAGTCGAGTTTTTCAACCTCAAGATGACGGGGTCTGAGATTGAAGCGTATACCAAGAGGTCGAATGAGCTTGCATTACTGTGTCCTACTCTGGTGGACAAGCGTATTGAACTTTATCTCAAGGGTCTGGTGCCAGAGATCCAAAGTCATGTGACTTCAGCAAATCATGCTACTTACCAGCAGGTTGTTCAGCTGGCTCACCGTCTCACTGATCAGGCGGTGGAGCAAAACAGGTTGCCTAAACGCATCAGCGCTACTGCTACCGCTACCACTTCAGTTACCCCTGCTACTCCCAGCGACAATAAGAGGAAATGGGAGGGGGATTCTAGCAAGGGTTCAGCTACTGTTCAGTCTCAAGCTCAGCAACGCAAAACAAATGACCATCAGAGTCCGAACCAGCAATCATCAGGTAGTCAAGGGCAGAGTGGCTATCGGGGAATTCACCCGTGGTGTAGAAGGTGCAACAAACACCACAGTGGAAGATGCCGCAGAGAACAGTGTCAAAGATGCCTCAAGATGGGTCATGAGGCTAAGGATTGTAGAAGCGTACGGCCAGCAAATCAGAACCATCAACAACAACCACCTGCTCCACGAAACCAGCCTCAGCAGCAGCAGCAGGGAAACAGGGGATGCTATCAGTGTGGGGCTGAAGGTCATTACAAGCGGGATTGCCCTCAGTTAAACCAGAACCAGAACAATAACAACAACAACAATCAGGGCAACGGGAACAACAACAACGGTGGGAACAATAACAACAATGGTGCTAGAGGCCGTATGTTTGTGATCGGTCAGGGTGATGCCAGGAATGATCCCAACGTGGTTATGGGTAAGTTTCTTCTTGACGACTTTTATGTTACTGTACTATTTGATTCTGGTGCGGATACAAGTTACATGTCTCTAAAAGCTAGTGAAATGTTAAAACGTGCACCAACTCTCTTAAACACCAAACATGTCGTAGAGTTAGCTAACGGTAAAAGCCTAGAGGCCACGCACATAGTTAAAGGGTGTAATCTTATCCTCGCTGATCAGACTTTCTCCATCGACCTCATTCCTATACCCTTGGGTAGCTTTGACGTCGTCATTGGTATGGATTGGTTATCTCAACAACAAGCGGAGATTTTATGCAAAGAAAAGGTTATTCGTATTCCTCGTTCGGGCAAGGAACCTCTCGAAGTTCAAGGCGACAAGAGTGGTGTCGTGAGTGGCATCATCTCCTTTTTGAAGGCTCAGAAGTGTTTACGCAAGGGGCACACTGCTATACTAGCACTCGTTACAGATACCTCGAAGAAAGAGAAAAAGATTGAAGATATTCCTGTAGTACGAGACTTTCCTCAAGTGTTTCCTGAGGAATTACCTGGGTTGCCGCCTCATCGTCAAGTTGAATTCCAGATCGAGCTCGCTCCAGGAGCAGCGCCCATCGCTCGAGCACCTTATCGTTTAGCTCCAACTGAATTGGAAGAACTGTCAAAGCAGTTACAAGAACTCTTGGAAAAGGGTTTTATACGTCCTAGCTCTTCGCCCTGGGGAGCTCCAGTGTTATTCGTAAAGAAGAAAGACGGTACGTTCAGGATGTGTATAGACTACCGTGAACTCAACAAGGTGACGATCAAGAATCGTTATCCTCTTCCGCGCATAGATGATTTATTCGACCAGCTACAAGGGTCGAGTTACTACTCCAAGATAGACTTAAGGTCAGGATATCACCAGCTGCGAGTCCGGGATGAGGACGTCTCCAAAACAGCATTTAGAACTCGCTACGGCCACTACGAGTTTATGGTCATGCCATTCGGGCTAACGAACGCGCCTGCCGTATTTATGGATCTTATGAACAGGGTGTGCAAACCCTATCTCGACAAGTTCGTCATTGTCTTCATCGACGACATCCTGATTTATTCGAAGAGTCAGGAGGAACACGAGCAGCACTTACGTCTTATACTGGAACTTCTAAGAACGGAACAGCTATACGCCAAGTTTTCTAAATGTGACTTCTGGCTTCGTGAAGTCCACTTTTTAGGCCACGTGGTGAACAAAGATGGGATCCATGTCGATCCTTCCAAGGTAGATTCGATCAAGAATTGGCCTGCGCCTCGTACACCAACGGAAATACGTCAATTCTTAGGTTTGGCGGGTTATTACAGACGTTTCATCAAAGACTTCTCAAAGATTGCTCAGCCACTTACACTACTGACACAGAAGGGTGTTGTTTACCGTTGGGGTAATGCACAGGAAACAGCGTTCCAACACTTAAAGGATAGACTCTGTAGCGCACCTATCCTCTCACTGCCTGAAGGCACGGACGATTTCGTAGTCTACTGCGACGCATCTATCCAAGGTCTTGGATGTGTATTGATGCAGAGGGATAAAGTTATTGCTTACGCTTCGCGCCAACTTAAGGTTCATGAACGGAATTACACTACACACGACCTAGAGCTGGGAGCGGTTGTTTTTGCACTTAAGATATGGCGACACTACTTGTACGGTACCAAATGTGCAATCTACACTGATCACAGAAGCCTCGAACATATCTTCAAACAGAAAGAACTGAATATGCGACAGCGACGATGGGTTGAATTACTAAACGACTACGAATGCTCAATCAGGTACCATCCAGGCAAAGCCAATGTTGTGGCTGACGCCCTCAGTCGAAAAGACACTGCGCCTAAGCGCGTGTGAGCTTTACAACTCACCATACGGTCTAACCTTCCTTCTCAGATACGAGATGCTCAGACAGAAGCATTGAAACCAGATAATGTCAGGGCTGAAGCTCTGCGCGGCTCAAGACAACGTTTAGAACAAAAGGAAGATGGTGCTTATTACGTAAAAGGACGCATTTGGGTTCCACTTTATGGCAACTTGCGTGAGCTAGTGATGGATGAAGCTCATAAGTCTCGCTACTCGGTACACCCTGGTTCAGATAAAATGTACCACGATATTAAGACTACATACTGGTGGCCTAGCATGAAGGCCCACATAGCCACATACGTTAGTAAATGCTTGACTTGTGCGAGAGTCAAGGCAGAATATCAGAAACCGTCAGGACCACTCCAACAACCTGAGATACCACAATGGAAATGGGAGCAAATTTCCATGGATTTTGTTACTGGCTTACCTAAATCTCAGCGCGGAAATGATACTATTTGGGTGATCGTGGATCGACTCACAAAATCTGCTCACTTCTTGGCAATCAAAGAAACAGACAAGTTCTCTACCTTAGCAGACATTTACTTGAAAGAAGTGGTCTCGAGGCACGGAGTGCCAACCTCTATCATCTCTGATCGTGACGCACGTTTCACTTCAGAACTGTGGCAAGCAATGCATAAATCGTTTGGCTCTCGTTTAGACATGAGCACGACGTATCATCCTCAGACAGATGGGCAGTCTGAGCGCACTATTCAAACTCTAGAAGACATGCTTCGGGCGTGCGTAATTGACTTTGGCAATGGTTGGGAAAAACATCTGCCACTTGTGGAGTTTTCATACAATAACAGCTACCACACCAGCATTAAAGCTGCACCATTCGAGGCATTGTACGGCCGTAAGTGCCGGTCACCTCTCTGTTGGGCAGAGGTGGGGGAGAGTCAAATCACAGGTCCAGAAATGGTAGTCGATACTACTGAAAAGATTGCACAAATACGACAACGCATGGCGGCAGCACGCGACCGTCAGAAAGCATACGCTGATTTAGACAGGAAACTACTCGAATTCCAAGTTGGGGATCGAGCGCTACTTAAAGTTTCACCCTGGAAGGGTGTGGTTCATTTTGGCAAACGCGGCAAACTAAATCCACGATATGTTGGACCTTTCGAGGTTATTGAGAAGATAGGCAAAGTGGCCTACAGACTGAACTTACCACCTGAACTCAGTGCAGTTCACAACGTCTTTCACGTGTCGAATCTGAAGAAGTGTACGTCAGAAGAGACCCACATAGTTCCCTTGAAGGAGCTCACTATTGACGAACGGTTGAACTTCGTCGAGGAACCTGTTGAAATCACGGACCGGGATGTTAAGGTCCTCAAGAACACGAGAATCCCTCTTGTACGAGTTCGTTGGAACTCCCGTCGCGGCCCAGAGTTCACCTGGGAGCGTGAAGATCAAATGGAACTCAAATATCCCCAGTTATTCGGAAACCAAGCAACTACTACTGAGGCTGAAGCTACCAATGCAGAATTTCGGGACGAAATTCCAAATCAACGGGGGGATAATGTGACACCCCAAGAAAACCAGTAATCTTCGCAAACATGCTCAGGGGAGCCGCGATACAATTCAGGTAAACAACGTCACACCATTAGCTTTCCTCAGTAACTGCATGCTAAATTTCGGGACGAAATTTCTTTCAAGTTGGGGATAATGTGACAACTCGAATTTCCGACGTCCTTTATTCGCAATTAATGCACGTTGACTTTGACTATATAGTTGTGATATGACAAATGCATTGTGTTTACTTGATTTTGTGTTGTTGTTATAGCATATTAGTTTAGAAACCACATGAACTGATTAAACACATGAGACTGCTCGACGAAACACAGGGGTGTTTCGCCATGAACATACACGACGAAACAGGATGTTTCGCCATATACATCCCGACGAAACAGAAGTCTGTTTCGCCGGCCCAGTAGCCCAGCTTGGGCCCAGAACGTATTTTGAGTATTTTTACGTAAAAACAACATCACTTTACATTTTCTATCAACACAACCGAAACCCTAGAGCTCTCTCACTGTGACGGCGAACTAGAACCCACCGGAAACCCTTGTGCGATCAAACCATCATCTCGGTTAGTAGATTTATGTGTCTTGATTGATCGTTCATCCGTGAATATGTTTCCGTGCCATGTGATTCTGCTATGTTGATGTATAATTGTAACTGATACATGTTAAATATTAGGGTTCTTGTTATGATGATGATGATATGGATTTCAATATGAATATTGTAGTCGGATATAAACGGTTTTATGCGGAACTTAATATGATTAAATACTCGGTTTTGGATGTTGTTATTATGATTTGATTCTGACTGCAAGTTAGCATCTTGATAGGGTTTGATGATGTGATGTTGTAATCGATATGTTGTATACGTAAGCTAGGGTTTATGCTAGACGTTAAAGTGGTCCGATGATTATGCTATGATGATGTTACAATGATTCTGTGTTGAATGATTTTCTGCATGACTGATAATATTGATGTCGGCTGTTAGTGATGATTAGGGTTTCTGCATGTAATTGTACTGATGCAACTGAACTGTCCGACGAAACTGAACCCTCGGCGAAACAGAATGTGTTTCGCCAAGGGTAACCGACGAATCAGAAGTTCTGTTTCGCCAATAGCCACCTCGACGAAACAAAATGTGTTTCGTCAATTTGTGTTTCGCCGCTATGTGTGTTTCGCCAACTCACTTGTTTCGCCAACTTATGTGTTTCGCCATATATGTGATTCGCCGAGCTGTGCTGTAACTTGAGTTAATTCTGTTAAGTGTTAACCTGGTTAAATAACTGCTGTTATATGTTAAACATGACTTGTATGATTGTGATTACGTGTTGCATGCTTAAACCTGAACAACTGAAACTCAAACTGATTATGTATACATGCAAACCTTAGGACGTGATTGATTATTTGCAAGCACATACATACCTAGCATACCGAGCAAACCAAGGTGAGTTCACACAAGCCAAGGCATGGGGTTCCCAGGGGGGAATGGGGATTTGATGATTACTGTTCGTATATAGATAACAGAACCTACTGCTAGACTAGTAACACTTATTGAACGATCTTCGCACACCTGCCAAGGACATTGGCCGCGATATTATGACTGCCTTCGCACACCTGCCAAGGACATTGGCCGCGAACTAAACTTACGACATCATCGCACACCTGCCAAGGACATTGGCCGCGATACGAACAAACCTAGTCTAGAAAACTTGGGGAAAGACTTTCCCCAACATCTTCGCACACCTGCCAAGGACATTGGCCGCGATGGAAACTAAAATGACACATTGTAACGAACGAACATACTACTACTCACGCTATACCATTACTGAACTGTTAACTGTGAACTCGCTCAACTAGTTGTTGACTCTCTCTTGCATGCCTTGCAGGACCTTAGGTACATATGGAGCTTGCACAGGAAGGAGCAGGTCGTTGTGGGATACGGATCGTAGACAATATTTGAACTTATAACTTACTTTGGGTTTTCATTATTATGCTTCCGCTACTTAAACAATGTTTGGTTATGAACATCAGTCATGTCAAGATGAATTATATTTTCTTACTCTTACACTTAAATACTATGTTTGATATGATTGATGGCTTGATCCTGGTCAGTCACGCCTCCAAGCGGTGATACTCCGCTTGTGGATTTTGGGGGTGTGTCATCTGCCCTCCTCATGAAGTTCAAAAGCTGGAGAATGAATTCTGGCACATCAAGCAGGAAGGAGGTGACAACGCTGGTCTCACCGTACGCTTTAAGCAGCTGAGTATTATCTGTCCTAGTCAGGTGGCCACGCCTGATATAACAATCAAGAAGTACATTCGAGCTCTCCCCGACTGTGTAGGTGACTTTGTTCAGGCAGCAAAACCTGATACTATTGAGGAAACCTATCAACTCACCGTTGAGATCAACGGGATATTTCAAAACCTTGACCAAGAGTCTCAGTCAAGTTACCGCAACACCCAGCACCGACAATGCAGCATCTCAAGGTTCAAAGTCTTCATGCCAGAGTCGCAAGCAAAAGATCAACAACAACAAGAACTATGCTACTACCGCCGCTCCACTCAACGCCGTCCCCGTACATCCCAACTACCAGAACCGCCAAGTTCCTGTTACCAACGCACCGCCTGCTAAGCGTGCGTACAATGGTATCCACCCTCTGTGCCCTACCTGCATTTACCATCATCCGACAGGGGTCAACTATCGTTTCTGTGCAAACTGTAACATCTATGGGCATTTTTCTGCTCACTGCCGTTCAGGCTCATGCCAGCAAGCTCCTCAAGCACCACCAGCTCAACCCCTTGCTCTTTAGGGTAACCCAGCAGTTCCAGCACCTGTTGCAAATGCTCAAACTTGCTACACTTGTGGTGTCCTTAATCACTTTACTAATGTTTGCCCTCACCGAGTTGTGAAACAAGAGCCGTAGCAGCAACAACAGTGACCACAACAGCCGCAACCTTAGCAGCAGCAGCAACAACCACAACAAGTAGCCGCGGAAGAACCTTTAATATCAATGTCTGCTAGGCTCAGACTAACAACAACGTTGTCAATGGTACGTTCCTTGTTAATGGTATTTATGCTTCGTGTTTATTTGATACTGGAGCCGATAACTGTTTTGTGTCATTTGAATTCAAAAAGCTCCTAAAACGTAAACGCATTAACCTCCCGACGACCTTCGACGTAGAAATTGCCACCGGAAGAACCGTCACCGTGAGTTCTATTCTCCGTGATTTTACTCTCGAACTTAACAATCACGTTTTCCCGATCGATCTCATTCCCATGCAACTAGGTAGTTTCGATGTCATAGTACGCATGGACTTTCTTCGTGAAAATAGTGCCGAAGTCGTTTGTTTCGAAAAGATGATTCGTTTCTCTCTTTCAAACGGTGATCAACTCTGTGTCCATGGCGAAGTATCCTTGAAAGAATTGAAACTTATGTCGTGCATTCAAGAAAGCAAGTATCTCCACAAGGAATACTTGGCTTTCTTAGCCCACATTGTAGTAGCGGAGGAGGAAAAGAAGCAGATGGAAAAGGTACTTGTGGTTCATGATTTTCCTAATGTCTTTCCTGATGATTTACCTGGTCTACCCCCTACTCGTGATATCGATTTTCGTATCAACCTTATTCCTGGAGCTAACCCTGTCGCTAAAGCCCCTTATCGCCTCGTACCGTCCGAAATGCGTGAACTCTCTAGCCAACTCCAGGAGTTACTTGATAAAGGCTTCATACGCCCTAGCACATCACCTTGGGGCGCACATGTCCTTTTCATGAAAAAGAAGAATGGATCGTTCCGAATGTGCATGGATTATAGGGAACTCAATAAGCTTACCATCAAAAATCGCTACCCTCTACCCCGCATCGATGATTTATTTGATCAACTTCCAGGCGCTACGTGTTTCTCTAAGATAGATCTACATTCTGGTTATCATCAACTGCGAATTCAAGAGCAAGATATTCCGAAGACTGCTTTTCGTACCCGTTATGGCCATTATGAATTCATGGTCATGCCTTTTGGTCTCACTAACGCACCCACGGTCTTCATGGATTTGATGAACCGTGTGTGTGAACTGTTCCTTGATCGTTTCGTTATCGTGTTTATCGATGACATCCTCATCTATTCGAAGTCAAGAGCCGAACATGCGCAACATCTTCGTTTAGTTCTCGAGCTTCTTCAAGGAAATTGCCTCTACGCCAAGTTCGCCAAGTGTGAATTTTGGCTCGAGGAGGTTCAATTTCTCGGTCATATCGTTAATAGTCAAGGTATTCACGTCGACCCCGCGAAGATTGAAGCAGTTAAGAGTTGGATTACACCGAAAACCCCGTCCGAAGTTCGTTCTTTTCTCGGATTGGCGGGTTATTACCGTCGATTTATCGCTGATTTCTCTAAAATCACCATTCCTCTCACCTCCTTGACGTATAAAGACAAGTCTTTTGTTTGGGGAACCGAACAAGAGGATGCCTTTTAAACTCTTAAGCGTATGCTTTGCAATGCTCCCGTACTCGCGCTACCCGATGGAAACGACGACTTTGTTGTTTATTGCGATGCCTCTAACCTAGGTCTTGGTTGTGTTCTTAAGCAACGGGACAAGGTTATCGCATACGCATCTCTCCAACTCAAGGTCCACGAGAAGAACTACACAACCCACGATCTCGAACTCGGTGCAGTTGTTTTTGTGTTGAAGATTTGGCGACACTACCTGTATGGTACCAAGTGTACGGTCTTCACCGACTATAAGAGCCTGCAACACATCTTGAACCAGAAAGAACTAAACATGTGCCAACGCAGATGGGTTGAACTTCTCGACGACTACGACTGTGAGATACGCTACCACCCAGGCAAAGCAAACGTGGTCGCTGACGCTCTTAGCCGATGAAGCTATTTACATAGTGTTCGAAATGTTCAAGCCCAACACGACCTCGAAGCCCTCATTCGCGGCTCAACACACTTGTTTTCTTGAGAACACTTTGAAGGAAGAAACAATCTGTGGAACCGAAAACCATTTAGTGAATAAACCGAATGGTATCTTTCACTATCTTGACCGTATTTAGATCCCTAGTCGCAATAATCTCCAAGAGATTTTGCTTAATGGAGCTCACAAATCCCGATACTCCATTCATCCCGGTGCCGACAAAATGTACCATGACCTTTGCTCCAGGTATTGGTGGCCGGGAATGAAAAAGGATATCGCGATGTACGTTTCGAAATGCCTAACTTGCTCGAAAGTTAAGGCCGAACATCAACGACCCTCTGGCCTACTCGAACAAGCCGAAATCCCGATGCGGAAATGGGAGAGTATTGCCATGGACTTCATTACGAAACTTCCCCGTACACCATCAGGTCACGATAGCATTTGGGTTATCATTGATTGTCTTACGAAATCCGCTCACTTCTTACCAATACGAGAAGACTTCAAGGTAGAACGATTAGCACGAATCTATACCGACGAAATCATTTGTCGACATGGGACACCTCGTGACATCATCTTTGACCTCGATAGTCGATTTACCTCGTGTCTCTGGGAGACATTCTGTAACACCTCGTAAAATCACGTCCAATGAAGTATTGACACGTGTAATGAACCTTAATGAAGTCAAACATTGAAATTTAGGGACTAATTTTTTTCGAAAAATCAAAAACTTTGATTATGAAAGGACTGGAAGTATTAGCATACCTAAAATAAATTTCTAAATAACCTCTTACAATTTTTATATTCACAAATGTGCCACTTGATGATTAAAGTGTAGCCGTTTGTGGAATTAATTAAAAGTTTGTACAATGAAGGGTTAAAAGCGTCAACATGTTAATTCTTACCTCTGAATAACCTTTTAACAAACCGGGAGCTTCATAATATTTGATTATACTCTCGGGAATGCCAAATGATGGCCGTCTAAGGTTTTTATGCCTATGAGTAAAGTTACGCGCAACTTTGTAAATTAGAGGGACTAAAAGTGTCAATATGTTTAATTACACCTCTGAAAGACCTTTTAGCGAACCCGAAGCATCGTGATGTTTAATAATACTTTCAAGGATGCCTAATATGGATTAGATGAGGCTTCAATGCTAATAAATGATGAAATGCGCAAGTTTGCACAATAGAGGGGCCTAAAGCGTCAACTTTTGAATCTACGCCATTCGGTGACCAATTAAGAAAACAGGAGCGTAGTAATATTTAAATATATACTTGGGAATGATTATTATGAGCCATGGAAAGCTTAGATATCATTAAACGGCATTTCGTGCTACCTTGCGCAATTAAGGGACTAATTGCGTCAAACTGTAAAAGTATGTCGATTCGTATAGAATCGGACCCTCCAGAATGTGACCATAAGTTAAACATACCCTATTTATCCTTTATATAGCTTAGATATAGGATTAAAGGTGTTTGGTGCGCAAAAATAATCTTTTAGGTCATGCAGGGACTAAAAGTGTCAAAAAGTGCACAAGTTTGCATTTTCGCGCATATCTTGCATTCTGAATATCCACGGACACCCAAAAATTTACGTAAGCACTAAAATATTTTATTTTAGTGTTTGGCTTGATAAAATTCCATTCGTCGCGTAATTTGGTTCGTTTTTCGCGTCCGTCCGTGTTTCGTCGTAATTAACCGAACAACGTGACCGTACGACCAAACGAACCGACATCCGACATGTTTTTGATTATTTTTCATGTTCCCCATGTTTAGGCATCATTTTAGAGCCTTAAAAATGGTTTAACGGGCCTTAAATGTGTCGGAAATGGCAATTAACAAGTACAGGGGCCTAATATGTAAACAAGTGAAACTTTGCTGTGCTGAACAGGTCCGTTACGGACCGTATACTGGACCATACGGTCCGTATGCTAATACCAGCAACCAGAATGTTAAAAAACAGCTTTGGTTTTGCTTTGTGTCTCTCATACTTGAATCTAGGGGCTGCCCATTGTTTAGTAAACCATGGGTAGGAGGTGTATGGCTCAGATTTGATCACGGTTTATGAGAAACGATCCTAACGGTTCTCAAAAACCTATAAATACCCATTTGATTTTTGCTCTCAATCACACCTTGATCTCATTGTTCTAAGTTGGGGCCCTTGTGCTTCATACCTGAACATCCAAGATCAATTCCCTCCTTACTTGGACCTTTTGTAAGTGTCCTTTCATGCTTAGTTTAATTTTTAGCTGTTATAACCGAAAGTCAAGCGTTTTCGATAAACGCTTTGACTTTTAAACGGCTGAGTCATTGTTCGCAACGAACATGGCTACGTGACCGTAATTAGGTAGGTGTTTAACCCTAAAAAGGGCACCTCCTAATTACCACGTTTATTTAGTTTATTTGTCGGGTCAAATAAAAGTCAAACGGGTTAGTTTTAAATAAAATACATGGCTATTATATAAAGGTCATAAAAATCAGTTTTCTCACTTTAATAACTTGGTAAATATTAGTTGAACATGCCTAAGCATGATTCAACCCGACAATTCTAAGTATAGGCTCGGTTCGGAACCGAAAGTCGCAAAAGTTGACTTTTGCTTTGACTTTCAGTTCTGAACCGATTTAGCTTAGTTTAGATATGCCTTAGGATTCCATTAGGACCATATTATAAGTTAGTATAACCCTCCAAGGTTATACAACTTGGTTCCATAGAAATCCTAGTTCATGCGTATTTCCGTTATATGCCTAATTGTTGACCGTTATGCCCTTTGGACCTTAAAACGATATTTTTGAAAATGTGAAAGGATAGAAACCTTCACTACTGAATTATAAACTTGTCCCTAAAATTTGACATCAGTTCGAGGTCTAGATTAGGAGTTATGCTCATTAGCGTAAATAAAAAGCTTTTTACTAATTAAACGACATAATTAGCATATAGCCTATCTAAACCCAATTTTTAATACCAAACTTTTTACCCACTGATATAAAATAATATTTTGATATTTTTGAAGATTTTTATTTATTTTTAGGCTGAGCATAACTAGGGGTTGTAGCATTAATTCGGTAATTGTATGTTTTGCCCTTTTGGGCTATAAAATGAGTTTTATAAATCCTTTTGACGCCAAACCTTTTTCTACTGATCTAATATGTTAAATAAAATATTTTGAGCCTTATGGAATATTAAAAATATCAGCTTTCTATACAAAACCCAGAAATGGCTCCAAATCGCCTTTTTAAGCGTTTTTAACGCATAGTACGTATCAAAACTAGTTTAAAGGTATAAGGGTTGATGCCTACTGATTTTCTCAATAAATTTTCATATTTTAACAGTAAGCAAAAGTTTTAAACTCAGATTTCCAGTTTTGGCCTTTTAGGCTTATGTAAAATTACCAAAATGCCCCTACGGTGCATAGTATGGTTATAATTAATAAATTTTACGTATAAGTGATACCCTACTGTTATAACTTATTAAAATGAATATATTTACTGATTTAATCAGACCTGTAACTCAGATTACTATTTAAACCCTTTTATAAACTTTAAAATGACCAAAATGCCCTTGCGAGGCATAGTTTGAGTTTAAAATCATCTTGGGCATAATGGAAGGTATCCTAATGATATCATGACATATTTAAGGCATATTAACTTAGGAAATCCGTTCATGACTCTCGTGGTTACCCGTTACGCCCTTTTCGCGTTCGGATCGGCTTATGTAACTAGTTTACATAAATTAGCCGAAACGGGTCAAACCTTATCACTTTCATCTCAAAATCCAGAAGGTGTTTAGTTTACCCATATTAAACAAGTATTCAAACTTGTTGGGACTAAACCACATTCTAATCCGGTCTTCGCTTAATCTTGCGTTTGAACCGTAAACCTTTCCTTAAAACTAACCGGTCTAAGTTAATACTTAAACAAGACCGTTAGGAATCTAATAGGTTAATAAAAACCTTCATTCCAGATTAAGAGCCCCAGTAGAAGTACTTGTGCTTGCTGATTAGGATATACGGCTGAGTATAAATTGCATTTTAAGCTCAGGTAAATACTCTTAACTTATTTTCCCTATACGGGCTTGGGATACGGTGTTATAATAATACCGATTGGTCGGGTATTGAATGTTTGATCGTATTGTGATTAAATTATTGAGGTAACCCGCTTTAATCTGTCTTGTTTGAAATAAAGGCCTTTAGGGGTTAATGACCATGTCCCGGATATCCTTGGCATCATTATATTATAAAATGGCCACGTCTTATGCACGGGGTGTAGGCGTACACCTGACAGTTGCATAAGGGAAACGATATCTCACTCTCTTGTGGGCCTATACTTGTGGCGTGTCTGTTAATCTTGACTCGGTTTCTACATCGGGCCCTAAATGTATAACGAACATTGTAAATCTGTATACAAGATTATTTTTATATAATTGTCCCAAGTTATAAAAGTTTTGTGCCATGTGCATTCAAATCAATTTCCTAAAACATTTTCAAAATGAGTCAGTTAAGTTGTATTTACCAGTGTAAACTAACGTATTTTCCCAAAAGTTTAAGTGACAGGTTCTATACGTAATTGGCTGAGAGCTCAGGGCGTCAATAGGGAATCTCGCAAGTTCTAGATGCCTAAAGTCTGTTGAGCAACGTTATCTTTCTGTTTTAAGATCCGCCTGTGGATCCAACTTACATTCCGTTGTAATAATTGATATTACTTTTGAATCGGATTGTAATATATTTATCTTTTGCTTCCGCTGTGCATTTAAATTGTGTTGTTTGACTATGATGATATCAACTACGTCACTATACCCCTACCGGGCCCACCGGTGACACATGGAAAAACAGGGGTGTGACACATTCCAATCCGCTCTCGGTGCGACTCTTAACCTCAGTACCGCATTCCATCCCCAAACCGACGGTCAGACTGAGCACACGATACGCACCCTTGAAGACATGCTTCGTTCGTGCGTTATAGATTTTGGTGGTAATTGGGATTCGCATTTACCTTTATTGGAATTCTCGTACAATGACAGTTATCACGTTAGTATTCAAATGGCACCCTTTGAGGCATTATATGGTAGAAAATGTCGATCGCCTATTGCATGGCACGAGATCGGAGACGCTCAAATCACCGGTCCTGAGTTATTACAAGAAACGACTGACAAGATCCTCCAAATACGAGACAATCTCTTGAAAGCTCGGAGTCGTCAGAAGAGTTACACCGATAAACGCCGCAAGCCCCTTGAGTTTGAAGTTGGTGATCACGTACTCCTATAGGTTTCACCTTGGAAGGGGGTGATCCGATTCGACAAGAAAGGAAAGCTAGCGCCACGATACGTGGTTCCCTTTAAGATTCTTGAAAGAATTGGCAAAGTGGCCTACCGACTTGAATTACCGGAGGAACTCAGCAACCTACATCCGACATTCCACGTCTCAAACCTCAAAAAGTGCCTAGTTGAAGAAAATCTTCACGTGCCTCTTGAAGATTTACAAGTAAATGAGACCTTACACTTTGTGGAAAAGCCAGTAGAAATCATGGATCGAGAGACCAAGAAACTTCGACGCTCTCGCATTCCTATACTGAAGCTTTGCTGGGAAGGAAAACGCTGCGCCGAGTTCACTTGGGAACTCGAAAGTGATATGAAAGCTAAATATCCACAACTCTTTGTTACACCTGCTCCTTAATTTAGGGACGAAATTTCCTAAAGTAGGGGAGGCTGTAACAACCCGACTTTTCGGATCGTTACCTATCGCTGTCATTTCTCTTGTAAATGCTTGTCTCAGGATTCAATTACCGCTATGGGTGAAACTACATTTTAAACTACATTTTGACGCATTTTAAACACTTATTACAACGCTTATTCAAATCGCAATCAGCACATTTAAACACTACTTATAACGCTTACTACTTAAACGCATTTTATCGCATTTTACATCGCTTATTTGGACAAAATGCTATCGCAACGCAAACTCAACGCAACTCGAAACACGGATTTAATTATGTTATGTGTGTAATTTGTGTGATTATTTTGTTGAATGTTATGTGGTTATCGACGCAACGCTTATATGCTCAAAAGCTCACTCGCAACTCGATTAAACGCAACACAACGCTTAACAAACGAACAAAAGTTGGAAAACTTACTCGTGCAAACACGGCCGTCCGAATGGACATCCGTCCAGATAACCATCCGTGCGGATGACCATCCGCCCGGATGACCATCCACCCGGACGCTACCACTCGCAACCGACTTCCTCTATAAATACCTTCTTACACCTCCATTCTATGACTTTGACACTCCCATTCGCTCCCCAAGGCTCTGTCGCAATTCAAGGCCAATTTGTAAGCCTTTTCCCTCAAATATTCACCAATCTTCATCTCTAATCACTTCTACATCATCTTCTTCATCAAAATCACACACAAACACTAACTTTTTCTCGAAATCCACTGATTTGGACCTCTTGAAGGTGGTTTCCACTCGTTTTGCTTAGGCAAACTGTGGTGGAGCACCGTTCAATCAAGATTGGTTCCAGATCTAAAGGATTTTCACACTTTTCAACTAAGTTATGAAAGATTTCCACAGTTTTAAAACCGAAGAAAAGTTCCTAACTAAGGTTTTTACACAATATTGATGGAATCTGGACTCAGTCAGATTCTCGACTCGTTCCTTAGTCGAGAGCCGGCTTGAAAATGGATTTACACCGTAGAGATTGACCGATTAACGGGCCAAACATGAATCTTCATCAAGAATAGCTCATCGACCGCATGGGCTGGGCCCATCCGGCCGAATGATCTGGTGTTGGTATTTTTCCGTTGTTTGACACGTCGTCACGCCATCTCCGTTAACTCAAAACTCTTACTTAGAAATTTTTACAAAAACTTCAACTACAGATCACTTGCTCGAATGGCTATCCGTCTGAATGACCATCCGTCCGGATGACCTGACCTTGATAATTTCCATTGTTTAAACGTTTTAACTAAACTTCGAATTTTAGCGATTTCGCAAACAGACACATCCTATTCGAATGGCCATCCGCTCGGATGACCATCTGTCCGGATGACCATCCGCTCGGATGGAACCCATCCGTTCGGATAGACTGTTTAGCACTTATCCCACTCGACATTCTGATTTCGACCGTGTCAGCACTTAGAAGACTTATGTTTCTGTTTCTGTGCACAGGCTAACTCAACGTGCTCCCTTCAATACAATCCAGCTTGTGTTTACTTGCTAAACACACACTGTGAGTATACTCGAACCCATTTTCATTTAACGCACTTTTGGGTGTTACATACGTTCTATATCAAAACACAACACACAACACACAACGCAAACACTTATAAACGCTAACCGCTCCCGCATGCTATACGTGATTTGTTGAATGCTTTTTACTATGCTTATACAGTGTTACACTAGACCGTCTCTAGCAATGATAGTACTATAGTTTGGACTCGACACCTGTCGTGGACAGGGGTTGCTAAGGATCACATTACTTTTCTTCAAGTGTTCGCTTAGGTGAACATGTGTCGCGCATACTCTACAACGTAGTCTCGTGGTTAGGTTGTATCATTGTTGATAGTTACATGCTTCGCCCGTTACGTGTTACATGCTGGTTATGCGTAAACGCTTTTCATACTATTATTATACAAACTTGTGTAATCACCTTTACTTTATGTATTGACTTTATTTTAACGTATGTGACAGGTTGATTTGGATGTTATGCTGGAAATCAAGATAGGCAGTCTAGAAACTCATCTAATAGAAATCTAGGTTGTCGGACTTGTTTTGCTTTTGAGAACTCGCTGTCTGTGATAACTATGTGTTGAATATTTGTTCGTTGGTATGGGACAATGAATGTTAAAAATATTGGTAATGGATAGTTGTTATGGATTCTCTTGAGCAATCTGGTTCGCCTAGTGCAGCGCCCTGATGATTCCCCCATCAGTTGGGGTGTGACAAAATGGGCCCACATGCTTTCAATTTAGATAATTAAATAAATAAAAAGTAATAATATTTTTATTAGCAAGGGTATTTTTGTCATTTCACATTCACTTAACTGAGAAAACTAACCCCATCCATGCCAGGGACTATCCGAGAACGAATTTGCCAAAGTTAGGGACTATAGCTGTAATTTTGAAAATGTAGGGATTAAAGATGAAATCGGAGCAAACCACAGGGACTATCTGGGAACTTTTCTCTTTAAATAAAATATAAAAACTAACAACACTAACGAACTATTGAACACGTTACCGAACGCTCACGAACATAAATGAACGAACGCAACCTCTGTTCATGGTAGCTCATTTAACTAAACGAACGAAATTTCTTGTTGGTGTTCATTTCTTTAATTAACGAACAAACATAAACAAACTTACCGCCGAACAGTTCACGAACTATTCGCTGAACATTTGGTTCGTTTGTAGCCCTACATGAGGTAAATGTCAAAACAGGTCAAGCGTGTCGGCAGGGTTAGTGTTTCTCGGTTGTTGAAACATTAACAGTTTTCTGCATGGTGTTATGGGGACGTGATATATACAAACTAGTGGTTAAACCTCGAGTTACGGGTACGAGGGTCCTAAAACAGTGATAAATGATCAAAATCAGAAAAAATCATAAAACATAAATGCGAATGTATAGTGCCATGTGGTGAAAACGTAAGCAAAGATAAACGCGAACTTATACCGCGAGATAACGTAAAACATAGACAACCCCGAATTTTACCAAGAAAGCTTAACCTAAAGATGAAAAAAGAAAAAAAATTTAAGGGCAAAGTAAAACATACAAAATTTTGATGTACTTAAAATGGAAATTTCTTTCACTACAAAACAAAAACACTATTTGGAGGAAAAAAAAGCAATAACACTATTAGGAGAAAGAAAAAGCAAAAACACTCTTCCCAAGATCTTATCCTAAATGTTATATACTAGTAGATGCCCCGCTCGCGTTGCGGAGCGATGGCCGAATAATTCTCAACCAATTAAAAAACACTACTATAATTTTGCTGGGGGAAAAACAAAAACGATGATAAGACCGTAGTCAACCAATTAAAACAAAAAACCTTTATAGTTTTGCAAAAAAAAAAACTAAAACGTTGGGAAAAACGTAATTTTTAACTGCGGGCGAAATCATAATTTTAATTCGGGGATAAATCATAAACTAAATGGACCAATGGGGAAGTGTCAGGAAGCTGCCGGCATGACAGTAATTTTACACTGGGGGCTAAATCGTTATTTAACCAGGAAAACAAATAAAAACGATGGGAAAATGTAAATTAAGTTGAGGGCAAAATCGTAACCTGCCTGTGAGAAAAAAAAAAACTAATGGCGAAAGTATCAATTTATACGGGGCAAAATCGTAATTTTGAGCCGGTGGGAAAATTAAAATTTTTAGCCGGGAGTAAAAGCGTAAATTTATTTTTAAGCGTGGGCAAAAACATAAATTTGAACTGATGGCAAAATCGTAAATTTAAGGAAAAAAAACTAATGGCAAAACTATAAACTGAAACGGGTCAAAATCGTAATTTTTACCAGGGGAAAAATTGAAATATTTAGCTGGGAGCAAAAGCGTAAATTTATTTTTAAGCGGGGGCGAAAACATAAATTTAAAATGATGGCAAAATCGTAATTTTAAAGGGGATAAAATCGTAATTTTATTGGGCCAATAGGGGAGTGCCAGGCAGCTGCCTGACACTATTAGCCCTGCCGCCCTTTTTGCCCAATTGAAGGCGTGTACTATTGGATTCTGACGTCACGATCTAGTGATTGTAGTAGTTTAAACTAGTGTTTAACACCCTGTTGCAAACGTGGAGGTCATAAAACCGTGTCAAGTAGTAAGCAAACGACGGCTAATACGAGGTTTTTAGAAAATGACGACAAAAGTGACAACTTAGAAACTTTAGAGGAAACGAAAGAAAACAACTTAGGAACTTAAGAGGAAACCAAAGAAAACGTTAAGTAAAAGACAAAAAAAAATCTGAAAGGACCGAAGCTGACTATCAAACAAAGTTTGGTGGTCAAAATCTAAAAATACAAAGATTACTAAATAGAAGATATCCAATGAAGACAAATTACAATTCGTTGCACGACTAGTTTTTATATTATTATATTTTTCTCCGGTTAATTAGTCATGTATTTTTTTTACGCAAAAGGGGCTTCATTTCATTTAAAAAAGTTGGCATAGAATAACTAGCAAGTGGCTAGACCATGCCCGCACTAAATACAATCAACAAGACTTCTAAATTTAAAATTACACCAATCCTTCTATTATTACGGATCCAAGATTTTTTTTCCAAGAGGTTCCTTTTGGTATATTTTTCACTAATTCTCACTATTTTTTTCCAAATCACATAAGGTTTCCACTAATTTTTTTTTTTCCAAATAGAGAGGATTCCCGAGAACCACTAAATACCCCGTAGATCTGCCCCTGCCTCCTAACAAAAGGATTCTAAATTCCCCTATGTTTAATCCACAAGATCTTTCAATTTGTTTAATGACCATTTTTTTGTTATTGAAAACGGTTCCGTTTCTAGCTCACCTAATGCACCAACACATTCTAAGAATCATCATGTGAAGCATCTTATAAGTCATGGACTTGTTCAAGGTCTTATGTATGACTTGACAGTATTGGGTCGTCGGGGCACGTCCAAACCGCCCCAAGCTCCGTCTCGTCCTCATCGTCCCTCCATTGCAGCTGCAGATGGTCCTCCTCTTTCTTATCCCACACACGCATATACATACATAAATCTTGTATATAGTAGTGGGGCTCATCCTTCACACCCTTGGGCCTTGGCCCATCCCTTGAGACTTATCACCCTCACCTGACGACGTGGTTGCCTATGTAACGAACCATCCCCATGTGATGGACCTAAACCACACTCACCCGCCTAAAAACAAAGTGTCATAGACCCACCGCTTAAGGGTGGGCCTCCACGTGATTGCAGTGAAGGGGTCACAAAAGCCGGTACATCTTGCATGGCAGACTTTAGCGTTGAGAATGGGGGATATAAATCCCTTAAAATGTTCATGCAATGTTTTAACCGTGGGTAAAGTTGACTAAACAAATCACACCCATAATTATCATTGTGTCATTTGATGCTAATTAATTGACCCTAATCCATTTACATTATATCTAATCGTATATTGTAGCTGATTATATGATGTATAAAATCTAGCTAGGAATATCATATTCCTAGCTAGATTTTACGGGTACCATATATGTAAAATCAACACGAGTACTATAAATACCATAATACGAAATAAAGCATAATACAAAAAAAAAAAACTTTTAAAGGTCTACATAAAATTCGGTACTAGTACCCGCTTTTACCCATACCCGTACCAATACCGAAAGTACCGAATACCAAAATCAATAGAACCGAGTACCGATACATGTACCAAATACCTAATTGGTACAGGTACAGGTACGGGTACGAGTACGGGTATTTGAGAAAAAAAAACCCATCCCTAGGAATATGTATAAATACGTCTTTTAAGAAGGAGATAATGATACCTCAACTACTACATATGACTTATTCTAGTTGATTGGCATTTGATGAAGCTGCTAAGCACATGATGGGTACCCTAGCTAAATGTAAAATGGTAACTTGCAATAATTAAAAAGTGTTAAAGTTGGCCAGAGATTTTTTTTGAAACGATGACTTTTTTGTATTTTGACCACCGCACTTATCAATTTAAAGAGTCCCATTTTTTCACTCCGGCTAGACTATGTTTTCTTAACCGGGCCCACACTAGTTTCAGAGTTTGGCTTGGGTGTTCCCCAGGAAACCATGCTCCTTGACAGTAGTTGTGACACCACAAGAGCAAATTTCTCTGACGTAACACACGGTGGGACAAAAACCCAAGTGGGCTCAGGATTCAAACTAATAATCTCGCATAAAGCCTAGCTCAAATACTTCATTGCTTTGAAGTGGGTCTGTTTTAGGGCTCTAAAGATGTGGTGCTTGTGGGGGTGGTTGTGGTGTGGGGTGGGGTGGGTGTTGATGGTGGCGGTGGTGAGAAGGGGGAGGAGGTGGTGATGGTGTTGCTTGTGGCGGCAAAGAGGAGAGAGGGAGAGAGAGACAGGGGTGGTGGTGTAGTAGTGGTGCAGTGGGGATGGTGGTGGTGCGGTGGGGATGGTGGTGGTGCAGTGGTGGTGTTAATGGAGGGGGTGGAGGTGGCGGTGGTGAGAATGGAGGAGAGAGTGGCAGTGGTGGTGATGGGGAAGATGATGTGCTTTTATAGGGTGATTTATTTAGTTTTATTATTTTTAATTAACAATCAGTTATAATAAAACAAAAATGACAAAATTACCTCTGAGGAAAAAGACAAAACATGAGGGTTTAATTTGGGGAATCTGGCCTGATTTCACTTTTGGACCAAAATGGCAACAAAATTGAAACCACAGGGACCCAGATGCAAAAGGTTTGAGATTTGGACTAAAGTGGCAAAACTGCCCAAACCTCAGGGTCCAAAATGGCAGTTTACTCTTTCAATAATATGGCAAGTATGTGTGCCATGCATGAAGCATCCATACAAAGCATGCATGCACAAGTGCAAGGGGAGAGCTTTATTGGGCCGGGATGCCTCGATTCCCACCGATTTTTTGCTTTTACTGTTAATTTTACTGAAAATTTCTGAAAACATCGTTTTTTATAGTGTAAAATATTGGAGTTTTTAGAGTCTGGTCCACACCGATTTGGATTTTGAGAGTCTAGCCGACACTAAGTTTTCGTTCAAGTTTCGCCACTGCACACGTGGGAAATGTCACATGTGGGAATTGTCAAAACCGTCAAACAAGCAGCAAGGAGAGTGTTTCCCGATTAGGGGAATATTAGCAAATTTCTGCAATCTGTTATTGCAGGAAATTGTGAAAACATAGTAATTGTGTAAATAAGCCGTGCTTCGTTTTATTCATGTTATTAAACTGACGTATTAAATGTATTATGTCGTGTAACTTGTTTAATAAGTATGACCGTGTAAGTGTGTAACTCGTTTAATAAATATGACCGTGTAAGTAGTTTTAAACAAAAATACACATTTAGTAATTAAACATGCCATTTTACATGTGTCATGTCGTGTAACCCGTTTAATAAATATGACCGTGTAAGTAGTTTTAAAGAAAATACAAATTTAGTAATTAAACATGTCATTTTACACGTGTCATGTTGTGTTACCCGTTTACCTTTTATTCTTATGTAATTTCCGTATATGAAATAGAACTTCTAATCAATATATACACACATATATATGATAGGAGATGAATAAGTTCATTTATTGGCAATGATGATTGGTCATCGGATCCTAAACCATCTAGGTTGTATCTAACACCACTACCTATTTTTATACATATTGAAGCACATGATACCGTGTAGTCTAGCTAGCAAGTAATTAAAAAAAGGTAATTATAAAACGGCAACATGTAATTATTAACTTGTTTTGAGCTGGAGATAATGATGCTCTAACTACAATAAGTTGAATTGTTCAGTTTATAAAGTCTACTATGAACAACTATTAATTATTGTATGTGTACGTAAGTAACATATTATAAAGCCTCTAAGCAAATGATTGATAGCCTAGCTATTCATAAATTAATAACATGTAATTATTAACAAGTTTAGAGTTGGTTAGAGATAATGATATTTCAACAACTACAAAAGTCGACTACAACTTATGGTCCATAGGCTACACAAAAGATCACACTGGTTGAGAATTGAGGGAGGCCAAAATTATCAAAATGTAAATCATATCTAATGAAAACTAATTACAACTCGTTGCATGACTCTCTAATTTTTTTTACTCGCTTCATGTCAAAACCATACTATTTGGTTGGTTAAAAATAATATGATATATAGAAGGATTAAAATGTACACTACAAAAGTTGTAGTGGAGAGACTAAACACACATATAAACAAAGTTAACAAATAAAAGGAAATTTTTTTTTTAAAAGTAGATGGGCTAAACCCGTATTTTAGCAAAGTTGAAGGTTCGAAAGTAAAATACAAAATGCCACGACCAATAAAGGGGTGTCAGACATCTGCCTGACACTATTACAAAAGTTGTAGTAGAGAGACTAAACACACATATAAACAAAGTTAACAAATAAAAGGAAAACTTTTTTAAAAGTAGATGGGCTAAACACGTATTTTAGCAAAGTTGAATGTTCGAAAGTAAAATACAAAATGCCACGACCAATGAAGGAGTGTCAGACATCTGCCTAACACTATTCCCCCTCAAGATAAATGTATTGTTAGTAAATATAATATAATTTCACTTTATGAAAAGGCCCAAATAATATACATATATTTTAACTTTTATCTCTATGCAGGCCCATTTATTTACTAGGGTTTTGAAAGTTGCTTTTTCGCATTATCTCTTCCATTTTTCCACTTTCCCCGCCTACACTCATCTCCTTGTCTTTTTTGTTTAACTTTCTATTACCTGCAACATCAGTGGCGGAACTAGAATAATTATTTAGGGGTATCACATTTTTTTTACTTAGGGCTGTCCTTGAAAATTTAAGAGCCCGGTGCGGCTAGTAAAAATGAGCCCTTGTATTTTTAACCTAGGGCATCCCTGAGAATTCGAGATCCCTTAAGAGACCTAAGGGCGAGTAAAAATGGGCCCTTGATTTTTAACCTAGGGCGTCCTTGAGAATTCGAGATCCCTTAAGTGACCTAGCCGGCGAGTAAAAATGGGTCTATATATATATATATATAGGGTCAGGATTTAGAGAAAACGGTGGAAAGTGTGAGAACGGTGAGAACGCTTATGGATCGTCCGATCAAAACAATCTATGGGCTAGATTGGCGCGGTGGCGTTTTCGTAAATAACACGAATTCTATTAAGTGGACGCGCTTCATTAAGGGTAAAAAGGTCTTTACACTTCTATACCAAAACACCAAACTAATGAATAAAACGCCATTACGGACCAAAACACATCCCTATATAAACAAAAACATCCCAGACATAAAAACACACCCCCCAGACTGAAACGCCATATTTTCTACTATATACCATTCATCTTACAAACGCCAAAATCCCCAAAACATCAAACACACCTACTCAAAAAACGCCATATTTTACTATATACCAATCATCTTAGAAAATGCCAAAACACTCAAACATCAAAGATTCCAAAAAATCGACATTTTTTTCAGATACACTATTTCCTCAGTAAAACGCCAAAAATGGCTAATATCGTTTCTTGAATATTCAATATTGTTCTACGCCAAGTTTCGGAGAATGCATTCTTCCCTGAGGTGTTGTGTAACACCTCACAAAATCATGTCCAATATAGTGATGACACGTGTCATAAACCCTGATCATGCAAAAAGTTAACTATGAGGGACTAAAGTTGTCAAACAGTGTAAAGATGTATGTGGAAGGACCAAAAGTGTCAACATGCCAAACTTGTGCCACTGATTGACCTCACACGATGTTCGTATTCTTTAATGAATAAATTGTCGAACGTAAGAAGCCGTTTGTGCTTAAAATCAAAAGTTTACAAAACACAGGGGTTAAAAGTGTCAACATGTTAATTCTTACCTCTGAGTGACCTTTTAACGATCCCGAGACTTTGTAATGTTTTATTATAATCTCATGAATATCGAATAATGATTTCGTGAAGTTTCGGTGCAATTATGTGATTTAATTTGCAATTTCCAAGAAGAAGGGTTGAAAATGTCAATATGATAATTCTACTCCCGAGAGACAGTTTTATCGAATCCGAAACTTAACATTTATTGATTTTATTCCCAAGATCATGTGAAACCTGATTTTAAAGGCCTCTAGTGTGACAACTCGAAATTTAGAACCTTCCGTTGTATGCTTGAACGATTAGTGACTAACTGATTTGATGAATTAATGAATGATTTATGTGAACTTGTATGATCATGTGTCATGTTATGTGTATGTTGGGATCGTATGTATGCGAGTATGTCTAGGAACCGAAACAACTAGGACCCGACCCGGGACCATGTGGTCTCGAGTAAACACCACACCACTCATAGGCCGGTTGGGCCACACACACCCCTTAGTCCAATTCGAAGCCCACTAGGGTACATTGCTTGGAGTGGATATATATACACTTGATAGATGGCCATGTTACCATTTTGAACAACATTCATACTCTCCAACACACACTCTCTACTCTCTCACACTAAAACCCTAAACCACAACAATACTCTCCTTCACTCTCGGATCCAATCATCAACCGTAAGAAGCTCTCGGATCGTCCCTCACACACACCGGTTGGAAGCCTCACTTGCACCTTTGAACCCACACTTGAACCGGTTAGTGTTTATGATGTTTGTTAGTGATTCTATGATGCTTGTTAAGTGATTTTTCATGATGTTTGTTATGTTAAATAATAGTATGAATGATAAAACTTAACTAGTGTAGTGTATGTTTGATAATGTTTGTGAACCGGGTGTGTATGGTATATTGAGTTGATAATGATGTATGATTTTCGGTTGATGATGATGATTTGATAACATGTTTGCTTGTTAAGGTTCATACATGATAAATATAGATTCTCCTTGTATAACCGATGTTAAGATTGTTGTTGTTCATAAGGATTGTAGAATACATGTTGTTGCAATATGAGCTTTGATATCTAGTTTGGATAATATAACCCTTGTCCGAAAATGCAAAACATGTTTAATAGGGGCTGTTTGTGTTTGATGAATATCCGGATATGCGTTGAATGTGTTTTGAATATTTGATGAACATGAAGAACATGGTTGAATATTTGAATCCTGATTGTTTGATCCATTTTTAGTAAACTGCTAGACAAGGAACATGTTTAAGGAATTTGGTTGGTTAGTACAAACTGTTACCTGAAATCAGAATAGTACACTGTTCCGAATCAGTAGATGTCCACTCGAAACCAGCAGTTGCGACTCGAAACCAGGCACAATGAGTCGTAATCTCCCGGTTGCGACATCAGTTGCGAGTCGCAAACATCCGGTTGCGACTCGAAACCACACCGGATCAGCACACCAAACATTGTGACTCGAAACCACCGTTGCGAGTCCGGTTGCGACTCGTAACCAAACCAGCACGAACCGAAACCATGGTTGCGACTCCGGTTGCGAGTCGCAAACGCCTAGTTGCGACTCGGGATCATATGCGGGTACACACTGTTGGACTTGTTTAATTATGGACTTAATTGTTTGGGCCGGACCCTTGGGCCCAATGTGCAGACCTTGTATGTTACTGTTGAACGTGAACATTGTTGATCTGCTATGATTAAACGTGTAACCCATACGTGCACTTCTTGAATGCGAACCTGATTGTATGATACAACTATGATAGGACGTGAGTAGCCTCAACGTTGCTTGTTTGACTTTTCTTTGTTTTCTACCGAGCAAACCAAGGTGAGTTCACACCCTCTACAAAGCATGGGATTCCCAGGGGTTGGGAATGGGGTTAAGGAACTGGGTTCCTCGTCCTCCTTGGGTAGGACAGCAAAGGTTCAGGAATGTAATTCCTCGTCCTCACGGACAGATATCTCGTACTAGACCAAAACTCTATCACGAAGTCCCTCATTTTTATATCGACGTAATCGCCGGGCCAATGGCGAGCGGGTCATTAGTTAGATAGTGCTATTTAGGTCTGACAAACCTCACACCGTGCCGCAGAGGACGGGCGTGAACTAATGGATCTGGGGCACGTCAATGATGATAGACATTGACAGTTTCAGGGCACTTAAACATGACTACAGTCAGCAGTCGATATGGTAACGAGTCTAGTGTATACATGGGGTAGCCCCCACGGCCGAAATGCCAGATAACTACACGGGGTAGCCCCCACGGCAGGATTGCCAGAGTAACCGGGAATAAACAAGTCACGTTTTTAACTATGGGGTAACCCCCACGGCAGGATGCCAGCTAAAGGAAACTGTTTTCGTAACAACTTAAAACGAACACCCAACCGTGAACTCACTCAACTAGTTGTTGACTCGTTACTACATGCTTTGCAGGTCCTTAGGTTTCTTAGCTGGAGCTTGCATGGAGGAGGATCGTTGTGGGATATGGACGACTGTGTGTCCACGTTAAACTATGAAACAATTAAACTTATGTTTTGATTTAAGACTTATGCTTCCGCTTGCAACTTAACGATATTTTGTTTGAACACCAATTGTATTGGTTGAACTTTTATGACTACTTATATGCTTGTTCAATATGATTGGTGGCTGGATCCTGGTCAGTCACGCCTCCAAGCGGTGGTACTCCGCAGGTGGATTTTGGGGGTGTGACAGATTGGTATCAGAGCCATTGGTAATAGAGAACTTGGTTTTAATAAAGGGGAAAACGTTTTGTTAAAACCAGACTATAACCTGTACAGTGCTCAACGGTCCACAACGACGCTTCACTCCACATGCAAGGCTCGACATTCTAGGTGATATGATCTGTGTATATATTGCCTACTTGTTAGTTACATAGTACATTGCTCATGATATGCTTGGTTAGTATAACTACTGTTGCTTGAACGCGTGCGTGCTTACTCTATCCTATCGTTGTACTTTCGCGAACCCCTCTCACTCACGTTCTTCTTGATATGAAGATCATGTCTGGACGCGTTAACATGACACAAGCCCAGTTGACGGCTTTGATCAATGAACGAGTTGCCGCAGCACTTGCAGCTGCACACGCAGGAGGTATATCCTGCAGTCCGAACTCATTCTAGGATCTTTAGGATCCTATTCTCGTGAACCAACCTTTGTGTTAAACTCTGTCTTTTCTTTCGCCTACGATAGGTCAGCATGTTCAGCCACCCGTGTGCACTTTTAAGACTTTTATGGACTGCCGACCAACTACTTTTAGCGGCACTGAAGGAGCAGTAGGACTCCTACACTGGTTTGAGAAACTAGAGTCTGTCTTCGAAATGTGTGAATGCCCTGAGGCGCGCAGGGTGAAGTACGCTACTGGTACCCTCGAGGGTTTAGCCCTCACATGGTGGAACGCTCAGGTTCAGATGCTAGGGTTGGTTGCTGCCAACGCCACCCCATGGGAAACTTTTAAGGAAATGATCAAAGAGGAATACTGCAGTCGCGATGAAATTCACAAACTGGAAGTGGAATTCTTCAACCTCAAGATGACGGGGTCCGAAATTGAAGCTTATGTGAAAAGGTCGAACGAACTGGCAATTCTGTGCCCTACTATGGTAGATCCTCCCATCAAACGCATCGAACTATTTCTTCAGGGCTTGGTGCCAGAAATCCAAAGTCATGTGACTTCAGCGAACCTCGCCACCTACCAGCAAACTGTCCAGTTGGCTCACCGTCTCACGGATCAAGCGGTGGAGCAGAACAAGTTACCAAAACGCATTGGCGCTGCAACTACTACTGGTACCTCTAGTGACAACAAACGGAAGTGGGATGGAACTTCAAGTAAGGGTTCGACTTCTGTTCAGTCTCAGTCTCAGCAGAGAAAGACTGAGGACTACAAGAGCCCTAATCAGCAATCGTCTGGTGGTGGATACAAAGGAAATCATCCCAAATGCAATCGCTGCAGCCTGCACCACAGCGGACCATGCACCAGGGGCAACTGTCATCGGTGCAACAAGCCTGGTCACGCTGCAAGGGATTGCAGGAGCTTATACCCCGCCAACCAGAATCGTCAGCAAACCCAACAGAACCAGCGCCAGCAGCAGCAGCAAGGTGATAACAAAGGGTGCTTTCAGTGTGGAGCTGAGGGCCACTTCAAGAGGGATTGTCCCCAACTGAACAGGAACCAGAACAACAACAACAACAACAACAATAACAACAATCAGGGGAATGGTAACAATGGGAACAACAACAATGGCGCCAGGGGGCGGATGTTTGTGATCGGCCAAGGTGAAGCAAGGAATGACCCCAATGTTGTGGCGGGTAAGTTCCTTCTCGACGACTTTTATGTTTCAGTTTTATTTGATTCGGGTGCCGATACTAGCTACGTGTCACTAGAAGTTAGTCGAATGCTTAAGCGTATTCCAACACCCTTGAACAACAAGCACACCGTAGAGCTAGCAAATGGTAAGAGTTTAGAAGCCACACACGTAGTCAAGGGTTGTAAACTTATTCTCGCTGACCAGACCTTCTCTATCGACCTCATTCCTATTGCCTTGGGTAGTTTCGACGTTGTCATTGGGATGGATTGGTTATCCCAGCACAGAGCAGAGATTCTTTGCAACGAGAAGGTTGTCCGTATTCCAGGTCCCGGTGGTGAACCTCTCATGATTCATGGCGACAAGAGGAGTGCTGTTGAGAACGTCATTTCTCTCCTTAAGGCCCAAAAGTACTTGCGAAAGGGCCACACCGCCATTTTGGCTCTTATTACTGACACCACGGAGAAAGAGAAGAAGATAGAAGATTTTCCAGTTGTACGCGACTATCCTGAAGTATTTCCTGAGGAATTACCTGGTCTTCCGCCTCATCGCCAAGTCGAGTTTCAGATTGAACTAGCTCCTGGAGCTGCGCCCATAGCCCGTGCACCTTATCGTCTAGCTCCATCAGAGTTGAAAGAACTCTCCACGCAACTACAAGAGCTTCTGGATAAGGGTTTTATTCGTCCTAGCTCATCGCCCTGGGGAGCCCCAGTATTATTTGTGAAGAAGAAAGACGGTACTTTCAGGATGTGCATCGACTACCGAGAACTCAACAAGGTGACGGTGAAGAATCGTTATCCTCTACCGCGTATCGACGACTTGTTCGACCAGTTGCAAGGATCGAGCTACTATTCGAAGATCGATTTGAGATCGGGTTATCACCAGCTGAGAGTCCGAGAAGAGGACGTCTCTAAAACAGCTTTCAGAACTCGATACGGGCACTATGAATTTTTGGTCATGCCTTTTGGGATGACAAACGCACCTGCGGTTTTCATGGATTTGATGAACCGAGTGTGCAAACCTTACCTGGACAAGTTCGTTATAGTCTTCATCGACGACATCCTGATCTATTCCAAGAGCCGGGAGGAACATGAGCAGCATCTGCGACTTATTCTGGAACTCCTACGAACAGAACAGCTCTATGCAAAGTTCTCGAAATGCGACTTCTGGCTTCGAGAAGTCCATTTCCTAGGCCACGTGGTGAACAAGGATGGGATTCACGTTGATCCATCCAAGGTAGACTCGATAAAGAACTGGCCTGCACCTCGTACACCAAAGGAAATTCGCCAATTCTTGGGTTTGGCGGGATACTACCGGAGATTCATAAAGGATTTTTCTAAGATTGCACAGCCTCTCACCTCGCTAACGCAGAAGGGCGTTGTTTATCGCTGGGGGAACGCACAGGAGTTGGCATTTCAGCACCTAAAGGATAGACTTTGTAGCGCACCTATCCTTTCCCTGCCAGAAGGCACAGACGATTTTGTGGTTTACTGCGACGCATCAATTCAAGGTCTTGGTTGCGTGTTGATGCAACGAGATAAAGTTATAGCCTACGCCTCACGCCAACTTAAGGTTCATGAAAAGAACTACACGACGCACGATTTAGAGCTGGGAGCTGTTGTTTTTGCACTTAAGTTATGGCGGCATTACCTGTATGGTACCCAGTGCGCCATCTACACCGACCACAGGAGCCTCGAGCACATCTTCAAGCAGAAGGAACTGAATATGCGACAACGACGATGGGTCGAGCTGCTGAATGACTACGAGTGCTCAATCAGATATCACCCGGGCAAAGCCAATGTTGTGGCTGACGCCCTCAGTCGGAAGGACACTGCGCCTAAGCGCGTACGAGCTTTACAACTCACGATCCATTCTAGTCTTCCCTCCCAGATACGAGCTGCTCAGATAGAAGCACTGAAACCGGAAAACGTCAGGGCTGAAGCCCTACGCGGATCAAGGCAACGTTTAGAACAAAAGGGAGACGGTGCTTACTACGTAACGGGACGCGTTTGGGTCCCACTCTATGGCAACCTACGAGAGCTTGTGATGGACGAAGCACACAAGTCTCGCTACTCAGTACATCCTGGATCGGATAAAATGTACCACGACATCAAAACTACGTACTGGTGGCCTAGCATGAAGGCCCACATAGCAACCTACGTCAGCAAGTGTTTGACTTGTGCGAGAGTCAAGTCTGAATACCAGAAACCATCAGGCCTACTCCAACAACCAGAGATACCTCAATGGAAATGGGAGCAAATTTCCATGGATTTTGTTACTGGCCTACCTAGATCCCAGCGCGGGAACGATACTATTTGGGTGATCGTGGATCGACTCACAAAGTCCGCACACTTCCTGGCCATCAAGGAAACGGATAAGTTCTCCACTCTTGCAGAAATATACATCAAGGAAATCGTTTCGAGGCACGGGGTGCCCACCTCCATTATCTCAGATCGAGATGCACGTTTTACTTCTGAGCTGTGGCAAGCAATACACAAATCCTTTGGCTCACGATTAGACATGAGCACAGCATACCATCCTCAGACGGACGGGCAGTCCGAGCGCACTATTCAAACCTTAGAAGACATGCTTCGTGCATGTGTAATCGACTTTGGCAACCGCTGGGAAAAGCATCTGCCACTTGTGGAATTCTCGTACAATAACAGCTACCACACCAGCATTAAAGCTGCTCCGTTTGAGGCATTGTACGGACGTAAATGCCGGTCTCCCCTTTGCTGGGCAGAGGTGGGAGAAAGTCAGATCACTGGTCCAGAATATGTGGTAGATACAACCGAGCAGATCGCTCAGATACGAAAACGCATGACGGCCGCTCGCGAACGTCAGAAAGTTTACGCCGACATGGGCAGAAAACCGCTTGAGCTCCAGGTTGGGGAGCGGGTACTACTCAAAGTTTCACCCTGGAAGGGTGTGGTTCGTTTTGGTAAACGCGGTAAACTTAACCCACGATACGTTGGACCTTTCGAGGTCATTGAGAAAATAGGCAGGGTGGCCTACAGACTAAACTTACCAGCAGAACTCGGTGCAGTTCACAACGTTTTTCACGTGTCGAATCTGAAGAAGTGTCCGTCAGATGAGACCCACGTAGTTCCTTTGAAGGAACTCACGATCAACGAGCAGTTACGATTCGTCGAGGAACCAGTCGAGATCACGGACCGGGATGTTAAGGTCCTCAAGAGCACTAGAATACCTCTCGTTCGAGTTCGTTGGAACTCACGTCGCGGCCCAGAGTTCACCTGGGAGCGCGAAGATCAGATGAAACAAAAGTATCCCCAACTGTTCGCAAACAGTACACCCACTACTGAGGCCGAAGCTACGGAATTTCGGGACGAAATTCCAGATCAACGGGGGGTGGATGTGACACCCCAGGAAAACCAGGAAAACCAAACAACTTAACTAGCTTCCTCAGTGAGTGCTTACCAAATTTCGGGACGAAATTTCTTTCAACTTGGGGATGATGTGACAACTCGAAATTTAGAACCTTCCGTTGTATGCTTGAACGATTAGTGACTAACTGATTTGATGAATTAATGAATGATTTATGTGAACTTGTATGATCATGTGTCATGTTATGTGTATGTTGGGATCGTATGTATGCGAGTATGTCTAGGAACCGAAACAACTAGGACCCGACCCGGGACCATGTGGTCTCGAGTAAACACCACACCACTCATAGGCCGGTTGGGCCACACACACCCCTTAGTCCAATTCGAAGCCCACTAGGGTACATTGCTTGGAGTGGATATATATACACTTGATAGATGGCCATGTTACCATTTTGAACAACATTCATACTCTCCAACACACACTCTCTACTCTCTCACACTAAAACCCTAAACCACAACAATACTCTCCTTCACTCTCGGATCCAATCATCAACCGTAAGAAGCTCTCGGATCGTCCCTCACACACACCGGTTGGAAGCCTCACTTGCACCTTTGAACCCACACTTGAACCGGTTAGTGTTTATGATGTTTGTTAGTGATTCTATGATGCTTGTTAAGTGATTTTTCATGATGTTTGTTATGTTAAATAATAGTATGAATGATAAAACTTAACTAGTGTAGTGTATGTTTGATAATGTTTGTGAACCGGGTGTGTATGGTATATTGAGTTGATAATGATGTATGATTTTCGGTTGATGATGATGATTTGATAACATGTTTGCTTGTTAAGGTTCATACATGATAAATATAGATTCTCCTTGTATAACCGATGTTAAGATTGTTGTTGTTCATAAGGATTGTAGAATACATGTTGTTGCAATATGAGCTTTGATATCTAGTTTGGATAATATAACCCTTGTCCGAAAATGCAAAACATGTTTAATAGGGGCTGTTTGTGTTTGATGAATATCCGGATATGCGTTGAATGTGTTTTGAATATTTGATGAACATGAAGAACATGGTTGAATATTTGAATCCTGATTGTTTGATCCATTTTTAGTAAACTGCTAGACAAGGAACATGTTTAAGGAATTTGGTTGGTTAGTACAAACTGTTACCTGAAATCAGAATAGTACACTGTTCCGAATCAGTAGATGTCCACTCGAAACCAGCAGTTGCGACTCGAAACCAGGCACAATGAGTCGTAATCTCCCGGTTGCGACATCAGTTGCGAGTCGCAAACATCCGGTTGCGACTCGAAACCACACCGGATCAGCACACCAAACATTGTGACTCGAAACCACCGTTGCGAGTCCGGTTGCGACTCGTAACCAAACCAGCACGAACCGAAACCATGGTTGCGACTCCGGTTGCGAGTCGCAAACGCCTAGTTGCGACTCGGGATCATATGCGGGTACACACTGTTGGACTTGTTTAATTATGGACTTAATTGTTTGGGCCGGACCCTTGGGCCCAATGTGCAGACCTTGTATGTTACTGTTGAACGTGAACATTGTTGATCTGCTATGATTAAACGTGTAACCCATACGTGCACTTCTTGAATGCGAACCTGATTGTATGATACAACTATGATAGGACGTGAGTAGCCTCAACGTTGCTTGTTTGACTTTTCTGTGTTTTCTACCGAGCAAACCAAGGTGAGTTCACACCCTCTACAAAGCATGGGATTCCCAGGGGTTGGGAATGGGGTTAAGGAACTGGGTTCCTCGTCCTCCTTGGGTAGGACAGCAAAGGTTCAGGAATGTAATTCCTCGTCCTCACGGACAGATATCTCGTACTAGACCAAAACTCTATCACGAAGTCCCTCATTTTTATATCGACGTAATCGCCGGGCCAATGGCGAGCGGGTCATTAGTTAGATAGCGCTATTTAGGTCTGACAAACCTCACACCGTGCCGCAGAGGACGGGCGTGAACTAATGGATCTGGGGCACGTCAATGATGATAGACATTGACAGTTTCAGGGCACTTAAACATGACTACAGTCAGCAGTCGATATGGTAACGAGTCTAGTGTATACATGGGGTAGCCCCCACGGCCGAAATGCCAGATAACTACACGGGGTAGCCCCCACGGCAGGATTGCCAGAGTAACCGGGAATAAACAAGTCACGTTTTTAACTATGGGGTAACCCCCACGGCAGGATGCCAGCTAAAGGAAACTGTTTTCGTAACAACTTAAAACGAACACCCAACCGTGAACTCACTCAACTAGTTGTTGACTCGTTACTACATGCTTTGCAGGTCCTTAGGTTTCTTAGCTGGAGCTTGCATGGAGGAGGATCGTTGTGGGATATGGACGACTGTGTGTCCACGTTAAACTATGAAACAATTAAACTTATGTTTTGATTTAAGACTTATGCTTCCGCTTGCAACTTAACGATATTTTGTTTGAACACCAATTGTATTGGTTGAACTTTTATGACTACTTATATGCTTGTTCAATATGATTGGTGGCTGGATCCTGGTCAGTCACGCCTCCAAGCGGTGGTACTCCGCAGGTGGATTTTGGGGGTGTGACATCTAGTGCTGGAAATGTGAAAAATGACGATTATACAAGTGCAGGGGCTGATCCTGTAATTAACAAAACAATTTTTGAAATTGGTATCACAAGCGTATCGCGCAGGATCCTCCTGCACGTGGCGCGACACGCGGGGAGATCATTTTTCAACAGAATACTGGCAGCTGCCAGCTTGCAACCTGCAATCTTTTAAAGATCTTCTGCAACCCTGTAATCGAAACAGCAGCATGCAAACGGTTTTGGGAAACCACTAGGACACATGGAAGCATCAAATTTCACCTGGGGACACTTGGATTGATCCTAGTTCATCATCTTTCACTATATATAGAGCTCAATGTTGGGTTTAGAACTTGCTCATTTCAAATTCTGATTTGCTCTCTCTAAAGCTTTGTCTCTGGAGCATCATAGTCTATAAGGAAGCTCTTTTAAGTTCAAACTTCGTGCTAAGGACCCTTGTAAGTGTTCTTGGCTCCTGCAGTTCAGTTTTTGTATGTCTAAGGACCGAAAGTCAAAGATAGCGTAATTCTGCTTTGACTTTTAGTTTATTCATTAACGGTCCAGCCATGGTTCTAAGCGAATGTGGCTATGTGTTGGTAATTAAGTAGGTGATAATCCCACAATAGGGCACCTCCTAATTATCACGTTTACTTAGTTAATTGTCGGGTCAAAGTAATTAACAGAAAAGTCAAACGAGTCAGTTTTTATTAAAAATTTCATAACTTATAATGTAGAAGCTATAAAATACGTTTTATCACTTTAATAATTTGGTAAATATTATAAGAACATGTTTAGGCATGTTCAACCCGACAATTCTGAGTTTAGGCTCGGTTCGCAACCGAAAGTCGCAAAAGTTGACTTTTGTTTTGACTTTCAGTTCTGACCCAAATTAACTTAGTATCTTTATGCCTTAGGGTTCCTTTGTGACAATATTATATGTTAGTATAACCTTCTGAGGTTATACTACATGGTCCCTTAGTAATCTGAGTTTATTTGCATGTTTCTGTTATTTGCTTAAATTTGACTATTATGCCCTTGTAATGTAAAAACAAGATTTTTGGATATATGAGTATACAAATATGTTTGTTACTGATATATAAGCGTGTCAAATAAATTTGACATCAGTTTCTGGTCTCAAACTAAAGTTATGCAAGATATCGTAAAATGAAACTTTTTATTAATTAAACTACGCTTTTTAGCATAAATAATGTTTAAACCCAAATTTTGGCACCAAACTCATTGCCTACTGTTTTGATATTATTTTTAGGGATTTTTGGAATACTGGGTCAGATTATAAACTGACCATATCATTGAGTTCTTGTATAATTCGATAAATGATGATAATACCCTTTTTAGTAATAAAATGAGATTAACATATGATTAACATGCCAAACCTTTTCCTACTAATTTTATATGAGAAATAAAATATTTTAAACATTCAAGACTGATCAAAATCTCAGAATATCATAAACATCTCAAATATCGTCAATTATCGACTTTTACAATAATTAGGTGCATAACATGGTTTAAAACCATATTTAATGTCACACCCTCAAAATACCACCCATGAAAACCCCGCTAGGCGTGTGACAAACCAATAACGAGCCACTAATCATGTTGAACCCATACAAGTATCTAAATAAAATCCTCAATTTTATTAATGAAAAATACCTTCAACAAGTTTAAATGAAAATCAACATGTTCAGCGGAAGCAAATAAAAGAAATCATAGTTTAACTGTTAAAATCAAATGTATGTAATAAACCCATCATTCGTATCCAATCAGCGCGACCCATGACCACTCCAGCTACTTCAGAGAGCAAGTTCCAAATCCATATGATCTAACGACCTACGAGCATGCAACAAGTGTATCAGACAACGCTGGTGAGTTCATAGTTTTACGAAAACGTTAGTTACCAAGTGTTTAGTTAATCCATTGAATTTAATTCCGAAAGTAATGTTGATAATATCCCGAATACAAGACGGCTTCTGATTATTTTGCCCTTTCTCCAATGCTCCTATCAAAGCATTGGTCATGACTAGGTCATTAGTTCAACACCCGTCCTCCCAGGTACGGGGTGAGGTTGCCAAACCTAAGTAGCGCTACTAACTAATACCATGTTACCTCCCCGATAACCAAACAACACGGAGGGACTTTAAAGGTGATAGGATGAGTATATTATCCAACATTCCCGTTTTTACCCAAAAGACTTATCCCTCCCCGGGATACCCACTGACTGTCCCAACCACCGGGACGCATGCTCAAGAGATGAACTCACCTTTGGTTTGCTCCGTAAGATTACGTTACGTGTTCCGAGTTGATCAATTAGTTCCTATCGTGGTTACCACTAACAGTTAGAATCTCATTCTATCTAGCCACGTATCAAACCATGCAAGTATCAATTTGCATCAATTATCACGTAGTCACATAATGAACATTCGAGTCACATATTACACGATTTATTGTACATGTAACACACACATGTAGTTCAAGTCACAATCAGTTAACACATCAGCTTAGCACCATCAAGTATTCCCTTATCATGTATTCAGTTCATACGTGGATTAACCTCATGATTTCATTTATACAGGCCACATAACATTAAATTCTTCGATACCAGAATGTGTGCGACAACTAAGCTAGTGACCCACCTAAGACTCGTGCGATCCAATATAACATGTTATCTAATAAGTGTGTGTGCGTGGGTGGCCCATCAGAGCCCATTACAGCCCAACGGAATGCACGATGCCCATTTAACCACGGCCCTAATTCTCGTCATGTTCACATTATATCAATTACCATGATCGCTTTTTCAACAGTTTCATAGTTTCATCAAATAACTTGCTTAACAATTTAATAACATAAGAACCATCCCTTTTCAATCCCCATGAACCGCCCCACTATCTCAATCCCTTCAAGCACATGATCCAATGTTTGCAATTAGAATTTTAATAATCTTTTAATGTTTCATGTGAGCCTTACTTACTTTCTGACATCTTGCACATGCCATCAATTCACATTAATACCTTTAACTATAACCGGCAACATTAATAGGATCTAGGTCTCTTTATGATTAAGGCTAACTAACATTTATATAACACTCTAAACCAACTCATGATTCAGCCATTAACATACATAATGCTCGAACCTAATCATCACCCACATATATATAACCCCATCATCCATTAACCATGCTATTCGGCCCACCATGCTCATCATATAATCATCGAGTCTTAATATCAGTGTACAATATCATCAGGTAATCATCATACGTCCATATATACACATAATTCGTTACATCAGATTGCACGTACACATGATCATCAAATAGGGATTATTATAAACAAGAATCCGGCACATATAAAACAAGAATCAATCAAGCAATATTATTGTGAACATGATTTTACTAACCACAATCAACAAACTGGAATGATGTCTTAGAGGGGGGGGGGTTTCGTCCACTGTCGCATGTACTAAAAGGGGATAAGGGTGTTTAGGGTTTGCCAAGGTTTGCAACTAATAAGTTACGTATCATCAATGGGATATAATATACACATGATACCTTGGATTGGTTGTTTGGGACCCATCGGACCTAAGAGCCTTGGGCTTCGAAGTTCAGTGCACAAGTTTTAATCCCAGGCCCAAGTGTATCATCTACCTCAAGTTATAATTAATTCATTTGGGCTACACTAGCTATACCCGGCCCAACATAACTTCGGTGCTTAAGTAACAACATCCAACTAATCGACCCATGTGTTTAAGTAACCGAATCCAACTAATCGGCCCACAATAGCTTTGATTGGACTTGTGTGGATTTGGGCCTAAGATAACATGTAACTAGGAAGAATGTGGCCCAAACTACTCGCGGCCCACAACGCAATCAGTTTTCACTTACGTTTAAGGTTAACACAAAACATTTAACGTGTCTAATACGAGTAATGCACAATGGAAGAAAATAATGAGGATTTTAGAATCGCTAGATAAACGGCACAAACCTTGAAAGTTCGGGTTGTCACATCATCCCCAACTTGAAAGAAATTTCATCCCGAAATTTGACAAGTAAGCACAGAAGAGTGAAGTGAGAAATCAAGATTGCTGCGGATTTTGCTCAGGTGCCACATTTAACACCTAAGACTTGTTACCTACTGATTTTTTAACCAAATTTTAATATTTTTACAGTAGGTATAAGTCATGAACTCAGATTTACAATTTTGTCCCAAAAGCATATGTGAAATGACCAAAATGCCCCTACAGTGCATAGTTTGGCCATAAATGGTAAACCACACATATGTATGATATCTTACTGATTTAACATCATAAAATAAATATTTTCACAGAATGTTTTAGACCAGAACCTCAGTTTATTATTAAACCTCTTTTATAAACTTTAAAATGACCAAAATACCCTTACAGGACTTAAATTGGTTTAAAAATCTTTTTGGGCATAATTGTTGATATCCTACTGATATCATAACATAATTAAAGCATAATAACATATGGAACTTGTACATGACTCATCCGGCTACCCGTTATGCATATACGCGTTCGGTACGGTTTATGTAACTAGTTTGCATAAATTAGCCTAAACGGGTCAAACCATATCATTTTTACTTCAAAATCCAGAATGTATTTAGTTTACCCATTTTATACAAGTCTTCATACTTGTCGGGTCTAAATCACATTTCAATCCGGTCACCGCTTAATCTAGCGTTTCGTACCGTAAACCTTTCTTTAAAGTAACTGGTCTAAGTTTACAACTTAAATAAGACCCGTTAGGAATATAATAGGTTAATAAAACCTTCGTTCCAGATTAAGAGCCCCGGTAGAAGTTATTTGCACTTGTTTGAGTAGATTGTACTGCTGAGTATACAAAACTTACATTTTAAGCTTAGATAAATATTTTTAACTTATTTTCCCTTATACGGGCTTGGGATACGGTAAAATATTACCGCTTGGTCGGGTGTAGAAACCTTTTAATCGAATATGGTTAAATTGCATAATCCCGCTTTAATCAGTGTTGCTTGATAAAAAATAACATTGGGGGTTAACGACCGTGTCCTGGATATCCTTGGCTCATTTAAAAAACGTAAATGGGCACGATTTAAGCACGGGGTGTAGGCATACACCTATCGGCTGCGTATGTAAAAGATATACTCATTTGCTGGGATGACCCACCGTTAGTTTATATTTGTGGTGTGTCGATTAATCTTGTTCGGTTTTTATACCGGCCCTAAATGTTGGACAAACATGTAAATCTGATACAAGATTGTTATTAATATAATTGTCCCAAGTTATAAAAATATTTGTGCCTTGTACTTTTAAATCAATTTTCATAAATGCTTTCAAAAGAGTGGGTTAATTGTATTTACCAGTGTAAACTGACGTATATTTCAAAAAGACTAAATGATAGGTACTGTGCGTAATTGGTTGGGAGCTCTGGGCGTTAGTTAAAGAATCTTGCAAGTTCTAAACGCTTAAAGTATGTTGAACAATATTTTGTATTATGTTTTAGATCCGCCTGTGGATCCTTTTACAACCGTCTGTATTATATTTATTTCGTACTTTACATTCTGGTTTGTAATAGTATTTTCTACCAAGACTTCGGTTGTGCATTAAACTGTGAATATTGACTATGATGATATCAACTACGTCACGATACTCCCTGCCAGGCCCACCGGTAATATGTGGAAATATCGGGGTGTGACAGGTTGGTATCAGAGCCAACGTTTGAGTGAATTAAACACTAGCCTCTAGTGTTTAATCTCAAATGACACAGTAGCATATGCCTTAGACCATCCGAGTCTAGACTTAACATAGGAATTCTCTCATCCCTATTAAGTAAACATTGTTTTCGATTTTATGTGTTTTGAATATGTCGCCACACAAAGAAGACATCGATGGAAATTCTCCACATCCGAAGCCTAGATATGCCAAGCTTCGTACCACGGCTAGGATAAGCGTGGAACCAGTTGGAGGAAAGAACTTTACGGACCTATTCCCAAAATCAAACCTATTTAAACTCTTAACCAGACTTCAGAGTCCATACCAGAAGGTCCCTGAGGCTCCCATACTAAAGATGATGCATGTGGATGCTATCAATCCCTATTTTCTATCTCCAAGTTTTGAAATTCCAAACTTGGACTATGCTTATTAAACTACAAATCCGTGATCCAATTTAAAATTTTCAAATCATTAATCCTTGGATCCTACTCCTAGCAACAAATCCTGAACTAGAATGCTTATTTAATTCACTGAAATTTTCAGTGCCGCTATAGCATACGGCAAACAAAGAAGAGAAATGATCGGAATGAAACAAGGAAGGCGTTAGAAAATCGATCTTTCATTATATTTCGTTTTTCCTCTAAATCCCTGTATGGGCATTTAATTATTATAGTCCCTTCGTGGACATTATATTTCAATATAGTCCCTTCGTGGACACTGTACTTCAACATAGTCCCTTCCTGGACATTGTATTTCAATAAAGTCCCTTTGAGGACATTATGTTTCAAAATAGTCTCTTCGTGAGTATTATATTACAATATAGTCCCTTCATGGACGTTATATTTCCATCTAGTCCTTTCGTGGACATCATACTCTGTTATAGTCTTTTCATGGACATGTCATTTTATTAAAAATATTTTGTAGACATCTTATTTCATTAAAGTTCCCTGGTAAATATAATAATTCATCATAGACCTTTCGTCCCGATGTTGACATGTCTTATAGTCCCTAAACGGACTTATATTTTCCCTTTCGTCCCCGCTTGGACAGGCATTGCTTCAAAGTCCCTATAAGGACCTATCTCTTCTATATAGTCCCAGTATGGAAATTTGTTTATTATAATCCTTATATGAACATATCTTTCGATTTGAGTCCCTGTGAGGACATCTGTTCAGCAAAGCCCTTTTGTGCGCACGCTATATCAATATAGTCCTTTTATGGACATGTTATTTTATTAAAATCCCTTTGGGGATATACTATTTCGAAATAGTCCCTTATGGATATGAGATTTCACTATAGTTCCTTAGCGGACACGAGATTTCACTATAGTCCCTTAGCGGACATGATATTTCATTATAGACCCTTCGTGGGCAAACTGTGTCAATATAGTCCCCATACGGACTTATAATATTTTAATAGTCCCCATACGGACTTATAATATTTTAATAGTCCCCATACGGACTTATAATTTTCTTTTAAGTCCCCTGAGAACAAATGAGATACTAGAAGTCCTGGTTGAGGCACTATTGTAAATTTCCTAACGTTTTACGGGGATTTGTAAAAATTTTATATAGGTATTCATATCGTCCTTTATCAAACAATAGTATCAATTTTATTTGAACTTTATCGATCTGCTGAATAATTTCAAAAGATCTCCTTAATGGTATAACCTAGCCAATATGTCAATACAGACATGCTATGATGGTAAAACCCTCTTAAGACAATTAATCCTTGTTAACATCTAAGAACATCTTAACACTCTTGGCAGTGTGGCTTGAGAAACCACACCAGCCGTCAAGGTATTGGATTATGTCCAAGCCTTAAAGCCTATATGATCAAAGTAGATCATGGCAAGTATCATCAATGTGATGATCATACCATAAACATCCATTAGTGGTGAAGTGCCTAGGGGTATACTTGTTGTCTAATAAGACAACGACAATTGTGGTCTACGACCCCCTGTCTAAAGATATTGGATTATGTCCAAGCATAATAGTATATATGATCAATGCGATCATGCCTAATAACATCTAATACGATGATCATATTTTACATCCTTAATGATGTTTTGCCTACGGGCTATATTATATTGTCCAATTGTGACAAGACAATTGTAATATTTTATGATTCATTGCCCAGGGGGGTGAGCTATGCTCATGTAACGCCCCGCCCTTTCGTACTTTCCTAAATTAGAAAACGTGTCTTGTATTTCTATTTTTGGAAGCTTGTTCTTTTTGTATTTCGTATTTCGTTTCAAACCATTGTAAATCCGAGACTTCGATCGTAATGAAATTCTATTTTTATACATGCTTATACTTGTTGCAATACTCGGGTTATACGTTACCAATCTTGAATGCATACGCGCGACCGATTCTCGACATACTGGTACTCATAACTTATACATGCTTGTTAACCATTAAATACGTGGTTAACTCTAATAATATAATAATAATAATAATAATAATAATAATAATAATAATAATAATATGTAAGCATCAACCTAAAGTTAATATAATGTTGAAAAATGTAAATTGTATTCAAAATATATATATATATATATATATATATATATATATATGATGCAAAGTTGTGGCTGCCAAAGGCAGTGAACAATACTACCAAACATCAAAATCCTTTTTGTTATTTATTAAAACCCCTTTACTTGCTATTTAGACTTGCATTCACGTTAAATTAACAAAACATATTATAACTAGTTAATGTGTGCTACAAATAGGTGTATTAGGTCGTAAAAAAATAATAAAATAAAATAAGGACAACAGCCCTCTCGGCCGCAATCGCATATACATATTTGTTGTGTTTTTTTATTTGTTTAACACCCAACTACACATATTAAATGCCAACCAACCCAACCCTAATCCATCCCCTATAAATACCAAGCCATCTCCAAGCCATTTTCACTTTTCTAAGCACTCCCAACTCTCTCTAATCACTCTAAATTCGCAGCAACATAAGAAATTCGGACAGATTCAGCAAGCTTCACTAAAGTGAGCATAACTCACTCGTTTCTTGTCCGTTTTACCTCATTCTTTTTCCTATGTGCTTGGATTGACCTTAGCTTCGATTCCATGGGTTTTTCACAGTAAATAAGTCCCTGGAACTCTGGCAAAAAGGCTCCAAAGTTCACTGTTTGTTTTTGTTTTGATTTAAACTTTTCTAAACTTGTTCAAACATGAGTCTAACTCATCTCAAACCTATGTCCTTATGCTTATAACCACTTCTATGGTTAGTTAGGCTTAAAAACAAGGTTGAGACATTTAAAATAAGGGGTTAAACTTCATATACATTCTGTTTTGTTTAGGGTTTCTAACCCACAAGCAATGTTCAAGTCCAAGACTTGATGTAGGTGTGATTGAGGACTAACTTGGGTTGTCCTACATAAAATCCTCACATTTGCTTGATGATTTCCTATAGATTAGTTGTTTATATTCTTGTATTACTTGTAGTTCATGACCCTCCTTGTATGTTTTTACATCAAGTGTAGTGGTGAACACTTAGAGGTACCTAAATGGAAGACTTCTCTTCCTACCTCCTACATGATTTCCATGAAACTTAGAGGTACCTAAATGAAGATTTAATCTTCTACCTCATGCTTGACTATTGGACATATATATATAACCTAAATAATACTTATATATATATATATATATATATATATATATATATATATATATATATATATATATATATACTATTCAACATTCGAACCCTTGATGATGAACTTGTGTTCATTCGTCAAAGTGCTAGAATGACATCATCTAAGACATAAGACTTGTTATGATTCTAATGAGTGTACTACTCATGAAAACATTATAACCCTTGGGGTTTCATAGTGTCAAAACAAGTACTTTGTGTTAAAAGATGATTACTTTTGTATACATATGTTCTTATGTTTTAAACTCCGAATCCTTAATCCACTGTTATTCCCAATACTCATACGCCTTGTTTACTTCGTGTAGAAGGACTTGGTGCTCCAACCTCCTAATCAACAAACAACTCACTCGCGGATTCTCAAGTTCAAGACTTGCAAAACCGTGAGTACACTTGACCCATTTACTTTTAAAGACACTTTGGGTTGTAACATGTTACCATACAAAATTACACTTGCACACACTTAAACATGCTTTATGAACTCAATCCGTTATACATGCTACTTGTTTACTTAGGTTCATGCTAGATTATACATGCTTTGTGACATTAACTTTGCTAAGCCCTCAACTTAACATATATAGCGCTATAGGAGTAGCACACCACCCGTCGGGGTCTTGTTAAGTCATTATACTAAAACGGTCTCGTTACTTTTGTAGCAAGGGATGCTAAATACTAGTGGACACTTGGGTTTGACGTGATGTTATGCATGCTAGTTACCTTGTTTACAAATTGCCATGTGGATTCGAGTAAATGCTTTATACATATGCTATACTATTTAAACCTTGTGTACTCGCCTTTGCTTTTGCATTGAACTTTATTTTAACATGTTACAGGTTGAGGATGATGATGCTATGAAACGAAGTAGCATTGATGCCTAGATACACATTTAGACGTCTTAGGTTTAAAATGTTGTATCGAATTTGTTTATGTTGTTATGTACTTTCGTTGAACTTGTTGTTATTTGAGATTTCTATGTAATGTTGACAATTGAGGATTCGGAATGAAAATGGTTAATTTAAATATCGTCACAAATAGTGTTATGAAGTCTCTTGCAATCTATTTCCTCTCATCCCGATGATTCCGCCATCGGTTGGGGTGTGACAGATTGGTATCAGAGCCATAACTATAGGGAATTTGGTAGAATTGCCATGTTCGACCTAGTCTATTGTAGGAACCATATTTTTGACCATTCTTGATTCTTTCTTAAAATGTTATTCTTCCTACTTTGCTTCTTTCTCTTATTTTTGGTCTTAATATTTACATAATGTCTTTCCTAACACATTTTACACAATACACTTGAAGATTTGAAGACACTCTTGATACAAAAGAGACGATTTTGCCAAAATAGGCGTGAGACCCACAATTTGGTGAACGACTCTCATTCCGCTTATTCTTATTTTGCACGAAATTTCACCATTTAGCTGGGAGTGAAATCCACATCTAAATGGTAAATTTCCAATTCAAACTCTAGTGGACCCTAGTCAAAGTCTTGAAATTATATTTTGACCCGACGAGTACCAACCACATTAGGGTACGGAATCGTCAAGTTATGGGTGAAACCCGCACCTTGCCGATTAAGTCCCATTCCTCGATTTTTAATCTCGCCAAAGTTTCAATTGTTTCGATCAATTATAGACGTGTAGTAACTGGAAGGGTAAGATACCGTTAATCGCTTCTCGACGAGAGTATCTTACCTATAGGCCAAAGCACGTTTCTCTAATTTGAAAGGACTTTCGATTCACTTTGGAATAGTCGATGTTTCTAAACCCAAAACAATCCTATGTTTTATGAGCCTCTCTTTTACATGATTCAATTTATATGTGATTTATACTTGTTACCTTGTTCATTTCAAAACCGTTACACAATTCGCACGTCTCGTGCAATCAAAAACAATAATAATTCTCGTGAACAAACTAAATTTATACTCCCTTTACGCATTCATACGTGCTATACTTGTTGAATACATGTTGGAAACTTATGTTTTATGTGAAATTTACATGATACGTGAACACTTACATGCTTTTACATGCAAAAACCTTGTTTTTAAAATTTATGATCAAGTCTCATCCTTTCCTTTTCTTTCGAACTTCTAGATGGCATCTCCAAGCTCATCAAAGAAGACCAAGTCAAAGAAAGGTTCCAACAGCGAATCCATCTCCAAACAAGAGCTAGTTGGGCTCATTGCTGAATAAATGGCCGACCAAATGGCCGGAGTTATACCCGACATTGTTAGCCACATTCAAACCAACACCGATTCGCCTCATGGCTCGGTGGACTCCAAGGTGGAGAAGCCAAAGACCCCTTTTCTCTTCAAACAATTCATGGCTTGCAAACCATTAGAATTTACTGGGAAGGATGGTGCTACCGCACTACTCTCTTGGTTTGACGCCATGGAGATCACTTTTCGTCAGAGTGGTTGTCCTGACAACCTACACACCCAAAATGCCACAGGGGTGTTCCGATCAAGGGCTCTTGATTGGTGGACCTCTGAACGAGGCACAAGAGGTGAGGACGCCGCCCACGCATTGCCATGGGCTGAATTGAAAAAGATTATGAAGGAAGAATTTTGTCCGCCGAACGAGCTGAGGAAACTAGAGAGTGAGTTTTGGCACCTAAAGCAGGTGGATGACGACAATGATGGTTTAACCCTTAGTTTCAAACAACTTAGCATCCTGTGTCGTAGCCAGGTTGATACCCCTGACAAAGCCATCAACAAATACATCCACTGCTGCCCTGATTCCTTCATGAACCTTATGGAAGCTGCTTGCCCAGCCACTATCGAGGAAACTTTTCGTTTAGCTGCCCGTTTGAACAGTAACCACGTTATGCGTAGAAATGCCTCGAAAACCCCACTGAAAACCGCCCATCAAGCCACTGTTGAACCCTCCTCATCCAGCAAGAAAAACCAAGGCAAGAAGCGGAAGGCTTCGAGCCAGAATTGCGCGGTTGTCACTCGCCAAACCCACAACCTTTACAAGTTGTATCTGCCTTTAACCCCACAACTCTTGGACCTCAAGAAAGAAACTACGTTGGGTCATGGCCCAAGTGCAACCAATGCTCATACCATCATCCTACTGGCACCCCATGTCGCAAATGCGCCACCTGTAACAAGCTGGGGCATTTTGCCAATCGTTGTCGCTACAATCCGAAGTCTGATCAAAACCAAGCTATTGTAGCTCAAAACCCTGCCCCCAATCAAGCCCAGAACCAAGTCGCTCTTTTGCAAGCGTGTTTTAAGTGTGGTGATCTTAACCATATGGCTAACGTCTGTCCCCAACGAAACCAGCCTCAACAGCAACAACCACCGCAACAACAGCAACAACAGGCTCAACAACCCGCTCGAGGCAGAGCTTTTCTCCTCACTACTGCTCAAGCCCAAAACACGAATGACGTCATTACTGGTACGTTTTTGTGAACCATGTTTACGCTTCTTGCTTATTTGATACTGGCGCCGATAAAAGTTTTGTGTCGTTAGAATTTAAATATTTGCTTAAGTGTAAACGCTCTAAGTTGCCAAAATCCTTCGCTGTCGAAGTCGATGATGGTAAAACGGTCACTGTCGATTCTGTCCTTTCCAATTTTTCCTTGATTCTTAACGATCATACGTTTTCAATCAATCTTATACCTATGCAAATGGGTAGTTTCGACGTCATAGTAGGTATGGACTGGCTTAGGCGAGTTCGTACTGAAGTTTTCTGTTCCGAGAAGTTTATTCGTCTTCCACTTCCAAACGGTGATTCCCTACACGTCTATGGTGAAAAACCTTCTAAAGGTCTTAAGCTTATGTTGTGTATCCAAGCGAACAAATGCCTGCGCAAGGGTACCTTGACCTTTCTCGCCCACATTGTGGAAAAGAAGGACAAAAGCCCAAGCATAAGCGACGTTCCCGTCGTACGTGATTTCCCTGATGTGTTTCCTGACGATCTTCCTGGTCCGCCTCCCGCTCGTTCTGTCGACTTTCGCATCGATTTAGTGCCTGGCGCTGACGTGACCGTGTCGTCCCGATCAGTTAAAAACCCAATTAAACCTAGGTAGCTAGGGTAAGTCGGGTATCGAATCCACGAAGAGCAGGTGGTCAGTATTGCACGACCCGTTCGATTAGTTAGACTATTTACAAATAATGTACAAGATGATTATGAAGATTGTTATTTTTATTTATTTGTTTGGTTTTTAAAATAAATCAGAATGAACCGACAAATTGATGTTATCGAAAACAATGATTTATTAACTAAACTTGTAAACTAAACTACTTAATTGAAAACAGGAATTAAGAATACGGATCACACCCGGTTTCGGTAATTGTAAGTCCTAGGGTTCCTACATGTTTTAATTCAACTCAATTGCATACGATTAGCGGATTTAGTGTACCGTGACTTAGGTGCCAATAACTATCAACGTCCCGAAGAACGGACAAGAATGCACTTTGTAATCAACACAAGTAAATCCTAACCACGACAACGCATAACTACACATAACCATTTCGCAAAGTCATAACTTTTAACATCGTTCGACAATTTACAAATACGAAACAAATGTAAACTATTGTCAATGGTTTCAAAAATCAATACAAGTTGTCACAAAGTCGAATCAAAGAACAAATGCATAAACCCTAGAAAATACAACTACCTACACCGGGGTGAATCCGACGAGACTAGCCGCTCATGATGTGTGACAAATCTTCAAAAGCTTGATATGGTCGATGATGTTGAGTGATGAAGTTGATAGCTGGCTGCCTCCCTCTCATAACCGTCACTCTCCTCTGCGATAGTCACGTGATGTTTTCTTTTGATTGTGATGATGATGTCTGCTTCCTTGGTCTGCGTGAAAGAATCCTGCACTCTACAAATCCCATATGTCGGCCCAAAACCCATGTGAGTTTGCGTACAAAAGAAGTCCACATGAGTTCCTTAAGCCCACGAGCCCACTAGCACCTCCTCACTAAATTAATGTGATGTGATTTTCTCTTAGCCCACATGTGCCGCCAATGATGATGATATTTGTTGATGATTATTAAGATAAATAATAATCTCAAAAATAATGTCTTTCCTCCTAAAAGTCACGTAGATGGCTGATGTTGTTGACTTCTCACATCATGCGACTATTTTATGTTTCCTTCCTAAATCCAAGATATTTGCCGCCAAAACTCAAGTCATGCACTGCCGTATATTGTCTATCGTAAGCTACGTTCTCAAACGTAAGCTACGCTTTGTATCTTCTGTGAAGATCACGGCTCCATCAATTTATTCAATTTCATCTTTCATTTAATTACCACTCACCCCTTGGACTTCATTGTTTCATAATTCCCTCACACACAAGCTACATATTAACTTTCGCATAATGACACATCAGCCCCTAGACTTCATGGTTTCGCGTTTCTTTCACATCCAAGCTATCACTCGACCCAAACATGTCCCGTTCAATATGATATCTCTTGATAATCATCCGTGCTTGCTTTGTTTCATCACTAATCTCTCTAACTTTGCCATATTACGCGTTTTACCTATAAAACCACAAACACACATAGTGAACATATTCCAAGCACATAATCACCTAAACGACAATAATTCACACAAAATATGCACGTTAACACTCGGGTTTCACACCCTCCATCACATCCCCACACTTGTCGTTTGCTTGCCCTCAAGCAAATCTCTCTTTCACTTTCACGTGGGTCGAACAACGAATACACTACCCATTCCCGAGACGAAGGTTAAGGTCAATTGTCATACTAAAGTTCACACTCTTTACAATTGTCAACATATTTAACGGTAAAGTGAGCATTCACATATACAATGGTTATCCAAGATTAACCCGCCCGTAAAACTAGCAAGTTATGCACATCCCTCACAATGTTCTCTCCACTCGGCTTATAATTTGGCTAATGTGTATAATGTATTAGCATTTCAATCAATTAATCGCTCAAAACCGATTAGAACACGTACCCGCATAGGCTTGCAACTCAATCATTCTCCACCACCGATCACGAATACTAAGCACAAGTCATAAGGTCTTTGTAAGGGTTGTAACGAGGCTAGGCTAAGGGTAGGAAATGGGATATTTTAAAGTGGCTAAGGTGATGAAAATTTGATTTTTATTACAAACAACTAATCTAAACAAAACTAACTATAAGCATCACTAAGAGGCAACGAGTTTCGCCTTTTATTCAACAAACTAATAACTCATATTTTTGTATTTTCTCAACGATTTTCTATTCTCTTTTTTTTCGCAACATTTTCTGATTCATTTTTTTGCAAACACAACTATACAAACAAATAAACCTACAATCGAATTTTCATCACACGGGTTTAAAAGAAAAAAAAGGTTAACGGTTGTGGGCTAAACGGGTTGATCAAACGAAAGGTTTAGGCTCAAAGTTGGCTACTAAGGGATAATTTTTGGGTAAGGATAGATAAATGGTGTAAAAGGAAAAGGTTTACCTAATGCCTTAATCATTCTTGTGCTTGTATTCAGTCTATGGTATCAAACGTATCAAAAGTTGCAAGTTCTACAATACATGACTAATGGTCAACTCAAACAAAGAAACATAAATATGTAATTATATGATGTAAAAGTGCCTCAAAACCTCACATATATAAAGGGTATGGTATTTGAAATGCATAATGTGCTAGTTTCTTAGGCGGATTATTCCCAAATAACCACCCGCTAAATACCCGTCATGCTATTAATTTGAACTTGATCATGACAAAAGACCAAATGGGTTGTGTCATCCCTCGTTAACTTAGTTACTTGTGCTTTAAGATCGCTTTAAACAATGACATTTTGAAAATTTTTTGAAAATTTTCCCCCATCCCCACACTTGAGGTAAACATTGTCCTCAATGTGTAGTGTTTAAATGAACGGGTCAAAATCGAAAACTTTTACTACTCCCCCATCCCCACACTTGAGGTAAACATTGTCCTCAATGTGTAAGAACTAGAGTTTTAAAACGCACAAGGGATGTGACACGACTAACCTCCCCAAAATTTCACCCCGGAAAATAAAATACAATTTACAATCCATTTATTTGCTAACTAAAAAAAATCAAAAGTAAAAAGGGAACGTATGCACCTGATTTTTGGAGCTCATTCCTCGTGTGCTCTTCTTCTCTTCAAGAAAGCGGTCGTCCCACGAACATAATGTACCTACAAATCTTAACCCTTGTGTAGAAGCATGCTTCTCACAACCATTAAAATTTATTAGCTACTTAGTTCTACCACTTTTATGAAAATATTACCAAGTCATACATTAATTTACTTTGATTTATGTGGAAGAATAATTTACAATAACAACAAACCTAACTCACTTTCGTAGGAATCACGGTTGCATTTAGCTTATGCAACAAGCCCTTTTAAACCTCCCGATAGCTCGGGAGGACGAGAGGTCTCGTGAGGGTTATATAGGGAACACACCCACAAAGTTCATTTAACTAAGAAAAGAAAAAAAATAAAAAAAAATAAAACGAATAATAGTACAAACTCTACAACAATTATACCTGATTTGCCTCTCATGGTGGTCGAAGTGCACATTTTCCTACCGAGTTGCCTACATACGCTCGGTATTTGGCATGCCGGATCCTTCTCTTTTTATTTTGCTCGGCATGCATATTGTACAACTTTGGGGTCGCTTCTTACTAAACTGGCCTATGTCATGCAACGCCACCCTTCGAAACCTTATACCCGAACCCGCATCCCCAACTTTGTTGGTTGGAGTGATAAGTATGGGAGAAGGATGGATGTGAACGTGGGTCACGGGTGGTCCGTAGGACAACCCTTAATGCCGTTAAATAGAATAAAATCCCATTCTTTGTCTGGTTATTTGCTTGAATTTGGTAACCACTCGACGTTTGATGATGCAGGTGCTAAAACGTTCAAAATGCGGGTTTTAAGTAGCTTAGATGGATACTAGAAGTTGGTGGAGTCAAAGGTTTGATGGAGTGAAGATTCGATCAAGAAACAATGAAAAAGCTTCACTCAGCACCGTAACCTACGGAATCTGGCCGTAGGTTACGGCCTCCAAATGTGAACAAAACTTCTGCCGTAGCTCAGAAGACAGGGACCGTATGACTTTACTGCTCGCCGTAAGCTACGGCCCTATGGCGTAGCTTACGGCGCCAATGTTGACTTCCAGACTTGCTGACCGCCGTAACCTACGGCGGAGGGTCGTAGGTTACGGCACCGACTGGTGTTTTCATGTAACTTCCACATTAAATGCTGTTTTCAAGATGATTTATGGGGACTAATCATTTCCAATCGGTTACCACTCACTGGTGGACGAATTTTGGCTAACTTTGGGAGACTAGAGCTTGAAGAACACTATCTTAATCTTTAGTTTTGTTGCTTTGATCTTGATGAACAATAATACTCTGATGAACAATAATACTCTTGTGATGATATTGTTTCAGGCCATGAGTGGCTAAGTACTCTATGATCATCTTTGGTGGAAGGTTTTGTAAGACTTTTTGCTGAATTTTATATTTCTAGAATAACAATTTCTTCTTTATTGAATTGCTTGTTATGGTGTGTGATTGATTTCTATTAAATTGTTGATTCTTGTGCTAAACTAATTAGAAACCATATGTTCTTGGTGCCGTTGGCAATCGAGATATCATGGGTATAGTTAGGCTTGGGTAAGGGTTGATTGATCATCGGGTAACAACCTCACATTCTAGGAATCTGAGTACTTAGTTCCCTTTCATCACTGCAACTAATCACACATGAACTATGTCTATGTAGTTCTTTCTAGTGGAATGATAGCATAAATGTTAAAGCAAAACCGGAAACTGAAGATGATCATTTGTCTCTAATTTATTTACAACCAAATCTTTTCTCTTTCAATTTAATTAGTTTAATTTAGTCTAAAACTAATTCACTCACATAAACTCTTGAATTTTACTTTTCTTGCAATTAGATTAATTTAGTCAAGTTAGATATAATCTTCCAAATAACACATAATCCACAAACTCCCTGTGTTCGATACCCACTTACCACTAGCTAATTAGTTGTATTTGGATTAAATTTGATTGTGACCGCGACATCACGTCAAATTTTGGCGCCGTTGCCGGGGAGTAGTGCGCAACGTGTGTTATTTTTGATCCTTTTTAGTTTGTTATTTTTCTGGTTTACGCTAGGTGTGTTAGTGTGCAGGTATTTACAGGTGCATGCGTACTAGGAGCTCTCACAAGCTTTCACCATTGGCATTTGATCCGGAAATTGAGCGAACATTAAGAGGAAACAAAATTTTGCTAAGAGAGAATAGAATCAGTGGTTCACCAACAACACCAACTACACCAATCACACCAATTCGATACATGGATCCACCACCACCACCACCACCCACCATGGGTGAACTCATACCACCTTTCATACCATCAACCACTCAACCTTCACCAAACACTACCATTCCAAACACCACTTCCAATCCTATTTCACATCATGATGTAACACCAACTAACACCACCCAACCCATTACCACTCAAGAAGAGCCTACACTCACTTTCAATCCTTCTACTACAATTCCACCACTCACTCATTTCTTCCCAGTTTCAGGACAATCATCTTCAACCTATACATTACCAAAAGGTTCAACTGTCGTTCATGCTACTTCTACTTTTAGACCATCGAACCAGTCGAGTTTTCAATATTCGACTCTTCCATTTGGGCAATCATCGGGTATAGGGGGAGATGGATATGAAGAAGGATATGAGGATTTTGAGGGTTATGAGGATGAAGGATATGCATATATGGGTGATGGGGAATAAGGAGAACTTACTTATGTGCCAGGGCAAACTCAAAGAATGCCAAGTGTTGGTGGGTTTCAACAACAACAAATTATACCACAACACATTCGGCCAAGGCCACAAGGGCCACAAATGCAACGCCCTATACCATTGCAACAAGTTCGTCCGCAAAACGTACAACCACAATTACAAAGGCCAATTCAACACCCACCGATGCCACAACAACAATTTCAACCCTATGTACCACAAGGGACTATGCAAAGACCAATGGGTCCTATTCGACCAAGGGTTTGGGTGGGTGTGCCAAGAAGGCATCTTAGAGATCATGCAAGAGGCATTGAAGCGCATTTTAGGCCGGTAATCACTCAAAATCCTTCACCGGTAGTTATTCCTCACAATGATCAAGGGAGGACTTTTGAAGTTAGAACAAATTCTTTGCAAAGTTTGCCGAAATATAAGGGTCTAGCAACGGAGGAACCGTATTTTCATTTGGAGGCTTATGACTCAATTTGCAATACTCTTGGGAGTCAAGGTTTTTTGGCCGATGATGTCAAGCTAGTGTTGTTTCAATTTTCTTTAGAGGACAAGGCAAAGAAGTGGTTCTACACTTTGCCTTCAGCATCTATTTACACTTGGGCGGAGATGCAACAAATATTTCTAGATGAATTTTACACCGCTCAAAAGACCAATGATGCTAGGAAGGGATTGAGGAGTTTTCAGCAACAACAAGGTGAAATGTTTCATGAGGCTTTTGAGCGTTTCAATACGATGATCAAGAATTGCCCTCACCATGGAATTGAACTTTGGGAATTGATGAACGCTTTCCATGAGGGGTTGAGTGCCGAAGATGCTCGAGACTTAATGTCTATTACCGGTGGCACTTTTGGTACGAACTATGAGCAAGACGATTGGGAGTTCTTGGAACAAATGGCAATTACATCAAAGAGGAAAGCTCAAGCATCAAGGAGAGCACGATCGGCCATTACCCAAACTCAAGTGCATGCGGTTGATGATGGTAATGTTCAAACCACTAATCAAATTTATGATGTTTGTGCTATTTGCAATGAAATAGGATATGCGGCTGAAAATTGCCAAGGAATGGTGGAAGGGCAATATGAAGAAGTTCATGCAGTACAAGGTCAAGGAGGGGGTGGTAGAAATTACAACAATATGAATTCTAATACTTACCACCCCGGTTTAAGAAACCACCCAAACTTTCGGTATGGGAACCCTTCAAATCAGGTTAACCCGAATTTCCAAGGAAACCAAGGATTTCAAAGGAAATATCAAACAGGTCAAAGCTCTTCGGGTGGAAACGAAGTAATGGAGATGTTGAAGGTGATGCAAGTTGAAATGCAACGAATGAATCAACGTGATGAGGTTCGGATGCAAAAGGACGAGGCCCGTGATAAAGCGATTCAAACTTTGACCACCCAAATGGGTCAACTTGCAAGTGAAGTGGCGATATTGAAGAAAGCAAAAGGCCAGCTACCAAGTGACACGGTGATAAATCCCAAAAACATTAAAAGTGTTAATATCAATGTGGTAAGCACCGTTCCTAATAGTGAATTCAATGAAACATTTTTAACATCTTCTTGTCAAGTGAGTGCAGGTATAGGAAGGGATGCCAAGTTTGAAACGGACAAAGAGCATGGAGCACCACTTGTGCCGATCCGAGTGGGAAAATTAAAAATTCCCCATGCATTATTGGATTATGGGGCGACTATGAGTGTGCTACTAGGCGATCTATACGATATGTACGACTTTGGTCCGCTTGAAGATATAGACACCATGGTGAGCTTGGAGGATGAAAGTTGGAGGCGTCCACGGGGAATGGTTAGGAATGTTAAGATTCAGTTGGGAGAGTTTGAATACCTGGTGGATTTTCTAGTTCTAGACTATGCTTTTACCAAAATGGCAGCACAACAAAGGGTAATTTTAGGTAGACCGTTTCTATACACAGCAAATGCTCAAATTAATTGTAAAGACGGGATTATTACCATGTCCGAAAAGAAGCGTAAGTTGTCCTTTGATGTTCAAACTAGAGTGATTAGTTATGAGTCCATTGAGGGGAAGGGTGGTGAGTCTAGTGATTGTATGAAAAATGTGTTTCAAAGAATGAGAAAAAAGCACCCACCGGACCGTGAAGAAAAACATATGGGTTCAAGCAAGAGTGTATTTGATTACCCACCGAGTCGAAACGAGACGGATGCCTTTTGCTCAATGGCACGAGGAAGTGATGGAGATGGCAGGAACCGTTTCTTTGAGCCACCTTAAATGGGGGTGGCACGGTCTGGCTGAAGACCTGAAAACTTAGCGCTGCTCTGGAGGCAACCCGAGGTTTTTCACTGATCTTGTTATTTCTTTAGTTTTCTATGTTTCAGGGCCATGGCAACACTCAAGTGTGGGGAAGATGTGCGGATATTTGTGTGAAGGTGGTGATAGGAAATTGGATCATTTACAATATCTGTTGTGTCAAACTTCACCAGGCCAATGTACTTTTTCCTTAGATTTGTTATGTTCTTTAGCTTTGAAATATTGTTAGTTTATTAGTTTGCTTTTGTTTATAAAAAAATAAAAAAAAATACAAAAAGAAAGTTGGGATTTGAGAGTTTTAGCGAAAGCTAATATTTTTTATTAGAAGCGATCTTTCCCTCAAAACCCTACATTGGGACAATGTACCCCAAGTGTGGGGATGGGGGGAATTTTTGAGAATTTTAAATTTTTTTTGTAAATCCGAGCGAAAATTGTCAAAATTTGAAAGCTTGATTTTGTCCCGCTTGACACACCGACACCCATTCCTAGTCTTTTCTTGGTGAGAATTTGAGCCACATATGGTTATCATAGATATTTCTTTGTTTGAGTGGCGGTGTGTGTATTGTGTTAATAGAACTTGTGTACTAATTCTTGTTAAATCCTAGAATTAGCATGCTTTTGAAGATGATAGGGGACTTTTAGGAAGCCTCGTCTAGATGTGTGAGAGTGCGGGATTGGTGGGTTGGACCTCATACTTTACATATATGAGCTTGGTATTGTGAGGGGTGGGGGTTTGGTCTTTAGAAAGCCATGTTCGAGCCTTATACCATTCGGTTGTGACCCAAACCTACTTCTTACAAAAAAAAAAACTTTACCTATTGAGACGACCCGGTTTAGGAATTTAGTTTGTGATTGTTGATGTTCTTTTATATATTGTTGAGTTCTATGCTTAAAAAAAACAAGAAGAAAAAAAAAAGAAAAAAAAATATGAGGAAAATACAAAAAGAGTGTTTAGTTGTAATAGAAGTTGAGAAGTTTAGGATGTTTTGTATTTATTTGGTGTTTGCTTTGTTTAGTAGTAGAAATAAAAACCGGGTCAAATCAATTAGCTCTTATATATATATATCTCTCCCACTATTTCCTACCTTTGCACCTAGCCCTATTACAACCCGTAAGTCCTTTTTGATTCATGAGCATGCTAGATATTTGTTAGGAGGAGACTTGATTTTTATACAAGCTTATTGTCGTGCACACACACATACGCATTGAGTGGTATTAGCATCATATGCTAATAATTCTTATCATTGAGAGATTTTTGTGAGGGGTGTGTCTTGTGGTATGATTGAAAGTTAGTAGAAGGACGGCACATTTTAGTTTGGTTTACATGATTGATCGCTTAAGGTTATGAATAGTTGTTGAATGGGTTGCTTGGGACAAGCAACGGGTAAGTGTGGGGATGTGATGGGTGGTCCGTAGGACAACCCTTAATACCGTTAAATAGAATAAAATCCCATTCTTTGTCCGGTTATTTGCTTGAATTTGGTAACCACTCGACGTTTGATGATGCAAGTGCTAAAACATTCAAAATGTGGGTTTTAAGTAGCTTGGATGGATACTAGAAGTTGGTGGAGTCAAAGGTTTGATGGAGTGAAGATTCGATCAAGAAACAATGAAAAAGCTTCACTCAGCACCGTAACCTACGGCATCTGGCCGTAGGTTACGGCCTCCACATGTGAACAAAACTTCTGCCGTAGCTCAGAAGACAGGGACCGTATGACTTTACTGCTCGCCGTAAGCTACGGCCCTATGGCGTAGCTTACGGCGCCAATGTTGACTTCCGGACTTGCTGACCGCCGTAACCTACGGCGGAGGGCCGTAGGTTACGGCACCGACTGGTGTTTTCAGGTAACTTCCACATTAAATGCTGTTTTCAAGATGATTTATGGGGACTAATCATTTCCAATCGGTTACCACTCACTGGTGGACAAATTTTGGCTAACTTTGGGAGACTAGAGCTTGAAGAACACTATCTTAATCTTTAGTTTTGTTGCTTTGATCTTGATTAACAAATTACTCTTATGATGATGTTGTTTCAAGCCATGAGTGGCTAAGTACTCTATGATCATCTTTGGTGGAAGGTTTTGTAAAACTTTATGCTGAATTTTATATTTCTAGAATAACAATTTCTTCTTTATTGAATTGCTTGTTATGGTGTGTGATTGATTGCTAGTAAATTGTTGATTCTTGTGCTAAACTAATTAGAAACCATACGTTCTTGGTGCCGTTGGCAATCGAGATATCATGGGTATAGTTAGGCTTGGGTAAGGGTTGATTGATCATCGGGTAACAACCTCACGTTCTAGGAATCTGAGTACTTAGTTCCCTTTAATCACTGCAACTAATCACACATGAACTATGTCTATGTAGTTCTTTCTAGTGGAATGATAGCATAAATGTTAAAGCAAAACCGGAAACTGAAGATGATCATTTGTCTCTAATTTGTTTACAACCAAATCTTTTCTCTTTCAATTTAATTAGTTTAATTTAGTCTAAAACCAATTCACTCACATAAACTCTTGAATTTTACTTTTCTTGCAATTAGATTAATTTAGTCAAGTTAGATATAATCTTCCAAATAACACATAATCCACAAACTCCCTGTGTTCGATACCCACTTACCACTAGCTAATAATAATCATCATACTCCTCCTCCCGGTAACTTGAGAAATATGGTGATTTGGGTTCATAGTAATATTCTTGATAATGTGGTGATGGTGGATTACCACATGGATAATATGAGGATGGACCATTGAAATCTTCATAATCCGCCATCCTATATTCAAACAATCCACTGAGGTAGTCTTCCCGTTCCTTGTTGGCTTGAACTTTTTCGTAGAAAACAGAGCAATCCTCTAAATAGTGCTCTCCGCTTCCGCAACACTCACACGGATCATCATCTAACCAATTCATATTGAAAGATGGTACCTGCAAAACATGTACCTGCACAGACAAGCTCGACCACCCAAAGTAAAATCATGAATATACAAGAAAGAAAAAAAACTAAACTAAAATCGAACAAGCAATGAAATACTAAGCGCACTAGCTCCCCGGCAACGGCGCCATTTTGACGTGACCGTGTCGTCCCGATCAGTCAAAAACCCAATTAAACCTAGGTAGCTAGGGTAAGTCGGGTATCGAATCCACGAAGAGCAGGTGGTCAGTATTGCACGACCCGTTCGATTAGTTAGACTATTTACAAATAATGTACAAGATGATTATGAAGATTGTTATTTTTATTTATTTGTTTGGTTTTTAAAATAAATCGGAATGAACCGACAAATTGATGTTATCGAAAACAATGATTTATTAACTAAACTTGTAAACTAAACTACTTAATTGAAAACAGGAATTAAGAATACAGATCACACCCGGTTTCGGTAATTATAAGTCCTAGGGTCCTACATGTTTTAATTCAACTCAATTACATACGATTAGCAGATTTAGTGTACCGTGACTTAGGTGCCAATAACTATCAACGTCCCGAAGAACGGACAAGAATGCACTTTGTAATCAACACAAGTAAATCCTAACCACGACAACGCATAACTACACATAACCATTTCGCAAAGTCATAACTTTTAACATCGTTCGACAATTTACGAATACGAAACAAATGTAAACTATTGTCAATGGTTTCAAAAATCAATACAAGTTGTCACAAAGTCGAATCAAAGAACAAATGCATAAACCCTAGAAAATACAACTACCTACACCGGGGTGAATCCGACGAGACTAGCCGCTCATGATGTGTGACAAATCTTCAAAAGCTTGATATGGTCGATGATGTTGAGTGATGAAGTTGATAGCTGGCTGTCTCCCACTCGTAACCGTCACTCTCCTCTGCGATAGTCACGTGATGTTTTCTTTTGATTGTGATGATGTCTGCTTCCTTGGTCCGCGTGAAAGAAGCCTGCACTCTACAAATCCCATATGTCGGCCCAAAACCCATGTGAGTCTGCGTACAAAAGAAGTCCACATGAGTTCCTTAAGCCCACGAGCCCACTAACACCTCCTCACTAAATTAATGTGATGTGATTTTCTCTTAGCCCACATGTGCCGCCAATGATGATGATATTTGTTGATGATTATTAAGATAAATAATAATCTCAAAAATAATGTCTTTCCTCCCAAATGTCACGTAGATGGCTGATGTTGTTGGCTTCTCACATCATGCGACTATTTTATGTTTCCTTCCTAAATCCAAGATATCTGCCGCCAAAACTCAAGTCATGCACTGCCGTATATTGTCTACCGTAAGCTACGTTCTCAAACGTAAGCTACGCTTTGTATCTTCTGTGAAGATCACGGCTCCATCAATTTATTCAATTTCATCTTTCATTTAATTACCACTCACCCCTTGACTTCATTGTTTCATAATTCTCTCACACACAAGCTACATATTAACTTTCGCATAATGACACATCAGCCCCTAGACTTCATGGTTTCGCGTTTCTTTCACATCCAAGCTATCACTCGACCCGAACATGTCCAGTTCAATATGATATCTCTTGATAATCATCCGTGCTTGCTTTGTTTCATCACTAATCTCTCTAACTTTGCCATATTACGCGTTTTACCTATGAAACCACAAACACACATAGTGAACATATTCCAAGCACATAATCACCTAAACGACAATAATTCACACAAAATATGCACGTTAACACTCGGGTTTCACACCCTCCATCAGGCGCTACGCCCGTCGCTAAGTCTCCGTACCATTTAGCACCCTCTGAGATGCAAGAGCTCTCAAGTCAACTACAAGAGCTTCTTGATAAAGGCTTTATATGCCCTAGTACTTCTCCTTGGGGTGCTCCTGTCCTATTCGTCAAAAAGAAGGATGGGTTATTCTGTATGTGTATTGACTATCGTGAGCTCAACAAGCTTACTGTCAAGAACCGATACCCACTTCCTCGCATTGACGACCTCTTTGATCAATTGCAAGGCGCGACCTGTTTCTCAAAGATCGATCTTCGTTCTGGGTATCATCAGCTTCGAGTTCTCGAAGAAGATGTGCCTAAGAGCGCCTTTCGTACACGATATGGTCACTATGAGTTTGTGGTCATGCCCTTTGGTTTGACCAATGCAGCTGCCGTTTTCATGGACTTGATGAACCGCGTGTGCAAAGCATACTTGGACCGCTTCGTGATCGTCTTCATCAACGATATCCTCATCTACTCCAAGACGCGAGAAGAGCATGGGCGATACTTTCATCTTATCCTTGAACTTATTCGTACCGAACGTCTTTACGCCAAATTCTCCAAGTGCGAATTTTGGTTAAAAGAGGTTCAATTCCTTGGTTATACTGTTAACGAACTTGGTATTCACGTTGACCCCGCTAAAATTGAAGCCATGAAGAATTGGATTGCACCAAAGTCTTCGTCCGAAATTCATTCGTTTCTTGGTCTTGCTGGTTATTATCGTCGTTTTATCTCCAACTTTTCGAAAATCGCCGTCCCTTTGACCTCATTGACTCAAAAAGAGAAACCTTTTGTTTGGGGTCCCAAACAAGAGGAGTCTTTTCAAACGCTCAAGGACATGCTTTGTAATGCTCCTATCCTAGCACTTCCTGATGGTAACGATGACTTCGTCGTGTATTGCGTGCTTTAAACCTTGGCCTTGGTTGTGTCCTTATGCAACGCGACAAGGTTATCGCTTACGCATCGAGGCAACTCAAAATACATGAGAAAAACTATACTACTCATGACCTTGAACTTGGCGCAGTGTTTTTGCGTTGAAGATTTGGCGACACTACCTTTATGGTACTAAGTGTGTGGTCTTCACCGACCACAAGAGTCTTCAACATATCTTCGACCAAAAGGAACTGAACATGCGTCAACGTCGTTGGGTGGAACTGCTAAATGACTACGACTGCGAAATCAAATACCATCCAGGTAAAGCGAATGTAGTAGCCGACGCTCTTAGTCGTAAAACTCATGTGAAGAGTATTCGTTGTCTCCAACTCGTTAACGATCTTTAATGCCGTATTCGTGAAGCTCAATATGCCTCCATTAACGAAGGTAGTTTCTCTGTTGAGATACGAGGCGCTAAGGAGCAGGATCTTATGTCCAAACCTGATGGTATTCTATACTATCTCAATCGTATCTGGATCCCTAATCGTGAAAACCTTCGAGACTCTCTGATGAACGAGGCACACAAATCGAAGTATTCCGTTCATCCTGGCACTGACAAGATGTACCAAGATATGCGTACGTCTTACTGGTGGCCTGGAATGAAGAGGGATATCGCCTCTTACGTTGCGAAGTGTCTCACTTGTTCGAAGGTAAAAGCTGAACATCAACGTCCCTCTGGCTTGCTCGAACAACCAAAAATTCCTGTCTGGAAATGGGAGAGCATTGCCATGGATTTTATCACTAAACTTCCTGGTACTTCTTTTGGTCATGACAGTATTTGGGTGATCGTTGATCGATTGACCAAATCAGCTCATTTCCTTCCCATTCGTGAAGATTTCAAAGTCGAGAAATTGGCTAGAATCTACACTGATGAGATCATCTATCGTTATGGTATCCCCATTGACATCATTTCCGATCGTGATGCTCGTTTTACGTCTCGTCTTTGGCAAACCTTTCAATCTGCTATGGGTACTGTTCTTAACCTTAGCACTGCTTTCCATCCTCAGTTAGACGGTCAAACCGAGCGTACTATCCAAACATTAGAGGATATGCTTCGTTCATGCGTAATAGATTTTGGTGGCAACTGGGATTCACATTTGCCTTTGATCAAATTCTCGTACAATAACAGTTACCATGCGAGTATTCAAATGGCACCTTTCGAAGCATTGTATGGTTGCAAGTGTCGTTCGCCTATTTGTTGGAACGAGATTGGTGAATACAAGAAGCAACGGACAAGATTTTACAGGTTCGAGACAATTTACTGAAAGCCAGGAGCCGACAAAAGAGTTACTCCAACAAGCGTCGCAAACCTTTGGAAATCGAGACAGGTGACTTCGTACTTCTCAAGGTATCCCCTTAGAAGGGCGTGGTTCGATTTGGCAAGAAAGGGAAACTCGCACCTCGCTACGTTGGTCCTTTCAAGATCCTCGAAAGGATTGGCAAGGTTGTGTATAGACTGGACCTGCCTGAAGAACTCAACAATGTACACCCTGTCTTTCACGTATCCAACCTAAAGAAGTGTCTAGCTGACTAAGGACTTCAAGTCCCACTCGAGGACCTCCAAGTCAACGAGACCTTGCACTTTGTGGAAAAACCCGTTGAAATCATGGATCAAGTAGTCAAGGTATTGAGGCGCAGTAAAATTCCTATCGTCAAGGTTTGATGGGAAGGAAAACGTGGCGCTGAATTTACTTGGGAACTCAAGAGTGAAATGAAGACGAAATATCCACAACTTTTCGTTACTTCTTCCTAAATTTCGGGACGAAATTCCCTAAAGGAGGGGAGACTGTAACGCCCTGCCCTTTCGTACTTTCCTAAATTAGAAACCGTGTCTTGTATTTCTATTTTTGGAAGCTTGTTTCTTTTGTATTTCGTATTTCGTTTCAAACCATTGTAAATCCGAGACTTCGATCGTAATGAAATTCTATTTTTATACATGCTTATACTTGTTGCAATACTCGGGTTATACGTTACCAATCTTGAATGCATACGCACGACCGATACTCGACATACTGGTACTCATAACTTATACATGCTTGTTAACTATTAAATACGTGGTTAACTCTAATAATATAGTAATATGTAAGCATCAACCTAAAGTTAATATAACTAGTTAAATTTCCGCCCGCGCGTTGCGGCGGGGACCCAATGACTGCAAAACGCGTGTCAGTAACGGCAAGCAGATACCGAATATCAAAACATAAATAAAAATGTCGTGAAAAGGATAGTCAATCTGTCCAAAAAAAGCGATTTTAAATAACCTAATATATAATAATAGGACCCACATGTCCTACACGTTGGAAATTCGGTTGTTTTTAGTTCAGATATTACGGTGCTAACACGTTAAAATATGGATGAGCTCGGTACCTGTAACGGCACCGAAAATGCCGATCCGGAAAATCATCGAAATTAGGTACCGGCACCGAAAATGCTCGGTACAATACGGTATGGTATTTGAAGGTAAAAATCAATAAATATAGGTATGGTGCTAGACCGGTGTCGAACCGAAAGTAACGATTCTGAAAACGCCAAAAGGTGGGTATCAAATTGGTACCGAAAATGATTTGGTATAGTAAATTTGGTACCTATACGATACCGGTTTGATTACAGGATTTGATACGATTTGCTCATCAATAATCTAAATATCCAAGTTAATTTTACATGCTACAATTCATTCATTACATAAAAAGACAAAAAATAAAGCAAAATAAGTTGTTGTGTATATAAAACCTCATTCAAACGAAATACAGTTTACTTACTCTGTGTATGAAAAGTAATCTAAAATGTGCAATTACTTGCATTGGTACGTTGCTACAGGATTTGATGAGCTCGGTACCAACCGGTACCGAAAATACCGCTACCGAAATCCCAAAAAATGGGTACCGGTACCGAATATATCTGGTACAGTACGGCTTGATACGGACGGTACTGGTACGACACCGGTATTTGAGGGTAAAACCCGATGAATACCGGTGCCGAACGGATACCGAAAATACACTCTGTTAGGTAAATTTGATACCGGTACCGGTACCCGATACTATTCATTAATTTATTTTTCTATTAGTTTTCATTGAACACTCTTTTGAATATTTAAATTTATTATTACTGTTCAATTCTTTTTCTTTTTAATATATAGGTCAATGTTGAATTATGTAAATTGTATTCAATATATATATATATATATATATATGACGCAAAGTTGTGGCTACCAAAGGCAGCGAACAATACTACCAAACATCAAAATCCTTTTTGTTATTCATTAAAACCCCTTTATGTGACAACTGGCACCAAACCGGTAATTTCCGTACACTTTAATTATTATTTAATGACTGCAATGATGTGCTTAATTGCCAGCAATGTCTGAACAGATACTAAACAAGTGAATTCATGCACATTGTATACTACAAAATATTGCTTTATGCATAAACAAGAGCGTTGCGTCAGAAATACTAGTAAACTCACCGGTAAGACACAATGTGTCAACAGAACTGTAGAAAGCAGTCAGACATTAGAACTGAGGCCTAGGTGTAGGTCCAATGACAAGAATACATTAAAACCCAAGAATACATACAAGGGTTTATGTATAGACATTACGGAAGCAAAAATAAGCACTAAAAAGCACCCGAAACGCACTTTAAGTGCAAAATTTTAATAAATTCAGCTCTAAACAGCTTTTAACAACATAAATATTATGCAGAATTCATGTTTTAACATCCAGAATATTTCCCTAAGTGTCGGGAATCAAAAGTATTACAAAAGAATACTTGAAAGACACTAAACGGTGCAATTTAGCACTTTAACGAACCGGTATCTAACCGAATAACCGGACATAACCCGGGATATCAAAATATTAGTTGAAGCATTGTTTTTATTTTTCTGAACTAGTTATGATGCCCGAACATCATAACGCACTATATAATGACATAACACACAAAACACCTAACTTAGTCACTTAACTTCTAACTAAGTTAGTTAACTACCATTACATTGTAACTAAACCAAACCCCCCTCCCAAAACCGGTTAGGATATGTCCCCCATCCACTTGATTTTCTTTAATTGTTTATATGATTTGCTAAGTCCTTTAGTAGACATAAGATCCAAAGGGTTAAGAGATGTTGGGGGACTTCTTTATAAAACCCACTAGTTAACTACTTAACTTTTCATTCACCAACATCAAACAAACTACTCCTCTCCTCTCTTCTTGCAATCGGCTAAACCAAACACCCCCATCATCACCTTCATTCATCCACTTTCCATACCTTCCAAGCTTATATCAAGGTGTAAGAAGGTGTATTAGGAAGCTTGGAGCTTTCGGGAGTCGAAGGACCTTCACCGTTTGCTTTTATCCACTCGTTTCCTTCTCTTGAACATCCCTAGCCTTGAGCTAGTGGTAAGAACTTAGATCTTTGCTTTTTACATCTTGTTTGAGTGGTTAATGATGTTTAATGATCAAAATAATAAGAACTCTAATGAATCTTGTGAAGAAGTCATGAACATAGAGCTTTGCATAAAACATGAGATGAGAGATGTAATACCTGATAAATCTGAATTATATAAACGACCATCTGCTGTAAATGACTTACGTAATGATATAAATCGTTATTAGAATGAATGGTAATCGTATGTGTACATTTTAGTGGCATCTGGACTATAAAAAGGTATGCTGAGTAAAGTTTCCAGCCAACTTCAACTGTCTGTAACCAGATCATAACTTAACAAAAACTTGATTTTCTTGAGTCTATCACGTGTTATTATGAAATACGGTTCTAAGGGCACTCGAATCATAATTTTTGGGCTTCGTTTACTATTTTTAAAGACCCTTTTTGTAACAGCAACTAAAGCTGAGTTTTTACTTCAGTAAATGGACGAAATGTTTTTAGTCATAACTTGAGTTCTGGGTAGAAATAACTCATAAAATTTGTACTGTAGATGACCACTGATGTATTTGTAATCCTCCCACTAGAATTTCGTAAATAGGACTTACGATGAATTTTAAATAAATTATTCCGCGGACTGCAGTCAGAAAAAGATGAATCTGATTGCAGTTCGGAAAATGAATTTTTATAAAATATTGGTAACGAATTGGATCATTTAAGACATTCTGTAAAAGTTTGGGAATTTTTGGAATAAGTTAACTATTTTATTAAAATCCCCGAAAACAGCCCAGTTTTGAAGATTAAAACTGAAACGACATAAGTAGTAATTTGCGTGTCTAAATATTGGGTAGGTTATTTGAGAACGACCTAACGTGTTATATGTTAAAGAAAATGATATGCTACTTAGCATGGACACCTCCATTTACAAAGGAGACTATGGCGAAATTTTCTGACAATCCTAACACTTAGTGAACATTTTCTAGACAAATGTTTGCTAGTGTGTTCTAAACTATGCTTTTCGAATATAAATCTCGCCATAATTTTTGTAACAAAAATACACATACAACATACAAGATACATAATTCGGGTGCAAAATACAAGAAAATTATAATTATTTTTGAGAAAATAATATAAGTAAGACACATAGTTAAAAATATAAATTATTTTTAACACCAGAATACGTATACAAAAGATAGTGACGTGTACTTGTGCGATACAAGTCTAGTGACTAACGTTAAGAAAACACGTATAGGTCACGACGTTAATTAAGCAAATCCGGTGAAGTTTACGACGCAAGGAACGCAAAGTTGCGAGTTCATGCTTCCCCCTTTTCTTTAACTGTTTTCAGTTTTATAACTTCGGGGGTGAAATACATGTACAAATGTTACAATATTTATAAATGGTATGATACAAATACAAGAAGCGCACTTGGTGAGAAAGAGTACCGAGTATGATGCGTTTTAAGAATACAAAAATACAAGAAGCACACTTGGTGAGAACGAGTACCGAGTATGATGCGTGTTGAGAAATGATACGAGAAATCGTGTCACGAATAGGGTACCATAAGCACCATTAATCAACAATATACCTAGACCGCAGAACAAAAGGTTAGATCTAACGGGTGCCGGGCAGCCACACTCTCGGTGAGGACGAGTACCGAGTAGTGCTTTTGTGTCTCAGAATATGCCAACTAGAAAAACGCCTAAGGTTTGGTGACTTCCTATGTCGTGTCACATGTTAATGGCCTTGCAACCCATTAACAATCCTGATACTTACAGGAATACTTTATTTACATAAGATTCATACCATACTAAAACTTGATTTATACTTGAGTACGTGGGGTACACAAGTAAACTTGATTTATACTTGAGTACGTGGGGTACACAAAGTAAACTTGAATTATACATGACACAAACTATGTTTTCATACAAAGTATACAAACGTGAAATACAAAAACTGCATGAATTCACACCAACATTATGTTGACGTTTTTCCAAAACTCACATGTATTTCAGGTAACTAGGATGGATGTGCGCGTGGTCTTACTCATGCTCGTGGATGTCGCTATGTTTATCGTTAAATAAAGTTGTAACTTTTAAGATAATATGCTATCTCGTGTTGTAAACACTTGACTTATGTTTTCAGTAATGTAATGTTTGAAGTTATTTTTGAGCATGTAGTATGTTTACCTTTCGTATGCAATGAGAAACCTTTCATGATCACACCTCGTGCTTCCGCCGCAGAAAGGGGTGTGACAGATTGGTATCAGAGCTGCGATTGTAGTGAACCAGGATTCCTTCTCGAGTCTAGTCTACAATCTCTAGGATCCTTTCACGAAAACAATTTTTCAAAGGGTTTTCATTGCATAAAACGTCCCGCGACATCCACTACCTGAAACTGTTTACAAGAGTATAGAAAAGCCACTACGAGACTTATGGTGCACACGAGTAGCACTTGTCGTTGACTAGAAATTACTTGCAATTATGTGTGATAATTAGCCTATATACACATACTAGAAGTAGAAGGTCACAAGTATACGTGACTTTACCTGAAAGCAATGGGTTACCTGAAGGAAGAGATACGAGGATGAAACGAACTGTGCGGACTGTGCAAGGAGTTACGTAATTATGGATGCATACATAATTATGGAATTCAGTGCACAGAAACCATAGCAAGTCTTGTCACGTATAGATTCCCTCAGTGCAAGCCTACTAAGTACTCTGCTAGAGTAATAATTGTTTGATGTCACTTATGTGGTATATACCTGTGAATATATATACTACTACTATCTAGTATGACGATATCAAACAAATGTTTAACCCTGTTGTGTTATGTTCTGTCAGAACATGGCACCCAGGAAAGCTGTGAATGCTCGCAATGATGATCAACCTCCTCCTCCCCCACTGCCAAGAACTGCTGAAGAGCTGAACGCTCTACTGGAAGAAAGGATCTCCGCTGCTATTGCCCAATACGAGGCAAACCGAACTCAAGACAGTGGTGGCCCAAGCAACGCTAGACGTAATGGGAACGGAGATTCATCTGGAGGCAACGCAGCTCAAGGTAACCTTAAGACACTGTACTAAGCATGAGGAAATTTATGAACGGTCTTTGATTCATTATTTCTTCGATTGATCACGTGTGAATTGGTCGAATCAATTCCAGGCTGCACTTTCAAGCAGTTTCTCGACTGCAAGCCGATGAACTACGACGGCACAGGAGGTGCAGTAGCATTTGTACGCTGGACGGAGAAGACTGAAGCTACTATCCGCATGAGCAAGTGTACCGCGGATCAGCAAGTCACTTTTGCCACTGGGTTGTTTGTCGATGAAGCTCTGACTTGGTGGAACTTGCAAGCCCAAACCTTGGGCGACGATGCCGCTTATGGCCTAACTTGGGATGAACTGAAGGAAAGAATGAGAGAGAAGTACTGCTCTCGTGCTGAACTCCAAAGGCTGGAAATGGAATTCTGGCACTTGACTATGGAAGGTGCTGACATTAATGGTTATACTCGAAGGTTCCACGATCTGTCTAGAGTGCTTCCCTACATGGTGACTCCCGAATTTAAGCGTGTCGAATGCTACATTTGGGGACTGGCCCCAGAGTTTCGTGGTATGGTAACTTCGGCCAAACCTCAAACAATCACCGAGGCTGTAACTCTGGCTGTCAGCCTTACGGAAGATTGTGTTCGTATGAAGAAGTTATCACTGAACCCAACAGAAAAGACCGAGACGCATGCTGAGTCATCCGGTGACAAGAAAAGGAAACATGCAAACCTGAACCAAGCAACTCGCAACAACAAAGGTTTCAGCAAGAAGCGCGACACTAACCCGCCTTAGGAGACGAAAACCGTTGCAACCAAAGGATACCAAGGCACCATGCCTAAATGCCAAAAATGTAAATTTCATCATGAAGGAGCTTGTCGCATTCCAAGGTGCGACAACTGTGGTAGATTGGGTCATCAAATAGAAGACTGTTGGGGAAAAGGTAAAAACCGGAATGGAAATTGTGCTGGTAACAAGAATGGTAACGGGAAGGGGTGGAACCATGGATGCTTCAGTTGTGGAAGCAATGATCATTTCATGAAAGACTGCCCAAAGGGAAACAACGCTCAGGCTCGAGCATTTGTGATTGGAGCAAAGAACGCACGCGAGGACCCTAACGTGGTCACCGGTACGTTTCTCATTAACAATCACTTCGCATCCATATTATTTGACACTGGCGCCGATTATAGCTTCATGTCTGTGGAATTTAAACGCATGCTTGGAATAGAATCTAGTAGATTAGAAATTCCTTACTCCATAGAACTAGCCAATGGTAAACTCGTTGAATCGGGCGAAGTTGTTAGAGACTGCACATTAGAGCTTGGTGAACGAAGATTTAGCATCGACCTCTTACCTATCCAATTGGGTAGCTTCGACGTAGTGGTCGGAATGGACTGGTTGTCCAAGAACAAAGCTGAAGTTATTTGTCATGAGAAAATCATTCGCATCCCTCTGGCGAATGATGAAACCATCATAGTACATGGAGAAAAACGACACGTGCCTCTACAAATCATCAGCTGCATGAAGGTACAGAAATGCTTAAGGAAAGGATGTGTCGCTTTCCTAGCACACGTTGTAGATAAGAAGGCTGCGGAGCCGAAACTCGAAGACATTCCTGTGGTGAAGGAATTCCCTGATGTTTTTCCCGAAGATCTGCCAGGATTACCTCCGCAACGATAAGTCGAATTCCATATAGACTTGGTTCCAGGAGCCGCTCCAGTAGCCAAGGCTCCCTATCGACTTGCGCCATCCGAAATGCAAGAATTATATACACAACTCCAGGAGTTGTTGGATAAGGGATTCATAAGGCCAAGCTTCTCACCCTGGGGAGCTCCAGTATTGTTCGTGAAGAAGAAGGATGGAACATTGCGGATGTGTATTGATTACAGGGAACTGGACAAGCTCACTATCAAGAATCGGTACCCGCTACCGAGGATTGATGAGTTATTTGATCAATTGCAAGGATCAAGCTACTATTCCAAGATCGATCTTCGATCTGGATACCATCAGTTAAGAATCCAAGAAGAAAGCGTGCCAAAGACTGCATTCAGAACACGATATGGGCATTACGAATTTCTTGTGATGCCATTCGGACTGACGAACGCACCAGCGGTCTTTATGGATCTGATGAACCGCGCTTGCAAACCATATCTCGATAAATTCGTGATTGTATTTATCGATGATATCCTGATTTACTCTCGAACGAAAGAAGAACATGAGCAACACCTCAGAACTATTCTGGAACTACTGAAGAAAGAGAAGCTTTATGCAAAGTTCTCGAAATGCGAATTCTGGATTCGCGAAGTACAATTTCTTGGTCACGTGGTGAATGAGAAGGGCATTCATGTAGACCCATCCAAGATTGAGGCAATAAAGAATTGGGAAACTCCCAAAACCCCAACTGAAGTTCGACAATTTTTGGGCCTACCGGGCTATTATCGGCGATTCATCAAGAATTTCTCAAAGATATCTCAACCGCTAACGACCCTTACTCAGAAAGACAAGAAATACGACTGGGGTTACAAACAGGAAGAAGCCTTCCAACTACTCAAAAACAAGATATGTGATGCACCGATACTATCATTACCCGAAGGCACTGAAGACTTCGTGGTATACTGCGACGCCTCACGACAAGGTCTGGGTTGCGTGCTCATGCAACGCCAGAAAGTCATCGCTTACGCTTCAAGACAATTGAAGGTACATGAAAGAAACTACACCACGCATGACCTGGAGCTGGGCGCAGTGGTATTCGCCTTGAAGATCTGGCGACATTATCTATATGGTACTCGATCTACAATTTTCACAGATCATAAAAGTCTACAACACATATTCGATCAGAAAGAACTAAACATGCGCCAGCGACGTTGGGTCGAGCTGCTGAACGATTATGACTGTGAGATTAAGTACCATCCTGGAAAAGCAAATGTCGTAGCAGACGCATTAAGCCGAAAAGAAAGGGTTAAGACCCTAAGGGTTCGAGCATTGGAAATGACCATACGAACGAACCTCACTGCACGTATTCGTGATGCACAACAAGAAGCTCTTAAGATAGAAAACCGTAAAGCTGAATACCTCCGGGGTATGTTGAAATATATGGTGCCAAATGAAGAGGGAGCCTTATACTTTGAGAAGCGTATTTGGGTTCCGCTCTATGGTGGCATACGAGAAGTCATCCTTGATGAAGCACACAAATCGAGATACTCGATCCATCCAGGATCGGACAAGATGTATCAAGACTTAAAATAATACTATTGGTGGCCGAGACTTAAGAGCGACGTTCCTGTTTATGTTGGAAAATGCCTAACCTGTGCTAAGGTTAAGGCTGAATATCAGAAACCGTCCGGCCTACTACAACAACCAGAGATACCCATGTGGAAGTGGGAGCAAATCTCAATGGACTTCATAACAAAATTACCCAGGACCCTGAGAGGGCACGATATGATTGATCGGAGTGTCGCGCTCCGGTCAAAGATAATATTTATAAGCCCTAATTACCCTTAACAAATAGCTAGTGGTAGTGAGGGGTCGAACCACGAAGAGTATGTGGTTTGTGTATGGATTTGACTGAATTATAAAGAATTGTCACAATTTATGAAGCTTCCTAGAATGTTTTTGTGTTTTTGTTTAATTGAGAGAAGTGAGTTTAAACTAAGTGAATTGATTAAAATGATTAACAACTACTAATTAATGATTGTATGAAAGTGGTTACTAGAACAATAATAATAAAAAGGAATCACGCCCGGTTTCGGTAATTGTTAACCTAGGGTTTCTACAAGTTTTAGTTTCAACTCAAATGCATTCGATTAACGGATTTAGTGTACCGTGACTTAGGTGCTACTAGCTATCAACGTCCCGAAGAACGGACAAAAAGACACTTTGTAATCAACACAAGTAAATCCTAACAATGATAATGCACAATTACATATCACCATTTCGCAAAGTCATAACTTTTAACATCGCTCGACAATTCACGAATTCGCAACAAATGTAATACTATTATCAAGAGTTTCAAAAACCAAATACAAATTGTCACTAAGTTGAACAAGAACAATTCGAAACCCTAAAATTAACAACTACCTACACCGAGGTGAAACCGAGATGATTAGCCGCTCATGGTTGAAGAAGCTTGATCACCGGATGTTTGGAACGCGAGTGAACACATCTTGAAGCTTTGATGGATGAATTAATGGTGAATGATGATGGATTGGTGAAGGATGATGGTGGTAGGATTGATGATTTATGATATGGAGAACTAGGGTTTGGATGGATGAATTGATTGTGTAAAATGGATGATGATTCGGTTGTTGTGAATGTTCTTGATGTTAGAGATGGAATGGTAGATGAATGGTGATGAGTTTAGGCTCCAAGATGAGGATTCAAACTCCACACCAAGTGTAACTTACCAATTGAATGCCTCCTCCACCAATAGAATTCGATTTTCAGCTAACAAGTCCAACATTCGCGTCACAGAAAAGCGTTGCCCGTCGCCGACGGCCTCATACCCGTCGCCGACGGGTTCTTCTGAACATGTTTTCATCCGACGGTTTATTTTCCTGGTTACGGGTTCCTTTGGCTGACGGGTTTTTCTGGAGCCCGTCCGGGACGGGTTATACCCCGTCGCCGACGGCCTCTTGAACACCCACTTCCCATTTTTCACATCTCGCACTCCCGGTTGATCCGTAACGCGTCCCGGTGCTCCGGTTTTTGACCCGGTGACTCGTAAAGCTCCTGAATAGCTCCTTAAACTTCGTTAAACCTGCATAACACAAATCTTATTAAAAGTAGGCCATTCAAGACTGAAACTTATGTAAAAACACAAAGTTACGCAATAACGAACACCGGTTTTCAACCACATATCACATCCCCACACTTGTCTTTTGCTTGCCCTCAAGCAAATCTCTTTTTCACTTTCACGTGGGTCGAACAACGAATACACATCCCATTCCCGAGACAAAGGTTAAGGTCTATTGTCATACTAAAGTTCACATTCTTTACAAGTTCCACATATTTACCGGTAAAGTGACTAATCACATATAATAATGGTTATCCAAGATTAACCCGCCCGTAAAACTAACAAGTCATGCATATCCCTCACAATGTTCTCTCCACTCGGCTTATAATTCAGCTAATGTATATAATGTATTAGCACTTCAATCAATTAATCGCTCAAAACCGGTTAGAACACGTACCCGCATAGGCTTGCAACTCAATCATTCTCCACCACCGATCACGAATACTAAGCACAAGTCAAAAGGTCTTTGAAGGGTTGTAACGGGGCTAGGCTAAGGGTAGGGAATAGGACATTTTAAAGTGGCTAAGGCGATGAAAATTCGATTTTTATTACAAACCACTAAATTAAACAAAACTAAATATAAACATCAACTATGGGTAATAATCTTTCACCCTTTTATTCGACAACTACTAACACTTCTTTTTGTGTTTTTCTTCAACAATTTTCAATTCTTTTTCATAATATTTTCTGTTTTTTTAACATAAATGAAAACAATCAAGAATAACGATACAAATATGACTCCTATAATCGAATTTCCATCACACGGGTTTAAAAGAAAAAGGTTAAAGGGTTATGGGCTATAAGGTGGTCAAATGAAAGGTTTAGGCTCAAAATGGGCGACTAGGGAATCTGTTCAGGTAAGGATAGATAAATGGTTTTAAGAGAAAAGGTTTACCTAATGCCTTAATCATTCTCTTGCTTGTATTCGGTCTATAGTCTCAAACGTATCAAAAGTTGCAAGTTCTACAATACGCGACTAATGGTCCACTCAAACAAACAAACATGTAAATGTAAATCTATGATAGAAAAGTGGCTCAAACCTCACGTATAAGGGTATGATATGTGATATGAATAAATTGCTAGTTCCTTAGGCGAATTATTCCCAAATAACCACCCGCTAAATACCCGTTATGCTTATTAATTTGAACTTGACCATGACAAAAGACCAAATGGGCTGTGACATCCCTCGTTGACTTGGTTACTTGTGCTTTTAAGATCGCTTTTGAAACAAGAAATTTTGAAATTTTCCCCCATCCCCACACTTGAGGTAAACATTGTCCTCAATGTATAGAATTTAAATGAACGGGTCAAAATCAAAAACTTTTACTACTCCCCCATCCCCACACTTGAGGTAAACATTGTCCTCAATGTGCAAGAACTAGAGTTTTAAAACGCACAAGGGATGTGACACGTCTAACCTTCCCAAAATCTCACCCCGGAAAATAAAATACAATGTACAATCCACTTATTCCTAACTAAGAATCAAAGTAAAAGGAAACACATGCACCTGATTTTTGTTGCTTGATACTCATATATCCTTCGCCTCTTCATAAAAACGGTTGTCCCGCGAACATGTTGTACCTACAAATTCTAATCCTTGTGTAGAAGCATGCTTCTCACAACCATCAAAATTTGTTAGTTACCTAGTTCTACCCTTTTTATGAAACATATTACCAAGCCATGTGTTATTTCACTTCGATTTATGTGGACAATAATTTACAACAACAATAAACCTAACTCACTTTCGTAGGAATCACGGTTGCATTTAGCTTATGCAACAAGCCCTTTTAAACCCCCCAATAGCTTGGGAGGACGAGAGGTCTCGTGAGGGTTATATAGGGAACACACCCACAACGTTCATTTAACTAGGCGAAAATAAATAACATGAAATAAAAATAACGGAAACAAAAAAAAAAATATACAACAACAAAACATACCATACCTCTACCGCTGATATCGCTCGTTTGGATCCACTGGCGGGTTGGGCTGGTATTGATAACCAGTGAGGGCCTCAAAATCTCCCTATAGTCATCGAGTTGGTTGGACTCTCCTTGTGGCGGTGGTTGGTAAGGAATCGGAATGAAACTTGAACCGACTGCCTCGGGCCAATGAGGGATGGGATCGGATGGGCCTAGCGGATGAGGAATATTGGAGTAATCGGTCCACCCCGAGTGTTCGGCGTACGGGAGACCGGCTTGAAGGTCTCTTTGATGGCGCTCCTGATCGTGGAGTATCTTGGTGTTGTTAATCGCCATTTGGTTAGAGATAGCCAAAGCTCTCCATCGGCGTTGGTCTAATTCCCGGCGCCTAGCCTCCTCTTCTTCCCATGCCCGTCTTCGGGCTGCCTCATCCTCCTGCCTCTTCGCCAACTGTTCCATGTGTGACCTCTGCATTGCTTGGAACAGTTGTTGCTCTTCCATAAACTTATCCATTCTCTCCCGATGGGCTGCTTGAACTGCCCAAAACTCCTGCATTTGAGGTCCCTGTGCCTCCTCATAGGCTTCCCTCCTTCGGTTATACTCTCGGCCTTCACCTATGCATGCAGAGACATTGTCATATATCTCTTGCTGTCCCCAATCAAAATTCTTGTAGGAGGGCACCCGTCTAGTGGTCACAAAGCCCGCCACATCTGCATTAATTTCTCTATGCGGCCTCATGTATCTTTTTCGTGGTCTTTGTGGACCGGAGGGTTCAACTTCCTCCTCTTCATCACCCATCTCTTCATCTTCTCTCGATTCCGGTGGTGCCCCTGAAGTAAGGAACTCATACTTATGACCCAACTTGTCGGTCACAACATACTTGTTCCCCGAGAGTTTAACTTCTATATTCCAGTTCTTCTTCATGGAGGCCTTGTTAAGTTCTTCCAACGGTTTAGTTACCCATAGTGATTCCTGGGGTAAGCAATTTTGTTGAAAAATCAAGGCACTAATGAGGCGTGCGTATGGAATAAAACACATCACTATGTGTCTCCATGACAATGTCGGGGTCCCATATAGCAAAGAATGCACCACCCTACAGTCACCCGCTTTAACACTTCCACGATCACCAAACCTCACCAAAATGTTCTCAACATTAATCCCTTGGAGAATCTTTCCCTCAATCGTCATGTGCTTTCTCTTTGCCTCTCCCCCATCATGATAAGGTAAAACAACCACGGTCATCTGATCCGGATCACCATTATTCGCATGACTATCCAAAAATTGTTGCATGGTTGGATGGTCATATGCTTGTACCCCCAAGGAATCAAAGCGTGCAATGCGGTTGATGGTTTCGAAAGACATCGTCATTAACCCCCGGCCTGTTTTCCCGACCAATTTCCATTCCGCGGGAGAGCTATCCTTATTCACAAACCTCAGTGTCGACAACCATTCACATACCTCCGACAAATATATCCGCGAAGTGTTATCTTCGCACCAATCAAGCACTCTTTCCCAACCTTGGCGTCATGCACTTTCTTCATTCCATCCTTGTACTTGGATGCGCATTCATATGCCATTTCCCATAGCTCCTCCAATTCGCACAGCTTAAGTTTCCTTTCCTTACCTGCATCGTCATATTGAACATTAACCTCTTTAATAGCCCATAACGATTTGTGCACAAGTTCCACCGGTAAATGACAATTTTTACCGTAAACCAACCGGTAAGGTGTAGTGCCAATAGGTGTCTTATGTGCCTTACGGTAGGCCCATAAAGCATCGTTCGATTTAATTGACCAATCCTTACGGTCCGCCCGCACGGTCTTTTGCAAAATCTCTTTGATTTGCCTATTTGACACCTCAACTTGCCCGCTTGTTTGCGGGTGATAGGGGGTAGCAATCCTATGGTCAACACCAAACCGTTTAAGAAGTTTCCCAAACCAAAAATTTTTAAAATGAGATCCTCCATCACTTATGATGACACGAGGAATCCCAAACCTTGAGAAAATATTGGTTTGAACAAAATTACACACTACGGAATGGTCGTTCGTCTTGGTGGCTATTGCTTCGACCCACTTTGACACATAGTCAACGGCCACCAAGATGTACAAGTTGCCATAAGAATTTGGGAATGGGCCCATGAAATCAATTCCCCACACGTCAAAAATGTTGACTACAAGGATTGTTTGCATGGGCATCTCATCCATTTTTGAAATACCCCCTAGTTTTTGGCACTCTACACAATTTCTAGAAAATTCATTTGCGTCTTTAAAGATAGTTGGCCAATAAAGGCCACTATTCAACACTTTGTGACCCGTTTTGTGACCACTAAAATGGCCACCACACGCAAACGAATGTAGATGCTGTAACACGCTTGGAATTTCTTCATCATCTATGCATCTTCTTATCACTTGATCCGCACACACCTTCCACAAATGCGGTTCTTCCAACCGATAGTACTTGATTTGGGACATGAAGTGTTGCCTCTTCCGTCTATCCCAATGTGCTGGCATATCACCTGTAACAAGATAATTGACAATGTTAGCATACCATGGCATTTTATCTAATTTCATTATGTGCTCATCTGGGAATGACTCATTGATCTCTACAGTTGTAGGATCTTCTTCAACCATCAACCGGGACAAATGGTCCGCCACAACATTTTCGGTACCCTTTTTGTCCCGTATCTCCAAATCGAACTCTTGGAGCAACAACACCCATCGGATTAACCTCGGTTTTGCATCTTTCTTCTCCATGAGGTACCTAACTGCAGTGTGATCAGAATAAATAATCACTTTACTACCCCATATATATGCCCGAAATTTATCCAATGCATATACCACCGCAAGTAGCTCTTTTTCGGTAGTGGTGTAATTTAATTGTGCATCCGAAAGAGTCTTACTTGCGTAGTATATGGCAACGGGTTTCTTTTCAACCCGTTGTCCCAACACAGCCCCCACCGCATAATCACTCGCATCGCACATAATTTCAAAAGGAAAAGACCAATTTGGCGATTGCAAGATTGGGGCCTCAACTAATTTCTCTTTTAACTTGTTAAAAGCGTTTTGACAATTTTCATTAAAATCAAACGGTTGATCTTTTAACAACAAGTTACATAAAGGCTTGGTTATGTCACTAAAACCCTTAATAAACCGCCGGTAAAAACCCGCATGACCTAGAAATGACCTAACACCTTTAACGGTCGTGGGATACGGTAAAGTAGATATGACTTGTACCTTTGCACGATCAACCTCTATCCCACGACTTGACACCACGTGTCCCAACACTATTCCCTCTTGAACCATGAAATGGCTCTTTTCGCAACTTAAGACCAAACTAGTTTCGACACACCTTCTTAACACTTTATCTAGTTGGTCCAAACAAGCCTCAAAAGATGACCCAAAAATTGAGAAATCATCCATGAAGATTTCCAAAGACTTCCCCACCATATCTGAAAAGATACTCATCATACACCTTTGGAAGGTGGCGGGGGCGTTACATAATCCAAACGGCATTCGCCTAAATGCGAAAGTGCCATAGGGAGAAGTAAACGTGGTCTTTGCTTGGTCTTCCGGATGGATGGCGATTTGGTTATAACCAGAATAGCCATCTAAGAAACAATAAAATTTTTGCCCCGACAATTTCTTAACTATTTGATCAATGAACGGTAAAGGGAAATGATCTTTGGAAGTTGCGGTATTCAACTTCCTATAATCAATACAAATTCGCCACCCGGTTACCGGCCGAGTGGCTACCTCTTCACCTGCGTCATTTTTGACGACTTGTATGCCCGCTTTCTTGGGAACCGTCTGTGTTGGGCTCACCCATTGGCTATCCGAGATCGGGTAAATAATACCCGCATCGAGCCATTTCAGCACTTCCTTCTTTACTACCTCCCGCATGTTCGGATTTAATCTCCGTTGTGCATCTCGAACGGGAGTCACATTCTCTTCCGTGATGATTTTGTGCATCACCACCGAGGGACTAATACCCTTCAAATCAGCAATGGTCCATCCAATCGCCGCCCGATTAGTGACCAAAACACCCATCAATTTATCCTCTTGCTCCACGGTTAAGTTTGATGCAATGATAACCGGGAGCGTGTTGCCTTCACCAACATAAGCATACTTTAGATGCTTAGGCAACGCCTTCAATTCAACCTCCGGAGGCTCTACTAATGACGGCTTCAACTTGGTGTCGATGCTCTCCGGTAAACTCTCAACTTGGTGCGTCCATGTCGGTTTTCCCTCTCTAACCGCAAGCACCTCCAAACTCTTTACTTCCTCGTCGATGCTCTTATCCATCTCCACCTGTGACCTGTCAAACATATAACAATCCTCCATTGTATTTTCCCCATCTACGACTGTGTCGCAAAGAGGTATACACGTGTCAACGACGTCCGCCATATAGCATTCATCATCAACTGGAGGGTTTATAAGTCCGGAAAAAACATGCAACCTCAACCTTCGGTTTCCAAATGTCATGTCAGCCGTTCCCGTTTTGCAATCAATTTGAGAATTTGCGGTTGCTAAGAACGGTCGACCCAAAATCACCGTAGGTTGCTTGGTTGGGTCCTTGGCCACGTAATCAAGTACTAGAAAGTCCACCGGATAGTAAAAATCCTCGATTTTCACTATCACATCCGAAACAACTCCACGGGGTAGTTTGGGTGTCAAATCGGCTAACACCACGGTGGTGTTTGACGATTGAAGTGGACCAAACTCGTATTGGTCATACAAACTACCCGGTAGAATGCTCACGCTAGCACCAAGATCTAGAAGTGCCCGGTTGATTTTAAAATCGCCTACTTGAATTGAAATGATAGGCGCACCCGGATCTTGGAGCTTAGGTGGAAGTGCACCCGAAAGAATCGAACTCACATTTTCGGTTAAATCTAATTTTTTTGGAAATTTGTGAGTGCGTTTTTGGGTACACAAATCTTTCAAGTACTTAGCATACGACGGTACTTGTTTGATTGCATCCAAAAGAGGTAAATTTATTTTTACTTGTTTAAAAATTTCCAACAACTCTTCTTGTTGTGGACCTCTTTTGTTTACAATTTTCTTTATGGGTCCCTTCAATGCTTCGGGATAAGGGGCGGTATTAGCCTCCACACCCTTTTCCTTAGCCTTGGGGACGGGGATGGTCACAACGGGAGTATCATTGTTCTTTTTCAAGTCATTTTTATTTTGACCCGTTTGACCATTCTCATTCTCATCCTCACTAGCATCTTCCACCACCCCTTCAACAAACTGGGGTGATGGTGTTTTGACACCATTATCAACGACTCGACCACTACGTAAAGTAATTTTATTAATTGGTACCTCACGTGTGTTCCTTGAGTTTGACCCTTGAAGCTTAGGGTTCACCGCGGTGTCACTTGGGAGTCTTCCCGTGCTTCCTCTCATTTGAGCCATTTCTTCCGCGAGTTGGCCCACTTGCTTTGCCAATGCCTCATGTGCTTTATCCCGAATCTCGTTTGTCTTCTTTATCTCCTTGATATCATGGTGAGATTCTTTTATATTGTTTTGAGATTCCTTTTGCATATTCAACAAAGCATCCATTTTGGCACCCAAATCATCACCACCGGTTTGATTGTTCGACCCGCTTCCATTACCGCCTTGGTTGTTGTAATTCCTTTGGTACCCACCTTGGTAATTATTGTCCCTACCTTGGTACCATTGGTTGTAATTTCGTTGATAACCTCCTTGGTTACCACCTTGACGGTTTTGATATGATGATCCGCTTTGCCCTCCTTGGTTACCCGATTGAAAATTCGGGTTCATTTGATTTGAAGCATTACCATATCGGAAGTTAGGGTGATTTCTCAAACTCGGATGATAAGTGTTGGAGTTCATGTCATATTGCTTCCTATCTCCATACACTTGGTTGACTTCCTCCGTGTAATCACTCGGCCCCGTTGGACATTGTTCCGCTCTATGTCCAATATCACCACAACCTTCAAATGGCTCGAATGAAGAAAAAGGAAGTCATTTTGATAGACTGTCGTCGGGTCTATGCAAAAACCTAAAATTACCTATAGACAGGGTAAGTCAGGTATCGAATCCAGAGGAGCATGTGGTCAGTGTAATACCATTTAACTAATCTAAACTTACTTTATGAAATTTGCTAGTTTATCTATTTTTTTAATTTTTATGAATAAGTATTGTGAAAATGAGAAAACAATGATAGGAACGTGACCACTCCGGGATTCAGATTCTGTAAACACCTAATAATCTAATTATTGTTTATTTGGATGCCACTGATTAAATGGTAAATCTGTCACATAAACCAATTACTTATACAAGATCCTAGCATAATACCAATTGATCAGAGAGATATTAACCGCAAGCATAAATAATTATTCAATCAGCAAAGGCACAATTAGATTCAACATAAATACGTCTCTCTGGTTATCACCAGGATTTGTTTGTCACACAAATTGTATATATATATATATATATATATATATATATATATATGTGTGTGAATGCAATTCGGTCAACACCTAATTACAATCTAATTCTCAAACAAACAGAACTAAATTAAAAGTGAAATACAAGAATCATCACCCGGAGTGTTCACTGGAGGGTTAACCGTGCATGTTGGTGGGTTGATCTTCACAGGCTCGAGCTGAGGTTGAATGCATGATCGAATTGGTTGAGTGGTGTGGTTGATCGATGATGATGTACAATGATGTTGTTGGTGATGAGTCTCTCCTCTGAAAAGTGATGTCCGGCTGCCTAATGATCGATGCCCCCCAAATCTGATGGTGATGATGGGCTGCCAATTATCACCCTCAGTTGTTCCTTCTCTGTATATGGATCTAAGACAACAAAATCTTCAGGATAATAAAAGTCGCCTACCTTTACAGTCAATCCCTTCAAAATCCCTCGGGGCCTTCCTCATGAGTATTCAGCTAAAACCATAGGATCATTAACCTGTTGCAATGGGCCCAAATCATACCTGTCATAAATATACCCGGGAAGAACACTCATACTAACTCCAAAATTCAATGAAGCGTTATCTGTCTTGAGATCCCCAAGTTGAATTGGGATGAGCGGTTCCCCTGGATCTCTATCTGTCTCTGATCCAGCATCCTCAACCAGGCTAACTGTAGCTTTTCTTTCTGCAAAATTGTCAAACTGATTAGTTAGTTGTTCAATTCGCTGGTTAAGTGATTCATTAATATTTTGCTGTTCCTTGAGAGACTGGGTGAGTTCCTCTACATGCTTGAGGAGGGTTTTGAATAACTCTAAAATCTTATCTTCCTCAATTGCGTTTCGATTCTGCTCGTTACCGCCTTTATCGGATTGATTGTAATTTTGATATCTTCTGGAGCCATGATCCGGGTGGTAAGAACGTGGACAATCTTGAGCCCAGTGATTGTGACTCCCGCAACATGAGCATGGTTCAACATCATAATCCCATTCCATAGTTGCTGCATAAGTAACAAACTAAAAGTAGTACTGAAAAAAAAAATAAAAAAAAATCAAATAAACGATATAACACTAAGCGCACTAGCTCCCCGGCAACGGCGCCAAATTTTGATCGGAGTGTCGCTCTCCGGTCAAAGATAATATTTATAAGCCCTAATTACCCTTAACAAATAGCTAGTGGTAGTGAGGGGTCGAACCACGAAGAGTATGTGGTTTGTGTATGGATTTGACTGAATTATAAAGAATTGTCACAATTTATGAAGCTTACTAGAATGTTTTTGTGTTTTTGTTTAATTGAGAGAAGTGAGTTTAAACTAAGTGAATTGATTAAAATGATTAACAACTACTAATTAACGATTGTATGAAAGTGGTTACTAGAATAATAATAATAAAAAGGAATCACGCCCGGTTTCGGTAATTGTTAACCTAGGGTTTCTACAAGTTTTAGTTTCAACTCAAATGCATTCGATTAACGGATTTAGTGTACCGTGACTTAGGTGCTACTAGCTATCAACGTCCCGAAGAACGGACAAAAAGACACTTTGTAATCAACACAAGTAAATCCTAACAATGATAATGCACAATTACATATCACCATTTCGCAAAGTCATAACTTTTAACATCGCTCGACAATTCACGAATTCGCAACAAATGTAATACTATTATCAAGAGTTTCAAAAACCAAATACAAATTGTCACTAAGTTGAACAAGAACAATTCGAAACCCTAAAATTAACAACTACCTACACCGAGGTGAAACCGAGATGATTAGCCGCTCATGGTTGAAGAAGCTTGATCACCGGATGTTTGGAACGCGAGTGAAGACATCTTGAAGCTTTGATGGATGAATTAATGGTGAATGATGATGGATTGGTGAAGGATGATGGTGGTAGGATTGATGATTTATGATATGGAGAACTAGGGTTTGGATGGATGAATTGATTGTGTAAAATGGATGATGATTCGGTTGTTGTGAATGTTCTTGATGTTAGAGATGGAATGGTAGATGAATGGTGATTAGTTTAGGCTCCAAGATGAGGATTCAAACTCCACATCAAGTGTAACTTACCAATTGAATGCCTCCCCCACCAATAGAATTCGATTTTCAGCTAACAAGTCCAACATTCGCGTCACAGAAAAGCGTTGCCCGTCGCCGACGGCCTCATACCCGTCGCCGACGGGTTCTTCTGAACATGTTTCCATCCGACGGTTTATTTTCCTGGTTACGGGTTCCTTTGGCCGACGGGTTTTTCTGGAGCCCGTCCGGGACGGGTTGTACCCCGTCGCCGACGGCCTCTTGAACACCCACTTCCCATTTTTCACATCTCGCACTCCTGGTTGATCCGTAACGCGTCCCGGTGCTCCGGTTTTCGACCCGGTGACTCGTAAAGCTCCTGAAAAGCTCCTTAAACTTCGTTAAACCTGCATAACACAAATCTTATTAAAAGTAGGCCATTCAAGACTGAAACTTATGTAAAAACACAAAGTTACGCAATAATGAACACCGGTTTTCAACCACATATCAATGATATGGGTAATAGTTGATCGATTAACGAAATCTGCGCATTTCCTACCGATCCGAGAGAAAGACAACACTGGAAAGCTTGCAGAGATATACTTAAGGGAAATTGTGGCACGTCATGGAGTGCCTATCTCAATCATTTCAGACAGAGATGGACGCTTTGTCTCAAGAATCTGGCAATCATTTCAGGAAGCCTTTGGATCTCAATTAGATCTAAGCACGGCTTTCCATCCGCAAACAGACGGGCAGAGCGAACGGACTATACAAACGTTAGAAGATATGCTTTGCGCATATGTCATGGATCTGGGCGGCAGCTGGGATACTCATCTACCTTTAGTTGAGTTTTCCTACAATAACAGTTATCATACAAGCATAAAGGCCGCGCCGTTCGAAGCTCTGTATGGCCGCAAGTGCCGATCGCCCTTATGTTGGGCAGATATTGGAGATAAACGTATGGTTAGTCCTGAACTTGTACAAGAGACAACCGATAAGATTGCGCAGATCCGAGAGCGCATTAAGGCGGCTCGAGATCGACAAAAGAGCTACGCTGATCTGAAAAGAAAACCAATAGAATTCGAGGTGGGAGACAAAGTGTTGTTAAAGGTCTCACCTTGGAAGGGCGTAGTGAGATTTGGAAAATGTGGAAAGCTGAATCCACGATACATCGGACCATTCAGAATCTTGGAAAGAATTGGTACCGTGGCATATAAGTTGGAATTACCGGAAGAACTTAATGGAGTACATGATATGTTCCATGTATCCAACCTGAAGAAGAGTTCAACACAAGAAAACGTGATCATCCTTGTGGATGAAGTACATATTGATGACGCCCTCCGATTTACAAAACAACCCGTAGAGGTTACAGACTGGAAAGTCAACAAGACCAGGAGGAGCACTGTAAAACTTGTCAAAGTACGTTGGAACTCTAAGCACGGACCCGAGTACACATAGGAACGTGAAGACCAGTTCAAAGAAAAGTATCCCCACCTATTCAAGAAGACTCCTGCGAGAGTTAGCTCAGCCTGAATTTCGGGACGAAATTCTTTTAACGGATGGAGACTGTGACAACTGGCACCAAACCGGTAATTTTCGTACACTTTAATTATTATTTAATGACTGCAATGATGTGCTTAATTGCCAGCAATGTCTGAACACATACTAAACAAGTGAATTCATGCACATTGTATACTACAAAATATTGCTTTATGCATAAACAAGAGCGTTGCGTCAGAAATACTAGTAAACTCACCGGTAAGACACAATGTATCAACAGAACTGCAGAAAGCAGTCAGACATTAGAACTGAGGCCTAGGTGTAGGTCCAATGACAAGAATACATTAAAACCCAAGAATACATACAAGGGTTTATGTATAGACATTACGGAAGCAAAAATAAGCACTAAAAAGCACCCGAAACGCACTTTAAGTGCAAAATTTTAATAAATTCAGCTCTAAACAGCTTTTAACAACATAAATATTATGCAGAATTCATGTTTTAACATCCAGAATATTTCCCTAAGTGTCGGGAATCAAAAGTATTACAAAAGAATACTTGAAAGACACTAAACGGTGCAATTTAGCACTTTAACGAACCGGTATCTAACCGAACAACCGGACATAACCCGGGATATCAAAATATTAGTTGAAGCATTGTTTTTATTTTTCTGAACTAGTTATGATGCCCGAACATCATAACACACTATATAATGACATAACACACAAAACACCTAACTTAGTCACTTAACTTCTAACTAAGTTAGTTAACTACCATTACATTGTAACTAAACCAAACCCCCCTCCCAAAACCGGTTAGGATATGTCCCCCATCCACTTGATTTTCTTTAATTGTTTATATGATTTGCTAAGTCCTTTAGTAGACATAAGATCCAAAGGGTTAAGAGATGTTGGGGGACTTCTTTATAAAACCCACTAGTTAACTACTTAACTTTTCATTCACCAACATCAAACAAACTACTCCTCTCCTCTCTTCTTGCAATCGGCTGAACCAAACACCCCCATCATCACCTTCATTCATCCACTTTCCATGCCTTCCAAGCTTATATCAAGGTGTAAGAAGGTGTATTAGGAAGCTTGGAGCTTTCGGGAGTCGAAGGACCTTCACCGTTTGCTTTTATCCACTCGTTTCCTTCTCTTGAACATCCCTAGCCTTGAGCTAGTGGTAAGAACTTAGATCTTTGCTTTTTACATCTTGTTTGAGTGGTTAATGATGTTTAATGATCAAAATAATAAGAACTCTAATGAATCTTGTGAAGAAGTCATGAACATAGAGCTTTGCATAAAACATGAGATGAGAGATGTAATACCTGATAAATCTGAATTATATAAACGACCATCTGCTGTAAATGACTTACGTAATGATATAAATCGTTATTAGAATGAATGGTAATCGTATGTGTACATTAGTAGTGGCATCTAGACTATAAAAAGGTATGTTGAGTAAAGTTTCCAGCCAACTTCAACTAGCTGTAACCAGATCGTAACTTAACAAAAACTTGATTTTCTTTAGTCTATCACGTGTTATTATGAAATACGGTTCTAGGGGCACTGGAATCATAATTTTTGGACTTCGTTTACTATTTTTAAAGACCCTTTTTGTAACAGCAACTAAAGCTGAGTTTTTACTGCAGTAAATGGACGAAATGTTTTTAGTCATAACTTGAGTTCTGTGTAGAAATAACTCATAAAATTTGTACTGTAGATGACAACTGATGTATTTGTAATCCTCCCACTGGAATTTCGTAAATCGGACTTACGATGAATTTTAAATAAATTATTCCGCGGACTGCAGTCAGAAAAAGACGAATCTGATTGCAGTTTGGAAAATGAATTTTTATAAAATATTGGTAACGAATTGGATCGTTTAAGACATTCTGTAAAAGTTTGGTAATTTTTGGAATAAGTTAACTATTTTATTAAAATCCCCGAAAACAGCCCAGTTTTGAAGATTAAAACTGAAACGACATAAGTAGTAATTTGCGTGTCTAAATGTTGGGTAGGTTATTTAAGAACGACCTAACGTGTTATATGTTAAAGAAAATGATATGCTACTTAGCATGGACACCTCCATTTACAAAGGAGACTACGGCGAAATATTCTGAAAATCCTAACACTTAGGGGCTGTTTGGCTAAGCTTATTTTAGTGACTTATTTACTTTTTGAAAAGTTAAAAGGTGTTTGGGTTAGCTTATTATGTGAGAGGAATAAGTAAATAAGTCATTCCATTATGACTTATTTGCTTTTCAAATAAGCAAATAAGTAAATAAGTAAAAAAAATAAGCTTAGCCAAACAACCCCTTAGTGAATATTTTCTAGACAAATGTTTGCTAGTGTGTTCTAAACTATGCTTTTCGAATATAAATCTCGCCATAATTTTTGTAACAAAAATACACATACAACATACAAGATACATAATTCGGGTGCAAAATACAAGAAACTTGTAATTATTTTTGAGAAAATAATATAAGTAAGACACATAGTTAAAAATATAAATTATTTTTAACACGAGAATACGTATACAAAAGATAGTGACGTGTATTTGTGCGATACAAGTCTAGTGACTAACGTTAAGAAAACACGTATAGGTCACGACGTTAATTAAGCAAATCCGGTGAAGTTTACGACGCAAGGAACGCAAAGTGTGAGTTCATGCTTCCCCCTTTTCTTTAACTGTTTTCAGTTTTATAACTTCGGGGGTGAAATACATGTACAAATGTTACAATATTTATAAATGGTATGATACAAATACAAGAAGCGCACTTGGTGAGAACGAGTACCGAGTATGATGCGTTTTAAGAATACCAAAATACAAGAAGCACACTTGGTGAGAACGAGTACCGAGTATGATGCGTGTTGAGAAATGATACGAGAAATCGTGTCACGAATAGGGTACCATAAGCACCATTAATCAACAATATACCTAGACCGCAGAACAAAAGGTTAGATCTAACGGGTGCCAGGCAGCCACACTCTCGGTGAGGACGAGTACCGAGTAGTGCTTTTGTATCTCAGAATATGCCAACTAGAAAAATGCCTAAGGTTTGGTGACTTCCTATGTCGTGTCACATGTTAATGGCCTTGTAACCCATTAACAATCCTGATACTTACAGGAATACTTTATTTACATAAGATTCATACCATACTAAAACTTGATTTATACTTGAGTACGTGGGGTACACAAGTAAACTTGATTTATACTTGAGTACGTGGGGTACACAAAGTAAACTTGAATTATACATGACACAAACTATGTTTTCATACAAAGTATACAAACGTGAAATACAAAAACTGCATGAATTCACACCGACATTATGTTGACGTTTTTCCAAAACTCACATGTATTTCAGGTAACTAGGATGGATGTGCGCGTGGTCTTACTCATGCTCGTGGATGTCGCTATGTTTATCGTTAAATAAAGTTGTAACTTTTAAGATAATATGCTATCTCGTGTTGTAAACACTTGACTTATGTTTTCAGTAATGTAATGTTTGAAGTTATTTTTGAGCATGTAGTATGTTTACCTTTCGTATGCAATGAGAAACCTTTCATGATCACACCTCGTGCTTCCGCCGCAGAAAGGGGTGTGACACTTTACTTGCTATTTAGACTTTCATTCACGTTAAATTAACAAAACATATTATAACTAGTTAATGTGTGCTACAAATAGGTGTATTAGGTGGTAAAAAAATAATAAAATAAAATAAGGACAACAGCCCTCTCGGCCGTAATCGCATATACATATTTGTTGTGTTTTTTTATTTGTTTAACACCCAACTACACATATTAAATGCCAACCAACCCAACCCTGATCCATCCCCTATAAATACCAAGCCATCTCCAAGCCATTTTCACTTTTCTAAGCACTCTCAACTCTCTCTAATTAAAAGAAGATGACCCATGTTTTCAACTTATCACCGGGGTAACCCTTTACCAAAAAAAAAAAACTCTCTCTAATCACTCCCAAATCACTCTAAATTCGCAGCAACATCAGAAATTCAGACAGATTCAGCAAGCTTCACTAAAGTGAGCATAACTCACTCGTTTCTTGTCCGTTTTACCTCATTCTTTTTCCTATGTTCTTGGATTGACCTTAGCTTCGATTCCTTGGGTTTTGTGACATTAACTTTGCTAAGCCCTCAACTTAACATATATAGCGCTATAGGAGTAGCACACCACCCGTCGGGGTCTTGTTAAGTCATTATACTAAAACGGTCTCTTTACTTTTGTAGCGAGGGATGCTAAATACTAGTGGACACTTGGGTTTGACATGATGTTATGCATGCTAGTTACCTTGTTTACAAATTGCCATGTGGATGCAAGTAAATGCTTTATACATATGCTATACTATTTAAACCTTGTGTACTCGACTTTGCTTTTGCATTGAACTTTATTTTAACATGTTACAGGTTGAGGATGATGATGCTATGAAACGAAGTAGCATTGATGCCTAGATACACATTTAGACGTCTTAGGTTTAAAATGTTGTATCGAATTTGTTTATGTTGTTATGTACTTTCGTTGAACTTGTTGTTATTTGAGATTTCTATGTAATGTTGACAATTGATGATTCGGAATGAAAATGGTTAATTTAAATATTGTCACAAATAGTGTTATGAAGTCTCTTGCAATCTATTTTGTCTCTCCAATTGATTCCGCCATCGGTTGGGGTGTGACAGCTCAAATCTCATAGTCTATATGATCATTGGTGTCACACCCCCAAAATACCACATGCGGAATCTCCGTGGGGCGTGTGACGAACCCGGATCCAAGCCACTAATCACATTGAACTACGCATAATAATTGAATAAACATTCCATTAATTTCAAAACATAATCCAAGACATAAGTTAAACCAATGTAGTTTGTTCAGCGGAAGCATAATGTAAACTGTAAGTCGATTGTTTCAAAACACAAGTTTATAATCATAGAAGCAAGTATCCAAGAGCTTCGACCAATGACAACTCCATCGCTCCCAGATAGCAAGTCCATAACACGAATCTAGGGACCTGCAAGCATGCAGACAAGTGTGTCAGACGACGCTGGTGAGTTCAAAGTTTTGTTAACGTGTTTAGTTACCAGATATGTGTATAAAACAGTTCAACAGTTCAATGATTTGACTTGATGTTGTTATTAACTCGAATACCGCAGATGTCTACAAGATGTATTTGCCCAACCCTAATGTCTCTATCAAAACATTGGTCATGATTTAAGGTAATTAGTTCACGCCCGTCCTCCCCGGTACGGTGTGAGGGTGCCAAACCTAATAGCGCTATCAACTAATAACCTCGTTGCCTCCCCGGCAACTGTCGGTAGATGTAAGGGGTCTTAGGTGATATAAAATGAGTGTAATAACAAAACATCCCAATAACCTAACATTCCTCCCTGGAATGTTACCCGATATCCCTCCCCGGGATGCATGCTTGGAAAAGAGTAGTGAACTCACCTTGATTTGCGCGGTTTGGTTTAATTACTCGTTCACACTTAGAAAATTACAGCCTATGATATTCACGTACGTATAATCAGTTTCTCATTCACAATGTTCACGTATAGATTGTAGTCATGAAGTACATTCAAACATCAGTTTCCGAGTAACACATAGCAGCTATATAACTTGATTAAACTTCCAGATCATAAGTATGCTTTCATACACAATTACATGTTTCCTAAGTCAGGATTAACATCATTAACAAGCTGGTATCAATCACCCAGGTTCCATGCGTATGTTAAACTTAAACTGTTATGAACCAACTACTGGGCGACGAAACTTCACTCGGCGAAACACTCAAGTGTTTCATCGACTTGAGGGGCGACGAAAGGCTAACAAGTTTCGTCGGCTATGAGTGCGACGAAAGGCTCATGAGTTTCATCGGCTATGAGGTTTCGTCGGCTATAGGGTTTCGTCATCAAATGTAACAGTTAATCAAACACCCACCCAGAAACCCTAACTGTCGTCGTTTTATTCATGTCAAATGATCAGTTGAAATCATCGTTCTAATCATTACAGAGATTAATATCATCAGATCTGATCGTACAACATCATCTATTACGGGGCCCTAGTTTATTGACATAAGTTCACAGTCGCACAATCAGATTCATCAATAACCAATTTCACGTAACTCTCCAATTGATACATCACATAGCCGATCACATTTACTGAATTATATTACTTAGTTTTCCATTCTTTTAAACTACCTTACTCATATAACATAATTATCATAGATCACAAGTAAACACTTCACGTTAATCAAGCACACATATAAACAAGATCAACAAATGAGTTTCAACGCACGAATACGAATTACTAACCTATGGTTCGCTCAAACAAGATGATGTCTTCGATGGGGGGTCCACTGCCGTTGCAAGGTGTAGGGAGGACTAGGGTTTCGCTAAATAAAGTTTCGTGTGCAGTATGCAAATAAATATATATAGCCGAAACGTGATTGGGCCGTATTTGGGCCAGAAGCCCATCATGGCGACGAAACAACAAAAGGGGCGACGAAACCCCCTTGATTCGTCGGGTATGACTTTTGTCGAGTTGCTGATGACGAAACCTTTAGTGTTTCATCGAGTTGTTAAGAGTGCTAGGGTAGTTTCAAACAGTTAATCAGTTTCAATCACTTAATCACATTCATTAGTCATAAAACCAAACACTTATTAGATCAGTCATATACTAAACGTGCACGATTACAATGTAAACAAATTACGAAAGCACACAAATTACGAAAGCACCGGAGTGAAGAAAGTAACGTGTTGGGAAGGACCTTGAAAACTCGGGTTGTCACAATTGCGATCCTGACTAATATTGTAACATTCCTATTTTTATATAAGAATTATAGGTTTGGTTAAATTTATTACCACTAGTAACTAGTAACTAGTTTATTTTTAATATAAATATTCAACCCAAATAGTTTTAAACACTATTTTATATATAGTTGGTTAAAATATTATTAATTAATTGGTCTGTATTTGGGTGACCTTTCTAATAAAATAAAAGTATATAAAAACCTATATTATTAGACAAGTAGATTACGGGTAAGTTGACTGTAAGAAATATGAAGTACCTGGACGGGCCCAGGAACCATTTAAATATTAAACTATAAAAATACATTGTATTTGAACCTACTCTATTTTTAATAAAACTTGGTTCAAAATGTAGACAAAAATATACTCGTTCTAAAGACATATTCATTATTTTGTAAAACGTTATATTTTATAAGTTATAAACGCCAAATAAGTGAAGCAGTTTAATTAATTAAAATATATAAATAATAAAATAAAAATAATAATTAAAATGATGGAAGTATCTTACAAAAGAAGAAATAGAACTTTCAAATTCAAAGTTTTCTGTACGTGGCATGGAAAGAAAGCATGTAAGCATCTAAAATTCAATTTGTTTGCACGTGTAATTTTTGTATGTATCGTGGCCTCTAACAATCATCCATGATCCAACTATAAATTTGAGTAGTGCCTTCCCATTTTTCTACACTCTCTCGCCTACTCTCTCCATATATATACATAAATATATTTTTATTATTATTTACCCTATAATAATAATAAAGCCCTGCCTCGTTTTAAGTGTTTTAACTCCCGATCACCGCTACCCTTTCCGATTGATCTGAGCCCCATAACACATGTCAAGGCTCTGCCTGACTAAGTTTATTGGGGTTGTGTCTCGTGACATAGGGACAAGGTTGAATTAGGGGTACTATACTTAAAACGAGTGCATTATATATTTTAAATAACTCAGAAGTTATACCCAAAATTCTACCAGAAGGTTTTCTAGTTGAACCCTAAAGTTACAAAGTGGGTCCATTCTCTTTTCTCACTAGTTTATTCCCTTTTTCTTTATGATATAATTATATTCAAAAATGTCCCAAATCGATCCATAAGTAAAAACCCGGACCCCTGAAACCCCAATCCATATAAAAAATAAAGAAATCAACATTTGTGGTCTTCTCGCGGGCCGCGTAAAGAAAAGGCGGAAGGTCACGCGGGCCGCGTCAACTTGAGAATTGACCGGATAAGCATCCAGAGCTACGTGTCATCCACCTGGCAGACCTACTGGTGACTCAGCAACCCTACGCGTAGACTAGGCGGCTACGCGGGCAGCGTAAGGATCGAGCAAGGGCTCACGCGGGCCGCGTGAGACCCAATTTCCAGCTATAAATAGAGCGGGTCATGAGCAATTCGTCTGGGCACGAGAAATCAATCAAAAACGAAAGTATACTGTTAGAAATCATAATTTTCATTAGGGAGGTGCTGCTACAATACAGGGTATTAACTCGATCGCTGCTACGATTCAATATCCGATCGATTGAAACTATCCGACAGGATGTTTAAATGCTATACTTTGTCATTAGTCATGAATCCGACAGGATGTTTGAGTGCCACCCGAACTCGGGGAATACTCTGTCATTCGTTGTGAATCCGATGGATGTTTAAGTGATTGCACTTTGTCATTTGTCGTGAGGGTTTTAATCTCGTGAGTTATCGTAAATGCTGTATTAGTTACTTACCGAGTTCGTGTGCACTAGGTTACAAGACTAATCAATAGGCTAAGCTCTGCCCGTATAAATCTGCATGCTTATAATGTGAGTCATTCTATTTTTATCAAATTGCTTTATAAATTCTTAAATATTTTCAAAGTTATAACTACAGGGATTAAGTCTTTGTAATCACCAAATTACAGCCGGTATGTGGGGTTTTGTATACATTACTTGATAACCTTCACCATTGGACAACGGGGTAGCCAAGGGGTGATATGACCATAGTCACAGACACCATTGGACAATGAGGTTACCAATGGATGGTCGAGTGACAAATACTGTGGGTAGTTGGTTGATATATGGAAACATTGTAATCGCTCTTAATACTGTAGATTATAACAAATGCGTCGTTTTAAGCAAAATGAATGAACTCACCAGTGTTTCCTGCTGACCAAACCTTTTTAAAACGCTTTTCAGGTAATTACAGTAGATCAGAATAAGAGTTGGATGCGGCACCCACAAGGCTTACAGAAGTGGCTTATTTTATCAATAAAATTAAATTAAGAAATATTGTTTTATGTAATTGGGTTTATCCCTTATTCAAGCTACCTTTGCAAAACATGGGTTTATCCCATCTATTTAATAAATAAAATCCGGTGTTTTCTAAACTCTGATATTTTTCCTAACTCGCGGTTCTGACGAAATTTCCGCTGCAATATTTTTCAAAATAATCACCGGTAACACTTGTCTGTTCGCGGCTCCCGATTCCGTCCATGGTGGGTCGGGGGTCGTGACAAATATCATCAGTATGATGATCATAATATTAACACCCCTATTGATGAAGTGCCTACGAGCTATACTTTGCTTTATTTGTCGATAAGACAAAGATAGTGATGATCTTTATGATCCCCTGTTTAAAGTGGTGGGTTATACCCAAACCTAATAGTCTATATGATCAATGTGATCATGACTAATATCATCAAATATGATGATTATATATAAACATCCATTAGTGATGTCAATTGGTTTACCTTGTGCCAAAATGAATCGTCTTTCAAGACGATGACAGTTGTAGTCTTTGACACCCTGTCCAAAGGTGAAGAACTATGTTCAAATCTTAAAGCCCCTGATCTAATAAGATTGCGGCTTATAAATCAATGTCCTTGTGACAAACCAACTAGTTATGTTTTAAAGCCATTCATGACAAGTCAATGTGCTATAAATTGTCGTTTAGTTAACATACTAAATGTTAACATCCTTTGTGACAGGCCTTTTGTGCCAGATTTTATAATGTCCTCCATGACAGGCCTTTGGTGTCATATCTTATAACGTCCTTGTGACAAGGCCACTTGTGCCATAACTAATTGTCCTTTGCGACAAGGCCTTCGTGCCATATGACTATTAATGTCTTTCGTAACAAGTCTATGCGCCACATTATATGTCCTTTGTGACAAGTCTATGTACTACATTTTTATGTCCTTCATGTCGGACTTATGTTCCATATTTAAAAGTCCTTGTGGTGAGCTTTCGAACTATCCAAAATCGTCAATATGACAAAGACAGTTGTGACATTTTGATCCCCTGTCAAAAAGGTAATGGACTCCGTCCAAACCTTAAATGCCATTGATGGTCCTTTTGTGACCTAGGCTAAATATAATCAATATACATTCAAATAACATTCATTAGGAATGTTCATACCCTATTAGCCTATATGGTTTAATGATACCATGGCTAATGTATGTTAGGTCGTCAGGATGATGACTCGCTATTGTAATGCAAATAAAAATTGTTTAATTTTGGTATTTAGTGCCAATCTTCAAGTATGGCAAACATGAATGAGACAAATAACAGTCGCAATACTAGTGATGTGATGAATGCTAATGATGCTACAAATGTGAACCTCAATGTTAATGGGGTTAATCTCCAAGCTGTGATTGACGCAGCTGTTAGAAAGGCCATAAGAAAGGTCATGACTCATATATTTAAAAAAAAAACAATCTAATCACTTAAATATATTTAAAAAAATCATATATTTTAAATTCTAAATATATATTTTCTCAATAATAATCGCATGAAAATCAATATTGATGGAGCCCCGTTCCTCTAAAGGATGTACTTAAAAGTACTTTGACTCTTGCAAGTCAAGAGACTTCAATGGCGAAAAAGGGGCAATTGATTGCATGAAATTGTTGGATGAAATAGAAACCATTATGTGTATCAGCGGTTATGCTGGGAAGGACATTGTGAGGTATGTATCACAGTCATTCAATGGCGATGCCCTTAGTTGGTGAGGACATTAATAAAGTCCACAGGAAAGATACCCTCACACAATATTGTGAGGTATGTATCACAGAAAATCATATATTTTAAATTCTAAATATATATTGTAATGTTAATGCGATTTTCTCAATGTTTTTTTTAAATATATTAATCACTTAAATATATTTAAAAAAATCATATATTTTAAATTCTAAATATGTATTTTCTCAATAATAATCGCATGAAAATCAATATTGATGGAGCCCCGTTCCTCTAAAGGATGTACTTAAAAGTACTTTGACTCTTGCAAGTCAAGAGACTTCAATGGCGAAAAAGGGGCAATTGATTGCATGAAATTGTTGGATGAAATAGAAACCATTATGTGTATCAGCGGTTATGCTGGGAAGGACATTGTGAGGTATGTATCACAGTCATTCAATGGCGATGCCCTTAGTTGGTGAGGACATTAATAAAGTCCACAGGAAAGATACCCTCACACAATATTGTGAGGTATGTATCACAGAAAATCATATATTTTAAATTCTAAATATATATTGTAATGTTAATGCGATTTTCTCAATGTTTTTTTTAAATATATTTTATGTCATGTATGGGTTAATACAAACAATCTAATCACTTTTTTTATATTTGTTAGCATGATTAGGTATGAACTTATTTATTAATACATTACAATTTATGCAAATTTTTATAACGTTATATTTTTGTGACACTTACATTTTGTTTTATTTCTTCCTTTCATGTAAGTGGGGATTCTCAGTGGAGTTTTCTAACAATTTTCTTTGAAAGGGACCTCTATTATATAATGGTGTGTATACAAACACAAATCGAATGCCAAAACAAAATCAATTAATTTCTCCTTCGTTATCATATAGGTAGGTACTTTCCTCGCATAACTAATTTTAAAGTGGGAAGACGAGTCATTGCCACTGTTAAGTAGCTATGGTGTTTTACGGTAACGGTTAATTTGGTTTTGATTTTTTTGTTGGTATAATCGAATCGATCCGAATTAGATGTATGTATAATCGAACGTTGTTCATCTGTTTAAACCAACTTATTCCGTTTGGCTATCCAATTAAACCCGTTATTATGCAGTTTATTTAGCAAAATTAGTGAAACCGATAACACAACCAAAAACCAAATAAGCAATTCAAATATATTCAGTTTGTTTGTTTTTTTTTATTTTTGCTCAAGGGATAAATTCGCAAGTGCATTTGTTTTCTATATATATGTGTGTGTGTGTGTTTCTTTTTGTCTTGAATAAAAAAAAATTAGATTACGTATGGATTAGTGGTTGAGGAAATTAATTAGTTCTATAATAAAAAGTTATTCTTCCTTTTTTTCAAACTAAGAAATAAGAGGCCAAGTCGAAAAAAAATGATCGACTCTCTTTGACCAATATTGCTCTTTGGTGGATTTACCCATTTTTTTGTACAATAAAAAAGGGGCACTAAAAATTGTGTACCTTCCACAATTCTTATAACACTTTCTTAACTACTTTTAATTTCTTAAATTCTAATTTCTTAACTCTCTTAGCTTTATCATCTGTTTCAAGTTTCTTCTAGGCTTAGAAAGGCGTTTTTTTTCCGGGGAAGACCGACGGACCATTATGCATGGGAAATGAGATTAAAAATGTGTTTATTTTAAATAACTTTTCTTTATATACCAATGAATTAATTGTTCGATTGAAAAATGTCAAAATATGATAAGAAGAAAAATGCCTATGGCTTTATAGCCTAATGGCATTTTAATGGTGGGATAAGACTTTGGGACCAATAGGTCCTGTGTTCGATTCTCACAAGGGGGTTTTTTCCCATAATTATTGGGTTTCCTCTTGAATTGATGTATAAGCATTATGCCTAGTGTAGATGGATATAATCGGATGGTTCCGCTAAAAAAAAAGAGATGAATAATTAAGTTCATCTTTGTGACTATGTTAATTGTTTACTGGATCCTAATCCATTTACGTTATATCTTATAATGATTGGACTTTTTACATTGGAGCTGAGCACATGATGTAGAAATATAAAATGGTAACGTGCAATTATCATCGTCGGAGATAACTATAATATTATATTCCAACAACTACAAGATGCCTTGCTTATTTTATAATGTAAATCTACTCTCAACAACTACTATTATATAAACGTACGTACGTAGCATACATTTGATAAAGTTGCTGATTAGCACATGATGGATACCCTAGCTAAATATAAAATGGTAACTTGCAATTATTAAAAATTGTTAAGCTGGCCGGAGATAATGATATTCCAACAATACAAGACATCCAATGAAAACACTTACATTGTTAGGTCCTAATCTCTAATGTCACAATGCACACAAACATAAGCAAAATTTTACTGAGGATGTTTTTAATACTACGTACGGTATGTAAGCGTTACTCACTTGAGTTCTTAGTCTAGGCTTGTGGGAAGCCAACGGGGAATTCAAATTCAAACTGGGGAAAAGAACTGTTGTTGCTAAAGATTTTTCAATAATACGCAAGTGTGCCATGCATGAAACTATTGAAGCAGACACATGAGGTTAGGGCTAGAAACAAATCGAACGAACATAAACAAGACCTTATTCGTGTTCATTTGTTAAGAAATATATATGTGTTCACGAACTGTTCATGAACATTTATCAAACCAGATTTTATGTTCATGTTCGTTTGTTAAGAAAATGAACTTGTTCGTGTTCGTGTTTGTTTGTTAATTTTAGACAACAAACAAAAATAAACGTTGATGAACACATATGAGCACAAACTAATGTTCATGAACACAAATAGAAATAAACAAACACAAACAAGCGTTCATGAACAGAATATATAATACATTGATACTTATTAAATATTTTATTTGTTGGAATTTTGAAGTATTTAAATAAAATATAAAAACTAAAAACACTAACGAACTATCGAACACGTCACCAAACGTTCACGAACATAAATGAACGAACGCGACCTCTATTCATGGTCGCTCATTTAACTAAACGAACGAAATTTCTTGTTCGTGTTCGTTTGTTTAATTAACGAACAAACAAAAACGAACTTCCCGCCGAATAGTTCACAAATTATTCGCCGAACATTTGGTTCGTTTGTAGCCCTACATGAGATAAACGTCAAAACAGGTCAAGCGTGTCGGAAGGTGTAGTGTTTTTCGGTTGTTGAAACATTAGTAATTTTCTGCATGGTGTTATTTACAAATTAGTGGTTAACCCCCGAGTTGCAGGTACGAAAGTCCTAAAACCGTGCTAAATAGTAACCAAACGATGATCAAAATAAGAAAACTCATAAAACATAAATGCGAAGGTATAATGCCATGTGGTGTAAAACGTAAGCAAAGATAAACGCGAATTTATACCGCAAGATAGCATAAAACATAGACAATCCCGAATTTATCCACTAGATTCCATTTGAATTGGAATCTAGTCATTCGTTTTTGTTTCTGTAATCCTGATTTATCCACTAGGTCGGCCTGGTTGGTTCTTTGCGCCTAGTTTTGGTGTAGCAAAAACTGCCATGCTTTTGATATAGTCTATAGTTAAGCACCATACTCGACCATACTTGAATTATGTGCTAAATTCTTGAAATGCCTTTTATGTGCTCATATTTGTTTTTACTATTTCGAAACATACTCCTTTCCTAAGTCCATTTTACACGAATAAACAGTGGTTTGAATGACCGGAATCAATCAGACCAGGGGTTTAGTTCTGCATAAAAAGCGTTAGTCCTCTCGCTTGATTCGGGGGTTTGACCGAGCTCCTTCTCCGGTGGTCACTGCAAAACAGAAAGCCGTTAGACTCGCCACAGGGAGAATGGGGGTTCTCTCCGTGACCATCCTCCGGTGTGAGAATAAGTACAGTGATCTCAATGAAGAAGAAGAAGAAGTAGTAAAAGTGAAGTGAATGTAACTTGTGAGATCATACCTGCAGCCTTCTATTTATAACCGTTTTTTGGCGGGAAACTGATGTGACGGAGAGAGTAACGGAAAGCATTTTCCGTAAGCGATTATTTTCTTTTCCGTCGATCATTCACGTCACGTTTACTCACACGGATCATGAGTGTGATTGACGGCTAGGGAGTTGCCACGTGGAAAGTGGATTTAGGAAGACCTTTCTCCAAGTTGATACCATCATCGTGATTTAGATGAGTGTCCAGGATCTGGCCACGTCATCTTTCAGTTGTAACTGAATGGCTGTGCACGATGAGCATTGACAACCTTCTAGAAGATCTGTAACTGTAATCCTTTTTATCCTTGCCACGTGTCCATTCTGTTGTAACAGAACAACCACTTTTGTTTAAGTCTTGATTCCCGGTGTGCGAAGATGTCTAGGATCTTGTCTTCAAGTCTAACTAGACCTTTGCACGAGCCCGCGCAAGGGTGTTAGTTGAATGTTGTTTCCGCCCTTTCTCCGGCGCGCAGTCATCGAAGATTGTTTACTTTTATCTCTTTGTTTAGAACCGCTGCGCAGGCACGCAGGGTCTTTGTCTACGAGGTTTTGGGATAAGATTGTGGTATGGTTCAATGCACCTGCGTAAGGTTTTTGGGACCATACCCCTTCAAGTCCCCCCAGTTCCGTGTTGCTTCTATGCAAGTAGGTGGAGCACTGGACTTGTATAAAATGAAATGTGCGCTTTTTTGCTTGGAGAAGTAGTAGGTTTGTTTTGGCGCGAAATATGAAGAATCTTCTTGTGGAAGATTTTTTTTTTCAAGTTGAAATGCTCATGATTTCAAATTTTGAAAAATTTGACTTATGGCAGGTAAAGGGTACTGTGCTGCCTATTGACGTGTGACGGTTTCGATGACAGGCTGTCACTTGTCAGTTACTCATTAAATGTGCGTCGTCAAACGTGGTCTGCACGCGCACGCGAGGTTATTTTATGTTCCCCACTCGCCCCTGATGCCTAGGTAACCGCGTTTTCCTGAAAAAGGGTCTGTTGCGGTTTTCGAGAGTATTAATGACGATGGGTATATAAACCCCTTTAGTGCCTTCTTTTCGTTATTTGCTCTTCGAATTCCTTTCGTCTTCTCCCATTTTTTTTTTTGAAAAAACCTGCAACTTTTTCCCTTTATGTCTACCAAAGAACATCTCAAATACTCTTCTGAAGAAATGTCTGCCGCTCTACCACTGTTAAAGTGGTCGAAGGAGTTTTTCGACGGACTCGTGAAGAACTTCAAATTTACTGATAGTTGGGGTGTTAGATACCCAGATGACGGCCAAACGGCGGCCGATGCTCCGGCCGGTTATATCACTTTATTCTGGGATTATTTTACTGACGGTAATTTTCGCCTTCCTGTTACAAGATTTTTGCTTGATGTTCTTGAGTAATACAAGTTTAATATTTCTCAATTGCACCCCATCGGAATGGTTCGGATTCGACACTTCAAATTCCTTTGCCGGTCGATGCATATTGATCCGACAATTACTCGTTTTCGGGTATTCTACCAGTTCCACTGTTCTCAATGGTTTTATTCTTTTGCCCAACGCTCGTCGGCGAAGAAGATCTTGTTGAATCCTTCAAAATCTTTTCATGAGTGGAAACCAAAATTTTTCTTTATTAAAGATGGGGTGATTCCCATGAAGATGACCTTTAGAGGTACTGAAAGCATTGTGGTAGAGAACATGAAGACTCCGGAGTCGGAGATTTTGTACCAACATTTGAAGGATATACCGTCCATTGAGCTTCCCGAGAGTGCTCTTGTTGCCGCCAATATGAGTCTTCACTGGAAGATGGATCGTGAAGACAAACAGGTGTACATGGAGGATGATAGAAGTGATATTTGGGATTTTTGCACCCTTTTATTTTCCATTCTTGTAAATAACATGAATTTGTTACTGTTTCTGTAGTTGTTGCTTTGTATGTTGTTGCATACAAGAGGGAGAAAGGGAAGACGACAACTGTCCCAAAGGGTGCTGGTGAAGAACTCTGGTATCTACAGATAGCAAGGAATTTTGCCCTTCCACGGGATGAAGATCTGGCCGCGCAACCTTCGACTGGTGCTGGTAAGTTTATTTTAAATTTTTGATCAATATTGCAATATTACTCTTTGTTGTCTCTGCGCGTGGGGTAATACTGCAATATTTTCATTTAATTAGGTGAGTTGACTAACAAGGGCATAGGCCCTGAGAAGAAGAAAAACGCGTACCGGCTGTTACTATTGCGCCGAAGAAAACTGATGCGCCGAAGGCGCAATCTTCAAAGGCCAAGAGGATCAGGGAGGAGAAGAAAGGTATGCGCCGTTTCTCTGATTCCTGGTGTGATTATATAGTGGTGTCGGATACATTGGAAGGACTTGCACCTGTAGCTTTAAGAAAACCCAAGGCGGAGCCTCGGGATACCGCAGACATCCCAGCGTCCAACCCTGATGATCCCATTTGTTGGTGCATATGTCTGTCGACTTCGTCTTGTATCGATTCTTGTAAATAGAATGATAGATCAGGGCACGATTTACGAGAAAAACGAGAAAGGTATAGGTTTGAGCCATTTCGCACGAAATGGAAAGGCCATTTCGCACGAAATGGAGATGTTCATTTCGTACGAAATGGAGATAGCCATTTCGTATGAGCCAATTCGTGCGGAATGGGTTGCCTATAAATACCTGTCATGTCATTTCATTTGTAACGATTCTGATTCCGGTACCGAGGTGCTGCCGAAGTGTCTCCAGGCTGTAAAACGTTGTTATATCAATAAACAAGACAATTAGAATGTATATCAAGCTCATTCAAAGTCGATACGTTTGTTTCCGCCTCTCGTATTGATTAGAACTCTTCTGAACGACTCGTTTTGGTCGTGAAAACGATCCTACATGTGGTATCAGAGCACAGGAGGAAGAGTTCTTACCGAATTCAGCTTGATTTCATCAAAATTCTGACTTCTACACCTTCTTTTACAAGATTTTTCAAAATTAAACAAGATTTTACGGTTAAAATGGATTGAATTTCACATATAACAAGCGAAACACTGTTTTAAACAATCCTTGAAAGAATTAGACCTAAAATCGACTTAAACTTGATCAATTTGACAAAAATCCAGCCGATTGGATGACATCAGCACCATTTCGTATGAATTGAGCTTCCATTTCGCATCAAAGTATCATTTCGCATGAAATCAATTCCATTTCGCATGGAATGATCTTCCATTTTGCTTGAAGTTGCAATTTCGTTTGAAAGTTGTGCCATTTCGTACGAAATCATCCATTTCGCACCAGATCATCCATTTCGGTTGAGTTGTCTCCATTTCGCTTGAAAGGGTTCTCCATTTCGCACGGATTGAATATTGATTCCATTTCGCTTGAAATATCAAGCCATTTCGCACCAAATCCAATTCGTGTGAATATTGTCATTTCGTTTGAAAGCTGAGTTTGTGAAACATTTTACCGAATCATGGAAGAAGAGTTTTACAACGCGTTTGCTACTGCCTCGGGTACTCCTGTTACCATTGCTCAGAGCGTGAATATGGAAAATGAAACAGGAACGTTACAAAAACGTCCAAAGTTGATGGGCATTGAAGAGTACTATTGTTGGAAAGATCGTTTCGAAAATTGGGTTCAAGCAAATCATTTGAGGTCTTGGGAGTGTATTGAGAAAAAGTATGTTAAACCTCGTACAGATGTGGGAGTTAATAAAACTATTTCTGAATTGTCAGATAAAGAGAGAGACATGTACAAGGCAAAAAAAAATGATGATTAGTCTACTTCAGCAAGCTGTGAAAGAAGACATCTTCACATTACTTCAACATGATGGTACTTCACGTTCGATTTGGGAAGCACTTCGAATTAAGTTTGAAGGAAGTACAGAGATGATCAGGAGTAAGAAATCATTATTATAGAAAGAATTTGATTTGTTTACTGGCTTGCAGGGTGAAACTACAAAGAAACGGATTAAGAGATATTGTCATTTTGTGCGTTCAATGTCACTGTTAGATATAAACAAAGATCGAGAAGAATGGGTTGACAAATTAGCTGATGTTTTACCTCAGAAAGAATGGGGTACATATCTGATGATCTTAAAGAACACTGGAGAATATGATAAATTGACAATTTCTCAGTTCATTGAAAAACTTGAAGGGCAAGATCTTGAACAACAAAAGATTGCTAGAATGAACAATCCAAGTGGTCAACAAGACATCAAGATGTATTATAAAGGGAATGTTCAGAATGTTGAAGAAAGTCCGAAGGTCCAAACCGCTTTCAGTGCAGAAAACTCATCCGGATCAGTTAATCAAAGTCCAATCAGCAACAGTGGATTTTCTTCATACTCGAATGTTAATCCGAATGTTTCAACCTCAAGTTATCAGTCTCAAAGCTCAAACAATGGTAATGGTCATGTGTTACATTGCAACATCGCATTGCATCTTCAGAACGGTCAAAATTTCTCTGAAGAAGTTGCTAAAGGTCATTTGGCATTACTAGCTACAGTGTTAGAATCATATGAGGGCTTGGTTGCAGGAAGAATCGGAAATCCTATGCTAAAAAACGAGGATTACGATCAGATTGATGCTGAGGAAATGGAGCTTATGGATATTAAGTGGTGTTTACCAAGTGTGTTAAGGAGAGCTGAGAAATTTAAGCTGATTACTGGAAGAGATGACTTCCGTGATGCTAATGTTTCTACTTTAGGTTTTGATAAATCTAAAGTTACTTGTTTTCGCTGCAGGGAAAAAGGACATTTCAAGAGGGAATGTACCAATCGTGAAGCAGGAGGAGCTCAGAATCCGTTCGGGAATAATGATTATTATCGGAAAGCTATATATCAACAAGTTGCTCAACAACCATCATCATCCCATGCTATTGAAGATGGAAAGAAGAAAGCTTATCTGGTTAATCAAGATGATGAAAAATTGCCAGAAGGTTTTAGCTGGGACAAATACATTCCGGCTGATTCAAAGTTTAGAGCTTTCATTGCATAGATCATTCAAGAACCAGATTTGATGAAGGAATGGATGGATGTGTTTGACAATAATGAGAAAAGTCAAAATGGAGAATCTGTCTCTTCAGAAGAAAACTCAGAAAAAACATCAGTCTTTGATCAATCATCAACTGATAGCAGTGATGATGAAGAAGAAATACAAATAAACATTGGAAAAACTCAATTATCTCCTGAAAGTTTTAAATTTTATTTTGCAGATAGATTGGAAAAACTAAAGGAGGAGCGAGAAGCAAAAGAACAGAAAAAGGTAAAATGCGAGAATGTTGCTCAGGAAGAGAAGTATGAACAGAGTGAAGAAGTTAAAGTTGCTGAGAAGGTGGTTGAAGTTGAAAAGATAGTTGAAGTTGAAAATATTATCGAAGTTGAAAAAATTGTTGAGGTCACGAAACCTTGTCTAAAATCTTTGGAACCATGCAAACATTGTGAAGAAAAAGATGAGATTTATAGTGAGCTTGACAAGATGAAAGAAAAATTATTGTTCGATGTTAAGTATGTGAAAGAATCGTATGATGTGTTGAACAGAACGGTGAATAGTCTGCAAAAGACAAATTCTGAAAGAGAAGATGCTTTAACCATGATGAATGCAGTGATAATGTCTAAACAGAAGGCTATCAATCACTATATTGAAGAATGTGCAAAGTTGAAGCAAGAGTTGGAAACTGAAAAGATTGAGAATGAAAGAATCAGACAATTGTTGCAAAGTTATTCAAGTTCTGATTATTTGATTGACAGAATTTATCCAACTGTTGCAGGTTTTGAAGCTTTTCAAGATAAGAAGACGGAAGAGAAAGATACTGGTAAGAAACAAAGTTCAAATTACAACAAGTGTCCGCCTCCGATCTGGGAAGGTTATTATCCTAGAAAACCGAATGAGGAACAAGTCAAAAAGGCAGTCAATATAAAATTGAAGTCTGAAACAACTGATGATTTACCAGAAAACATTGACGTCACGTTCACATCATCTGACACTGATCATGAGTCTGAGTTAATAAAGAAAGTGGTCGATCAGGTGTTGGATAAAGATGAGGAGTCAGAGTCAAAATCCGAATCCGAGAGTTCGAGTTCATCAGTTGACAATCGTCGGTCAAAAGGGTTTACAATAAAGTATTTCTGTTATCAAAAAGTAATTTGAATGACGAAATATTCAAAGTTGCATATACTTTGAATGATTCAGACAAATTATATTCTGATGAGGAATTTCCAATAAGAGGTGTTAAAACTGAAATGATCAACAAGGTTTTCAAACTAACAGAAATTAATATTTCTGAAATAAAAGATGTAAATCTTGCTAAAAAACCTAAACCTTACACCTCAAGAGTTCAACAAAGGTTAAACAAGAAAAAAAGGTTATAGTTCTGGTTCTGGTTTTCCAAAGAAACCAAACCATAACAGTAATTTCAAAAAGAAGGGATTGGGTTTTACTTCACCCGAAAATCATAAAAATGAGAAAATTTCTAAAACAAAAACAGTATTTGTTTCAGGGTCAAGTTCTGAGGAAGCGAAGAAAAGCTCATTCTGGAAGCAGTCAAACAAAGAGTTCTTCACAGAAAAACAAAAGTTTGAAAGGAATGGAGCTAATTACAAAAAGGAGACAAGAACATGTTACCGATGTCAAGAAGTTGGTCATATTGCCTGGAATTGTCCAAAGGCTACCAACACAAAACAGGAAGTTGTTTCTAAACTCAAAGAAAAAGTTGTTGATAAACTGAACCACCAACTGAAAAATTCAAAGTGTTTAAAAACTCAACATATGAAGTTGGTGAATGTTCGAAAAGGTTTTACAAAAGAAGGGTGAATCTTAACAACCAAACATGGGTTGCTAAGAAATCAGATGTTAAATCTGGCAATGAATCTGACTCGTCAAAGTCAGAGGAGCCACAAGTTGAGGTAAAAAGCAAAAATTCAGTACCGCCAATGGATGATGTTAACTTTCCACCATTGCGGGCTGAAAATTTAAAATCAAAAATTGGTAAAGTGGAAATTTCGAATCAATTCTATTATGAAAAGAAAGAATTTGATGTCGAAATGGCTTTTCATGAAAAAGTGAAAAACATGTTTGAAAAGATGGTTGATGGAAAAGCCAAAGGGGTAAAAGATTTTTATGAATCAAAAAGAAATGTTCAAATGTTAAGTGAAGTTGAACCGGACTCACCCAAAGCTGGTCAGGCTTGGGTGTCTGTATTTCATACTTGAAAAACCTGACTTGCCGGAGCTCCCAAGTTGGTAATCGTGGAGCAGGAATCGGCATCATTCTTGAATATGTTTGTTTGTTATATTTCAATTTAAAAATGGTAGTGTTGATAAGTGAACCTACAAGTGGTTGAAAAATGGGTTTTCACTTACAAGTGGTTAATCAAGGTCATTGAGTTGAACTTGATTTAACTTTCATACAAGTGGTTAAAAAAACAAAATGATGAATTAATCCCCATTTTTACAAGTGCAATCAACAAAACTTATTTTCCGAAAAAACCATTTGATTAAAACAAACTTAAGTGATTTGAAATCATAATGGGAAAATAGTTTGTTGTCAGGGGGAGTTCTGATTGTTTATGCCAAGTGGATGGCGAATTGAAGTGATTCTCATCAGTTTGTCAAATTTTCTTTAAATAGTTTTGAATTTTAGGGGGAGTAAGAAATTTCAGAAAATCCAAAAACATTGGAAATTTTTAAAAAGCCAAAAACATGAGGAAATGTAAAAGAGTTTTGTTGTGAAAAAGAGGAAATGATAGTACATCAGTAGACTATCACAGCACGGTAAAGAATTAGAAAGTTAAAATGTGATAAACGGTCTCACTGATGATATGCCAGTAGGTTTTTGCACGCTTAGTAGATTGTGTTCGAGATATAAACCTAAATATCATACTTACTTATCTCGTGGGGAACATCTCTCGGATATATGGGTAACCCCCGAAATCTTGTTTGAAAGATCCCTCTTTTTGAGATACTAGGTCTTTATGCTTAGTGATATCTGGGGTATTATCCCGGGACTTCTGATTTTGCGGAAGCAATGGCCTAGTCCCCGTATAATACTTTTCGCTTGCTTGAAATAAAAGCACCACCCTCCGCATAAAAAATGATGAAACATTGCAAAATGCTAATCATGTGTTGTTGAAGAAAATATTCTCTAAAGGGAACACACCTTAAAGTCGAACCATCATCTCTCTGATTTTGCGGAAGCAATAGCCTGAGCTCTCATGGTCTCGCATTTAACTCCTTATAGATATCATCTAGGTATACTCACCTGTAAGACTGAATATTGGGATCTGTATACGGGAGTGTATTCTGAGGTGGGACACGCGAATAAGTTTAAGTCATTAAAACATTAATCTCGTATCTCGAAACAGTTGAACTTTGTGAGAAAATTTAAGGGGATCAGTATACTGGCAATCTAAGTGAATCGTTTAGAACTGAATGTGTTTAAAGCTCAACGGTGCTAGTGATTTGTTTCATAAACTGATATGATCCTCTTACATAAACTCACAAAAATATTGTTTGTAAATATTTCTTTACTGCATTTCTTTATAATAAAAAAATCAAAAAGATTTTAGGTGTGTTTTAGCATAAATTTTGAAAATTCAAAGAGATTTTTGACAACTGATGTTGAAGAGCTTATTTTCAAAATTCCAAGTGCTAAACATCATGAACAACAGGTTGGGAGAGTTTGTTTGAATTGAGAAAAGATTTTAAAATGAAAAATGTCAAATCCGAATGTTATTCTTACAAGTGATTATTAAAAAATTAAAAATGTTAAATCATTTTGAAATGATATCAACAAGTGATGGTTTGAGATTGATTCTACAAGTGGTATATAAATTTGTCAAAATTGTTAATTTTGTGAAATTTATTTTGAGGTAGAGTTTGTGCAGGCAGAAGCAGCCAGGTTTCGATTTCTAAAGACTTTCCGCATAAAGCCTGAGCAGAGTTTGAGCCAGGTCTCGATCCTAGAACAAGAGCTAAGTCAGATTGCGATCCCGAAACAACTTAAGGGGGAGTCTACTAGCAAAGGGGAGTCTGAAGATAGTAGAGCCAGATTTGAATCTCGCTGATTATGCAAAGCTGCTGATGCTGAGGAATTTAAAGATGATCAACATCCAAGGGGGAGATTAGATTCTGAAAGAGTTAGAGATTGAGAATGCTTACACTGTCAGATACTTTGGAGAGAGCACGAAGACTGATCAAGACTAAAGATGTGGCATACCGAAGACTCGACACTGAAGACTTCGTCAACATCCAAGGGGGAGTTTGTTGGTGCATATGTCTGTCGACTTCGTCTTGTATCGAGTCTTGTAAATAGAATGATAGATCAGGGCACGATTTACGAGAAAAACGAGAAAGGTATAGGTTTGAGCCATTTCGCACGAAATGGAAAGGCCATTTCACACGAAATGGAGATGTTCATTTCATACGAAATGGAGATAGCCATTTCGTATGAGCCAATTCGTGCGGAATGGGTGGCCTATAAATACCTGTCGTGTCATTTCATTTGTAACGATTCCGATTCCGATACCGAGGTGCTGCCAACGTGTCTCCAGGCTGTAAAACGTTGTTATATCAATAAACAAGACAATTAGAATGTATATCAAGCTGATTCAAAGTCGATACGTTTGTTTCCGCCTCTCGTATTGATTAGAACTCTTCTAAACGACTCGTTTTGGTCGTGCAAACGATCCTACACCATTGATTTGGAATTGAGTCCAGAGCCTTTACTGAGAACGAAGGCGATGAAGCGGAAACAGGTTGAAGCTGCAGCGCAGCCTGCTAAGAAAGTGTTAAGAACGAAGATTGGCATAAGAGGCAACCTGGATGCCTTTATTACAAAACCTCCCCCAGGTGAGTGTCTTCTTTCGCTGTTGTTTCCTCGTACTGTATATTAATATAGCCTTTATTCTTGCCGAAAAGCTGATTCCTTCTATTCACACGGAGCCATCATCTGTTTTTAATGATGATCTCCCGCCTTCGTCACCACGCGCATCTGTTAGGGAACAGCTAGAAGGTACGAAAGCTGTTGAAACAGAGGTGGAGAAGGCTGTTGAGGTGGAAAAGCCTGAAGAAGTTGAGAAACCTGTCGAGGTTGAACTGGAAGCGGAGAAGATTGTGGAGACGGAGGCTGTGGATGCTGATGTTACTCAGCCTAAGTCTCCTGAAGTTGCGGAGCGCGAGCCTGAGGAGGGGAAATCCGTTCAAAAAGACCCAGTGATAACTATTCCTTCCTCTGCCGCTACTTCTACGCCTGTGAATATTGAGAGAAGCCCATCTGGTGATCAGGGCTTCTTTGTTCATGATGAGGAAGACTCTCCCATCCGCCCAGAGGAAAATTCGGGGGATTACTATTATATAACTTACTCAGAGAGGAAAGCTTCTGAGATTCATGCTCCGGTGTGGAAACTGAAGAAGGGCGACACTTTTTCAGACTGGCAGGTTTGCCGCGATTGGCTACAAGGTACCTTTCTGCCTGCTGAAGTGAAGTTTCAAAAAGGGCATTCTCACGATCAATCTTATCATGCTTACCTTGAAGAAGCTGCTAGCTTTACTTCCACCACACACCGTATAGTGCGCGAGTGGCGTAGTATGCATAAAGAATGGGATGTTGTTGAAGCATCCAAGAAAAAAGCTTCTGAAGAGGAGGCCCGAGTTGCCCTGCTGACGGCTAAGTTGGAGGCTGAGCGAGCCAAGTTTGAGAGCAAGCAGAAAACTGAAGAGTGGTCTGCCGCGGGATGGAAAAGAAAAGCGGAAGCTGAAGCCGCCTTACTTTCAAAAGAGCGTAAACGTTGGAGAGAAATCTGTGAGAAGGATAATAATGAAAAAATGGGTCTACGTAATGTCATCAACAATCTCAAGGCAGAGATTGAGAAGCTGAAGAAGCAGGATGCGGAGATTGAGAAGCTGAAGAAAGAGAAGGTGGAAGCTGAAGCGGCCCGTGATGAGGCCCGTTCTCATCGAGAGAGGAGCGAGCAGAGAGAGGTATGAACTTGCGCCGCTCTTGCCCTTAAGAATAAGGAAATAGACGAACTTACTTCTTTATTATCTGATCAGGAACAAATTAAGGCGGAGCTGGAATCTGCCAAAAAAGATTTGCAGCTTGAGCGAGTTGAGAAAGCTGAGACCTCCCGTCGCCTGAGTGAAACCGAAGTAAAGTTAGAAAACTCTGAGACTACTCGAGTGACTGCGGAGAGTTTGGTTGAACTGTTGAAGGATGACATCCTCTGGATGAAACATCGCAGGATTATAAGTGCAAGTGTGTCAATTCTTTGCGCGTCTGCTGCTTACTGCTCGCAATGACGGATACGCCCAAGGGTACACAGAATGTACCTAGCATGTTAATAATGCTTTAAAGGTTACTTGGGATACCAGCAGGTCCGCCACGCATGGAGTTGATACTGAAGCTGCTCATGTTGCTGCCAAGGGTGAATACAACACTTTACATCTTCCTGTGATGGACCTAGTCACCGTTGCGCTTCAATCTGAAGACTTTGTTGCGCAATTGAAGGAAGTGTTTCCTGATGAAGCAGATGATGATGAAGACATAGATTAGGTTCTTTGTTCTTTTGTGGTTGTTGAACATTTGTAGTTTGAATAGGCTTGGGATGTGGATCCCTTTTAACAGTTTGTTAATGCACTGTTGCGCAAGTAACTTGTTGATGCACTGCTGTGCATGTAAATTTTTGTTAATAAGCTTGGTGCGCAAGTAACTGTTTCGAATATAAGATATGTATGAATTACAATATCTTGCATGGGTACAATTACTTTGTTTAGGTAAGGCGAATAAAGATGGTATAAAGCTCATGTGTGAACGTAGGGCTGGACCTTGCGCGTTACTTGTGACCGCGGACCGTTCATGAGACTTGTATTAGGTTACCATAGTGTTTTTGCGCTTACCAAAAGAAATTGCATGATTTTGTTATAAACAGAGAAATATTGTAACGAACTTTGGATTGATTGGATAAGGCGTGGAGGCCGTGAGTTACAAAGTTGTTTTAGGATAAATAGTGAGACTTAATTTACTACGCATGCAAATAGTCCTGTGCCATAAGTTGGTAAGTTGAAAAACTTAGCCAAATATGAAGGAAAGCTATGATTGCATGCATGTTGATCTGTCTTGGGCTTAAGTTTGTTTAGCTTTTTTGTTGCTTGGCCCTTCGTCCCCGCATGTGATATGCTTGATGTCTTTGCGCACGTTTTGGACCAGGTGGGTGAGTTCTCCACTCTTTAGTGCTTTCTCTATTTCCGTGCGAAGACTTATGCAGTTGTTTGTGGTGTGGCCATTGTCTTTGTGATATTCGCAGTAAAGGTTCGGGTCTTGTCCTCTTTTTTTTTCATCGGCGGGGGTGTTTTGAATTGGTAATCTTCAGTGCTAAGCACTTCTACCGGCGTCTTGGTAAGAGGAGTCCACTGCCTTTCACGGTTCTCTTGTTTAGCCTCCTTTTGCGCTGCTAGCTTGTTAATTGTTGTGCGGGCGTCATCGGATGAGTATGCTCCTGAAGCTGAGTCCTTCCAGCTTTTCTTGAATTTTCTACCACTGTTCCCACTCATGTCCTGCAGACGGTTCTATGGTAGTGGTGGCCTGTTGGAGCTTAGATTACGCTCTGTTTGAGCATATACTTTGGCAGCGGCCATCAATTTTTCCCAACTTTTTGGCAGGCCTTCAGTACCTAACAAGACTTTTATCATATCATCACACCTTACCGCGTATTTGAATTGCGCGCGGATTAGGTGCACGTGTACATCGCCGATTTCCAGTACTTCTTTGTTGTACCTTGTTATGAAATCCTCCAAGCTTTCATCGTCTCTTCTCCAAATGTTCATAACGCCTGCCGAGTCTCTAACGTACCTGCGCTGTTGACTGAAGTGGAACAGAAACTTCTCCCTCAAATCTACCCAGGACGTTAGCTTACCCACCGGTAAGTTGTCAAACCACAATCGTGCTGCGCCTGTCAAAGTTTGGACAAATAAATGGCACCACATGAGTAGTGTCCATCCTCCGACTAATCCTGTGCTGGTGAAAATGCGTAGATGGTCGTCGGGATCTGACAGTCCGTTGAACTTCCCAACATTTGATGGTAATTTCGCCCTCTCAAGAGGAGCTAGAGCAATCTCGCTAATAAACTTTGAGTTTTCCTCGGCTTCTGCTGGTCGGTAAATCAGATTGTAATCATACTCCGCGTCTGGGTTGTAAACCGCACGGATTTTTGGTTTGTAGTTTGCATGATCTCTCTGCAATCGACTAAAAATGCTTGTGTTGTCACCTTCTTGATACGTCCTGTCATATTCATTGGTTTGTGTGTCCCGCTTCTGGTATGAACGCGGGCCCAACCGTGAATGGACTGATTGACGCCTGTGAGAGTACTGTTCATCAAGGTGATCTCTACGCCTGGATTCAAAGTGAGTGGATTCGTACCTAGTGGGAGATCTGGAGTAGACTTCCGTATCGTCCACGGATATACGTGATGGTGCATCGTAGTGCGATGTACGCGGTGCAAACGGGGCTCACACCTGATGTGCAGATCTTCATGATTGAGTTGCAGGATGAGCAGCCTGTGTACAGAGCTGTGCATAGACTGCGTTTAGTGCACCCTGAGATCTTACGTACCATGAAATCAGAGTTTCACCAGGAGGTAAAATAAAACTTATCGAGATTTCAGGTTGTGCTCCTGGTGTAACAGGATCATTCGGATGATTAACGTTGTGCTGGACATCGTTATCATGGATGCTTCTTCCACAATCCCCTCAACCCGAAGATCACGAGCAAAATTCTCCGGTCGAGGGCCTGATGGACGATTTGACGGAGTTTCTGCCATAGGAAACAGAGAATGAAAAGAAATGAATCAACGAGAAGATGAAGTTGAAAATTGAAGAATCGGTGGGTGCCGATAAAGAAACAGTGGTTTGAATGACCAGAATCAATCAGACCAGGGGTTTAGTTCTGCATAAAAAGGGTTAGTCCTCTCGCTTGATTCGGGGTTTTGACCGAGCTCCTTCTCCGGTGGTCACTGCAAAACAGAAAGCCGTTAGACTCGCCACGGGGAGAATGGGGGTTCTCTCCGTGACCACCCTCCGGCGTGAGAACAAGTACAGTGATCTCGATGAAGAAGAAGAAGAAGTAGTAAAAGTGAAGTGAATGTAACTTGTGAGATCATACCTGCAGCCTTCTATTTATAACCGTTTTTGGCGGGAAACTGATGTGCCGGAGAGAGTAACGGAAAGCATTTTCCGTAAGCGGTTATTTTCTTTTCCGTCGATCATTCACGGCACGTTTACTCACACGGATCATGAGTGTGATCGATGGTTAGAGAATTGCCACGTGGAAAGTGGATTTGGGTAGACCTTTCTCCAAGTTGATGCCATCATCATGATTTAGATGAGTGTCCAGGATCTGGCCACGTCATCTTTCAGTTGTAACTGAATGGCTGTGCACGATGAGCATTAACAACCTTCTAGAAGATCTACAACTATAATCCTTTTTATCCTTGCCACGTGTCCATTCTACTGTAACACAACAACCACTTTTGTTTAAGTCTTGATTCCCGGTGTGTGGAGATGTCTAGGATCTTGTCTTCAAGTCTAACTTGACCTTTGCGCGAGCCCGCGCAAGGGTGTTAGTTGAACGTTGTTTCCGCCCTTCCTCAGCGCGCGGTCATCGGAGATTGTTTAGTTTTATCTCTTTGTTTAGAACCGCTGCGCAGCCACGCAGGGTCTTTGTCTACGAGGTTTTGGGATAAGATTGTGGTATGGTTCAATGCACATTCGCAAGGTTTTTGGGACCATACCCCTTCAATGTTGAACTCGAAAACACTCGTATTATACAAACGAGACGACTTCACCCAAAATAGCGTGAAACCCACAATTTGGTGAACGACTTGGCAGGTTTATATTTCGATTTATCCTCTTTTTTCAAGGATTTCATAACTGGACGTTGAACTATTTCATATGATATGATGGGAGTTTCCAGTGTATTGTGCGTTGCTTTGCTAAGCGCCATTCATAGTGCTACCATAGAAAATTCTTTATTTGAAGAGAGTGATGGCGCAAATACATTACGTGCTTTTAACCCAACTCAAGCCGAAGAAACTTATTCAGCGGTCACTACGAATTGCTTTTGGTCCCAAATATTTGTGGTTGCTTTTTCCAATAAACGCTGGTTACATTTCTTTATGTTGTTTGTACTAGTACCTAGTTTATGGATGAATGCTTTTGGAGTAGTCGGTCCGGCCTTGAACCTACATGCCTATAACTTCATTTCTCAAAAAATTTGCAACAGAAGATCCTGAATTTGAGAATTTCTACACCAAAAATATTCTCTTAAACGAAGGGATTCGTGCTTGGATGGTGGCTCAAGATCAGCCTCATGAAAACCTTATATTCCCCGAGGAACGTTCTACCCCGTGTAAACACTCTTTAATGGAACTTTAGCTTTAGCTGGTTGTGACCAAGAAACCATTGGTTTTCTTATCCGTCCCTTGGATAGATAGATAGAGAGGGAGGACATAGCTTTTGGTTTTTCATGTTGTCAAAGAGTTGAATAATGGTTTTTTTTTTTTTGTGTTGTTAAAGAGTTGAACAATGAAAACAGATGGCGAGTGCCCAATCGAATTGATCGGGTCATGTAGGAACAGTTACTGATTCTCATTTTTTATGGTTTTTAATTGATTTAAACACGTGCCGAAGTCATTTTGGGCTTATCACAACTATATTTTTTAAGTTTTTTTTATTCGGTTGCTATATTGAGTATGGTACCGTATCGATACCATAATGAACCGAACCAATACCGATTGGATTCCCGTCATTAACGTTATTTTTTCCGTTTCCATTTAGAATTTGTTAAAAATCAGGGGCCTGCTGCGGAGCGCGAATGTAACCCACTAGTTATAATAGTTTAGCTATAACGAAGAACTACCTAGTATGTCAATGATGGGAAAAACACACCTTAGTGTATACTCGATTTCATGCACTTGGCATGTTATTATAAGTAGCTCTAATAAATCAAGGACAGCAAGTTTGATCACATTTTAACACTTCATGATTTAAAATTTTAGTTCCTAAAAACGCTATTTAAACATCAAGCTCAATATTATTTATTTACAAGTACAAGTATGTCAACAAGGAAATTATAAACTAAAAGCCCAAATTAAAAAAAAATAACCATTGAAATCATCACCTAAATCCAAAAGTCCTTTATCGTTGCACTCCAAAATCCGCCATCAACACCAAAATGCCATACTTTTTTTTTCATTGTACTATTATAAGGCTACGCGGTATGAGGCGTCACGCCACCCCCATGCCATCTCAGCCGAAAAAGGCCAATAGTACCCGTGACCATACCACTAGTGCTTTCATGGGGGCTCTACCTGGCAAAATCAACCCATACATTCAACTTTGGGTTATGATGGGTATTATTTTTTAGTAGATGGGTTAATTTGGGTTAACAATTCTTGTTAGTAGGGTCAAAATTGGTAACTTTAAAAATAACAAAATAACATCGTGGGTCAGGATGGATTTCCCAGGGTAAACCCTAAAACCAACGCATTCTCCTTTTTTTCTCATCTCCCACGCCCAAATCACCCAAATCCTACAACCTCCATTCCACCATCTCCGACCAACACAACTCCGCCTCTCAACCAACACCGTATTCGGAGCACGCCTAAACCACAATACTCCGACCATCAACCACTGCTTCTGCTCACGACCATCGCCGCCAGCCCGCCGCCTTCTTTTCAGTCCAACTAAATAACCAAATTAGACTGCATTCGGTAGAGCCTAACAAAAACTTCTGCAGCGATTTAGGTTATCACTTGATCGTATATCACTGCAGTGATTGTTACGACGATCGGTTGTTCTCTTGAGGTATATTGTGTTAATTTCTGCTATTTTGTGGATTTTTTGGATTATTGATCTGATTGCATGATGAATGTTAATTTGTTAGGTGACTTAGGTTTCAAATGTTTGTTTATTCGTTTAATTTTATGTGGATTGTGAGATGAATGTTATATTTGTCAGATTTTGTGATTTAGTTATGTAAATGTTGCAGAGATTGAAACTACATGGTTGTTTGATTTGTGAAGTAGGAAATTCAAGTTTTCTGGTTGCTATTGTGTATTGAGACATACAGGAATTTAAGTTTATTAGGTTTAGAGTGTTTGTTTATTTGTTTAATTTTATATGGATTATGAGATGGATGTTGTTTTATCAGATGATTTGATTCTGTAAATGTTACAAAGGTTAAAATTCTATGGTTGTTCGATTTATTAAGTAGGACAAAATAAGTTTTCGGGTTGATAATGTGCATTGAGCTACATAATTTTAGTTAGATGGAAAGCTAGAGGGGATTATTTCACAAATATGGCTACTTGTTTATTTAGAAATTAGATAAAAAGATTATGTCTATCTCCAGTGATTTCTTGGTGTTTAATGGCTTAAGAACTTAATTAACACGAATAACTAACTGATAGAAAGGCCTTTTTTTTTTTTAATTTTTTGATTTTTTTGATTTTTGATTTTTTTATTTTTTTTATTTTTTGATTTTTTAATTTTTTTATTTATTTATATTTTTAGCCTATCATGCCCAAATCCAAATTGACAAAAACTCATCTTAACCTAAACTCATCCTAACCCATTTCTTAATAAACTCATCCTAACCCAAACTCATCCTAACCCATACCCATCCTAACCCATTACCCAAACCTGTCCAACCCACCCATTTTGCCACCCATAATGGGGGCGGTATTGGTGGTTTGTGGTTACAATAGCGAGCAATAATGAGGTTGTGTGTATGTTAGAAGCTAGAGAGTATTAATGAAGGAGGGGGGGGGGGGGTATTGATGAAAAGGGAGCTTTATCTCGTAACTTGGATGTTAAAGAGGGACTCTATTGGTGATGTGGCACTGAGGTTGCACAATGGAGCTCTAGGGGCTCCAACTAGAGGTGTACAAAAAAACTGATTACGCAATCGAAACCGGTAAAAAAACCGAAATCGGTTTTTTTTAAAACCGGTTTTTTTTGTAACCGGTTCGGTTACAACCGGTTTGACCGGTTATAAATCGGTTGTACATTTTCTTGGCCGGTTCGGGTTTAAAACCGGTTTTTTAAAAAACCGGTTAAATAATCGATTACTATAAAAAACCGGTTAACCGGTAACGACTATAAAAAACCGGTTAAAAAAACCGGTTTTAACCGGTTAAAAACGCCCAGCACATGTTAACGGTCATATGACCGTTTGGGACCTTTCCTAGCCGTTTTTTTGGGTTTTTTTGGCCTAAAAATCATCTCCAAGTACTATAAAAAGGTTTGTGGGTGTTTAGGTTGAATCACAACACTTGAGAACTCTCAAAAACTCTAAAAAAGTTGCATATTCTTCTTCGATAACTCTCAAAACGCAATGGCAACCTCTAGTGCCCATGATTCGGTCCATGTTGGCGAGTCTACAACCGACACGGTGATTCGTGTTGTTCCAACGAAACGCAACCCCGAGATTTGGTCACATTTTGATTTGTGCGAGATGGCAACCGGTAGAAAGAAAGCGCGTTGTCATCATTGTCAAGGCTTTTACTCCGAATCCGCAAACTCCACGTTGAAGCAACACATCGAAAAACCGTTTTACAAGGCGTTGAAACAACAAAACGTTGGTGGTCAAGCTTCCATGGCAAGTGATGGCGCTAATATTTTCAACTACAATTTCAATATGGTTAGGGATGAAATGGCGAAGTTTGTAATCCAAGAAAGTTTGCCGTTCAACCACTTCGACAACCAACGCTATACAAAGATGGTTCAACGAACTCTCCAACCACGATACACCCATGTAAGTCGTGCTACTCTTAGGAGGGATTGTTTAAAATTGTGGAAAAAAGCTAAACTAGAATTAATTTCTTATTTTGAAAAATTAGAAACCGGTGTTAACTTGACTAGCGACGTTTGGTCCGCACCGCACGGTTCACCCGATTCGTATATTTGTGTCACCGCCCATTGGATTGAACCGGCGACGTGGCAAATGATGAAACGCACGATTTTGTTTAAATTGTTCGATTACCCTCACACCGGTAAAGCTATATATAAAGTAATCGACAAATGTATTACAACATACAAATTGGAAAATAAAGTTTTTTCAATATCTTTTGATAACGCCTCAAACAACACGAGCGCGGTAATGCGTTTAAAATTAAAATACAATCCGATTTGTGAGGGTACTTTTTTCCATAGCCGATGCGTTGCACACATCATAAATTTGGCCGTTCAAGACGGTTTAAGGGTTATTGAAACACAAAAAGAAGCTTTCAAAAGAATGTTACGAAGTATATTTAGTAACACACAAAGACATTCAAAATATATTAAAACTTGTAAGGAAGCGGGTCGAATATGCTTAGGACCCAATTGGGACGTTGCTCATAGGTGGAACTCGACTTGCATTATGTTTGAAAAAACTATTTTGCAAAAGGAAAGTTTACAAGAATTTCATAACCTTTTGGCTAGTCGTGGAAAGTGTTTGCCTTACCACCCATCGGGTTGGGAAGCTATTGAAACTGTTACACAAGTGCTTCAAGTTTTCAACCGGTTATTTTTTATTAAAAACAGAAAGAAAAACAGCAAACATGCATTCTGTGAACATTTCTGCAGACCGGTTATTTTACCGGTTTTTTTTTTCGGTTTATATTAATCGGTTTTTTTAACCGGTTATTTTTTATTAAAAACCGGTTTTTTAAACAACCGGTTATAACCGGTTAGGACCGGTTACACATTTTCACTCTTAAAACCGGTTAATAACCGTAACCGGTTATTGAAAAACCGGTTTTTTTTTTGGGCCAAAAAAACCGGACCGGTTAATAACCGGTTTCGGTTATTGAAAAAAAACGGTTTGTACACCTCTAGCTCCAACCATACCGTGCAGCCTAAATGGACAAAGTCTCAAATATTGATGAGTCCATTGTTATAGTTTTATTGTGAAACCGCTTACAAGTCCATAAGTTTATTATGATTTATGATAAGACTTTTATCTTCAGTTTTACGTGTGTAGTAGATTAAGGTCACATTCCATAATTATTTTATACTTTAGTGATGCTTACGTTTTGGTTGTTTTCCTTCCATTGGTCTATGAAGGGATTATGGTAAGTGGGCCTCCTATAATTTTATTTGGAGAGTACCTACTCAGGCTAACATATAACAGTTGATATGTAATAACTTTAATAATTTGTAACATTAATTTGATTAACAAATGTAGATTAGAAAGATTAACCATTCAAGTGAGGTTAAAACATAAATACACTCGCATTTATCACAAAATAAGCATCACTTACAATTGACCACACATTCAGAACTACAAGGCTTGAAAGTGCATACAAGATCATTGCTGATGATATATAATGGGATTAAAGAAGTTTCTTTTGGATAAGACTGATGACAAGAATGATTTCGGGTTAATATGCATACACTTCTAGAAGAAGATCAAAATTAAGCTAGTATGCTTGTAATTCTTTAATTTTCTGCAATGTTTATCTTGATTTTATATCAATTTGAAGCTATGAAGAATTTTGCTCTTTGATTCCTTGGATCTCAACATGTTTGAGTCAAATTGGGTCTCCAAATGGAAATTAAATTGAAATACAAGGTAAACGGTCAACAAGCTGCGCCGCTAATATATGTGACCAGACACGCATTGCTTTTTGTCCCAACCTATCAGCATAGTATTATAAGTGACTCGAGAGTCAATCGACCACCAAAGGCTTTTTTTCTTCTGAAATATTATAAATTGACCATTGACTGGTATTTTTTTGTATTATAAGTGGTTCAAGTGCCAATCGACCACCCAAAAGTCTTTTTTTTTCTTGAATATTATTAATTGACCATTGACTGGTCATTTTTTGTATTGTGAAACCATTGAAAACTTCCTTGTTTTCAAATTGTTTTTTATTATACTATTTGTTTTAATGTTTTCTGAGTAGTAGGTAATTAGAAACAAAAAAGAATTAAATTATTTGTGTAGTAGGTAATTAGAAACTTAAAAGAGTGTAGTAGGTATTTAGAAACTTAAAAGAATTAAATTATTTGTGTAGTAGGTAATTAGAAACTTAAAAGAATTAAATTATTATGACTTGTGAGTTTATTATATTAGTTTTTAAAAGATATTGTTTTGTGATTAGTTTTAACAGTTTATAATTTAAGAAATACTAAGACATTTTAAGAAAAGCCATCCAGAACTTGTCTTCAAACTGTATTCTCGTGATCTTTCATGGATCCGTAGTAGTGATGATATAACCAGTCTTGTCTTTAATCACCCATATAAAAACGATGAAACTAAAAGAGCATATATCATCGACTAGAGATTCGTGTCGATCAAGTAGTGATGATATTTACACAATAAATGGTTAGTGGTATCATATGACTTAATATCATACGTCAATCACTAAAAAATAGGCAGTTATGTTTACTATTTTATTTGAGCTACAACAATTCTCTTAATTGTGACCGATGAAATGTGTCAAAAAGTATACGTTTTATTTAAATTTTGTTACTTTTGTTTATTCCATTAAACATAATTCTTAAACTTAGTGTGGCACGTGTCACATAGATTCCATCCATGAAACCATAGGTTATTAGTTTCACTAGTGGAATACTCCTCTCGATTGCATAACCTTTTGCTCAACACATTCAAGATCTTAAATGGTTTTACTCTTAACAATCATTTGATATATCTGTCCGGGTGATATGCGGAACACAAACCCGAATTTTGATATGCACACAAACACAAACCCTGTGTTCAAAAGCTGTAACTTTGGCTCCTAGTTGGTCAACTATGGTGCAACATGCCCCAGGTGTTGAAAATAACAAAACAAACAAGTCAGTCATAGACAAACAATCAAGTAATATAGTATTACAAGTCATAATCAATGCATAGATAGTTTCTTATTCATTGATGCTTACATTTGCAGGACAAATATTAGTCTTCATAACCAAAGTCTTCACGGGTCACAATCCATAAATATTTATATTTTAGTGATGCTTACGTTTTGTTGTTTTTCTTCCCTGAGTCCAAGGGGGATCATGATGAGTGGGCTTCCAATAATGTTTTTTCGAAAGTACCTACTCAGGCTAATATAAAATGATAGATATTGTTATAAAACTAGCCTAAAAAACTCTAGAATTAGAAGAGCTAAAACTCTAGAATTAGAAGAGCTAGCATTTGAAGTGGAGTTTTTAATCAAAACCAGACCTTGAAAATACATAACTGACAATCATATATCTTAGTGGGTTTCAACCCTTTTATACAACAAGAATGAATGGCAAGTAAGAGTAAGAAAATCAAAATTGGCCAACGAATGTTAGGTAGGAGTAGGTATAATAATTGGTCAAAATTGGCTTGTCCAAACCAGTTGTCATCCACATTCATAACACTCCCCCTTGGATGACACTTTGTAAACTTTGGGGTCATTAAGTACTGCCTCATTAAAAACCTTGCTAGGAAAACCCATTGGGACAAAACCATAGCTAAGGGAAAAAGAGTGCAGCTTGCATTATACACAGTGGATCAGATATGTTGCCTCATTAAAAACCTTGCTAAGAAAAACCAAGTGGGATAAAACCATAGCTAAGGAAAAAAGAGTGCAACGTGTATAATGCTCCCCCTTAAATTGTCATGTTTGGATTATCACATTTTCTGTATATGTCGCATCCCAATATCATGAACGTGTTTCCTGAAAGTTGCTGTAGGTAGTGCTTTTGTGAAAAGATCGGCTGAATTGTTGCTGGATTGAACATATCTCATCTCGACTTGATTGTCTTTATAAGGTCTTGAGTATATTCAAAAAAAAATCTTGGTGGTATATAAGAGTGCAACTTGTAATACTCCCCCTGATTTCATTATGTATCGTTTAAGCCTTCTGCGTAGATATTTTAGTTAATATTTTGCCACTTGATTTCTTGATGGGTATAGTCCTTTGTGTTGATCAATGTTATATGGTCTTTATATGAGATCCTTGGTGCTTCCTCTTTCGAACAAATACCATAAGATTCACAACTATGTTGTGTTACATTCTTTACATCTACAAGACTAACAAGACTAGTTTTCATGGGTTAGTAAAATCTAGGCATATATCATTCTTACCTTTAGAGCATCGACATATCTTCTTTACCATTTGAATGTCTCCTCACTAGACATGTGTTATATCATGATTATAAATTCAAATAAAAGATATATATAATCATGCATAGCTAGGAAGAAATATCAATGCACGATTACACTTTAGCCATGGTACTTTTGGAATGAGAATCCTTACTTTGGTAGGAGATGATAACAGGCAATTCTTATAAAAAGTGTCTGAACAACCTTTAGCATACTTTAAGGTTCAATTTTGTCCACACTATAATGTCCCAGCATCTTCTGGATGTAGTTTGATCAATGGTTAAAAATATGATCACAAATATACTCGAACTTTAGGTTGAGTAGTAACTAGACTAAGCCAGGGTCATTCAAAATTCCCCCTCTAAAAGCTCGACAGTTTCATTCGATGGTGCCTAGACATCATTGCCGTAAACTGTGATTATAGTGAACTTTTAGGAGAGGACTTTGATAAAGATGGATGATATTATCAAACTCATATTGCTCTTTATCATAATATCTAATGAGTTGTACAACACTCGACCCAACTATTTTAGTCCATACGTATTTTTTCAACTTCATATAATACGTTCTTGTGGTTTTGACATCATTAATGCTTCTAGCATTATCAATCCATGAGAGAATTCTTTCCATCTTATCCAAATATGCATGTGCTTCACTTCTTAGAAGTTTTGCTACATAAATTTGCCCTTGTAACACATAGATATCTATATCATATGCAAAAATATCAAGAACACTTGCTTTTATCTCCAAAATCCATATTGTACCATGTTTGTATACTGTGTACATTGAGATGCCATAATAACCAGGTACACATTTTCTATGTATGTTTATTGGAGTATTTGTGCACAATAATTACATCCATAAGGTATTTCAATTAACCTTTTAAGCACTCACATGCTTTAGGATACTCATGGGGAGTTCCAGTTATATTCAATTCAATAACATATACAACATGTATATGTATTCAGATCTGAATTTATATAATAATCATAATATTCTCGAGAACTTATTTTATATGACTTAGTATATATAACTTTCATAAGACGCATGTCAATTCTCTTTTATATATTACCAGACCAATAAGATATTGGAAAGTCAATGCATCCACCACTGGAAAATACGGTTTCTCATAATCAGTCATAGGTCTTTGTGAAAATACTTGTGCCACCAATTTTGACTTATATCACTTAATTTGATTTTCGCATGATTCGCGTAAAAGACACTTTTGTATCCAACATATTTTACAACTTTAGTTGTATGGACTGTTGGTCCAGAAACTTTCCATTTCATTAGAGAACTAAACTCTGCCTTATTTGCGTCTTTCTATTTTCCCCAGTCATGTCTATTTTTACAATCATTGACAGACTTTGGTTCAGGAGTATCATCTCCGCTGGCAACCGAATATGAAAATATTTCACCCATATTTTCCATTTCATCTCGGTTCCATATTATATATGTATGACCATAGTTGATTGATATCTCTTTGTTAGTATCATCAACATCTTCCTCATGAGAGGTTTCGGTATTTACCGCTTGATCAAGATTTTTTATCTTTATGGTCAATTTCATTTATAAGCGCTTTTCTTTTTCGAGGATTTTTATCCTTGGAACCATCTTCCTCATGAGAGGTTTCGGTATTTACCGCTTGATCAAGATTTTTATTTCGATTCCGTATATATCTTAGACATGATACAACTTATCGAGATCTCTTTATTTCCAGGTACCTGAGGTTCTTCTTGAACCATCATGTCTACTGTCTCTTCAAGAGACCCTTTTAATATCACCTCGACTTGACCATCTTAATTAGTTGCTCCAACTTTCGAGGAATTGTATTACTGGAATCGACTAGTCTACCACGTTTCAGGCGTGCAATAGACTCATTAGAAAATATGTGGTTGTCCTTCTGGGACACAAACATAAATGGAGCATAAGCAGTTGATTATGTGACTTACTTAGTCACTTTATTTAGGTCAGTGAACTTGTCTGGTGATTTGTTCTTTGAACCCGTAGTTCATATTTTCAGTTTGAGGATCAAGATGACATGATAATTCATTTCATTTTTCACTTTCCAACTGCTTGTTATCTCCCCCTAATGTTGGGAACATTCATTCACTAAAGTGAAAACCATTGAGCCATAAACAAATTTCTCATTAATGGCTTTAAGTATTCAATCATAGACAATTATTTATACCCAACATATTCTCAAACTTTTAGAAGTCCCATCTTTGTGCGGTGTGGTGGATCAATTTCAATATATATCGCACAACCAAAATTTTAGAATGGACATATTTGGTTTCTGACCAAAACCCAATTATAATAGGGAGAAAATATTACAATATATTGGCATTATATGAATTGATACATGAACTTTTGCTCTCATGATCATACACTTAGCAAACACATCCAGTGATTGTCTCAACAAATCATGTATAAACTACATGAAGTTATACGTGTATTGCAATGATCATTATGTGAAATTGATTTATTATCAAAATCATTATATCAATCTGGAATAATATGCTTGCTGTCACATTAGCTAAGCCTTAATCACACAAACTTCATGTTGTGGATTTGATAACCATTTAGACGATGCATCGATTTTAAAACACTAAATGGTATCATGTTGGATATGTATATCCTTTGCTTATTCCAGAATACTTAGGGATTCTCACCCTACTTTGGTTGGTAAATAATGAATTTCCCTTGAGAGAAAATATTGCATGCTAATTACCAACTTGAAGAATCTTCTAGTTCTTCAATACAATTCACATCATCGTTGACTCGGTGTGGTCTAACCGGTCATGCCAATCAAATATCATGATCCATAAACTTCTAGTTTATGATCGTATATGTATTACTTGCACGTATGTAATACAAAACGTAAGATATGAGAGAATATATTATATCTTTAAATTTCAAACCATAATGTTATAATCACTCTCTTTATTTGCCACTTGTGGTGTTCAATCTTATTATTTACATAATTTTCATTTCTGATGGTCAATCTTATTTTAGTATGACCATCATTATAATTTTTTCAATTATGTCAACGATCACAATGGTCAATATATATTTCTATCATGGATCGGAGTAAAACTAAACAAATTTAATAGTTTTTCATTATTTTCTCAGCCAGCCATACAGATATAAAATCATATCAATCCTTTCATGGTTTTAACAATATTGCTACTTTAGGAGCATATCTTAGGCATGAAAAATGGAAAAACTCTTATCAAGTTCTCTTTATAAATAAACTTCTTTTCACATAACATTAGTTGAGAAATAATTGTATATCTGAATTATACAATATTATCGGTCTGACATCTTACGGTCTTTCATAACTTGTTAATGAGATATGTGAGTCAGACACTTCGTGTCATATCTAAGAATAGTTGTATTCTTTCATGATAGTAATAATAGATCAAAACTTTGGTTTGGTTGTTCTCTCCATATCATCTTTATAAATAAATGATATCATGCCAAATATAAGGGCATACCAAACATGATCATCATTATAAGTTTCTAAGTCATATCCATGATTACGAGATTTTCAATGATCGATATACAATCATATTCTCAATGAAGTAGAACCAACAAAGGTTCATGGTTTATCATTAGTTTCTTGGACAAACAAATATGTAATCATTTCAATATTGTTATACTCGTTACATAATATTGCTACTTACAAATTATTGATTAAGTGGAGTTAAAATATAAACATGCATATGGTATTATCCACAAATATCATAGCAAATAATCAAATATGATAAAATCAATAATGTTGGAGATCATACATACAAATTTAAATTTAATGATTATTCATAACTAATCCAGATTAATTCATATCTTTCAAATACATCAAATATCTTTTGTATAAATGATATTATAATATTAAGTAACCTATAATACTTTAAAAATATTTTGTGGGCTTTTCTTGTCTAACAAAAAGAATCAACAAATCAATTTGTAAGTTAAAATATACCATGAATAATAGTTTCATCTTCATGCGATATTTAAGATTTTGATCATTCAATTTTCTTAATGTCAATCTACTTGTGATATTTTAATATCATATATTACAATAATGTATCATTATTGTTTCACATATACAATATATCGAGCATCTTCTTTTAATTAGCAATGATATCTTTCCCCACATACATAACAAGAAGACAAATATCCTTTTTACATTCAATCAATCACATGGTCATCATCTTCTCTCACATATTCAGACATGCAGTTTTAACTAGTACCTTGAGCATATTAGTTTGTACCCTGCATGAAAACACAGATTCAAGCTTATGAAAAGAAAACCCATTTCATTAAATCATACAGTTTCATTTTATGCTTGCAAATCTGAATCATTAAATCATTTAAAGCTCACAACTTTGGTATCATCTATATTAACACATACAACTTCAATATTAACACGAATCATCAACGTATTTTCTAGCAAATATCAAGCATGACCAGGTTGTGCTCTGCGCACACACAGTTGTACCCACCAAGAACACAGTGACAAAACCAAGAATCCTTTTATGATATACAAAAGCTTGTGTTCAGTGTCGTTAATATCCAAGTAAAAAAAAATGAACTAATCACCCAAAATCAATACCATTAAATTATAAAAGCCTAATAAATAATAGATCTTAAAACATAAAATAGAACTTACTTGTTTGAACGTGTGATTGAACATACTTCGATGAAACAACTACAAATCACTTGTGGGAACGATAAATCACGGAAGGCGACTAGGGTTTTGGTGAGAGCACGAAAGCACTTTCGTGCTGATAACGTGTTATAAAACTAGCCTAAAAAACTCTAGAATTAGAAGAGCTAAAACTCTAGAATTAGAAGAGCTAGCATTTGAAGTGGAGTTTTTAATCAAAACCAGACCTTGAAAATACATAACTGACAATCATATATCTTAGTGGGTTTCAACCCTTTTATACAACAAGAATGAATGGCAAGTAAGAGTAAGAAAATAAAAAATGGCCAACGAATGTTAGGTAGGAGTAGGTATAATAATTGGTCAAAATTGGCTTGTCCAAACCAGTTGTCATCCACATTCATAACAGATATGTATTTCTTCAATATTATTATAATTTGTTCAACATGTGTAGATTAGAAAGATTAACCACTCAGGCGATGAGAAAACCTAAATATACTTGCATATATCACAAAAAAAAAACCGGCACTAATAAATGACGACACCATTCGAAACTATAAGACTTGAAATTGCATTCAAGGTCACAGTGCCAATGATGATGATATTAATTGGATGTTTGATTTGGAGAAATTTGGCGACAAGAATGATTTCTGGTCAAAACACATGCACTTCTAGGAGACTTTTGCATGCTAGGTGATAAGTAGAGACAAATTTGTCTAATCAAGAGAAGTCTATAATCATGGAAAAAAGTGTGTCGTGCCAATACTCTTATTCTTGATTGAGTTACCCGGGGTGTTCTCCGGGAGAGGGTTTGCCGCGCGGGCACACTGACACCGCTGCCGACCCCATCGGTGACCTGTGAACAAGCCCCTTCGGGTATTAGTCACCGCACAGAATCCATGCTTTTTTTTGACCGTTGTTCATCTCCAATGGCTCTATACCCGTTATAACTTAAAAGAAATTAATTTGTTTTCTTTATTTAATTCCTCTCTCACATTTCATTTTCTCATAACTCAAAAACATTCATAACCAAACTACAAACCTCAGACCCCATGGATAAACAAAATAAGGGTGATGCCAAGAAAAAAAAGGCTTGGCTAGTCGAGGATCGAGTTCAAACCCGAGGGGACGCGTCTTTTTTTACTAGTTTTAGTTTATTGTGACTTTATTTATTTTAATTTAATGTAATGTCTTTTTTTTTAATTTAATGCAATGTCTTTTTTATTATAATGTAATTTTAATTTGTTTAAAAATGTTTTAATTATTGATGCATAAATTTAAAAAAAATAAAAAGAAAAAAAAAATGGACTCCCCACGAGGGGAGCACCTCTATTGTTTGAGTGCAAAATGGGAAGTATAGATTAGGGGTGTTCATGGTCCTATTTGGACGGTTTTTGGGTCAAACCGTGAACCAAACCGTTAGTCGCGGTTTTTGATAATTGAAAACCGAAACCGAACCGTTAGTAACGGTTTGGTTCCGGTTTGATTTCACGGTTTGGGCTAATTGAGCTTATGTGCTAAAAATGAAAAATAAGACAAAAAAAATGAAAAAATAAAACAAGCTACGAACGTTAAATTAGTTTATTAGAGTTAGAAACTTGGAATTTTCAAAGTTCTAATATGGGCTGACATGTATGCTGTTGGAATTTTTTAAATTGAAAGTTATAGGCCCAATTTTAGTTTACATTATTAATTTCTTACTTATAAAGTTAAATTTAGATTTAAATTTATTTATGTCTATATATAATATATGAAATATTAAAAAATAATAAAATAAAATCTCACGGTCCGGTTTGGTTTATTACGGCTGGTTTTTGCTATAAACTGTAAACCATACCGTTTGCTACGGTTTGAAAATATTGAAACCGACCGACCGAAAGATAACTAAAAAACCGACCGTGAAACCAAACCGATGACCGGTTTGGGCGGTTTCACGGTTTGAAACCGAACCATGAACACTCCTAGTATAGATGATTGGCTGTGGTGAAGAGTTTACCACTCCCCACCAGGGAAGCGCCCCTTACACCCTAAGAACTAGTTTGACCTCAACGATCAAACCTAAACAGACAAAAAGAAATATTTAGCATGCAAAGTTCTACAAAACATTTTATATCATCTCATGAAACTGAAGAATCCAATTTTAGAAGGTTGAACCGTCCTTTTAAGAACATCACACAAACAACAAAAGCATTTTGTTGCTTTAAAATAGGTTCAAAACAATACAATGGATACTTCATATCTCATTGAAGTGGGTTTCATTAAAGCATTCATCAAACAAATGGTGTGCATAACAGGTTGACATAATATGAACACAGAATGCACAAAATCTAATCAATATGAATGGTGTTGGGTGAGATGAAATAGAATCAAACAAATAATCGTTTATTGGGCCAAACCCACTGGCCAAAGCCCTACCTTTTTTCACTAATGGTCCGACTCTGTTCTCATTACTTTCTGGTATGTTAGATAAAAGATGACATTGCTAATTGCTATAGGTTCTTTCATTCATGCTCATTTAAGTATTGATTTTTTTTGTTTTTGAATTCAATAATTATTTGTCAGAACTCACATGGTGGCCCATTAGATAACACTACAATTAAGTTGACGTTTTAATGTTTTAATATAAAGTCTAGCTTGAACAGGTTATTTTTAAAATGTATTAGGGTATCCGGGGCACCAGCGGGGAGTGGCCTCGGTGACCCTATTCGCCTAGCGGGAACACCGCCGCCATCCCTGCGGTGACCCAAATCGGGGAGGTGGGTCAGGGGGAGTTCACCGAAGAAGGAAGGGGGAGAGTGTGGGGTCACCCTCTTTTCAAACCAATCAATTATTTCCTTTTTTTAATAAAAAAACAAGTCACCTAATAGGGGAGTGCCGCCATCAAATTGGGGTGTGAGGGGAGTTTAAGAGGGGAGTTGACATGGCATAACCTGATTGGGTGTGCGTAAGAGAGGGGACTCCCCTAAGAGGGGAGTGCCCCCTCACCCTTATTATATTTATGTACCTAAAATATGATGAAGTTTCTGAGCACAACTATTTATAAATAGTAACGTGTATTAACAAGTTTTGACATTAGTCCAACATCCTTAGGGGAGGGGGGTGGTCACTAGTGATAGAATTCTATCACTCCCTATATCTAATCAACTCATACGATGTCATCACCCAATATTCTATCACTAGTGATAGAAATGTAGTGGGGGTGGTCACTAGTGATAGAATTCCATCACTCACAAATTTTTTTAATTTTTAATTTTAAATTAGAAATTAACAATAAAACACTAAAATTATAAATTTCATTAAAATTAAAACATACTACTTCAATTTAACATACTAGAAATATTTTAGACTACAATTTAAAAAAAAAACCTACTCCTCATCCGAATCATGAAACTCCAAACCTAGAGATCCTACTAGTTCGATTAAATTGTATCTCAACCGAAAGTAAGTTTCTTCATTCCGCAATTCTAGTTGAATATTTTGTGGAACTTGAACTTGTGTAGGAGGATCCGGCACCCAATCCGGGGATATTGCACGTCCGTCTTCTTTGATTATCATATTGTGCAATATGATACATGCATACACTATGCTATGTATTGTTTTCTTGTTCGTCGTATGAACCGGTCAGTGTAGTATACCCCATCTACCCTTTAAAACACCAAATGCCCTCTCAACATCTTTTCTTGCCGATTCTTGCAATTTTTTGAACACGATTTCTTTAGGCTCGACAGGAAATGATGGAGCTTTCACAAAAACAAACCATGACGGGCAGATACCATCCACAAGAAAGAAGCCTTGTCTGTAATGTCGTCCGTTAACATAGAAAGGAGAGGAAGGTGCGGTACCATCCGTTACGGTTTGAAACAACGGCGACGTGTGCAACACATTGATGTCGTTGTTTAAACCTGGAACACCGAAATACGAATGCCAAATCCATAAATCATTCGTCGCCATCGCTTCTAGTATGATGGTTGGTCTTTTGATGTCTCCCCTAACATACGCCACTCGCAACTCTCTTGGACAATTTTTCCACTCGATATGTGTACAATCGATGCTACCGAGCATCCCGGGAAAATGCCATCTAGCCTCATGTGCGGCGTAAATACGTGAGATGTCGTGGCTCATCGGTTTACGTAAAAACTCTTTAGCATACAACTTAATGACCGCGTTGCAAAAAAAAAATTGCAACCATTCACGTGAAGTTCTAGCCGACATAGCTAGGTATTCATCATATTGATCGGGAGGGTTACCTGTCGCTAGTTGGCGAATGGCGGACGTGTATTTTTGTATCGGCGTGAAACTTGGTTTGCCCCTCGCATCGTAACGTTCTTGAAACCATTCCTCGCTTGCTTCGATGTCTCCAACAATCTTTAAAAATAATTCTTTGGGTAAACGAAACCGATCTCTAAACGTTTCGGCATTGTAGAGCGGATTTTCCAAAAAATAATCGTTCATCAACATTCGTTGGCACGTATACGATCACGGTCTACCATCTTCTTCTTTGGGTGGGACGACTCGGCATCAAGTTCGTTATACACTGACACAAAATATTTTAGCGTCTCATTGTCGGAAGACGACTCGGTATCGCTATCGCTAGACATCAGAAACGTCGAATCCGTAGGGAAGTCCATTTGAGAAAGATGTAGATTGTGTGAAATTGGTTTATGTTTTTGGTGTGTGTAAAATGGTTTAAAATGGAGATATACATAGATAAAAGGTTAAAGGTTATTTACTTTTTTTTTATTGAAGTTTACCGTTGAGAATAACGGTCAAATACCAAGCAACGTTCGAATTTTGTAAAGTTTCAACGCGTTTCAAAAATAACGCGTGACCACTTTGGAGGCGGCGGTGTTCGTGATTTAATCACTCGTGGCCGGGTGTCCATCACGGACCTCCCCACCTGGCCTTAGTACCATTTAAGTATATAAGGATCCACTTAATAGCCTCCCAATGCCTCTTTCCTATATTTGCAAAGTATTTGTTAACCACACTTACATAGTTTTTATTTGGACTTACACACACCATTAGACACATTAGACTTCCAATTGCGTCAACATTTACCACTTCATCAATTTTAGAATTTGTTTATAGAACTGAAACTAATTAAAGTACTACAAAAGAAACACGCGACTCGGATAAGTGATCTATTTGTATTTGATTACCAGCATGGTACGTGTCACGCAGATCACCATCATTTCTTGTGATCCAACTGCCATTGATTTTGACCTTCGAGTAATGGTTGACCAACAGCGACTCCCATCATAACTCGTAGAAACACCCAGAGAATAGATAGATGGAAGACATTTTATCAAATGAACCCTTTCTACCTGCCAATGTAAAAGCCAATTATAAAGTTGACAGTGAACAACACCACATTTTTGTTGGATCGATTGCCTTATTCTTTGACATCCTATGATTTTACCCAGAATATCAACATCCTCAGCAGCTGCCAACTATCACAAGCTGCTGTAGACTTTGTGTAGGTCCCTCGGAGGTTGAGGTTTAACCTATTCCTTGTTATGTCTAACACACTAGCAAGTGCGGAATCCAAGCTAGCATGCAAACCGAGATAGAACACGACAATGATAAACACACAAGACTCAACGATTAACACCTCTTGTATTAATACGTATGAAAAGGTCTGTTACAAGCTCAATGTTTACAAATTTGTTCTGTAAACTCTCTCTAAGTCTCGTGTGTGTGTGTGTGTTTTTTTTTTCTGAGTGTTCTCTAAATGTCTCCCTTATGAAGTGAACACAACACATGGGTATTTATACCCAACACAGCTCGTCTGGTCGAAGGATCAGACAGACTGATCGTAAGATCATCTGTCGATCTGAAACAGCTCGAACGATCCACATATACCTCGAAGGATGATATCCTTCGAGGTCCATCCATCGAAGGTTTATCTTTCGAGCTCATCGAAGGATCTAAGCAATCCTTCGATGACACATCCTTCGACACAGACATGTTATAAACAAAGTGTTGACTGTTTTGCCAAGTCAAACCAGGAGGATGGTTGACTTGGTCAAACTTACATGACTAACAAAGACATCATTTTGTATAATGACAAAATACAGACAAAGTACAGACATAAGTGCACCAACAAACTCCCCCTTGGCTGTAGCTTTGTCTCGATCTTAATTCTTGTAGGTCCCTCGTGTCTTCAAGTCTTTCACGTCCTTTCAAGTCTTCAATGTCGGAGGATCTTTAAAGTCTTCACGTCTTGAAAGCAGAAAGTGTACCAACAAACTCCCCGTTTCGTGTAGGAAGTGTGTTGACAAACTCCCCCTTAACATAAGCTCCCCCTTGAGTTATGCTCGTGAAATACTTGTTCTTTATGAGTTGAGATCCTTGTGGTGTTGATGATGGTCAGCGGCAACTCGATCATCTTCATCATTTGAGTGCCTTCACGTCGTGTCTTCATTCCGAAGCTTGTCATCGACCATGTTCTCCTTGCCTTTAGAATCTGCACATGCAAGAAATCTAAACGCGTAATGAGAACAACCGCCTGGAATATCATAAGCAAACGACACATATGTGACCATTGTTTAATCAAACACCGTCCGACAGTTTGAAAGTTTAAAGTATTTTATCAATTTCAATTTTAACTTTCAAAACTTTGCAAATTTCGACCGTTTATGAAGATTTAGTCGTTTTGGTTTTCAATCAGGTTTCAGGTAACGAAGACTCGAGATCCAACATCGTACGATCGAAAATAAGATAGAAATAAAATCTTTTTGGCTTTTATAAAGTTTATATTAAAACACACCTAAAATCTTTTTGGTATTTTTGAATATTTCAAATGTAAAGACTGAAAGCAGTAAATAAATATATACAGAGATGCAGAAAATGAAAGCATTAAATAAATATTTACAGACATTCTTTTTGTGAGTTTCGAGGGTAAGAGAATCATATCAGTGTACGGTCATGCCAAAACGCTCTTGTTGTTCAGTTAATTAACATTAAGATAAGCATCCTATAACAATTATCGGTATTGTTGTCCACATAAGCTCAACTTATCAGATGTAATCATGGCGAGGGGATACGTTAAGGTATGATTTATACTTACCGACCGGTGTTCATCCACATCACGACACATTCCCGTATCAAGGTATGCACGAGGATTCATCTTACCGGTGAGTATACCGATTATCATCTATTTGACCGTATATGATGTGAGATTCTCACTTATTTTGATTTGAAAAACAAGCCCTATGTGATAGAATCACTTATTGATGAGGAACTTGATTTTCGATGCATGAGGGCACAGGAGCAAGTCCGTGAACAGGTCAGTACTTTCGTACAGCAGAGAGACGAACTTGACTCCCGGATAGATGTGATATTATATCACTTATTTTGGGGACATGTGATTGTTGATCACTTATTGAGGTCGTATGCAATATATACACGTATGTATGGTATCACGGAAGATCTAGACTTGCGTCCCCGTTATTTTTTGGAAAAAGATACAACCATGATACCCAGATGATAAGCAGCATAAAGACCGAATATCTCAGAACCTCGGCAATCTCTCAAACGAAATTTCGGTACTAAGACCATATGCCAATGAATGGTTCCCACCTGGTCTTCAGTCGATTTAAGTTTATATCACCCTGCACACTTTAAAATGATTGTGAGCCTACCGATACATCTTATATAGAGCTGCTTATCGCTTTTCATTTTAGGTTTAAAGAGATTTAGACAGACCACTGATGTACTATCATTTTCTCTTTTTCTCGCCAGGAAACTCATTTTTGTTTTTCTTTTGTTTTTCTATTGTTTTTGTGTTTTTGAAGTTTTTCGATGTTTTTGGATTTTTCAAATTTTGGATTTACTCCCCCTAAAATCAATAAACTAAGACAAATTTAAAACACAAAGGTATTTACAAAAATGATTTTCCGATGTTGGTTTTACTCTTGCTTGACCTTAATGCCGTTTACCAATAATAAATAGTCAAATCTTGATTTGTCAAATGCTTTGGTAAAAAGGTCGGCACGTTGGTCATCGGTGTGGACGTAAGCAACATCGATTAGCCTTTTCTCAAAGCAATCACGTATGAAGTGATACTTAATTTCGATGTGCTTAGTCTTTGAATGCTGCACAGGATTTCTAGTGATCTGTAAGGCAGCAGAATTATCAACGTAAATAGGAGTAGTTAGGAATTCAAAACCGTAGTCACGCATTTGTTGTTGGATCCATAGGACTTGGGAGCAACAACTTGAGGCAGCAATGTATTCAGCTTCGCATGTTGATGTAGCGACGCATGTCTGCTTCTTGCACTGCCATGTGACTAGGCGATTTCCCAAAAACTGACATCCAGCCGTTGTGGATTTGCCGTCGATTTTGCATCCGCCAAAATCAGAATCACTGAATGCGATCAAGTCAAAGTTATTATCCCTAGGGTACCATAGACCGGTGTCAGGGTAACCCTTCAAATAACGAAAAATCCTTTTTACAGCTGCAAGATGTGAGGCCTTCGGGTTGACTTGATATCTGGCAAGCAGGCACGTTGGGTACGTTATATCTGGTCTTGATGCTGTGAGGTACATAAGAGATCCGATCATTGCGCGGTAGTATGAGGGGCTAACCGCTTCACCCTTCAAGTCTGGAGTAATTCCGTGATTTTGCGGCAATGGGGTACCGATGGGCGTTGCATCAGACATCTGGAACCGGCTCAAGATGTCACCAACATATTTAGTCTGATGGATGAATACCCCAGACTCAGTTTGTTGTACTTGTAGGCCCAAAAAGAAAGTCATTTCCCCCATAGCACTCATCTCGAATTTATCCTGCATAATGCGCTCGAAATTCCTACACAAAACATCATTAGTAGAACCAAATATAATATCATCAACGTATACCTGTACCAGTAGAAGATCTCCATCTTGTTCTTTGATGAAAAGAGTACAATCGATAAGACCTCTGCGAAATCCATTTTCCAGCAGATAATTAGATAAGGTTGCGTACCAAGCTCGCGGTGCTTGATGAAGACCATAGAGAGCTTTGTTGAGCAACCAAACCCGATCGGGATGGATAGGATCTTCAAAACCTGGAGGTTGTTCGACGTACACCTCTTCTTCCACCACACCATGTAAGAATGCACTTTTCACGTCCATATGGTATACCTTGAAACCTTTGAATGAGGCATAAGCCAGAAAGATTCGAATTGCTTCTAGACGTGCAACAGGTGCATACACTTCGTTGTAGTCGATCCCTTCAATCTGACGAAAACCTTGAACGACTAGCCTTGCTTTGTTTCTAATAACGACTCCACGGTCATCCTTTTTGCATTTAAACACCCAACGGGTACCAATCTTCTTGTAACCAGCAGGTTTCTCTACGAGTTTCCAGACACCTAGCTTCTGGAATTGTTGCAATTCTTCCTGCATCGCTTCAACCCATGAGTTATCTTTCAAAGCATCTTTCCAAGTTCTTGGCTCTTCCTGTGAGACATAACACGCGAAAGACCAATCGTTTTGTTGACCAGATTCTCGGATATCTGCATACAAGCCTGCATTGTTGTTGTTCCGCAACATGTTTCTTGTTTGAACGCCACTCTGTACATTTCCGATGATGTTTTGTTGAGGATGGGTATTGTGAATCCTTGTTTCTGGATTATCTGGTACAGAAACATTAATACCCAGGTTGTTGAGGTTGAGATCAACAACCAATTCAATGCCCGGAATTGCCGAAGAGGATGATGCAGTAGCTTCAGCTGTTCTAGGGACATCCACTGGAGGTGTACCCTCTGAAGTACCATGTACTGCTGTTGCTGGAGCCTCTTGATCTGCATCGAGAAATTCATCATCCTCTGAAGATTCGTTCAAATCGGTAGCATCATGAAAATCCTCATTGTCGAGAGCATTATTGTTCACTGAAGATGGTTCTTGATTGACAATAATGGGACGAACCAACGGTGAATCTGTTGCATTATCACTCTCGAAAAACATCCTTGCCGCAGCATTTTCTTCAACCGCTTCAACATTGATCGAATTGAAAAAGTCATCGTACTCAAACATCTAAGGCTGACCAGGACATTTGACTGGTAAAGTGTGCCTTTGTACTCTGACTTCAGACCAATCCTCGACCCTTTTAGTCTCCAGATTCCAGACTCTTAAGTTCGGGGTGGAATACCCAAGAAAGTATCCCTCAATTGCTTTTGCCCCAAACTTTCCATTAGGATCGATTATTGTACATGGAGCTCCAAACGGTTCAAGATATGACAAATCTGGTTTCCGTTTGTTAATAAGCTCAAAATAGGTCTTGTTGTGCCTTTTGACTGTAAGGACTCGGTTCAACGTATAACATGCAGATGCCACAGCTTCAGTCCAAAAAGGAATCGGCAATTGTGACTCTACCAACATAGTCCTAGCAGTCTCGATCAATGTGCGGTTTTTACGTTCAGCGACGCCATTCTGTTGAGGAGTATAAGCTGCACTAAATTCGTGAAGAATACCTTTTGAAGTGCAAAACTCCGCCATGGCATGATTTTTGAATTCAGTACCATTGTCGCTACGTATCCGCCTAACCTTCAACTTATATAGATTCTCAATCTGAATAATCAAGTTTTTGATAATACCGAAGGTTTCGCTCTTATGTGCCATGAATGCCACCCAAGAAAATCTTGAATAATCATCAGTTATCACGAGGCAATATTGATCATTCCTAATGCTTTTGTGCTTGACAGGACCGAACAAATCCATGTGCAAACGTTCAAGAGGAACAGCCACCGTGTTGATTTTCTTTGTAGGATGTCGCTTCTTCGTTTGTTTACCTTTCTGGCACGAGACACAGATGTCTTGAAGATGGAAGTTTTTAAGAGGAACACCATTCACCAATTCATTTGATACCAAATGATTCATTTTGCGTAAGTGAATGTGACCCGTTCGTCTGTGCCAAGAGATTGAGTCTTTTTCTGTGGCTTTGGAAACGAAACAAGTTGCTTGTGTAGACGTTGTGATAGCTTGGCTCATATCAAGGACATACAGATCATTTATCCTTGGAGCCGACAAGAGAATCCATTCTTTTGGAATTTTGAAGCCGGGTTTCAGCACATAACATCCATTTGCATCAAAGTGTACTGAGAACTGCTTATCACAAATTTGAGAAACACTAAGAAGATTGTGATCAAGTTGTTGTACGAAGTTGATCTTATCAAAGCTAACAACCCCGTTGGAAATCATTCCTTCACCCGTAATATATCCGCCTTTATCTCCAGCAAAAGCAACATAACCTCCTCTAATAGATTTGACGTCGTAGAGAAGCTTCATGTCGCCGGTCATGTGCCTGGATGCCCCACTATCAACAATCCAATGACTACTGATAGTTCCTCCTGGAACACCCTGCACATGAACTCACATAATTAGTTGGAGATGGGGACCCAAGCCATTGTGGTCTTGGGTCTTCCATTTTCATCAACAACAATAACTTCTATTCTTTGATGATTTGAAAATTGTGATGGTCCCCCTGATTCAATAACAGTTTTTGGTTTCCATGTCTGTTTTGTTATACCAGTTTGTTTGTTTGAAAATTTAACTTCGTGATTGTTTGAAGTTTTTGAAAACTTTGAACTTTCTGGTTTAACTGAAACAGATTGTTTTTGAACCACATCAATTTTAAGTGCCTTTTCAATCACCTTGACTTGTTGGCGTTTCTGTTTCTTTTCCCTTTCTCTTACAAGTCGGGGATCTTGTTTTATAGAAACAGATCGCTTTTGGTGATTACATTCACGGGGATCATCATCAATTGCTTTCAACTTATGAAGATACGGACAGTTTCGAATTATATGTCCAATTGTACCACATTCAAAACACGATCTTCGTTCAACAAACCCCGAAGTATCATGTGATCGTCTTGCCGATGATGAACTTTGTGATCCCGAGGTACTAGGTTTTGAACTACTTGGTTCATTCCTTTTCATCACTGTTGCTTTCTTGACAAAATCTAAGTTAGATTGGTTTTCAAACGTTGCAATTTTGTCCGTTCCCTTAGATTTCACAAAGTTCACATTCTTCTTCTTCTTCTGATTCGGCTTCCTTTGACTTTGAGTCGGTGTTTTACCTTTTGGTTTGTTATGATTTTGCTGTTTTTGCACTGTTGGTAATTTCTGATTGCCATATTGTTTTCGAACTTCGGCCTTTGGGATAGGAGGGCACTGTGTTACTACAACGTGTGATCCTTTCTTTCCCAGAAACTTACTTGTTGAATTTTCAAAGACTTTACTGATTAATGATTGATTAACATTCTTAATAGGAAAATCTTTGTCTGAATAAATTTTATTATCACCAACAAGAGTATACAGCAAATCCACACTCTCCGACTCTTGTTCAGACGAGGACTCAATTGCAACAGTCTTAGCGGGTTTTGCAGGAGGATCACACAGAATATGATTCTCAAGAGGTATGTCCTCTTCATTTATCGTCGCATCAGACTTTGCTGAATCAGTATCATCGGATTCATCATCAGAAGAATCAGCATCCTCAATCACAACTGGAGGATCCTGATTTTGTTCAGCAGTTACAAATGTATCTGCTGACACATCTGAATCTGACGATACTTCTTTCTTGTATCCGAGTCCTGTAGCAAATTCCTCAACGTCTAAAGGAACAGATGGTTCAAAGTGAGTTCTATATTCCTCATCTGGCATGGCATCAAAATTGTTTCTCACGGGTGGTGGACATTTCTTGTAACCTATGCATGTGACATCCCGTTTCTCTTTCTGAACGTTAATGATGTGATCCAACACATAGCTAGAGCTCAAATAACTGTCTAACTTGAGTCGGATCGCCTCACTTTCAGTTTTAACACAAGCCATTTCCTTTTGCATTACCTCAAGACGAGTTATATACAAATTAATGTCAGTTTGTTTTCTGGAAACCATTTTTGTCAGCTCTGTTTTATCTTTCTTTAATGTTTTAATCATCGATTTAAAATCCTTTTCATGGTTTTCATAAAACATGTTGGCTTCTGTGCACTTGGAAAGATCCACGGTCAACTTCTGATTGTGAATGAATGTCACATCATATTTCTCTTGCAAAGCCTCGTGTTTGCTTTTCAACTCACACCACTTATCACTTAACGAAACATGTTTGTCTTGCAAGTCAAACAAACTAGCTTGTAAAGCATCATGTTTGCCTTGCAACTCAGACATGCTTGTCTCTAAATCAGCACATTTAACATTTAAACTATCACAGTTATCACAACTAACAGCAATGGGTTTATCGACACATACCTGACTTGATGAACTGTTGACATTAGCCATAAAGGCTGAATGGAGAGAAGACGAAGAATAAGCAGCTTGATCCACCAAAATAGATCTTCTTTGAATTCCTGCTGCAGCTTCTTCCAATAGCTCATCAATATCTGCATTAACTGACGCAGTTGATGTGTCATCTTCCTGATCATTGCCTGAAGTGGAGGATTCTTCATCTGAGCTTCCACTATAACCAGAACTGTCTTCATCTTCAGAAGATTCAACACCATTGGTGGAAGATTCTCCACCACTGGCGTGTTTAAGATCCTTGACAACTTCAGCAAAACAGGCTGTTTCATCTGGAGCATCATTTCCCAACTGGATTGACCAATCACAGCCTTCATCTACTTGAACCACAAGTGCCTGGTTGGCATTAGATGGTCTCGCTTGACTCTGGTTGTTGACAGGTACCAACGTACGAACATTGTTCCTGTTCTGGTTCTGCTGGTTGCCTTGATTTCTGAAGGGATTCTGGTTTCCATGCTGAGATGGCCTCGTACATTCACGTTTGAAATAACCACGTTCACCACAATTGAAACACTTGACAGCCTGCTTATCAAACCCATACTTGGTGTCTTTCTTGCTTTCCAAGCTGGTTCTGCCAGTTCTTTCCATGAAATCCTTTGCTCGCCTAACAGCACTGGCAAAGGCCGACTTGATGTCCATCATCTCCATCTCCTCTTTATCGATCTGCTGATAGTCTTCTTGTGTCAGATTAATGTTACCAATCTGACCTTCCACTAATCCACAGTATGCGCTCACCAAAGTGTTTAGCAGCTCCATGTGTTCCTTTGCTACTTCCACACTGACTTTAGAAAAGCTTGAGGTGTCGAGCCGTACTGTATTTTGCTTTGATTGTTGACCAGCAGATGATGTGCTTCCATAACACGCTTGCTGTTGAGGAGGAAGTGGATTCCCATACATGTCTGTTGGTACGGTAGATTGAGGAGGAAGTGGATTCCCATACATGTCTGTTGGTCCGGTAGATCGAACAGGTAAAGGATTTCCAAACATATCAGTTGCTCTGATAGATCGTTGGCTTTGCTGCTGTGATACTGGTTGAGGAACTGGTTCAAGCGGATTTCCATACATGTCTGTTGCAGGAGGCTTGACCGGAACTTGGATAGTATTGCCATACATATCAGTGCTAGACACAAACGCTGTTTGAATTGGAGCGTGTGAAGAAGGTTTTGTAGAAGTGCTAGAAGTTCCATAATACATTTCAGGATTCTGTGGCACAGGAACTCTTTTTGCCTTGAGAGTTTCTTCCTGATTCTTGTTTTCCAGAAGTTGAACAAAGTCATTGAAGCTCGTTGTAGCTAAAGTACCATTGTACTTCATGATTTCCAAGAAAGTATTCCATTGAGGTGGCAACGCATCTGCAAACTTTTTCACAATCTCTGCTGGAGTTGTAACAACCTCAAAATTTGCCAATTCAGTCAGCAAATGATTAAATCGACTTGTCAAATCTCCTAAAGATTCATTCTCCATACAAGTAAAACCATCAAACTCTTTCTTTAGCAACTCGCGTCTTAATTGACGTGTCGCTTCATTTCCTACGCCCCTTGTCTTCAACGCGTCCCACAACCTCTTCGTTGTCTTGTAACTGACAAATTGATGATAAATATCTTTACTTAACGCCTGAGTAAGAATGGCATATGCCTTCTTTTCCAAATCATAGACCTTCTTCTGATCTTCTGTAAGATCTGCAAACGTAGCAGCAGATGATGCGGCAACCTCTATTGTTTGATCGAAATCTGTGATGAACCACAACCACAATTCTGTATTTTGACCAAGAACGTATGTATGAAATCTATCAATCCATCCTGGATATTCGTATAAGTGCATCAACTTTGGAGGCCGATTCAAACTTCCGGTTTCGCTCTCGCTTTAGAGAATGATTTGAATACTTGGAGTTTGATTTGATACGAATGCCCATTGACCGGTAGAAGTTGCATTAGCTTGAGAAGATACCGGTGCGGGGGACGGAGTACCAAAATACATGTCTGTATTTACCGGAGTACCCCATCTTGGATTCATTCTTGATCAAGAATAATAATACCTGAAAATCAAAAACTTGTTATACATAAACAGACTAAGTTCGAAAGATCAAGACTTGTTCGAAGGATCAACAGTGTTCGAAAGATCACTGTTGAGTTTCGAACAATGATTTCGAAAGATTCTCCAAACGAAGGATCCTTATCTTTCGAAAAAGAACTGTAGACCGAAAGATGTATGCTTCGAAAAGATTCCTTGGAACGAAGGATAAGTCACCGACTTCGAAGGATGTTCGAAGGATGATTATCTATCGAACCTCCCTTGATCGAAAGATGATCTTTCGACTTCGAAGGATATCCTTCGATCTGCTCTGACACAGTTGACAAAAGATGACAGGTTGGTGAAAAAGGTGATGGGTTGGTGAAATCTTTCGGCAGAAGGTATGCTCAGACAGTCAGACCATACCTTTTACCAAAACTATGATTTGAAACATAAAATATAATAAACTTGTCCAGAAAACCGGTCACCGGAGTAAGCCGGAGTTTGGCCGGAAATTACCAAACACCTGAAAAACAAGTTTTTAAGTTACCCAACCCGTTCCTTAACACACCCGGTTAGTTTAGAACACGTTTTAACAACTGGAAAAGCGAGAAAAACAGTAAAAACGGGAGCTAAACCATGTGAGTTTTTGTCCAAACACTCCAAAGACTTGTATAAACTCGGTTTTTAACAAGGAAAAGAGCCACGGCTCTGATACCACTTGTAGGTCCCTCGGAGGTTGAGGTTTAACCTATTCCTTGTTATGTCTAACACACTAGCAAGTGCGGAATCCAAGCTAGCATGCAAACCGAGATAGAACACGACAATGATAAACACACAAGACTCAACGATTAACACCTCTTGTATTAATACGTATGAAAAGGTCTGTTACAAGCTCAATTTTTACAAATCTGTTCTGTAAACTCTCTCTAAGTCTCGTGTGTGTGTGTTTTTATTTTTTCTGAGTGTTCTCTAAATGTCTCCCTTATGAAGTGAACACAACACATGGGTATTTATACCCAACACAGCTCGTCTGGTCGAAGGATCAGACAGACTGATCGTAAGATCATCTGTCGATCTGAAACAGCTCGAACGATCCACATATACCTCGAAGGATGATATCCTTCGAGGTCCATCCATCGAAGGTTTATCTTTCGAGCTCATCGAAGGATCTAAGCAATCCTTCGATGACACATCCTTCGACACAGACATGTTATAAACAAAGTGTTGACTGTTTTGCCAAGTCAAACCAGGAGGATGGTTGACTTGGTCAAACTTACATGACTAACAAAGACATCGTTTTGTATAATGACAAAATACAGACAAAGTACAGACATAAGTGCACCAACACTTTGACCTATCAGAAGCTTTTGACTTTCTATAATTGTCACAATCTGTAGCATCAGCATGGTATACAAATTTGGCACATTAGGACTAAGCCCAAATGCTGACTTTGACTTTCTTCGATTTTGTTTTTCCAGAAATAGATTATTTGCCGCCCTGTTAATCAACAACAAAATATGGTCAATCACAGTCATTATGCTACTTTGACCAGCTTTGACCTTTATCAAAATGTGGCCATATTTTCTCCACGAAATAATGAGTTGCAGGCTGTCAAGACTATCCCAATTGCCATCATTAACCCAAAATTTGTTCAATAACACCAGATTCAGAATAAACAGCCCCCGCCATCCAAGAACACCCAACATAATGCAAATGAGTCAACTGCAAATTATATTGGCACCAACTGCCACCTGCATCATCCAACACTAGATAATATTGGCTGATACACGGTATGTTGGGTTAATCGGTTGGTTTAACGTGTTACATAACAAACGAGAGAACTGAACCAAAAAGACCAGTCTGGTGGGTGAGAGAGCCCTTTTGGTATATAAACCCCACATTGATTGCCCATACAACTGATGTGAGACAAGTCCCATACCGTGCAATGGTTTCGATCCATAACATAACGGGTCACGGGTCAACGGGTAAATGGGTCATCCATCAGCTAATGGGTCATGGGTAATATATAGTTATATATATATATATATAGGTAGAGGATCCTGTAAAAAGTGCTCAAAGTGTGAGAAGTGTATTATAACACTATATATAATACTATATAACACCATATAAACACCGTATAACAATATGTAACACCATATAATACCATATAACACTATGTAACACTATATATCATTATATAACAAATATAACACTATAGGTTGTCTGATAGCATGTCTATGATAGATGTATAGTGTTATATTTGTTATATAATGTTATATAGTGTTACATAGTGTTATATGGTATTATATGGTGTTACATATTGTTATACGGTGTTTATATGGTGTTATATAGTATTATATATAGTGTTATAATACACTTCTCACACTTTAGGCCCTTTTTACACTATCCTTACCCTATATATATATATATATATATATATATATAGGGGAAGGTTCTATGCAGAACACTAAATATTGCGAGAACACGCAGAACAAAATGAATCACCTATTTTTTCAATTCTAAAAACCTATAAAGTAAAGGATAATGTTACAAATGGAAGATTTATTGTTTCTCACACTATAATTTAAAACAGAATATGAAAAATTTTCATTTTTTTATATAACCTACACATATGTGCATTATGTGTAGGTTAAATTACCTACATGTATGTAGGCTAAGTATAGATAAAAATATAAGGTTTTCCCATGCATATATAATATACATATGAATGTAGGAAATATAAAATTTAAAAAATATGAACTTTAAATCAATAAATCTAGTGATTTAGAGTTGTTCTTTTTGTTCTCGCAATAATTAGTGTTCTGTAATGATCCTCATCCTATATATATATATATATATATATATATAGGTTTTCACCTTTTCTCGGTGTCGTAGTTTTACTAACAAGCACTTACTTATTTATTCGTTTATTATTATTTTTATTTCTATCTTTTGTAGTAGTGGCATGCTTATATATGTTTTTTAGAAGCTTATGTCTTGGTTATGGTTTTTGGAGCCGGGGGTCTCACTGGAAGCAGGCTCTCTATCCCCTGGGATAGAGGTAAGGCGTGCCTACATCCTACCCTCCCCAGACCCTATCAATAGCTTCGCTATATGTGGGATTATACTAGGTATGGTTGTTGTTGTTGTACTCTTTCTAAAAAGTCACCCTCATTATAGCCAATTGCTTTGGGTACTTTGAACTTCCCATGGAAACACAAAGTGACACCATGAATATCAGCATGAACTTGAAGATGTGGTTATCAATTTCACAAGTGAAATCCGATCCCCTGGCCAATTGCATAATCTTTTTTTGTCAACACCTTCTGGATTTCAACTTATTTAACCCTCAAAATCATGCATCACTGGTCTAGGCAAACAGGTCATGGAAACACATTAGCCCTGTTTTCAAATGGTGTGAGCCTTGCTCCCATGTGTTGAGCTACATAAGTCAATCAAGGAGGGACTAACAATATATTATTACACGTCACATAAATAGTTTATCATTCACCGATGCTTACATTTGCAAGCCCACATACTATTAACTCCTCTTAATTGCTTCACCAGTCACAATCCATGTATAAATAATTTAATCTTTTACAGATGCTCACATTTCATTGTTTTTATTTGCATTGATTGTAACTTAAAGTTATGGAGATGCTTGAATTTTCTTGGTTTTATTTGTATAATTGGGGATTATTAGGAATTTTCCTCCAACAGGACCTACTTTTGCTAACATATGCAGACAATAGGATTAGCAATTGCAATCACAAATTTAAATAAAAATATGAATAATAATAAATTGAATTATATATTGGACGTGTTTTATATTTGGGACATCCATGAATCATAGTTAGGGACCATATGTTTTTGTCAGGGTTTGTGAGGGTTGTCTGGTGAATGAAGATATGAAATGGTACCATTCAACGTACATGGACAAAAGGTGAATTTTCTCCAAACGATAATTCGAGCTGCTTTTGAAATCCATAAAATTCCAACCTCAAACAAAAAGCCTAAAATCACTTGCACAGAAAGTTAAAAATCTAGACCTAAGTTTACATGTTTGCTTAGTTTGCAATTTGAAGATTTAAAATAGGTTCAAAACAATACAATCGACACTTTATATCTCATTGAAGAGGGTTTCAGGCATGGCAGGTTATCACGTTGACATAGTCAATATCGAAGAACCCATGTTGTATAAACACAAAATGTATAAAATCTAATCTAGTTATCTGAACAAGAGATAAAACAATCTTAAAAAATAAAGCATTTGAAGTCCAAGGGGGATCATGATGAGTGGGCTTCCAATAATGTTTTTTCGAAAGTACCTACTCAGGCTAATATAAAATGATAGATATTGTTATAAAACTAGCCTAAAAAACTCTAGAATTAGAAGAGCTAAAACTCTAGAATTAGAAGAGCTAGCATTTGAATTTAATCAAAACCAGACCTTGAAAATACATAACTGACAATCATATATCTTAGTGGGTTTCAACCCTTTTATACAACAAGAATGAATGGCAAGTAAGAGTAAGAAAAATCAAAATTGGCCAACGAATGTTAGGTAGGTGTAGGTATAATAATTGGTCAAAATTGGCTTGCCCAAACCAGTTGTCATCCACATTCATAACACTCCCCCTTGGATGACACTTTGTAAACTTTGGGGTCATTAAGTACTGCCTCATTAAAAACCTTGCTAGGAAAACCCATTGGGACAAAACCATAGCTAAGGAAAAAAGAGTGCAGCTTGCATTATACACAGTGGATCAGATATGTTGCCTCATTAAAAACCTTGCTAAGAAAAACCTAGTGGGATAAAACCATAGCTAAGGAAAAAAGAGTGCAACGTGTATAATGCTCCCCCTTAAATTGTCATGTTTGGATTATCACATTTTCTGTATATGTCGCATCCCAATATCATGAACGTGTTTCCTGAAAGTTGCAGTAGGTAGTGCTTTTGTGAAAAGATCGGCTGAATTGTTGCTGGATTGAACATATCTCATCTCGACTTGATTGTCTTTATAAGGTCTTGAGTATATTCAAAAAAAAAATCTTGGTGGTATATAAGAGTGCAACTTGTAATACTCCCCCTGATTTCATTATGTATCGTTTAAGCCTTCTGCGTAGATCTTTTAGTTAATATTTTGCCACTTGATTTCTTGATGGGTATAGTCCTTTGTGTTGATCAATGTTATATGGTCTTTATATGAGATCCTTGGTGCTTCCTCTTTCGAACAAATACCATAAGATTCACAACTATGTTGTGTTACATTCTTTACATCTACAAGACTAACAAGACTAGTTTTCATGGGTTAGTAAAATCTAGGCATATATCATTCTTACCTTTAGAGCATCGACATATCTTCTTTACCATTTGAATGTCTCCTCACTAGACATGTGTTATATCATGATTATAAATTCAAATAAAAGATATATATAATCATGCATAGCTAGGAAGAAATATCAATGCACAATTACACTTTAGCCATGGTACTTTTGGAATCAGAATCGTTACTTTGGTAGGAGATGATAACAGGCATTTCTTATAAAAAGTGTCTGAACAACCTTTAGCATACTTTAAGGTTCAATTTTGTCCACACTATAATGTCCCAGCATCTTTTGGATGTAGTTTGATCAATGGTTAAAAATATGATCACAAATATACTCGAACTTTAGGTTGAGTAGTAACTAGACTAAGCCAGGGTCATTCAAAATTCCCCCTCTAAAAGCTCGACAGTTTCATTCGATGGTGCCTAGACATCATTGCCGTAAACTGTGATTATAGTGAACTTTTAGGAGAGGACTTTGATAAAGATGGATGATATTATCAAACTCATATTGCTCTTTATCATAATATCTAATGAGTTGTACAACACTCGACCCAACTATTTTAGTCCATACGTATTTTTTCAACTTCATATAATACGTTCTTGTGGTTTTGACATCATTAATGCTTCTAGCATTATCAATCCATGAGAGAATTCTTTCCATCTTATCCAAATATGCATGTGCTTCACTTCTTAGAAGTTTTGCTACATAAATTTGCCCTTGTAACACATAGATATCTATATCATATGCAAAAATATCAAGAACACTTGCTTTTATCTCCAAAATCCATATTGTACCATGTTTGTATACTGTGTACATTGAGATGCCATAATAACCAGGTACACATTTTCTATGTATGTTTATTGGAGTATTTGTGCACAATAATTACATCCATAAGGTATTTCAATTAACCTTTTAAGCACTCACATGCTTTAGGATACTCATGGGGAGTTCCAGTTATATTCAATTCAATAACATATACAACATGTATATGTATTCATATCTGAATTTATATAACAATCATAATATTCTCGAGAACTTATTTTATATGACTTAGTATATATAACTTTCATAAGACGCATGTCAATTCTCTTTTATATATTACCAGACCAATAAGATATTGGAAAGTCAATGCATCCACCACTGGAAAATACGGTTTCTCATAATCAGTCATAGGTCTTTGTGAAAATACTTGTGCCACCAATTTTGACTTATATCACTTAATTTGATTTTCGCATGATTCGCGTAAAAGACACTTTTGTATCCAGCATATTTTACAACTTTAGTTGTATGGACTGTTGGTCCAGAAACTTTCCATTTCATTAGAGAACTAAACTCTGTCTTATTTGCGTCTTTCTATTTTCCCCAGTCATGTCTATTTTTACAATCATTGACAGACTTTGGTTCAGGAGTATCATCTCCGCTGGCAACCGAATATGAAAATATTTCACCCATATTTTCCATTTCATCTCGGTTTCATATTATATATGTATGACCATAGTTGATTGATATCTCTTTGTTAGTATCATCAACATCTTCCTCATGAGAGGTTTCGGTATTTACCGCTTGATCAAGATTTTTTATCTTTATGGTCAATTTCATTTATAAGCGCTTTTCTTTTTCGAGGATTTTTATCCTTCGAACCATCTTCCTCATGAGAGGTTTCGATATTTACCGCTTGATCAAGATTTTTATTTCGATTCCGTATATATCTTAGACATGATACAACTTATCGAGATCTCTTTATTTCCAGGTACCTGAGGTTCTTCTTGAACCATCATGTCTACTGTCTCTTCAAGAGACCCTTTTAATATCACCTCGACTTGACCATCTTAATTAGTTGCTCCAACTTTCGAGGAATTGTATTACTGGAATCGACTAGTCTACCACGTTTCAGGCGTGCAATAGACTCATTAGAAAATATGTGGTTGTCCTTCTGGGACACAAACATAAATGGAGCATAAGCAGTTGATTATGTGACTTACTTAGTCACTTTATTTAGGTCAGTGAACTTGTCTGGTAATTTGTTCTTTGAACCCGTAGTTCATATTTTCAGTTTGTGGATCAAGATGACATGATAATTCATTTCATTTTTCACTTTCCAACTGCTTGTTATCTCCCCCTAATGCTGGGAACATTCATTCACTAAAGTGAAAACCATTGAGCCATAAACAAATTTCTCATTAATGGCTTTAAGTATTCAATCATAGACAATTATTTATACCCAACATATTCTCAAACTTTTAGAAGTCCCATCTTTGTGCGGTGTGGTGGATCAATTTCAATATATATCGCACAACCAAAATTTTAGAATGGACATATTTGGTTTCTGACCAAAACCCAATTATAATAGGGAGAAAATATTACAATATATTGGCATTATATGAATTGAAACATGAACTTTTGCTCTCATGATCATACACTTAGCAAACACATCCAGTGATTGTCTCAACAAATCATGTATAAACTACATGAAGTTATACGTGTATTGCAATGATCATTATGTGAAATTGATTTATTATCAAAATCATTATATCAATCTGGAATAATATGCTTGCTATCACATTAGCTAAGCCTTAATCACACAAACTTCATGTTGTGGATTTGATAACCATTTAGACGATGCATCGATTTTAAAACACTAAATGGTATCATGTTGGATATGTATATCCTTTGCTTATTCCAGAATACTTAGGGATTCTCACCCTACTTTGGTTGGTAAATAATGAATTTCCCTTGAGAGAAAATATTGCATGCTAATTACCAACTTGAAGAATCTTCTAGTTCTTCAATACAATTCACATCATCGTTGACTCGGTGTGGTCTAACCGGTCATGCCAATCAAATATCATGATCCATAAACTTCTAGTTTATGATCGTATATGTATTACTTGCACGTATGTAATACAAAACGTAAGATATGAGAGAATATATTATATCTTTAAATTTCAAACCATAATGTTATAATCACTCTCTTTATTTGCCACTTGTGGTGTTCAATCTTATTATTTACATAATTTTCATTTCTGATGGTCAATCTTATTTTAGTATGACCATCATTATAATTTTTTCAATTATGTCAACGATCACAATGGTCAATATATATTTCTATCATGGATCGGAGTAAAACTAAACAAATTTAATAGTTTTTCATTATTTTCTCAGCCAGCCATACAGATATAAAATCATATCAATCCTTTCATGGTTTTAACAATATTGCTACTTTAGGAGCATATCTTAGGCATGAAAAATGGAAAAACTCTTATCAAGTTCTCTTTATAAATAAACTTCTTTTCACATAACATTAGTTGAGAAATAATTGTATATCTGAATTATACAATATTATCGGTCTGACATCTTACGGTCTTTCATAACTTGTTAATGAGATATGTGAGTCAGACACTTCGTGTCATATCTAAGAATAGTTGTATTCTTTCATGATAGTAATAATAGATCAAAACTTTGGTTTGGTTGTTCTCTCCATATCATCTTTATAAATAAATGATATCATGCCAAATATAAGGGCATACCAAACATGATCATCATTATAAGTTTCTAAGTCATATCCATGATTACGAGATTTTCAATGATCGATATACAATCATATTCTCAATGAAGTAGAACCAACAAAGGTTCATGGTTTATCATTAGTTTCTTGGACAAACAAATATGTAATCATTTCAATATTGTTATACTCGTTACATAATATTGCTACTTACAAATTATTGATTAAGTGGAGTTAAAATATAAACATGCATATGGTATTATCCACAAATATCATAGCAAATAATCAAATATGATAAAATCAATAATGTTGGTGATCATACATACAAATTTAAATTTAATGATTATTCATAACTAATCCAGATTAATTCATATCTTTCAAATACATCAAATATCTTTTGTATAAATGATATTATAATATTAAGTAACCTATAATACTTTAAAAATATTTTGTGGGCTTTTCTTGTCTAACAAAAAGAATCAACAAATCAATTTGTAAGTTAAAATATACCATGAATAATAGTTTCATCTTCATGCGATATTTAAGATTTTGATCATTCAATTTTCTTAATGTCAATCTACTTGTGATATTTTAATATCATATATTACAATAATGTATCATTATTGTTTCACATATACAATATATCGAGCATCTTCTTTTAATTAGCAATGATATCTTTCCCCACATACATAACAAGAAGACAAATATCCTTTTTACATTCAATCAATCACATGGTCATCATCTTCTCTCACATATTCAGACATGCAGTTTTAACTAGTACCTTGAGCATATTAGTTTGTACCCTCCATGAAAACACAGATTCAAGCTTATGAAAAGAAAACCCATTTCATTAAATCATACAGTTTCATTTTATGCTTGCAAATCTAAATCATTAAATCATTTAAAGCTCACAACTTTGGTATCATCTATATTAACACATACAACTTCAATATTAACACGAATCATCAATGTATTTTCTAGCAAATATCAAGCATGACCAGGTTGTGCTCTGCGCACACACAGTTGTACCCACCAAGAACACAGTGACAAAACCAAGAATCCTTTTATGATATACAAAAGCTTGTGTTCAGTGTTGTTAATATCCAAGTAAAAAAAATGAACTAATCACCCAAAATCAATACCATTAAATTATAAAAGCCTAATAAATAATAGATCTTAAAACATAAAATAGAACTTACTTGTTTGAACGTGTGATTGAACATACTTCGATGAAACAGCTACAAATCACTTGTGGGAACGATAAATCACGGAAGGCGACTAGGGTTTTGGTGAGAGCACTTTCGTGCTGATAACGTGTTATAAAACTAGCCTAAAAAACTCTAGAATTAGAAGAGCTAAAACTCTAGAATTAGAAGAGCTAGCATTTGAAGTGGAGTTTTTAATCAAAACCAGACCTTGAAAATACATAACTGACAATCATATATCTTAGTGGGTTTCAACCCTTTTATACAACAAGAATGAATGGCAAGTAAGAGTAAGAAAATCAAAATTGGCCAACGAATGTTAGGTAGGAGTAGGTATAATAATTGGTCAAAATTGGCTTGTCCAAACCAGTTGTCATCCACATTCATAACAGATATGTATTTCTTCAATATTATTATAATTTGTTCAACATGTGTAGATTAGAAAGATTAACCACTCAGGCGATGAGAAAACCTAAATATACTTGCATATATCACAAAAAAAAAACCGGCACTAATAAATGACGACACCATTCGAAACTATAAGACTTGAAATTGCATTCAAGGTCACAGTGCCAATGATGATGATATTAATTGGAGGTTTGATTTGGAGAAATTTGGCGACAAGAATGATTTCTGGTCAAAACACATGCACTTCTAGGAGACTTTTGCATGCTAGGTGATAAGTAGAGACAAATTTGTCTAATCAAGAGAAGTCTATAATCATGGAAAAAAGTGTGTCGTGCCAATACTCTTATTCTTGATTGAGTTACCCGGGGTGTTCTCCGGGAGAGGGTTTGCCGCACGGGCACACTGACACCGCTGCCGACCCCATCGGTGACCGGTGAACAAGCCCCTTCGGGTATTAGTCACCGCACAGAATCCATGCTTTTTTTTTACCGTTGTTCATATCCAATGGCTCTATACCCGTTATAACTTAAAAGAAATTAATTTGTTTTCTTTATTTAATTCCTCTCTCACATTTCATTTTCTCATAACTCAAAAACATTCATAACCAAACTACAAACCTCATACCCCATGGATAAACAAAATAAGGGTGATGCCAAGAAAAAAAAGGCTTGGCTAGTCGAGGATCGAGTTCAAACCCGAGGGGATGCGTCTTTTTTTACTAGTTTTAGTTTATTGTGACTTTATTTATTTTAATTTAATGTAATGTCTTTTTTTTTAATTTAATGCAATGTCTTTTTTATTATAATGTAATTTTAATTTGTTTAAAAATGTTTTAATTATTGATGCATAAATTTAAAAAAAATAAAAAGAAAAAAAATGGACTCCCCACGAGGGGAGCACCTCTAATGTTTGAGTGCAAAATGGGAAGTATAGATTAGGGGTGTTCATGGTCCTATTTGGACGGTTTTTGGGTCAAACCGTGAACCAAACCGTTAGTCGCGGTTTTTGATAATTGAAAACCGAAACCGAACCGTTCGTAACGGTTTGGTTCCGGTTTGATTTCACGGTTTGGGCTAATTGAGCTTATGTGCTAAAAATGAAAAATAAGACAAAAAAAATGAAAAAATAAAACAAGTTACGAACGTTAAATTATTTTATTAGAGTTAGAAACTTGGAATTTTCAAAGTTCTAATATGGGCTGACATGTATGCTGTTGGAATTTTTTAAATTGAAAGTTATAGGCCCAATTTTAGTTTACATTATTAATTTCTTACTTATAAAGTTAAATTTAGATTTAAATTTATTTATGTCTATATATAATATATGAATTATTAAAAAATAATAAAATAAAATCTCACGGTCCGGTTTGGTTTATTACGGCTGGTTTTTGCTATAAACTGTAAACCAAACCGTTTGCTACGGTTTGAAAATATTGAAACCGACCGACCGAAAGATAACTAAAAAACCGACCGTGAAACCAAACCGATGACCGGTTTGGGCGGTTTCACGGTTTGAAACCGAACCATGAACACTCCTAGTATAGATGATTGGCTGTGGTGAAGAGTTTACCACTCCCCACCAGGGAAGCGCCCCTTACACCCTAAGAACTAGTTTGACCTCAACGATCAAACCTAAACAGACAAAAAGAAATATTTAGCATGCAAAGTTCTACAAAACATTTTATATCATCTCATGAAACTGAAGAATCCAATTTTAGAAGGTTGAACCGTCCTTTTAAGAACATCACACAAACAACAAAAGCATTTTGTTGATTTAAAATAGGTTCAAAACAATACAATGGATACTTCATATCTCATTGAAGTGGGTTTCATTAAAGCATTCATCAAACAAATGGTGTGCATAACAGGTTGACATAATATGAACACAGAATGCACAAAATCTAATCAATATGAATGGTGTTGGGTGAGATGAAATAGAATCAAACAAATAATCGTTTATTGGGCCAAACCCACTGGCCAAAGCCCTACCTTTTTTCACTAATGGTCCGACTCTGTTCTCATTACTTTCTGGTATGTTAGATAAAAGATGACATTGCTAATTGCTATAGGTTCTTTCATTCATGCTCATTTAAGTATTGATTTTTTTTGTTTTTGAATTCAATAATTATTTGTCTGAACTCACATGGTGGCCCATTAGATAACACTACAATTAAGTTGACGTTTTAATGTTTTAATATAAAGTCTAGCTTGAACAGGTTATTTTTAAAATGTATTAGGGTATCCAGGGCACCAGCGGGGAGTGGCCTCGGTGACCCTATTCCCCTAGCGGGAACACCGCCGCCATCCCTGCGGTGACCCAAATCGGGGAGGTGGGTCAGGGGGAGTTCACCGAAGAAGGAAGGGGGAGAGTGTGGGGCCACCCTCTTTTCAAACCAATCAATTATTTCCTTTTTTTTTAATAAAAAAACAAGTCCCCTAATAGGGGAGTGCCGCCATCAAATTGGGATGTGAGGGGAGTTTAAGAGGGGAGTTGACGTGACATAACCTGATTGGGTGTGCGTAAGAGAGGGGACTCCCCTAAGAGGGGAGTGCCCCCTCACCCTTATTATATTTATGTACCTAAAATATGATGAAGTTTCTGAGCACAACTATTTATAAATAGTAACGTGTATTAACAAGTTTTGACATTAGTCCAACATCCTTAGGGGAAGGGGGTGGTCACTAGTGATAGAATTCTATCACTCCCTATATCCAATCAACTCATACGATGTCATCACCCAATATTCTATCACTAGTGATAGAAATGTAGTGGGGGTGGTCACTAGTGATAGAATTCCATCACTCACAAATTTTTTTAATTTTTAATTTTAAATTAGAAATTAACAATAAAACACTAAAATTATAAATTTCATTAAAATTAAAACATACTACTTCAATTTAACATACTAGAAATATTTTAGACTACAATTTAAAAAAAAAAAAAAAACCTACTCCTCATCCGAATCATGAAACTCCAAACCTAGAGATCCTACTAGTTCGATTAAATGGTATCTCAACCGAAAGTAAGTTTCTTCATTCCGCAATTCTAGTTGAATATTTTGTGGAACTTGAACTTGTGTAGGAGGATCCGGCACCCAATCCGGGGATATTGCACGTCCGTCTTCTTTGATTATCATATTGTGCAATATGATACATGCATACACTATGCTATGTATTGTTTTCTTGTTCGTCGCATGAACCGGTCGGTGTAGTATACCCCATCTACCCTTTAAAACACCAAATGCCCTCTCAACATCTTTTCTTGCCGATTCTTGCAATTTTTTGAACACGATTTCTTTAGGCTCGACAGGAAATGATGGAGCTTTCACAAAAACAAACCATGACGGGCAGATACCATCCACAAGAAAGAAGCCTCGTCTGTAATGTCGTCCGTTAACATAGAAAGGAGAGGAAGGTGCGGTACCATCCGTTACGGTTTGAAACAACGGCGACGTGTGCAACACATTGATGTCGTTGTTTAAACCTGGAACACCGAAATACGAATGCCAAATCCATAAATCATTCGTCGCCACCGCTTCTAGTATGATGGTTGGTCTTTTGATGTCTCCCCTAACATACGCCACTCGCAACTCTCTTGGACAATTTTTCCACTCGATATGTGTACAATCGATGCTACCGAGCATCCCGGGAAAATGCCATCTAGCCTCATGTGCAGCGTAAATACGTGAGATGTCGTGGCTCATCGGTTTACGTAAAAACTCTTTAGCATACAACTTAATGACCGCATTGCAAAAAAAAATTGCAACCATTCACGTGAAGTTCTAGCCGACATAGCTAGGTATTCATCATATTGATCGGGAGGGTTACCTGTCGCTAGTTGGCGAATGGCGGACGTGTATTTTTGTATAGGCGTGAAACTTGGTTTGCCCCTCGCATCGTAACGTTCTTGAAACCATTCCTCGCTTGCTTCGATGTCTCCAACAATCTTTAAAAATAATTCTTTGGGTAAACGAAACCGATCTCTAAACGTTTCGGCATTGTAGAGCGGATTTTCCACAAAATAATCGTTCATCAACATTCGTTGGCACGTATACGATCACGGTCTACCATCTTCTTCTTTGGGTGGGACGACTCGGCATCAAGTTCGTTATACACTGACACAAAATATTTTAGCGTCTCATTGTCGGAAGACGACTCGGTATCGCTATCGCTAGACATCAGAAACGTCGAATCCGTAGGGAAGTCCATTTGAGAAAGATGTAGATTGTGTGAAATTGGTTTATGTTTTTGGTGTGTGTAAAATGGTTTAAAATGGAGATATACATAGATAAAAGGTTAAAGGTTATTTACTTTTTTTTTATTGAAGTTTACCGTTGAGAATAACGGTCAAATACCAAGCAACGTTCGAATTTTGTAAAGTTTCAACGCGTTTCAAAAATAACGCGTGACCACTTTGGAGGCGGCGGTGTTCGTGATTTAATCACTCGTGGCCGGGTGTCCATCACGGACCGCCCCACCTGGCCTTAGTACCATTTAAGTATATAAGGATCCACTTAATAGCCTCCCAATGCCTCTTTCCTATATTTGCAAAGTATTTGTTAACCACACTTACATAGTTTTTATTTGGACTTACACACACCATTAGACACATTAGACTTCCAATTGCGTCAACATTTACCACTTCATCAATTTTAGAATTTGTTTATAGAACTGAAACTAATTAAAGTACTACAAAAGAAACACGCGACTCGGATCAGTGATCTATTTGTATTTGATTACCAGCATGGTACGTGTCACACAGATCACCATCATTTCTTGTGATCCAACTGCCATTGATTTTGACCTTCGAGTAATGGTGGACCAACAGCGACTCCCATCATAACTCATAGAAACACCCAGAGAATAGATAGATGGAAGACATTTTATCAAATGAACCCTTTCTACCTGCCAATGTAAAGGCCCATTATAAAGTTGACAGTGAACAACACCACATTTTTGTTGGATCGATTGCCTTATTCTTTGACATCCTATGATTTTACCCAGAATATCAACATCCTCAGCAGCTGCCAACTATCACAAGCTGCTGTAGACTTTGACCTATCAGAAGCTTTTGACTTTCTATAATTGTCACAACTGTAGCATCAGCATGGTATACAAATTTGGCCCATTAGACCTTGCGTAGTGGGGCGGTATAAGCCCCTATAGCGCCGAGATGGCGCCGAGAACACCGGGACGAAGGGCGCTATGCCCAAAAAAAAATTCAAAGCGCGATAAATATCGCGGCGCTATCGAACGAAGATTTGATTATTTTGACCGTTTACAAACGGTCATTTTAATAAAAAAAAAAAAAAAAAATATTTTTCAAACTTTCCTTTAAATCATTACCTCCTCTCCTATTTTTTTTTACCACAAACACTCAAAAACTCTCATCTCTTCCATTTTTTTTACAAATCTTGATATTTTATACAATGCATCCATACAACTGTGGCTTCATTCCTCCCCGATCTAGTGCGGACCCAAACCAAAGTGGTAATCCTACTCGCCCCGTGTTGCCGGTTCCCACTAGACCCAACCCTTTCGGCTCCGGTTTTCTCGACTACAATCAACAAAATCCCGGGTTCATGAATCTTTTGAACCAACCGCTATCATGGGACCCGAATCTCTACGGGTGGAACCCGAATCAAAACACCGACGGAATGGGGTCGTCTCAAGCGTTCGGGTCGGCTCAAGCTTTCGGCTCCCCACAACACGAACCCGACGTTGTTCCGGAAACACAACCCGAAGTAGCGGAGACCCAAAAAGGAAAAGCAAAAGCAAAACGGCCACATAAAAAAAAAGCGGAAACCAGCACCCGAGCGAAAAAAAATGTGATCCGGTGGGAGCCCGATGAGGAGTATGCGTTAACCCGCGCTTTCATCGATGTGTCGGAGGACCCGGTTATAGGTATATTTTTTAATTTTTTTCTGTTTTTCCATTTCTTTTTTCTGTTTTTTTTTTTCTGTTTTCTGCAGTTTTTTTTAAGTATTTTCTGTTTATTTTTTCTTTTTTTATTTTTCTGTTTTTTTCAGTTTTTTTATTTATTTTCTGTTTTTTTTTTCTGTTTTTTTGCAGTTTTTTTATTTATTTTCTGTTTTTATTTTTCTGTTTTTTGCAGTTTTTTTATTTATTTTCTGTTTTTATTTTTCTATTTTTTTGCAGTTTTTTTATTTATTTTCTGTTTTTTTGCAGTTTTTTTAGACTAATAAATTATATCTTTTTTTTTAGAAACTATCAAGATAAATCAGTTTTTTGGAGCCGAATACGAGCACTTTTTTTCGAGCTAATTGGTAAAGATGAGGAATACCGCCCACCGGACTCTATATCGGGCAAGTGGACCGATATAAACAAAAAATGTACGAACTTTCAAACCGTGTACCAACGCAACTTTGCCGGATGGAAAAGTGGAAACAAGGACGAGGACATCACGCAAGCGGCGTTGGTCGAGTATACGAATGCTAATGGCCATTTCCCGTACATGAGGTGTTGGCAAATCCTTCGCCATAGCCCCAAATGGGCCGCCATATCTACTCCGAGTGGTCGTTCGGGAAATAAACGGCCGTCAAAGAGGTCCAAAACAAACGAGTCGGGTGAACCCGAAACGCCAACCTCCGACGCTCGAAACACCGACTTGAACGAGGATATTCCGGATGACGAGCCGGCGGAGGAGTTACCAAGACCGCCCGGAAGAAAAAGCCGGGCGAAAAAACCCGAGTCGTCGTCGATGTCTATGGGAACGGATATGAGTAACGCATTTTCGGAGATAAACATGCGACTTCAAGATTTACACGAACTCGGTAATAAACGTTTGGAGGAGAACCACGAAGTTACGGAGATTATGCGGGATAGACAATGGGAACGGGACTTTGAGTTCTACTCGAAACCGCACGACCACCTTACCGGAAAAGCTTTGAAGATGGCGTTGGCCCAAAAGGAAAGGATCGAAAAAAAATATAATCTTTGAAGTGTTGTTTTTTTATTTTTTTAGTCAAACTTTTTTTTTTTAGTGGAACCGTTTTTTTTTTTTTTTTTTTTAAGTGTAATGTTTTTATTTTTATTTTAGTGTAATGTTTTTTAATTTAATGAAATGAATTTTAATTTTATAAAGTTAGAAAATAATTATAAAAAATTAGAAATTAATAATTGAGTAATGATTAGACGGGGGCTTTATGACTACGGGCTTAAAATGCATAAGGCCCCATAACGCCCCACGCTGACGTGGCGCGCCACGTGTCGCATAACGCCCACAAAGGGGCGTTATGACTACACATGGCCTTAGGACTAAGCCCAAATGCTGACTTTGACTTTCTTCGATTTTTTTTCCAGAAATAGATTATTTGCAGCCCTATTAATCAACAACAAAATATGGTCAATCACAGTCATTATGCTACTTTGACCAGCTTTGACCTTTATCAAAATGAGGCCATATTTTCTCCACAAAATAATGAGTTGCAGGCTGTCAAGACTATCCCAATTGCCATCATTAACCCAAAATTTGTTCAATAACACCAGATTCAGAATAAATAGCCCCCGCCATCCAAGAACACCCAACATAATGCAGATGAGTCAACTGCAAATAATATTGGCACCAGCTGCCACCTGCATCATCCAACACTAGATAACATTGGCCGATACACGGTATCTTGGGTTAATCGGTTGGTTTAACGGGTCACGGTTCAACGGGTAAATGGGTCATCCATCAGCTAATGGGTCATGGGTAATATTCTTTTTGCATGTGCTTTGTATTTTCTAAATAAATAGGTTTGGTTTTGTTCTTTTAATATTGTACTCTTTCTACCAAGTCACCCTCATTATAGCCAATTGTTTTGGGTACTTTGAACTTCCCATGGAAAACACAAAGTGACACCCGCCCATGAATATCAGCATGAACTTGAAGATGTGGTTATCAATTTCACAAGTGAAATCCAATCCCCTGGCCAATTGCATTATCTTTTTTGTCGAATCTTGTACCCAAACTTTGTCGAAATCAATACACGGAACCATTAATCGTTGGTATCTTTGCGTATTGTTCATTCTCTATCTCGGTTTGTGTCGTAGCTTGGATTTCGCACTCGCTACGCCATCTGAAACATGAAATCATCGTTGTCCGACGATCCGTATCGGGAACTACACACAGAATCTCCATTAAACTAAAATATTAGAAATCACCCATAATAATAATTATCACTATTATGTTTTGTTTTTTTAGTATTTTGACCAACACCAATTCTAAAGTTGATGAAATTTTAAGTAAAAAATTAGTAATTAATTCCATATTAAATTCTTTTTTAAAATTAATAATTAAGACTTACGAAACATAACCCTTAATTATGTATTTAAAAATTCCAAACATTCTAGAAAAAAATTAAGAGTTCAACCGGCTTGGAAACATATAAATACTTCAACGTATTTATAATCATTTAGATAAATTCTTTTTTTTTTGGGTAAAAAATCATTTAGATAAATTCAGAATATTTATAATCGTTTAGATAAATATTTTTGAAAAAAAAAAAAAGACATTTATGTCAAAGTATTATCTTTAAGAAAAAAATAAGTATTTATAATTAAGTAGGATAAAATTTAATATTAATTACTATTTAATTAATAGATAAGTATTAAACGGATAGATAATTACAAAAAATTAGATGTCTCCACTGATGAATACACGTGTCACACATTGATTTACTTTAGTATATAGTATATATATATATATAGAGAAAGATAGATAAATATGTTTTGTTTTCTGATTAAAAAGAGTACTATTATATCACCTATGGATTAATACAAACAAATTTACTATTATATATATATAATTTTTTGAAAGTCACTATTTTTTATATAGTTAGTGTGATTAGGTATACAATAACTTTATCTTCAGTATATTATATCACGTACGGATTAATACAAACAATTTACTCAAATTTTTAAATTGTTAATGTGGTTAGGTATATAATTAATTTTATATCTCATTGACACTTACCTTGTGTCATTTTTCTTCCTTTAATCTAAGTGGAGTTTCAAAGAAATTTCTTTGAAGGGGACCCTTTAATATTTTACCTCTGTGTGTGTATACATACACTTCAATATTTTATATAATAATTTGTTTATAACAAGCGTAAATTAGAAGGATTAGCCATTCAATTGATGTTAAATCCTATGTAATGAACATAAGGCATAGGCAGTTATCTTAATACATATATTAAAACATCACTTATAGATGAAGACACCATTTGGGACTATAGGACTTGAAATTGCATTCAACAAGTTTAATAGACGATTCTTGATCTTGAAAACATTAAGGTTGAGTTGGATAGATCAGTTATCTTCCTTACTTCCCTACCTGGATCCTGTGTAAATCTATATGTTCACTTGATATACATATTTGCAAGAAGTATATATTATGGTGACCAGTTGATAGAACAATAGGCCCTTGCCTGTTTGGGTCGGGGGTGTTGTTTTGTTTGGCCTTTTGGTCGGTTGGGTCGGAGGTGTTTTTAATGAAGTTTTATTTAAAAAAAAAAAAGTTGATAGAACAATATTGTAGGGACGTTTGTTTAGAAAGGATAAACATGCACGGAAATAGACAAGTCAATCAAGGAGGGACTAACAATATAGTATTACACGTCATTATTAATCACATAAATAGTTAATCATTCACCGATGCTTACATTTGCAAGCCCACATACTATTAACTCCTCTTAATTGCTTCACCGGTCACAATCCATGTATAAATAATTTTATCTTTTACAGATGCTCACATTTTTTATTTGCATTGATTGTAACTTAAAGTTATGGAATCTTTGGTCGATGCTTACATTTTCTTGGTTTTATTTGTATAATTGGGGATTATTAGGAATTTTCCTCCAACAGGACCTACTTTAGCTAACATATGCAGACAATAGGATTTGCAATTGCAATCACAAACTTAAATAAAAATATGAACAATAATAAATTGAAATTTGAGATATATGCTTAAACAATCAGTAACATACACAACGGAATGATTTCATTATTGGAGATCATACATAAATACAAGGAAATGTTCTTAAAACATGTTTAATTAGAGGTCGGAAGACATATTTAGGGCTGTTCATAAGCCGAGCTGAGCTGGGGGCAAGCTCGGCTCGGATTTGAAACGAGCTGAAAATCTAAGCTCGGGCTCGGCTTGGTTTGACTAATTTACAAAAAAAATTAACATGTAGCTCACAAAATTTAGTAGTTTAAAATATTATTTAAGACTTCAAAAAAACCATCCAAAATAAATTCAACCTAATACATTACAAGCCAAAATCAAATTTAACGACACAAAATATGTTTTAAATTTCAACGAAATACAATATTTGTTCATTAGCATGGTAATCAAATTTAAATACAAATTATAGCCAATAAAATCAAAACTAAAACTATTACCATATTAAGCATCTTCTTCTACATGCAGCAGCACATCTGCCAAGTTGGTTAAGAAGTTCATCACTTAGTTCCTCCTGATATATATGAGCCCTTTTGCAATCAAGTGAATAGGACTGCAAACAAGTCCTAAGTAGCTGCTGCTATAATCCACAAACCCTTACGTCAAACAAAAGCATATGTGACTGTATGTAAGACATTGAATAAACAGACATTCTTTACTGGTATACATGTTATGCTAGACCTTATTTTATATTGTTGCTTTACTGGCATTTTGTAGATTTTTAACAAGTTCAAAACAACATAAACCATATTTCATTTCTCATAGAAGTGGGTTTCATTGAAGCGTTTTATCAAACAGATGGTGTGCATAGCTGGTTATCACGTTGACATAATCAATGTGGAAGAACCCATGACAAATCCCCATATAGTAGCAAAGCCTCTAACACAACAATTATTGCTTCCTGATTAACCGGCAAGCAAACACATATCATATATCTCTGTAGCAGCAACATGATTATATGGTGTGTACGGAAGCCAACAACAATATATTATTCCAGAAAATCATAAACATAATACAAGGTTCGGTTTCGCTTGAAGTCTGTTAACGGAGATACATCAACCATAACCATGGTCTGTTCATCATATTTACTTAAGCATAACCGATTAATTATGTCGGTTTTGGTTAATTTTTGACGGTGCGGATTTCCGTTATGGTTTGGCTTTTGCTCACCTAAGTCGACAAGCTTCAAATGTTTATAAGAATAAAAAGCACGTGAAGCAAATCTATGTAAATATGAATACAAAAAGGGTTCCCTACGTGTGTCTGAAATGCTAGTGAAAGCAAATCTCACTACTTTGAGGATGACCCAGTAGTAACCCGCATACTAGCCAATTACTTTTTCTTATTTCTTGACTTCCCATAGAAGCAAAGTGGCACCAGCACAAATTCCACCCAACTTCTGGTCAACACGTTCAGGATTTCACCTGGTTTGACCACAACAATCATATGATATCGGTCTGGCCACTTAACCAGAGCAATAACCCGACTTTCCATATCCATATTAGACTAGATTTCAAAAGTTGCGAGCCTGGCATGCGTCAAGTCACTATGGTGCATTGTGTCCTTGGTGTTGAACTAAATAAGACATTCTTGTAGGGGCTAGTAATCTGTATCACAGGTCAAAATCAGTGTAATGATCCATTGTTTTTATTTTTGTTAATTGTAACTTAAAGTTATACAAAGTTATGGTAACCAATGTTGGTTTCAGACCCAAGACTACCAACTTGCAGAAAGAAAAAGGGGATAAAAATGCTTGTTTATTCCATAACCAAACCAAGCCTTATATAGGCAATTACATGCAACGTAAACAATGACTCATTTAAATTAATAATGACTCTAAATTCTCTTAAGGAATCGGCTTAATCAATCAATCCATTTGACCCGGCTAAGAATTAACACATGCTAAATAGACTTCTAACGGTCACATTGACCATGCAAATATTATTTGAGCTTTTTATCCGGCTGACTTATTCGTTTTTGAAAACCCACAAGACTCGTACCCGTCAAGATTATCCAACAACCAATTTACTTCAAGTGATGCGTACGCCACAAAATAGACATCAGTAAAACTTTGTAGTTGTTTAGATTCCATGAAAATAAATTGAAGGCAGTTTGAGATATCATGCTTCAACGACCACATGAATTACTAGAAACATATAACAGTTTCTTGAAAAACATTTAATTTCTTATTTTTTTCATGGGTTAGGGCAACCATAGATTATTGAAGAATCATACATAAATATAATAATTCAGAAAATTGACTTTATTCATGCATAATAGCTGCTTTTGCTTTGGATTTACACACATCCTTCCACACATCCATTGCTTTTGATCTCCGTCAAAAGGCATCACAAAAACTTTATTAGTACTCCTTCACACGATTAAAATAATAAACAAACCAACATTAACAATGACAATCATATAGTTATCTCAGCAAAAAACATGCTTCACAACTATGTCATGGAGTTAATGTACTAAAACAGAATAAACTTTTACTATTCTCTAGACCTGGCAAACGGGTCGGGTTGGGTCGGGTCATGGGTCAAAACAGGTTCGGGTCAAAATGGGTACGGGTCAAAACGGGTCAATTAAAAAAAGGGTTGCTTTGGTTTGGGTCAAAACGGGTTTGGGTCGAAACGGGTTCGGGTCGGAACGGGTTAGTTAAAAAAATGTTTTTTAAAAGATTGTACATCAAGGGGCAATTTTGTCGGGTTAAAACGGGTCCGGATTGGTTCGGGTTGAGAATGGGTTCGGGTCGGGACGGGTTCGGGTCAAAAAAGTGGGCTTCTTCAGGTAAATACTGGTGCTGTTGTTGAAGAAGGTCAACAAAGACTGCCACCAGTAGTCAACTCTCAAGATGTTCCAGATTTATCTACTTCTACGATCATTGAATGCCAAGGAATTGGATTTGAAGTAATTTTTATGAGTTTTTAGATTTGTAGATAGTTTTAGACTTTTAGTTGAGGAAATTTGATATGTTTAACAACTAGTTTTTATTCTTAAATGATTTCTTTTAGATCTTCTAGTAACTCAGTAAACAAAATTCAAATACAAAAGTTAGTTTCATGACTTAATGACTTATAATTGGAGTTCTTTTACCTCTCATCTTTTTTCTTCTACTTTTGTTTTTTGCTGCTTGAAGTAATTACATATACATGTGTACTGCTCCTATCAATAGTGTTTGGGGTGGGGTGGGGTGGTTGATAACAATGAAACGGTAAGTGCCAGTGATTGTTCCATGAACAACAGTGCCGTTTTTGAGTTCGATCGAAACCAGAACCATAAAACTAAAGATAATAATCATCCAGGGTATGTACCTTCATATTCTAAAATCAAGATTATCTTTTTTTAAATATATAACTTAATTAAAAATCAAAACTTGCTATCATAGTACTAAAGAGATGAAACCATATGAGATCAGACCAAAAAAAAATTCCCCAAAATTAAGGTGATTCACATATAAATATTAATCAAACTCAAATACAACAAAACTAGTAAAAGATTAACAAACAGATCCAAAACTGAATTAAATAAATTAAATTAAATTAAATTAAATCTAATCACACCCATGTAAGCAAATATTAATCAAACTCAAATACAACAAAACAAGTAAAAGATTAACAAAGAGAACAATTAATGTACACATCAACATTCCTGTTAAACCTAAAAAAACTTCAATCACATATGTTATTATGGCCCAAATTCAATAACAGGTTCACTACTTTCGGCTAAATTTTTTTTTTTTGGGTCCTATCATTTCTAAAGCTAAATTTAAAACCGAAAACCGACCGATCCAACCCATACGAAAAAAGCGAAAACCGAACCTTCGGTTTGCACACAAAGCCAACCTATGCACGCCCATATTAAACCTAATTGAACCACACAAACTAACTATACTTCAAAGTTCAAACAGAACCATATCAAACCAAGTCTCTGACTCTCTGGTGTCAAAACAAAACAAACCTAATCCACATTTCCACGTTAATCATTTAAATAATCCAAAAAAATATGAAAAACACAAACTAAACATACAGAATTTGCACCAATATTGAGTAAAACAAACAATGATAATTGTCAATTATCAAATGGGGTCGCTGAACTAAAACGCAGTCAAAGTGTTATTATTTCCAACTACTCCCACCCTGTTTTCAAATTACCACAACTTCTTGCTTCAATTTTTTTCATCAAATTCGCCTGTTCAACCCCCACCCAATCAATGAGTACAACAATAATCAAGTGCTGCATTTAGACAATCGAAACCCTAGCAAACTAATTGCAAATTAGGTTTAAAAAAAGAGATTACCTTCCGCTTTAGGCCTTGTAATCTGGAAACAATTGAGTTTTTGAGATGGCGAATGGCGTCTTCTTGATCAGCGGAGTGTGATAAAGCGGAGATGCCGGCGGAGGGTGGGGGGTTTGTGGCGGAGGAGATGGCGGAGGCCGGAGAGGGTGGAGAACTGGAGATTGGGTATCGCTCAGTGAACCCGTGGTTGAGGTAAAGAACCCTAACACTATGTTAGGGAGGGGAGGGAAGAAAAATTTTATCTCCTAATCTCTCCAATTTGAAAGATGAATATATGGTCATATTTTCTTCCCTTTTTTTCTTTCCTCCCCTGTTAAATGAAACTCGGGAACATGGTTTTTCATATTTTCATCTCTTTTTCCTCCCCTCCTCCTGTTAAATGAGTCTCGGGAATAGAGTGTAAAAGAACCGTTCCTCTAAACTTCTCAACCCGTTTGGACCCGTAGAAACTTTTTTTGTTTTTTAATTTAACCCATTTCAACCCTTTGACTTAAATTACTCTACCCAAATCCACCCATAGTATTTTATAGAGTAAACTTCCGTTTTACTCCCTGTGGTTTGATCGTTTTAACGGTTTTGCCCCAAACCTTTAAAAATAGTCATTTTACTCCCTGATCTATGAAGTTAATCTCTATTTCACTCCCCGCCCCTAACGTCATCCAATTCAACAGTTAAATCCTGCTCCCATGCCCCTCACATAAGGGCATTTTAGTCTTTTCCCATCCTAAATATTTTTAACATCTTTTTTTATTGATAAAACAAAAGGAGATGGCCCACCCCCATCATCTTCTTCATCATAAACATAGTATTCGACTCATAAACATAGTATTCGACTCATTCGGCCTCATCGCTTCAATCTCCGATTCATAAAACAGTTCTCGTGAGTTCTGATCCAACCTAAAGCTGCAAGAACCAAAACAAACACATCAAAACCTATTAACCGTTACTAACAGCTTCAACTGACTCCAGATCTACAAACCCTAATTTTTTGTACCTCTTGAGGAACTCGAGGAAGATGTTCTCCACCTTCGCTGCTTTCTCGTCGGTGAAGTTTGCGCCGCCGAACGAATCCATGTGTGGTGAGGTATCAGATGCGAAAGGTTTTCTGTGGAAAATGGAAGTGAAATGGTTGAATGTGTGGTGGCGGATGGGGTCTGTAAGTAGGTTTTTTGGCGGGAAAATAAGCATTTTAGTCGAACTGTTCTTGCAGCTTTAGGTTGGATCTGCTGTTGAAATTAGAAGAATTTTGGGTTGTTTGTGGGGGTGTGTAGTGAAATTTTAGGGTTAAAGTTATGAATTTGGTGTGATGTGTCTGTGTGTAAATAAAGATGAAGAAGAAGATAATGAGGGTGGGTGATCTCTTTTGTTTTATCAATAAAAAAGAAGTTAAAAATATCTAGATGGGAAAAGACTAAAATGCCCTCATGTGAGGGGCATGTGACCAGGATTTAACTGTTGAATTGGATGACGTTTGTTATGGGCCATTTTCTGAGCGTATATATCCTGACTAATATCTTGCTTTTGATTGTTTGCTTGTGATCAGGATACTGGATCGGGATATTGGTAACATCCTGGGCGATATCCTGGCGTTAACTAAATTGACCACGTGCAGGTTAGAAGTTGTGGGTCACTAACGGTCAGATGGACTTCTTCTCCTTAAGACTCGGGCAGATCTGTTATATGAGAGACGTTGAACCCGAAAGACCAGGTCTACAACGTTCAAGTGGGGAATATCCGTCGGATCCCGGTTTAATAGGGTAGTTTGTTACATTTCTTTTACTATAAATAGATGGGGCGGATCAGATTAAGGCACGCAACTTTACACACACACTCTTTCGCACACTTTTGCTCTCTAGCTTCTAGCAATCACTATACACAAACACTTGTACTCGAATTACATTGTAACACCTAGTTGATCCGCATCACATCCTGCACTGTATCCTGATATTTGAAGTAATAGAAGAACAAGGCAGCTGCGATTGTCAGCTCCCGAGGTTTTGTGCCGGCGATCTAGATTGATCAAGGGCTTTCCTCGTACATCACGTGTCAACCTTTACTTTTTTGCTCATTGTTTGATCACAGATACAACTCTATATCCTGAGCCATATCCTGAAACTGTTTTTGCAATTAATTTGACTAACATTTTTTCGACACTCATTTCTAGCACACTACCTCACTTAACTAATTTGATCACTTAATTTCTTCGGTAATTTTTGACCAAAACAATTTGGCGCCCACCGTGGGGCAAGTGGTGCTATTTTTGCTAAAAACTTTAGTAAAATCATTACTTGGTTTTCTATTGTCAAAACTTTTTGCTACATTGTTTTCAATGGCCTCGAGATCAAACATGAGCTCTTCCACCATGTCTGCTACAACCTCTGCAATAATTGGTTCGGTGTTTCCACCTCCTCCTCCACGAACGCAAACTTCTTCACACGAAACTGAAAGTCATGTGGCTCGGGATGTTATCCCCGCTCCTAGTACCCAGGGATCTGGTCCTGTTTTAACTTCTAATGATGAAATTCTGAATTTGTTTGGTAATGTACAGGAACAGATGAGGCAGCAGCAGGAAACTAATCGAATGCTGATGAGAGAGATACAACTCTTGAAATCTGGCCCAAGTAGACCTGCTGAAGAAACTGTCACTCCTTTGCAGCCTAGAGTTTTGAACTTCAGTTCTGCAGTTTACACTGAAGATAACCGGGGGAATATCGTGCCAAGCCATTCTCAGAATCATACTCCTGAGATACCCTCCTCGATCAGGATGTCAACTGTGAGGAGCTTAGGATATGCTTCAGGATATGGCCAAAATCCTCAGACCGGTAACGTGTCAAATAATAATATTCTTGCTGCTAACAATAATGGATCTTTGCAGTATGCAGGTATAACGTCAACATTTACTAGGGAACTTCAGAAATTGAAGGACATGATATCCAGTGTACCTGGAGTGGTCCACCCAATTCCGGAAGTGTCCCAAGACAGTCACAGGATATCCCGCTTTGCATATCCTATCTGTGATACTGAAATCCCAAAGAGATTTCAAACCCCTAACATGAAACTGTATGATGGGACTACGAACCCTGAAGAGCATATTGCCCAGTATAGGGAAAGAATGGAGATTAACCCTATCCCTCCCGAGCTCAAGGAAGCATGCTTGTGTAAGGGTTTCGGATCTACCCTGACAGGATCAGCCTTAAAATGGCTGTTAAATGTTCCTCCTCACTCAATTACTTCGTTTGCTCATTTGGTTAATTTATTTAATAGTCAGTTTTCTTGCAGCCAGAGTTTTGAGAAACTAACCAGTGATCTTTACAGGATAACTCAAGGACCTCAGGAATCCTTGAGGGATTATGTGAACAAGTTTAGTCGGGAATCCTTGGATATCCCACATCTTGATGTTGCAACAGCTGTGTAGGCTTTTAAGATGGGGTTACAAAAGGATTCTCAGTTTTATCAGGATCTTGTAATGAATCCCTGCAGGAATCTCGACGAAGCTCATAACAGGGCCTTGAGATATATTCGCTTGGAAGATGACAAAAAGATACAAGAGAGAATGAATTCTACCTCAACCTATGACAACAAGAAAGTGAATGCTATTGAAGACGAGGATCCTGAAGAATATCCTGAATTATCTGAATATTGTTTTTCTGTTAACATACCTGAGTTAATGTATGCTATGCAGGGTTTAGGAGACAAAGCTAGGTGGCCTCGAAAGAATCAACAAAAAGTTGATTGGAAGGATAAATCCAAATGGTGTGCCTTCCATGAAGATTTCGAACATGTGACCGAGGATTGCATTGCTCTAAGGAAAGAAATAAGCTACCTATTGAGCAAGGGGTATCTGAAGGATTTGCTGGGAAGAAAGAAGAATAAAGGGCAGGATCCTGAACGAGCAGCATCACCCCCAAAAGATGCCAAAATAAATAACTTTATTTTAGGAGGATCCGACATTTGTGGAACTTCGTATTCTGCGGCCAAGAGACATGCAAAGGAGGCTAAGACTGAAAGGGGAGACAAACCAGCCAAGATGACTACCCTTACAACTGATAAAGTGATCACTTTCGACAGTGATGACAGGGATACTGTGCAGGATCCTCACCATGATGCTCTCGTAATAACATTATATGTTGCTAACCATTTTGTACGTAGGATATTAGTGGACAATGGTAGCTCTATCAACATAATTCAGCTGCAAACATTGAAGAGGATGAATGTATCTCCGATGGACATTACTTCGATGTCCACTGTGCTCGTTGGTTTCAGTGGAGAAGCTAGGAATACCGTAGGGGAGATAAAGTTACCAGTATATGTTGAAGGGGTCAACTCGATACAACGCTTCTGTGTGATGGACTCCCTATCCTGCTATAACATCATACTAGGCAGGCCATGGATCCATGACATGAAGGCTGTGCCATCGACTTATCATCAGTGCATCAAGATCCCTACCCCTTGGGGGATTGTCAAAGTTGATAGTGATCAGCAGGAGGCGAAGGAATGCTACTCATCCTCAATGAAATCCTCAACCAAGCCTAATGCAGCATAGCAATTAAAGATCCGGGCCCAGGATATCATGGAGGCTTCGGAGCAGAATGTAAAGAAAGTTATCCTGGATCAGGATAATCCGGATATCTCGGTGCTCGTAGGAACCAATATCCCTCAGGATATTGAAAATCAATTGACTAAATTTTTGAAATGCAGGATGTCAACATTTGCATGGAAGCATGAGGATATGACATGTATATCCAAGGATATTATAACACATAAGCTTGGTATTGACAGGTCATTCAAGCCGGTCCAACAAAAGAGAAGAAAATTTGCTCCGGAGCGAAATGTGATCATCCAAGAGGAAGTTGAAAGACTATTACGGAGCAAGATGATTAGAGAAGTGAAGTTTCCTAGATGGCTTGCGAATGTAGTCGTGGTACAAAAAGAAAAAATGGGAAATGGAGAGTTTGTGTAGACTACACAGACTTAAACAAAGCCTGTCCGAAAGACCCGTTTCCTCTACCTCATATTGATTCAATGGTAGATGCTACCGCCGGTCATGAGATGTTAACCTTCATGGATGCCTCATCAGGATTTCAGCAAATCCAAATGGAACCCTCTGATCAGGAGGATACTGCTTTCATGACGCCCACAGGTATTTATTGTTATACTGCTATGCCCTTTGGTTTGAAAAATGCAGGTGTAACATACCAGAGGTTAGTGAACATGATGTTTAAAGACAAGCTGGGGGACACCATGGAGGTATACATTGACGATATGGTGGTGAAATCTAAAAAGGCTGAGGATCATCTCTGGGATATTAAGGGAGCGTTTGATATCTTGGATCAATATAACATGAAACTGAATCCTGCTAAGTGCCATTTCGGAGTGGGGGCAGGAAAGTTTCTAGGATATATGGTGACCAAAAGAGGCATAGAGGCAAGCCCGGAGCAGATCAAAGCTATCCTGGATATATAATCACCTTCGAATATGAAGGATGTCCAACGGTTAACAGGCCGAGTAGCAGCATTGAACAGATTTATTTCAAGATCCTCAGAAAAATGCAAGGAATTTTATGATATCCTCAAGAAGAATAAGAAGTTCGAATGGGGAGTGAAGCATGAAGCAGCCTTGCAGGATTTGAAGCAGTATCTTTCAACCGCACCCTTATTAATGAAACCTGAGGATGGCGAACCATTATCCCTGTATCTTGCAGTGTCAGGAATTGCAGTAAGTGTTGTCCTTGTAAAGGATCATGAAGGTCAGCAGTATCCTGTCTATTATGTTATTAAAAGATTATTATGTCACACCCCGACCGCGTAAAACAACAAAGCGAAGCGGAAAACGTCAGGGCGTGTTGCAACAGAATTATCGTTTCACAACCATGGATACAAAAGAGTTTCGTTTTATTGATAATATTAAACATTAACATTGTCTTAACACGAAACAAACAAGATACATATCGACTAATATTGTTATTATGTCACTAAGGCCTCGTCCAGATCCTATGTGACTCATGCATCCTAGTAATCATCATCAAACATCAACACCTGAAACATATGTAAAAAACAAAGTCAGCAAATAAATGCTGGCGAGTACATAGGTTTTATAGGAGTGTCGGATTCATGGCTAGTTTAAATGTTGCAATACTTTATTAAAAACCTTGTTTTGAAAAGAATATAATATTGCAACTTAATTAACCAACTCAAATCAAGCGAGTTATAGTTTATAAAACCTCGTAGCCATGATTCTTAACCCAAAAACATTTGTTTTAGTAAAGCAATTTGTAAAACATCTCGTGTTAAATCGTTAATAAAACTCGTTAATAAATCTCGTTAATAAAACTCGTATGGTTTATATCATTTCGAAAGCCTCGTTTGTGTGACATCGTTTCAAAATCGTTTACCCAAGTGAACTAAATAACGCCATGGTATGTAATACGATGAAAACACTTATATATAGGAAGTACCAGCGGCGTATCCACCATGCTTTCATCACATTACACCCGTCCCATTATCTAAACACTTAACCAAAAACCAATCGCTTATCCAACTCGTTTAATCTCGTATGAATCGTTCCCAAATCGTTAATTCGTTTAAATCGTTTAAATCACCCTCGTTTTAAGTGCGAAAACTATTTGTGGTCACCTCGCTAATAACATTCAAACCTTCGTGACTCGACTACCTCGCTTCTCGCATTAATAAACCACCAAAGGGTAAATTAACATTCACAGATTCAGTCATTACCCACCTAACCAACACATAACCATGGGTGCAGTACGATAATGGGATTTGTCAGATCCTATGGTACCATAACCTAATACTGGTCGGCTTGATCAATGCTAATGAATGCCATTCATTATGTAAACACAACCAAATAGTTTATTCACTTTATTGAAATCGTTATTAATTTAGTATAAACCATCTTAATCGTTTTTGAAATCATCGTTATAATATCGAAAATCGTTTTGAAAACCATCGTTAAAACCTTGAAAACATTTAGCACATATGAATCACCCCAAAACAATTGAGAACAGTAAAATAGGGGAACTATGTACTCACTTGGAGTGCAAAGTATCCTCAATCAATAGAACTTCAACAAACTCGAGCAAACCAGAGAAATCAAACAGCACCTAGTAATCGAATCACTAGTCAAACAATGGACGCCTAAATCGGAAGATCGGACAGAATGAGGTCTTGTAAACCAAATGAGTGTTGGAACTCATGTGATATGGTTTAACAAAGCCTACATTCTAAATCGGAACCTAACCTAAGTGCTTTCGACCCGTCGTGACCCATTAAGGTAGCTTATGCTACGTTAACGCGTCGCGCGCGCAAAGCGCGTTTGAGACGTCTAACTAGTCCTATGACAAGTATTATATGCCATTACATGTTTAATCATGTTGTATAATCAGTTATGTGAAAAAAGTTTAGGTTACATAAGCCTAATTACCAATTATACATGAAAAGGGGTATTTTGGTAATTTACCTAAGGCATACAAACTACTTATCATACAACTACCTAAACTAGGTGACCATAAGGTATAACCTTGGAAGGTTATTCCCTATGAAACTATGGTCACTAACCATGTTTGGTCGGATCCTAATGATCGACCAAACGGGTCGTGTTCGAAAGTCTAAGCGGGTGTTTAGTCCGCTTGACTTATGACTCTACACAAGCACTAAACTAAAAAGTGACGAGCTAAGCAGGTTAAAACATGCTTAACTAAGTTAGAAAACAAGTTTGGTATTAAAAAAAACGGTTTTGATACCTAAGAGTAGTTTGGTTACAAAATACACAAGAATACGCATTTTGGCCGAAACTACGACCTATTACTGAGCCTAGATAACGTGGTAATCAGTAGGTATAGTCACTAGGGACCATAACCATCGTGATTACGCTCACGTTATGAAGTTCAAACGAACTTCGCGTTGACCATAAACCGGTCAATGCAGAAAGTCAAACATAGTTTGACTTTCGGACTAGAAAAGCGATAAAAACGCATAAAAGAACGAAGGAACACTTACAAAGGGTCCCCGCAAGCTAATCTTGATCCAAGTAGCTCAGGTATGAAGCAATGGCTTCAACTTAGAGCTTTTAGATCAGATTTTGTGGGTTTTGCAAGGGAATGGGTTGGGTATTTATAGTAAATGGACAATTGTTAGGTTCATTTCTCATAATCCGTGATTTAATCTCATCCCTACACTTGTTGGTAACCTCATGTGCAACATATTGGCCCCCTTGCATTAGGAAACAACATGTAGAATTGGGTTTTTGAGTGTGTAACAGCTGTTAACAGGCTGTTTAGAATTTTCTGATGTTCTGGAAACAGCTTACGGACCGTAAGCTATGGTCCTTACGGTCCGTAAGGACCTACTTTCACAGATTTGCAGCTGTAGTCCCTGCAGCCCCAAAACTTGGTTTTCGATGCATTTTTGACACATTTAAGCCCCGTTAACTCCATTTCAAAGCTCTAAAATGAAGTTAAAGTATAGGGAACTTAAAATGTGCTCAAAAATATCTCAGATGTCGGCTCGTTTGGTCGTACGGTTGCGTTGTTCGGTTAATTACGACGGAAGTCGTAACGGATGCAAAAACGATCCAAATTAAGCGACAAATGGATTTTTATCATGCCAAACACTAAAATAAAATATTTTAATGCTTACATAAATTTTTGGATGTCCGGATGTATTCAGAATGTAAGATATGCGTGAAAGTGCAAACTTGTGCACTTTTTGACGCTTTTAGTCCCTGAATGACCATAAAGTTTATTTTAGCATACCGAACCCCTCAAAGCCTATTTATAAGCTATGTAAAGGTTATTTAGGGTATGTTTAACTTATGATCAAGTTCCAGATTGTTCGTTACTATACAAATCGGCATAGTTTTGCAGTTTGACACAAATAGTCCCTGCGATCGAACAAACTTGATTTTAACACACCAAACCATCCAAAACTTATTTATAAGTTATGTGGAGGTTATTCAAAGTATATTAAGACTATTTCACTATCCCGGAGTGTTTGTTGCATTAAACTGGTTATACTTATGCATTAGTGCGCGTATAACCTTCCAGAAAGCGATTTAAAGCTTGCAATCGGAATCGGATCGTATTGAAAAAAATCACCAACACAAATACACACATAGTAACACCAAAACACATATAATAACACCAAATCACTTTGTTTTATTAATAATCATCATTGTTTTATATCGTACATCGATTACAGAGTACAGTTGTCACAGTCTCCCCTACTTCAGGAAATTTCATCCCGAAATTTAATCAGAGGAAACTTGTGAGAGCTTGAAACATGAAGTCGGAAAGATAAGACAGTACCGGTTAGGGTCCTGAACTTCTAGTAATCTTAATAACATTATGCTTGCAATGTAAGAGGGACACTTATATACAAGTATAAGAAGCGCCATTGGTGCGTCCACCGTACCTCCATTACATTGCTCACGTTACGTTATTGTTGCCACTATCGGTTCTTACACATGATAAATCTTACTGTGGTTTCTGTGCACTGAATTTCATAATTATGTATGCATCCATAATTTGGCAATTCCTTGCATAGTCCACACAGTGCATTTATAATGTGTAGAGGAAAACCAAATGAATGAACCTGTGATGCGGGTGGCTAGACCACCATAGGGTCCTTTCATCTGTATCATCACATGCCATTCTTAACCAGATTCTGAATCAATCTTTAACTAGACCTCTCAAGGGTCTCTTTAACTATATCAACACATGATATCTTTAAACTTTGGAATAGTACTTTATAATCCAAGGGAACACCATGTCGTGTCGCAATCTCATCCACATAAATCTTTGCAAGTTTATCAGCAGATAGATCCTCGCGAATCGCAATAAAATGAGCTGACTTCGTTAATCGATCGACAACAACCCAAATAGCATCGTGACCTTTCGATGTACGCGGTAACTTAGTGATGAGATCCATTACAATGTTCTCCCACTTCCAAACCGGTATCTCTGGTTGTACCAGCAACCCAGAAGGTCGTTGATGTTCGGCCTTGACTTTGAGACAAGTTAGGCATTTTGATGCATACAAGGCAACATCCTTTTTCATACCAGGCCACCAGTATTGAGTACGGAGGTCCTTGTACATTTTATCAGCACCAGGATGGATAGAATATCGAGGTTTATGAGATTCGTCCATTACCAAGGTGCGAAGATCGTCTTGTTTCGGAATCCACAATCGATCCTTGAAATAGAGCAATCCATCGTCTTTCCTTTCGAGTTTAAGCTCGAGCTGATGTGGTAATTCCGTACCTATCAAGTTTTGTGAGACACAAAATTGCTGAGCTTGTAGAACACGAGATTGAAGATCAGATGGAGTTCGAATAGAATGAAGCTTGATTCGCTCTTTTCGACTAAGCGCATCAGCTACGACATTCGCCTTACCAGGATGGTAGCGAATCTCGCAATCATAGTCGTTCAAGAGTTCAACCCAACGTCGTTGCCTCATATTCAGCTCCTTCTGATTAAGAATATGCTAGAGACTTTTGTGGTCTGTGAAAACCACACACTTCGTTCCATAGAAGTAGTGTCTCCAGATTTTTAAGCGCGAAAACCACAGCTCCTAACTCAAGATCATGAGTTGTGTAGTTCTTCTCGTGAACTTTCAGCTGTCTAGATGCATATGCAATAACCTTACCTCGTTGCATAAGGATGCAACCAAGGCCTAAGTTGGACGCATCGCAATAGACCACGAAATCATCACTTCCCTCGGGCAGAGATAGAACAGGAGCATTACATAACTCATGCTTTAGCGTTTGGAACGCTTCTTCCTGTTTGGGTCCCCACTCGAAAGGTTTATTCTTCTGAGTCAAAGCAGTGAGTGGAACCGCAATCTTCGAGAAATTCAAAATGAATCGTCGATAATAACCAGCAAGACCAAGAAAAGATCGAATCTCTGTAGGCGTCGTTGGTGTATTCCAATCCTTAATTGCAGAAATCTTGGATGGGTCCACATGAATACCCTGCTGATTGACTATATGACCCAAGAATTGAACTTCTATAAGCCAGAATTCACACTTGGAGAATTTAGCGAAAAGTTGTTCCTTCTTCAGGAGTTCTAATGTTAAGCGAAGGTGTTGTTCGTGCTCGGCTCGAGACTTTGAATAAATCAAGATGTCATCAATAACAACAATGACGAACTGATCCAAATAAGGCTTGCAGACCCTATTCATTAAGTCCATAAAGATAGCTGGAGCATTCGTCAAACCAAAAGGCATGACAGTAAACTCGTAATGCCCATATCTTGTTCGGAAAGCAGTTTTGGGAATATCTTCTTCGAGAACACAAAGTTGATGATACCCAGAACGCAGATCGATCTTGGAAAAGCATGAAGCACCCTGCAGCTGATCGAAGAGATCATCAATTCGAGGTAGGGGATATCGATTCTTGATGGTGAGCTTATTAAGCTCACGATAATCGATACACATTCGAAAAGATCCATCTTTCTTTTTCACGAAGAGGACAGGAGCTCCCCAAGGTGAAAAGCTCGGTCGGATGAATCCTTTATCAGATAACTCTTGAAGCTGTTTCGATAACTCTTACATCTCCGTCGGTGCAAGACGATAAGGTACTTTTGCAATCGGGTTGGCATTGGGTACAAGGTCAATATGAAACTCGACTTGACGAACTGGAGGCAACCCAGGCAGTTCATTAGGAAACACCTCTGGATAATCCCGAACAATCGGAATATCCTGAATACTTTTGCTCTTTGTCACACCCCGACCACGTATAACATACAAAACGTGGCGGAAATCGTCGGGGAGTGTTGTAACAGAATTAATTGTTTCATAACCATGGCATTCAAAGTTGTATTTTATTTATCAACACAAGAGTTACATTGTCTTAAACAAAAACAAGAGTACAAAACATAATTAAACTAAGTCTATCTTCGTTTTATGTCTCTAAGGCACAGGTCCGCCCTAGTGTCACGATCATCATCCTATGGAAAAGCTCCTGAAAACACATGTGAAAATAGGTACGTCAGCATAAAAATGCCTGTGAGATACATAGGTTTTGTAAAAATATGATTCATGACTTGTATTTAAGAAAATGTTTAGTCATGAACCTTGTAATTTGTTTTGTCTTATAAATCATTTGAAAAACGATAAGATCAGATGATATGTATAAATAAATGTAAGGTTAAATGAATAACCATGTAAAAAAAGTTTGTGTAAGATAAGTTGTTTGTAAACAATGTTTTGTAAAAAGTATGTTATTTGTATAAAATATCATGTGTCATAAATTGAAATGATTTAAATAACGCAACGATATGTAATACCATACAAACACTTATATATAGGAAGTACCAGCGGCGTATCCACCATGCTTGTATCATATTACACACGCCTCGTTACTTAAATCACTTACTCAAACCAAACCACCAATGTAAATTGTTTATGTATAATCAAATGTCAAAATGTTATTGTGTAAACCATATCAAATGTCTGTGTTCAATGTAAATCATGAATTGTGTATATCAATGTCAAAATGTTAATGTCTAATGTAAATCATGTAATGTGTATCCAAAAATGTCATGTATGATATGTGAAATATATCAACTAAACCATATGTAAAATGCACAAAAACAAGGTATTGAAGTAAAACATGGTTTAAATCAAAGTTATGTTTCGTGGAACAAATGCATGCTATACTGATATAAACATCTATGCGGTATTGTGAAAATGCATACATCCAAGCCTTGAGATTGTGGCGATAAACCCCTAAACAAATTAAAGGTTTATCTAAGTTATGTGTATCGAATTTGGTCATTCCTTCCAATCCAAACAAACCCAGGATTTCAGGAACGGGAGTTGTCAATTCCTATGGTACCACTACCGACTAACGAACGGCGTGATCAATGTTAATGAATGTATTGTTCCATGTTAAACAAACCAAATGTCATACCCAAATGTAAGCATGTGATGAAAACAACTGTACTAAGTATGCACACAATGGGCATACATAGCATGAAATGTAATGTGAAACAATGTACTAAGTACGCACACAATGGGCATACATAGCATGAAATGTAATGTAAAGCAATGTACTAAGTACGCACACAATGGGCATACATAGCATGAAATGTAATGTAAAGCAATGTACTAAGTACGCACACAATGGGCTTACATAGTATGAAAGGTAATGTAAAACAATGTACTAAGTACGCACACAATGGGCATACATAGCATGAAATGTAATGTAAAACATGTACTATAATGTACTAACGAACATAGCAGGTATATGATGTGAAAACATGGAAAGCATGAAAGTAACAAGTAGGCACATGTGTTTCACCCCAAAATGTTTGGAAAACAGTAAAAGAGGGGTCTATGTACTCACATAAACACCTTGAAAACATTTAAAAGAGGGGGTTCTATGTACTCACTTGAGATTGCTCAGAAGTCCTAAGATAACCACCAAGCAATGCTAGAGATCACGGAAATCAAACGGCACCTAATATAGGTAACTATGTTAATATACCGGACCTAAATCGGAGGGTCGGGTAGAATGAGGGTTCGTAAACCAAACGAGTATGGAGACTCGTGTAATATGGTTTAACAAAGCCTACATACTAAATGAAACCTAACATAAGTGTTTACGACCCATTACGACCCGTTTAGGTAGTTTATGCTACTTTAACGCGTCGTTCGCGTAAAACGCGTTCGGACCGCTTAACTAGTCTTATGACAAGTAACATATGCCTTAACATGTCTAATATTGTTGTCAAATCAGTTTAGATGTCAAAAGTTATGTTACATATGTTTAAAATGAATTTTGGCATCAAAGGGGTATTTTGGTAATTTACCTAAGGCATATAAACTACCTATCATACAACTACTTAAACGAAGCGACCATAAGGTATAACCTCGGAAGGTTATTCCCTATATACTATGGTCACCTAATGTGTTTGGTCGGATCCTAACGATCGACCAAATGGGTCGGGTTCGAAGGTATAAGCGATTTATCAGATCGCTTACCCTTACGACCCTAGACAACGTGGTAATCAGTAGGCATAGTCACAAGGGACTATAACCATCGTGATTACAATCACGTTGCGAAGTTCAAACGAACTTCGCATTGACCATAAACTGGTCAATGCAGAAAGTCAAACAAAGTTTGACTTTCGGACTCGAAAAACAATAAAAGAACGAAGGAACACTTACGAAGGGTCCCCGAATGCTAATCTAGATCAAAATAGCTCAGGTAAGAAACAAAGGTTTCAACTTAGAGCACATTAGATCAGATTATTGTGAGGAATGAGTGAACATAAGGTGGGTATTTATAGGATTTCCCGAACCGTTAGGATCGTTTCTTGGAAAATGTGATCGAATCTCGTGCGTACACTTGTCGGAATATTGTGGTAAATAAAAATGGCCTCTCATGAGCTGAAAGGGCAAGTGTGAGTGTGTAGATGAGGTTTAATCAGCTGAAATCTGTTGACTAATTGATCTTATCTAATCTGGGAGCCTGATGCGGGCCGCGTAAAGGACACACTGATCTTACGCGGGCCGCCTGGCCTGCACAGATCAGAAACAAGTTTGTATTTTGACAGCTTTGGTCCCTGTTGGTGTTTAAGCTTATTTTCGGCACTTCTAAGGCCCGTCAAGCCAACTTTAAGGCCCTAAAATGATGCCTAAGTATTGTGGACATGAAACATGCTCAAAAATATGCCGGATGTTGGTTCGTTTGGTCGTATGATCGCGATGATCGCTTAATTACGACGGAATGCGCATAAGCGCGAAAAACGATCCAAATGACGCAACGAATGGATTTTTCTTATGCCAAACACTAAAATAAAATATTTTAGTGCTTACATAAATTTTTGGATGTCTGGATGTATTCAGAACGTAAGTTATGCGCGAAAATGCAAACTTGTGCACTTTTTGACGCTTTTAGTCCCTGAATGTCCCAAAAGTTTATTTTAGCACACCGAACACCTCAAAACTTATTTCTAAGTTATGTAAAGGTTATTTAAGGTATGTTAAGTATATGTTGATGTTCCGGAGTATTTGTCGCATTAAACTGATTACGGTTACGCATCAGTTTGCGTATAAATCTCAAGAAAGCGATGTAGAGTTTGGAATTGAGTAAAAGCAAAACATGAAAAATGTAAAACATAACCAAACAAACATTGGGATCAAATAACATTGTTTTATTGATAATTGTACTGTTCACCATGATTATAAGCACAGATGTTACAGTCTCCCCTACTTGTGGAAATTTTGTCCCGAAATTTATTTAGAGGAAACCCGTGGAAAAAGATGCAGATATTTCGCCTTCATTTGATTTTCGTGTTCCCAAGTAAACTCGGGTCCATGTTTAGCTTCCCAGCGAACTTTGACCAAAGGAATGCGTTTGCGTTTAAGCCACTTGACTTCACGTTCCATGATTTCCACTGGCTTCTCAACAAATTTCAGTGTTTTACCAACACGAATTTCGTCAAGTGGTATGTGGAGGTTCTCATCAGCTAAACACCTCTTGAGATTGGACACGTGAAAGGTTGGATGAACATTTCCAAGTTCAGGAGGTAACTCAAGTCTGTAGGCTACCTTACCGATTCTTTCGACGATCTTGAATGGTCCAACGTATCTAGGTGCAAGTTTTCCTTTCTTTCCAAATCTGATCACACCTTTCCAAGGTGAGACCTTAAGTAATACTCGATCACCGACTTGAAATTCCAAGGGCTTGCGTTTTGGGTCCGCGTAACTCTTTTGACGGCTTCTAGCTGTCTGAAGGTTATCACGTACTTTCTTAATCTTGTCAGTTGTCTCTAAAATGAGGGCAGGTACAGTAAGTTGAGCCTCGCCGATCTCATTCCAGCAGACTGGTGAACGACATTTTCGACCATAGAGAGCCTCGAAAGGAGCCATTTTGATGCTGGTGTGATAACTGTTGTTGTAGGAGAATTCAATCAACTGAAGATGTGAATCCCAACTACCACCAAAATCGATCACACAAGCTCTAAGCGTATCCTCCAGAGTCTGGATTGTTCTTTCAGATTGACCATCCGTTTGCGGATGATAAGCTGTGCTCAGATTAAGTTGGGTCCCCATAGCAGATTGCATGGTTCTCCAAAAATGAGAAGTGAAACGAGCATCTCTATCAGAAATGATGTTCAAAGGAACACCATGTCGAGCTACAATTTCATCCACATAGATTTTAGCAAGTTTGTCAGCAGAAAAATCCTCACGGATTGGCAAGAAATGCGCTGACTTAGTTAGACGATCAACGACTACCCAGATGGCATCATGACCTTTCTTTGTGCGCGGAAGTTTAGTAATGAGATCCATAGTAATGTTTTCCCATTTCTAAACCGGGATCTCTGGTTGCACCAATAAACCCGAAGGACGTTGATGTTCAGCCTTAACCTTAAGACAAGTAAGGCATTTTGATACGTATAAGACAATGTCTTTCTTCATACCAGGCCACCAATAGTGAATACGAAGATCCTTATACATCTTATCTGAGCCAGGATGAACAGAATAACACGACTTATGGGCTTCATCCATAAGCAAGGTGCGAAGGTTATCTTGGCTTGGGACCCACAAACGGTCCATGAAGTAATACGATCCATTGTCCTTCAGTTCCAGAGCAGGTGTTATGTGATAAGGAAATTCCTTATCCATTAAACCTTGTGAAACACAAGATTGTTGAGCCTGAGAAATGCGTGCCTGGATATCGGATCGAGCTTGGATAACAGATTGAACACGAACACAATGAAGCTTAGTACGTTCCTTACGACTCAATGCATCGGCTACGACATTCGCCTTACCAGGATGGTAGCGAATTTCGCAGTCATAGTCGTTTAGAAGCTCGACCCAACGTCGTTGCCTCATGTTGAGTTCTTTCTGGTTGAAGATATGCTGAAGACTTTTGTGGTCCGTGAAAAACACACATTTTGTACCGTACAAATAGTGTCTCCAGATCTTTAGAGCGAAAAGAACTGCACCTAACTCAAGATCATGAGTGGTGTAGTTCTTCTCATGTATCTTCAACTACCTCGATGCGTATGCTATGACTTTGTTCCTTTGCATCAGAACGCAGCCAAGACCCAATTTAGATGCATCGCAATAGACGACGAAATCGTCATTGCCCTCAGGCAAAGTCAGAACAGGCGCGTCACAAAGTTTCTGCTTCAAGTGTTGAAAAGCTTCCTCTTATTTGAATCCCCAATCAAAGGGTTTGTTCTTCTGAGTTAAAGCAGTTAGAGGAACAGCAATCTTCGAGAAATTCTCAATGAAGGGCGATAATAACCCGCCAGACCAAGAAAAGAACGCACTTCAGTAGGAGTAGTAGGCGTATCCCAATCCTTGATCGCACTGATCTTGGAGGGATCTACATGAATACCTCGTTCGTTGACAATATGTCCTAAAAATTGAACTTCTTTAAGCCAAAATTCACACTTGGAGAATTTGACGAAAAGTTGCTCTTTCTTTAGGAGTTCCAACGTAAGACGAAGATGTTGCTCGTGATCAGCTCGCGTCTTAGAATAAATCAAGATGTCGTCAATAAAAACAATGACGAACTGATCCAAATAAGGTTTGCAAACCCTATTCATTAAGTCCATGAAAACAGCAGGAGCATTAGTCAGACCGAATGGCATGACTGTGAATTCATAATGCCCATAACGAGTACGGAACGCTGTCTGGGGAATATCTTCTTCATGCACCCGAAGTTGATGATACCCAGAACGTAGATCAATCTTCGAAAAATAAGAAGCACCCTGTAACTGATCAAAGAGGTCGTCTATGCGCGGTAGGGGATATCGATTCTTGATGGTAAGCTTGTTAAGCTCACGATAATCGATACACATCCTAAAAGATCCATCCTTCTTCTTGACAAAAAGAACGGGAACACCCCAGGGTGAAAAGCTAGGACGGATAAAACTTTGTCAGAGAGCTCCTGAAGCTGCTTAGATAACTCTTGCATCTCAGACGGTGCAAGACGATATGGAGCTCTAGCAATGGGATTTGCACCAGGTACGAGATCAATACGGAACTCGAGTTGGCGTGCTGGAGGTAGACCAGGTAAATCTTCAGGGAATACTTCAGAATAATCCCGAACGACAGGAATATCTGAAATAGACTTACCCTTGCCTTTATCTGCTGTAACATGTGCTAAGAAGGCCACATAGTTCTTCCGCAGATATTTCCGAGCTTTAAAACAAGACATGAGCTTGAGGCCACCAGACGGTTTCTCACCTTGAACCTGTAGGATCTCGCATGTCGAAAGCGGCACACGAACGATCTTCTCGAAACAAACTACCTCTGCGTGATGCTTGGATAACCAATCCATCCCCACAATGACGTCAAAGCTTCCAAGTTGCATAGGTGTGAGGTCAATAGGAAAAAGATGGTCGTTAAGGTTCAACTGGCAGTTGCGAAGAACATAATCAAGAACAATGGGTTCACCATTAGCACTTCTACTGTCAAGGGTTTTCCTAGTTTCGTTCTAGACATGCGAAGCATTGGCTCAAAAGACAATGACATAAAACTCTTATCGGCACCCGTATCAAAAAGAACAGATGCAGGCTGATTATTAATAAAGAACGTACCGTTCACCACATTATCGTCCGCCTGCGCCTCTTGGGCATTCAAGTTAAAAGCTTGCCCTCGAGCCTGAGCCTGATTCTGGTTTGCATTCACCAATCTTGGGCACTGGTTACGGGAGTGGGTCAGATCCCCACAGTTATAACAAGCACCCGGTGGGTAGTGTGGTCGTGCAGCTTGACCCTGCTGTTGAGCAGGAGGCTGAGCAACTTGTTGAGCCGGGTTCTGAACTGCCCGATTCTGAGCAAATCGACAAACATTGGCAAGATGACCTGACTTCCCACAGTTATTACAGAAACGACACTGATGTTGCGGCTGATGGTGACTGTTGCATCTATTGCACAAAGGTGCATTCCCTGAATAGGGTTTCTTCGCTGGAGGCTGTGCGGGTTGGTTGGGAGCTGCCTGGTTAGCTTGGGCAGTGACAGCAAAATTTTGGGAAGCCTTACGCTTCCTTGACCCTCTCGAAGAACCAGAATTCTTTCCATTCTTGTTTTGACCTTTCTTGCTATCTTCCTTGTCAGCCGACTGTTTCTTGCCCTTGTCACCCTTCCTGTGTAACTTATTCTTCTGAATCTGCGACTCAGTCAATGTCGCGGCTAACTCGATAGCCTGACGGAGTGTGGTAGGGTTACTACCAGTAATGATGTCTTGTACCGAGTCAGGTAGGCCGTCGATGTACCTTTCGATAGCCTTGTCGAGTGGGGTAACCATAGTCGGGCAAAGCAGACTCAACTCCTCAAATCTATCAGTATATGCCCTGTGCTCGCCACTATCTTGTTTCAAGTCATCAAACTCCTTCTCCAACGCTCGTTGTTCATGACAAGGACAAAACTCCCTCATCATAAGAGCTCTAAGTTCAGCCCATGTCTGTGCTAGAGCAACTTCTGCACCACGGTCTCTTATTACCCCATTCCACCATGTAAGAGCCCTCTTCTGAAACACGCTCGAAGAAAACTCGACCTTGCGATTATCCGGACACTGAACATGACGGAAAGTATTCTCAATGCTCTCGAACCATTGAAGAAGCCCAGTCGCTCCTTCAGAACCACTAAACTTGAGTGGTTTAGCCGAGTTAAAATCCTTGTATTTGCATGGAGCATTGTTGTTGTTGTTGGCTTGGTTCCATTGAGCAAAGAGGTTTGGGAATTGAGCAGCCATCTGCTGCGCAATGATTTCTGCCAGTTCGGCAGTCGCTATCTGGTTTTCGCGTCGAGGAGGCATTCTAAAAGAGGAAAACATGAAAGGGAACGAGTGAAATGATTGGCGGAAATCGTCGGGGAGTGTTGTAACAGAATTAATTGTTTCATAACCATGGCATTCAAAGTTGTATTTTATTTATCAACACAAGAGTTACATTGTCTTAAACAAAAACAAGAGTACAAAACATAATTAAACTAAGTCTATCTTCGTTTTATGTCTCTAAGGCACAGGTCCGCCCTAGTGTCACGATTATCATCCTATGGAAAAGCTCCTGAAAACACATGTGAAAATAGGTACGTCAGCATAAAAATGCCTGTGAGATACATAGGTTTTGTAAAAATATGATTCATGACTTGTGTTTAAGAAAATGTTTAGTCATGAACCTTGTAATTTGTTTTGTCTTATAAATCATTTGAAAAACGATAAGATCAGATGATATGTATAAATAAATGTAAGGTTAAATGAATAACCATGTAAAAATGAGTTTGTGTAAGATAAGTTGTTTGTAAACAATGTTTTGTAAAAAGTATGTTATTTGTATAAAATATCATGTGTCATAAATTGAAATGATTTAAATAACGCTACGATATATAATACCATACAAACACTTATATATAGGAAGTACCAGCGGCGTATCCACCATGCTTGTATCATATTACACACGCCTCGTTACTTAAATCACTTACTCAAACCAAACCACCAATGTAAATTGTTTATGTATAATCAAATGTCAAAATGTTATTGTGTAAACCATATCAAATGTCTGTGTTCAATGTAAATCATGAATTGTGTATATCAATGTCAAAATGTTTATGTCTAATGTAAATCATGTAATGTGTATCCAAAAATGTCATGTATGGTATGTGAAATATATCAACTAAACCATATGTAAAATGCACAAAAACAAGGTATTGAAGTAAAACATGGTTTAAATCAAAGTTATGTTTCGTGGAACAAATGCATGCTATACTAATATAAACATCTATGCGGTATTGTGAAAATGCATACATCCAAGCCTTGAGACTGTGGCGATAAACCCTTAAACAAATTAAAGGTTTATCTAAGTTATGTGTATCGAATTCGGTCATTCCTTCCAATCCAAACAAACCCAGGATTTCAGGAACGGGAGTTGTCAATTCCTATGGTACCACTACCGACTAACGAACGGCGTGATCAATGTTAATGAATGTATTGTTCCATGTTAAACAAACCAAATGTCATACCCAAATGTAAGCATGTGATGAAAACAACTGTACTAAGTATGCACACAATGGGCATACATAGCATGAAATGTAATGTGAAACAATGTACTAAGTACGCACACAATGGGCATACATAGCATGAAATGTAATGTAAAGCAATGTACTAAGTACGCACACAATGGGCATACATAGCATGAAATGTAATGTAAAGCAATGTACTAAGTACGCACACAATGGGCTTACATAGTATGAAAGGTAATGTAAAACAATGTACTAAGTACGCACACAATGGGCATACATAGCATGAAATGTAATGTAAAACATGTACTATAATGTACTAACGAACATAGCAGGTATATGATGTGAAAACATGGAAAGCATGAAAGTAACAAGTAGGCACATGTGTTTCACCCCAAAATGTTTGGAAAACAGTAAAAGAGGGGTCTATGTACTCACATAAACACCTTGAAAACATTTAAAAGAGGGGGTTCTATGTACTCACTTGAGATTGCTCAGAAGTCCTAAGATAACCACCAAGCAATGCTAGAGATCACGGAAATCAAACGGCACCTAATATAGGTAACTATGTTAATATACCAGACCTAAATCGGAGGGTCGGGTAGAATGAGGGTTCGTAAACCAAACGAGTATGGAGACTCGTGTAATATGGTTTAACAAAGCCTACATACTAAATGAAACCTAACATAAGTGTTTACGACCCATTACGACCCGTTTAGGTAGTTTATGCTACTTTAACACGTCGTTCGCGTAAAACGCGTTCGGACCGCTTAACTAGTCTTATGACAAGTAACATATGCCTTAACATGTCTAATATTGTTGTTAAATCAGTTTAGATGTTAAAAGTTATGTTACATATGTTTAAAATGAATTTTGGCATCAAAGGGGTATTTTGGTAATTTACCTAAGGCATATAAACTACCTATCATACAACTACCTAAACGAAGCGACCATAAGGTATAACCTCGGATGGTTATTCCCTATATACTATGGTTACCTAATGTGTTTGGTCGGATCCTAACGATCGACCAAATGGGTCGGGTTCGAAGTCATAAGCGATTTATCAGATCGCTTACCCTTACGACCCTAGACAACGTGGTAATCAGTAGGCATAGTCACAAGGGACTATAACCATCGTGATTACAATCACGTTGCGAAGTTCAAACGAACTTCGCATTGACCATAAACTGGTCAATGCAGAAAGTCAAACAAAGTTTGACTTTCGGACTTGAAAAGCAATAAAAGAACGAAGGAACACTTACGAAGGGTCCCCAAATGCTAATCTAGATCAAAATAGCTCAGGTATGAAACAAAGGTTTCAACTTAGAGCACATTAGATCAGATTATTGTGAGGAATGCGTGAACATAAGGTGGGTATTTATAGGATTTCCCGAACCGCTAGGATCGTTTCTTGGAAAATGTGATCGAATCTCGTGCGTACACTTGTCGGAATATTGTGGTAAATAAAAATGGCCTCTCATGAGCTGAAAGGGCAAGTGTGAGTGTGTGGATGAGGTTTAATCAGCTGAAATCTGCTGACTAATTGATCTTATCTGATCTGGGAGCCTGACGCGGGCCGCGTAAAGGACACACTGATCTTACGCGGGCCGCCTGGCCTGCCCAGATCAGAAACAAGTTTGTATTTTGACAGCTTTGGTCCCTGTTGGTGTTTAAGCTTATTTCCGGCACTTCTAAAGCCCGTCAAGCCAACTTTAAGGCCCTAAAATGATGCCTAAATATTGTGGACATGAAACATGCTCAAAAATATGCCGGATGTTGGTTCGTTTGGTCGTACGATCGCGATGATCGCTTAATTACGACGGAATACGCATAAGCGCGAAAAACGATCCAAATGACGCAACGAATGGATTTTTCTTATGCCAAACACTAAAATAAAATATTTTAGTGCTTACATAAATTTTTGGATGTCTGGATGTATTCAGAACGTAAGTTATGCGCGAAAATGCAAACTTGTGCACTTTTTGACGCTTTTAGTCCCTGAATGTCCCAAAAGTTTATTTTAGCACACCGAACACCTCAAAACTTATTTCTAAGTTATGTAAAGGTTATTTAAGGTATGTTAAGTATATGTTGATGTTCCGGAGTATTTGTCGCATTAAACTGATTACGGTTACGCATCAGTTTGCGTATAACTCTCCAGAAAGCGATGTAGAGTTTGGAATTGAGTAAAAGTCAAAACATGAGAAATGTAAAACATAACCAAACAAACATTGGGATCAAATAACATTGTTTTATTGATAATTTTACTGTTCACCATGATTATAAGCACAGATGTTACACTCTTGTCTTTCTCCTCGGTGACATGTGCCAGAAAAGCAACATATACTTTTCGCAAATAACTTTGGGCTTTTGTATATGACATAAGCTTCAAACCTGCAGATGGTTTCTCGCCACGAATCTCCAGAACATCGCCAGACGACAAAGGAATACGAACAATCTTATCGGAACAAACCACCCCAGCATGATATCTGGATAACCAATCCATTCCAATGATAATATCAATACTCCCAAGTTGTATCGGTGTGAGGTCAATAGGAAAAAGATGGTTATCAAGGTTAAATTGATAGTCGCAAATAACAGAATTGAGTACAAGAGGTTTACCAAGAGCAACTTTGACCGATAAGGGTTTCCTTAGTTATTTAACTAAGGAATTAAAGTGATTACTCAAATTGTCACTTCGTTTCTTAGAATGAAGTGAGCACTTAGAATTTCCGAGGAATTCATGAACGATCATAGGAACGAGAGAACTACAAATACGGTTCTTTGGTGTAGGTATTGTAGGGTATGCAAAACACATATGCAACTATATTTGTACATTGGAATTGTAAATAAAGATTTATTTATAAACAAAATCGATTGTTTCCGAGTTCAAAGGAAAATACTAGAAACATAAACATAAGATTCGGATTATTCAAAGCAGCAGCTTCTTCTAATCGGCCAAATGCTCATCCGTGGGTCGGATTTGCATTGAAAATCTTTGGGTATCTGTCCCTGACATAACCCGTCTCGCCATAGGTGTATCAAATACCAGGAGGAAAACGAGCCTGTGTTGGATCTGCTTGAAATTGGACGGGGTTCTGAAAAGCTTGTTTTGGCACAGTGACTGAACGACAGTCTCATGCCAAATGACCAATGAGTCCGCAGTTGAAACATTTCCAACATTTGGCACTGGCATAGTGATGGAGGTTACACTGATTGCACAGAGGAGCAGTTCCTAAGTACGGCTTCTTGGCTGGTGGTGCTGCCCCCTGGCTAGGTTTTGCTTGATTTGGTGTAACGGCTACTGGACCCTTTGGAGCTTTATGGCTTCTATTTCTTTCGATGCTCCTTGGGTGGCCTCATTATTGAGACGGGACATGGCGATACTTAAGTCCACAGTCTTCAGGATTACCTCGCCTATTCGCTGGGCAAATTTGGCAGTTTGCTCGGACATTTGAGTGTCGTTGGGATGAAGAGACATTCTAGAGGAATGAAAGACATAGGAGAAAACAAGTGAAATGTTATCGGTTAATTAAAACAGAACAACAACGCCTAGAAATTGCGATTATTTGTTCGTAACCTCGAACAAACAAACGACACGCAGTGACTAATCAAAGTTCGCTAATCAAAATAATGTATCGCGAAGACATGCTCGCCTATAAGTGAACACTCACCCCAAGAGTTCCCAGGTAAGAGTGACTGGTCCGATTATGTGGATTTATACGAACACTCTAGCCTTAGATAGAAAACTCAGGGTACAGGCATTCACTCTTCCAGTTTGCACGTGTTCACATTATTCAGACCCAAACTTTGACGAGATTTTGAAAACTTACAGGGTTCAAAACCTTAGAACAGAGGGTTCAAAACCTAGTAATCAATCATCCTAGAATAGATGATTAGTTTTCAAAGCGGATTCGAAAATTGTGTTCTCGTTGTGGTTATCACCTAAGGATAGGTGACGATTTTGTTTTAAAAATCTAAACTCAAATAAACTTGCGTTGGGGTCCTAGAAGTTATAGTCTAGGTCAAAGCATTACTAATAACCTAATTCCCTATAACCATTGGCTCTGATACCAACTCTTCTGTCACACCCCGACCGCGTAAAACAACAAAGCGCGGCGGAAAACGTCGGGGCGTGTTGCAACAGAATTATCGTTTCACAACCATGGATACAAAAGAGTTTCGTTTTATTGATAATATTAAACATTAACATTGTCTTAACACGAAACAAACAAGATACATATCGACTAATATTGTTATTATGTCACTAAGGCCTCGTCCAGATCCTATGTGACTCATGCATCCTAGTAATCATCATCAAACATCAACACCTGAAACATATGTAAAAAACAAAGTCAGCAAAGAAATGTTGGCGAGTACATAGGTTTTATAGGAGTGTCGAATTCATGGCTAGTTTAAATGTTGCAATACTTTATTAAAAACCTTGTTTTGAAAAGAATATAATATTGCAACTTAATTAACCAACTCAAATCAAGCGGGTTATAGTTTATAAAACCTCGTAGCCATGATTCTTAACCCAAAAACATTGTTTTAGTAAAGAAATTTGTAAAACATCTCGTGTTAAATCGTTAATAAAACTCGTTAATAAATCTCGTTAATAAAACTCGTATGGTTTATATCATTTTGAAAGCCTCGTTTGTGTGACATCGTTTCAAAATCGTTTACCCAAGTGAACTAAATAATGCCACGGTATGTAATACGATGAAAACACTTATATATAGGAAGTACCAGCGGCGTATCCACCATGCTTTCATCACATTACACCCGTCCCATTATCTAAACACTTAACCAAAAACCAATTGCTTATCCAACTCGTTTAATCTCGTATGAATTGTTCCCAACTCGTTAATTCGTTTAAATCACCCTCGTTTTAAGTGTGAAAACTATTTGTGGTCGCCTCCCTAATAACATTCAAACCTTCCTGACTCGACTACCTCGCTTCTCGCATTAATAAACCACCAAAGGGTAAATTAACATTCACAGATTCAGTCATTACCCACCTAACCCACACATAACCATGGGTGCAGTACGATAATGGGATTTGTCAGATCCTATGGTACCATAACCTAATACTGGTCGGCTTGATCAATGCTAATGAATGCCATTCGTTATGTAAACACAACCAAATAGTTTATTCACTTTATTGAAATTGTTATTAGTTTAGTATAAACCATCTTAATCGTTTTTGAAATCATCGTTATAATATCGAAAATCGTTTTGAAAACCATCGTTAAAACCTTGAAACATTTAGCACATATGAATCACCCCAAAACAATTGAGAACAGTAAAATAGGGGAACTATGTACTCACTTGGAGTGCAAAGTATCCTCAATCAATAGAACTTCAACTTACTCGAGCAAACCAGAGAAATCAAACAGCACCTAGTAATCGAATCACTAGTCAAACAATGGACGCCTAAATCGGAAGATCGGACAGAATGAGGTCTTGTAAACCAAATGAGTGTTGGAACTCATGTGATATGGTTTAACAAAGCCTACATTCTAAATCGGAACCTAACCTAAGTGCTTTCGACCCGTCGTGACCCATTAAGGTAGCTTATGCTACTTTAACGCGTCGCGCGCGCAAAGCACGTTCGAGACGTCTAACTAGTCCTATGACAAGTATTATATGCCATTACATGTTTAATCATGTTGTATAATCAGTTATGTGACAAAAGTTTAGGTTACATAAGCCTAATTACCAATTATACATGAAAAGGGGTATTTTGGTAATTTACCTAAGGCATACAAACTACTTATCATACAACTACCTAAACTAGGTGACCATAAGGTATAACCTCGGGAGGTTATTCCCTATGCAACTATGGTCACTAACCATGTTTGGTCGGATCCTAATGATCGACCAAACGGGTCGTGTTCGAAAGTCTAAGCGGGTGTTTAGTCCGCTTGACTTACGATACACAAGCACTAAACTAAAAAGTGACGAGCTAAGCAGGTTAAAACATCCTTAACGCAAGAATACGCATTTTGGCCGAAACTACGACTTATCACTGAGCCTAGATAACATGGTAATCAGTAGGTATAGTCACTAGGGACCATAACCATCATGATTACGCTCACGTTATGAAGTTCAAACGAACTTCGCGTTGACCATAAACCGGTCAATGCAGAAAGTCAAACATAGTTTGACTTTCAGACTCGAAAAGCGATAAAAAGGCATAAAAGAACGAAGGAACACTTACAAAGGGTCCCCGCAAGCTAATCTTGATCCAAGTAGCTTAGGTATGAAGCAATGGCTTCAACTTAGAGCTTTTAGATCAGATTTTGTGGGTTTTGCAAGGGAATGGGTTAGGTATTTATAGTAAATGGACAACTGTTAGGATCGTTTCTCGTAATGCGTGATTAAATCTCATCCCTACACATGTTGGTAACCTCATGTGCAACATATTGGCCCCCTTGTATCAGGAAACAACATGTGGAATTGGGTTTTTGAGTGTGTAACAGCTGTTAACAGGCTGTTTAGAAGTTTCTGATGTTCTGGAAACAGCTTACGGACCGTAAGCTATGGTCCTTACGGTCCGTAAGGACCTACTTTCACAGATTTGCAGCTTTAGTCCCTGCAGCCCCAAAACTTGGTTTTCGATGCATTTTTGACACGTTTAAGCCCCGTTAACCCCATTTCAAAGCTCTAAAATGAATTTAAAGTATAGGGAACTTAAAATGTGCTCAAAAATATCTCAGATGTCGGCTCGTTTGGTCGTACGGTTGCGTTGTTCGGTTAATTACGACGGAAGTCGTAACGGATGCAAAAACGATCCAAATTAAGCGACGAATGAATTTTTATCATGCCAAAACACTAAAATAAAATATTTTAATGCTTACATAAATTTTTGGATGTCCGGATGTATTCAGAATGTAAGATATGCGTGAAAGTGCAAACTTGTGCACTTTTTGACGCTTTTAGTCCCTGAATGACCATAAAGTTTATTTTAGCATACCGAACCCCTCAAAGCCTATTTCTAAGATATGTAAAGGTTATTTAGGGTATGTTTAACTTATGATCAAGTTCCAGATTGTTCGTTACTATACAAATCGGCATAGTTTCGCAGTTTGACACAAATAGTCCCTGCGATCGAACAAACTTGATTTTAACACACCAAACCATCCAAAACTTATTTCTAAGTTTTGTGGAGGTTATTCAAAGTATGTTAAGCCTATTTCACTATCCCGGAGTGTTTTTTGCATTAAACTGGTTATACTTATGCATTAGTGCGCGTATAACCTTCCAGAAAGCGATTTAAAGCTTGCAATCGGAATCGGATCGTATTGAAAAAAATCACCAACACAAATACACACATAGAAACACCAAAACACATATAATGACACCAAATCACTTTGTTTTATTAATAATCATCATTGTTTTGTATCGTACGTCGATTACAGAGTACAGTTGTCACATATTAGATGATGAAACTAGATATTCTCATCTAGAAAAATTGATATTAGCCCTAGTTATGGCATCAAAGAAACTTAGACATTATTTTGAGACACATAGGATTCATGTTAAAACCAATTATCCTGTTAAAAACGTGCTTAGGAAACCCGAGATGTCGGGTAGGATGGCTAAGTGGTCAGTAAAATTAAGTGCTTATGACTTAGTATATGAGCCTAGAAATGCCATAAAGTCTCAGGCTTTAGCTGACTTTGTGGCTGATTTCAGTAGTGCCATTCAAAATGAAGTAGACCTAGAAGTACAGCAGCTAGGAGAAAACTTAGAATGCTGGACATTATATACTGATGGTGCATCTAATGTAAGAGGAGTAGGTCTAGGTATACTACTAAAATCGCCACAGGGGGACATATTACCCCAGGCTATTAGGTGTGAATTTCCTGCTACTAATAATGTGGCAGAATATGAAGCTTTGATTGCAGGGTTAGAGTTGGCTAAAAATATGAGTATCAAGAATTTGCAAGTATATGTTGAATCTTTGCTAATCACTAATCATTTTAGTGGAACCTATGCAGTTAAAGGAGAGAAGTTAATCGAGTATCTCGAAATTCTAAAAAAATTAGCAGGATACTTCGATATTTTTACACTTGAACAGGTACCAAGAGAGGAAAATGCTGAAGCTGATGCCTTGGCAAATCTAGGATCATCGGTCAGGATACCAGAAGGAACCCGAATACCAATATTACATATCCTATATCCTGCGACGAATCCTCAGGATAAGGAAGTAATAAGTATTCAGGATCCTAATGATGAGTATCCCGAGGAGGATCCTAAGTCCTGGACGACTCCAATCATGAGATATCTCAAGGAAGGACACATCCCAAAGAATGAGAATCCTAAGGCCTTTAGAATGAAGGTATCACGATTCACTATTATAAATGACGTTTTGTATAAGAAATCTCTTGCAGGACCATATCTGAGGTGCTTGGAGGATCCCGAAACCAAAGAAGTGCTTCAGGATATACACGAAGGGGATTGTGGTAACCATACTGGGGGCAGGTCGTTATTCTCAAAAGTATTAAGGACAGGATATTATTGGCCGACGATGAGAAAAGATGTCACAGAATATGCTCGAAGATGTGACGCATGTCAAAGGCATAGTAACATATTACATCAGCCTGCTGAACCGCTGTATCCTATTGTTTCCCCTTGGTCGTTCATGAAATGGGGTATGGATATAGTGGGAAAGCTTCCAAAGGCTCCAGGAGGAAAGGTTTTCATGTTGACAATGACAGATTATTTCTCCAAGTGGGTTGAAGCAGAAGCATTTGTTCAAGTTAGAGATCAAGAAGTGGTATCCTTCATAAAAAGGAATATCCTGACTAGGTTTGGAGTACCAGCTGAGATAATTTGTGACAGTGGATCTCAATTTATAAGTAAGAGGACTACTGACTTTTGCAAGAGTTAGGGAATTAAAATGATCACGTCTACTCCGGTGCATCCTCAAGCAAATGGACAAGCAGAATCCTCGAACAAGATAATTGTCAACAACTTGAAAAAGAGACTAGGGGCTAAGAAAGGAAGATGGGCAGAAGAATTACCCTTTGTTTTGTGGGCTGATAGGACAACGGTGAAGAGTGCAACTGGCCAAACCCCATTTTCCTTGGTGTTTGGAGCAGAAGCGGTGATCCCGACAGAAATGGTGATACCTACAGCGAGATCCAACCTCAGGGATCCTGAGCAGAATCCTGAAGTCCTATGCCAGGAACTGGATACTATTGATGAAACAAGAGACGCTGCAAGGCTAAGGATGGCAGCATATCAACAGAGGATATCTAAAGCATATAACAAGAATATAAGGACTAGAAGATTTCAGGTTGGAGATTGGGTATTAAGAAAAGCTTTTCAGAATACTACTAATCCTGCTGATGGAAAGTTGGCTCCGAAATGGGAAGGACACTATGAGGTTGAATCAGAATCAGGAAAAGGAGCATACCGACTCAAGAATATGGAGGGGGATATGCTACCGAGATCCTGGAATGCTATACATCTAAAGCTCTATTTTAAGTGAGTATGGAATTCAAATTCTGACTCAGGGTGGTATGGATTCTGTCTCTTTTATTAAACTTTGATATTATTTACTATTTTGAACCCATTACTGACTTAAGCATCAGAGGGGTGTTAGCCAGGCTAACACCCGCTAACACCCACCTTAGCTTTCAGTGGTTTTGCAGAATACGATTCGGGATATAGCACAAGGATACACACTCAGGATACTTCGGAAGATTAGAGGATTTGCCCCCTCTCTTACGTCTAAGGGATCCTGATCCCTTCACAGGTTTAAAGGTATTCACCTTTCTTACGAATTGGGTTTAAACACCCCGCCTGGAGCGCAAGTTATTCGGGAATAGTTCAAGGTGGCGGGACCAGTTCATGTAAAAGTGGCTGACAATTTCGTTACTGTTGGCTATATCCTGAATCCTAAAGGTATATGAGGATTGATCACCCTCTCTCACGAAAGGGTATTTTCATACTCTCTAAGGTTTAAAGGTTTTCACCTTTCTAAGTCTTGGAGTTTATATACTCCCGCCTGTAGCGCATGAAAATTTGGGATTTTCCCCAGGATACTAAGGATTTATCTCCAGTGTATTTTTGGGTTTTACCCATGTAACACAAGAATCGTCTATACAGTTGGAACTAATGTTCAATAATTTTCTAAGTGTTTGAGGACATCATGCACAGGGGACATTCCTTCTAAAGCAATTGTATGAAGCTCGAAAGATCAAAATTGGGCTAAGTGTCTCGAACTGGGGACATCTTGGTAGGAGAAGTTGCAAAAGGGGTTGGTGTTTGATGCTAGGGTTACACTCAATTCCTGGTATGATCTTTCCTTTGTGAATCTTACATGAATTATTTAACTCTGATTAAGGCTCAAAATATCCTGAAAACGACATATCTTTAGGATATGCCTTCAGAATGTGTTTTTGGATATGTTTCGGGATTCTGATTGAAATATTGGGGAAGTAATACTTGATTGAAAATAAAACTCTGATCAAACAAGTGTTATCAAAACAGGTTTTAGAAAATGGACTATCTTTTATTCTTTAGAAGTTTTGTCTAAAGTTGATTGAATTTTTAGAAATTCTATTTAATAAAAGTTTCCACAATATATCACTGAGTATATTGATCAGGATATTTTGCAAAATCTGCACTAAGAAATGCATGACAGAAATTAGGAGGCAACAACAAATAAGTCAAGAGGTAGTTATATTATTAACAAGTCAAAAGTTGTGCTTTTGGTTTCACCTCAAACCGAGGCCCATCCGCCAAAAGCACGATTAGTTTTAACCATATTTGCGCAACGGTTGAAGGTTTCATCTCAAAACAAGACCCATCCGCCTCCAACCGTTGTATCATCCAAAACAACTTATACTAACTGATGACCAAGGGCTTCATCCTGAAACACAGGACCCATCCACCTTTGGTCATCATATTGTTCTAGTGCAGAAAATATAAATTGTTCAACGACAGGAAAGGTAAATTGTTTATACAGACCACAACCATGAAATTTAAAAAAAAAGTGGGCTCCGGCCTCAGCACATATATCCATCATCGCCCACGTCGCTGCATTTAAGGGTCAGCTCCCTCCTTCATCATGACATCTCCACCAGTATCCTCTCCAGCATTCCTCTCAGCATCATCAACAGCATTCTCTCCACCAGCATTTTCTCCAGCATCATCCACCTTTTCAGTCACCTTAGCGGGCTCCTCTGCAGCAGGTTTTGAAGGGGGCTCCACAGGGTTGCCACCGAGATCCTTCAATTTCATCTCCCAGGCTTTGATGTTCCACGAAGGGCATTCAACGCCCAAAGCCCTAGCCTCGTAAGCCATTTTCAATCTGGCCTGGAGGAGGGAGATGATAACTGAATTCTTAAGGCTCTCCCGGTATGAAGCCATATCTTGCTCATGTTGAACCTGGGCCGCGTCGGACTTAGCTTGAGCCTCTTGGGTGATCTTCTGGATGGCAGACTGGTGGTCTTGAGTCATGGCCTTATACTTAGCTTCATAGTGTTCCGACTTGGCAGTGGCGATTGCTGCTTGATCCGCGATGGTAGCCTCAGCCTTCTTCAGTTTGCTCTCTAACATGACGTTCGAGCCACATGCGTCCTCATAGAGGAATACCAGGCGTTCAAGGCCCTGCAAGGTAAGGAAACAGGTATCAGCCTAAATTAACATTAGTAATTAGCATGTGGTGCAGGATACAGGTCAGGATACTAACCTGGTTGAGGAAACCTGTCATGAATTTGCTGGAATCCGTGAACCCAAGATTCTCAAACGGGAATACATGGGGAGTAGTAGGATGATCTGCTTCCTTCCTCTTCCGGGAGCTGGAGGCCCGGGTCCTGGATGCTGGAGGGGCTTTGGGAGCGATAGTAGTCTTTGAGCTGCTGGGCTTTGGAGTATCGGCTGGCTTCGGATTGATCTCTTGTTTGATGGGTGCAAGGCTGGAATAACTATCCAACTCATCGAGTTGGAAGCCTTCAAGGTTGATGACCGGCACTGTGTCAGGGGAGAAGTGTTTGATTTATGTCATTTATATTCTATAGTTAATCTACTCACGTATACTTACCAGACATTTCTGAACTAGATTTCTGACTTGAGTTTGTAAGAGACAGGGAGAAAGTTCTTTCAGCGGCAGGAAGTCAGAAAATCTCTTTGATCCTGGATTATGATTCTGCACTTGGGGATGCTAGGTCTCTGAAATTCGCTGCACAAATATTAGGATATCAGTCAGAATACAGTTAAGGATATATTTGGGGATATTCCTAAAACCCTAAATCCTACCCTTGGTTAGCCATCTAACTGGCAGATCGAAACCCCCGTCAATGGAGTCCCTTTTTACGAAAAAGAACTTTCGTTGCCACTGATCTTCGTTCTTAGTGGCCTTAAGGATTAGGGGATTTTTGGAAGTGGAGAACAAGAGGAAACGGCTGTTGCCATGAGATCTCAATCGATATGCTATGGGAAGGTCTTCAATACACAGGTCAGGGCAATGACGAGATTTGATTTGATCTAGCACCATCATAACTCGCCAGACCATTGGCATAGTTTGGGCATAGCTAAGGCCGGTGAGCTCGAAGAAATGAGAGATGAAGGGTGGAAATGGATACCGGAGTCCCAAAGAAAAGGGGTAGGCAAAAAAGCAGACCCACTCGTCTGATCGGACCTCCCGATCAAAAGGGCGAATGACTGTTCCGGTGGGAAAAGCGCCGGAATCCTTCAGGGCAGCGATATCGGCATTATTGAAGGAGCAGATTTCTTTTTCTGGTTCTCGTATGAGGTTTTGACTCACAAGGGTTGGGACTGGTTCATCCGAACGAGATCTTGTCCGTGATGCGATGAGGGGTATCAAGCAAACTATAAGAAATTCAAAGAAAAACAGAGGATGAAAGAAAGGATGAGTACCTGGAAATTGCTTGAAGAGTAATGATAACAATGTGAAATATCTCAGCTAATTATAGGCTGGATATAGGGGGTGAAGAGTAAAAGTAGCATGGGAAGTTGCACAATGTCATCTCAAACGTCGCTTCGTTTTAATTGCCTCGGTCTACGAGATAGAATTTTTAAAATATATCCGTTGGATTGGTATACCAACAGATATATTTTGGGACAATTGTTATGGGCCATTTTCTGAGCGTATATATCCTGACTAATATCTTGCTTTTGATTGTTTGCTTGTGATCAGGATACTGGATCGGGATATTGGTAACATCCTGGGCGATATCCTGGCGTTAACTAAATTGACCAAGTGCAGGTTAGAAGTTGTGGGTCACTAATGGTCAGATGGACTTCTTCCCCTTAAGACTCGGGCATATCTGTTATATGAGAGACGTTGAACCCGAAAGACCAGGTCTACAACGTTCAAGTGGGGAATATCCGCCGGATCCCGGTTTAATAGGGTAGTTTGTTACATTTCTTTTACTATAAATAGATGGGGCGTGTTAGGGGTCATTTTCTTAACATACGTATCCTGACCAATATCCTGCCTTTGTTTGTTCATTTGTGACCAGGATGCTGGAAGAGGATATTGCTAACATCTTGGACGATATCCTGAGGCTTATTGAATTAACCACGTGCAGGTTAAGGGCTGAGACTTGCTAACGGTCAAGAGGACTTCTTCTCCTCAAGACTCGGACGAATTTGTTGAGGAAGAGACGTTGAGCCCGAAAGACCAGGTCTACAACGTTCGAAGAAGGAATATTCGGTGGATCCCGCAAGTTTAGGGTAGTTTGTTATTTTATCTTTACTATAAATAAATGGGGGCGGATCAGCTTAGAACACACAATTTTTCACTAACACTCTCATACACTTACACTCTCTAGCTCATTGCAAACACCACACTTGTATTCAAGTTTCGTTGTAACACTTAGTCGATCCGTACCACATCCAGCACTGTATCCTGATTTTTGAAGCAATAGAAGAACTAGGCAGCTGCGATTGTCAGCTCCCGAGGTTTTATGCCGGCGATCTAGATTGATCAAGGGCTTTCCTCGTACATCCCGTGTCGTTTACTTTACTTTTGCTCATTGTTTGATCGTAGATACAGCTCTATATCCTGAGCCGTATCCTGAAACTGTTTTTACAATTGACTTGATTAACATATTTTTGACACTCATTTCTAGCACACTACCTCACTTAACTAATTTGATCACTTAATTACTTCGGTAATTTTTGACCAAAACAATTTGGCGCCCACCGTGGGGCAAGTGGTGCTCTCTTTACTAAAAATTTTTGTCAAATCGCTAATCGGTTTTCTATTTTCAAAACTTTTTGCCACATTGTCCATAATGGCCTCGAGATCAAACATGAGTTCCTCTACTGTGTCTGCTATGACTTCTGCTACTACCGGTTCGGTGCTCCCACCACCTCCTCCGAGGATGCCAGCCTCTACACAATCTCAAGATGTTATCCCTACTCGGAGTGTCCAGGGATCTGCTCCCGTTTTAGCTTCTAATGATGAAATTTTAACCTTATTTGGAAGTGTGCAGGAACAAATGAGGCAGCAACAGGAAACAAACCAGATGCTTTTAAGGGAAATACAACTCCTGAAGTCTGGCTCGAGCAGATCTGCTGAGGATAATGTCACTCCCTTACACCCCAGAGCGTTGAACTTCAGTTCAGCTGTGTATACTGAGGATAACAGGGGGAATATTGTGCCCAGTCTTCCCTAGAATCATACTCCTGAAATACCCTCCTCGGTCAGGATGTCAACCATGAGGAGCTCAGGATATGCTTCGGGATATGGGCAAAATCCTCCAACGGGTAACGTGTCGAATAATAATAATACTCATGCTACTAACAGTGGTGGATCTTTGCAGGATACAGGTGTAACATCAGCACTTACCAGGGAACTTCAGAAGTTGAAGGACATGATATCTAGTGTACCTGGGGTGGTCCAGCCGATCCCGGAAGTGTCTCAAGACAGCCACAAGATATCTCGTTTTGCATATCCTATATGTGATGCTGAGATCCCAAAGAGATTCCAAACCCCCAACATGAAGCTTTATGATGGGACTACGGATCCTGAGGAGCATATTGCTTAGTATAGGGAAAGAATGGAGATTAACCCTATCCCTCCGGAGCTCAAGGAAGCATGCTTGTGCAAGGGATTTGGTTCTACTCTAACAGGATCAGCCTTAAAATGGCTGTTAAACGTTCCTCCTCACTCAATTACTTCATTTGCTCATTTGGTTAATTTATTTAACAGTCAATTTTCTTGCAGTCGGAGTTTTGAGAAACTAACCAGTGATCTTTACAGGATAACTCAAGGGCCTCAGGAATCCTTGAGGGGTTATGTGAACAAATTCAGTCGAGAATCCTTGGATATCCCACATCTTGATGTTGCAACAGCTGTGCAAGCTTTTAAGATGGGATTACAAAAGGATTCTCAGTTTTATCAGGATCTTGTAATGAATCCCTGCAGGAATCTCGACGAAGCTCGTAACAGGGCTTTGAGATATATCCGTCTGGAAGATGACAGGAAGATGCAAGAAAGGATGAACTCATCCAACACTTATGAGTCAACTAATAGGAAGTCAGAATCCTCGTTCAAGTCATATCGGCCTAAGCCGTACAGTAGAAACGAAAACAAAAGAGTGAATGCTGTCGAGGATGAGGATCCTGAAGAGTATCCTGAGTTGTCCGAATATTGCTTTTCTGTTAATATTCCTGAATTGATGTATGCTATGCAGGGTCTAGGAGACAAGGCTAGGTGGCCTCGAAAGAATCAACAAAAGGCTGACTGGAAAGATAAGTCAAAATGGTGTGCTTACCACGAAGATTTCGGACATGTGACTGAGGATTGCATTGCTCTAAGGAAAGAAATAAGCTATCTTCTAAGCAAGGGGTATCTGAAAGATCTCTTAGGAAGAAAGAATAATAAGGGTCAGGATACTGAGAAGGATCCTGAGCGAGCAGCATCACCTCCCGCGGATGCCAAGATAATCAACTTCATTTCAGGAGGATCCGAAATTTGTGGAACTTCGTATTCGGCAGCAAAGAGACATGCAAAAGAAGCCAAGGCCGAAAGGGGAGACAAACCTGTCAGGATGACTACCCTCACAACTGACAAAGTGATCACTTTTGATGCTGATGACAGGGATACTGTCCAAGATCCTCACCATGATGCTCTGGTAATAACGTTATATGTGGCTAACCATTTTGTACGCAGGATACTAGTTGATAATGGCAGCTCCGTCAACATAATCCAACTAGAAACTCTGAAGAGAATGAATGTATCTCCAATGGATATCACTTCAAAGTCTACCGTGCTTGTTGGGTTCAGTGGAGAGGCTAGAAACACAGTGGGAGAGATAAAGTTGCCAGTATACGTTGAAGGAGTCAACTCGATACAACGTTTCTGTGTGATGGATTCTCTATCCTGCTATAACATCATACTGGGAAGACCGTGGATTCACGATATGAAGGCCGTGCCATCAACGTATCACCAATGCATCAAGATACCTACCCCTTGGGGAGTTGTCAAAGTTGATAGTGATCAGCAGGAGGCGAAGGAATGCTACTCATCCTCGATGAAATCCTCAACCAAACCTAGTGCAGCATAGCAATTAAAGACGCGGGCCCAGGATATCATGGAGGATCCGGAGCAGGATGTGAAGAAAATTATCCTAGACCAGGATAATCCTGATATTTCGGTGCTCGTGGGAACCAATATCCCTCAGGATATTGAAGAGCAATTAATTAACTTTTTAAAATGCAGGATGTCAACGTTTGCATGGAAGCATGAGGATATGACAGGCATATCCAAGGATATTATCACTCACAAGCTTGGAATTGATAAATCATTCAAGCCTGTGCAACAAAAAAGAAGGAAGTTTGCTCCTGAGCGGAACACGATTATCCAGGAGGAAGTTGAAAGATTATTAAAGTCCAGAATGATCAGAGAGGTTAAGTTCCCAAGGTGGCTAGCAAACGTGGTTGTAGTACAGAAGAAGAATGGGAAATGGAGAGTTTGTGTAGACTACACAGACTTGAACAAAGCTTGTCCTAAAGACCCATTTCCTCTTCCTCACATTGATGCAATGGTAGATGCCACTGCCAGGCATGAAATGCTGACCTTCATGGACGCATCCTCAGGATTTCAACAGATCCAAATGGAGCCTTCTGACCAGGAGGATACCGCCTTCATGACACCAACAGGTATTTATTGTTATACAGCTATGCCTTTTGGTTTGAAAAATGCAGGTGCAACATACCAAAGATTAGTAAACATGATGTTCAAAGACAAACTGGGAGACACCATGGAGGTATATATTGATGATATGGTGGTGAAATCTAAAAAGGCAGAGGATCACCTCCAGGATATCAAGGGAGCATTTGATATCCTGGATCAATACAACATGAAGCTGAATCCTGCTAAATGCCATTTCGGAGTGGGGGCAGGAAAGTTTCTTGGGTATATGGTGACAAAGAGGGGGATAGAAGCGAGCCCAGAACATATCAAAGCTATAATGGATATAAAATCACCCTCAAACATGAAGGACGTACAAAGATTAACAGGCCGAGTAGCAACTCTAAACAGATTTATCTCAAGATCCTCAGAGAAATGCAAAGACTTCTATGATATCCTGAAGAAGAACAAAAGATTCGAATGGGGAGAAAAGCATGAAGCAGCCCTGCAGGATTTGAAATGATATCTCTCAACCGCACCTCTATTGATGAAGCCTGAAAATGGTGAACCACTATCCCTATACCTTGCTGTATCAGGGAATGCTGTAAGTGCCGTTCTTATAAAAGACCATGAAGGTCAGCAATATCCTGTTTATTATGTTAGTAAAAGTTTGCTAGATGCTGAAACCAGGTATTCTCATTTAGAAAAATTGATACTAGCATTAGTCATGGCATCAACGAAACTTAGGCATTATTTCGAGACACATAGGATATATGTTAAAACGAATTATCCTGTCAAAAATGTGCTTAGGAAACCAGAGATGTCAGGCAGGATGGCCAAGTGGTCAGTAAAATTGAGTGCTTATGATTTAGTATACGAACCTAGAAATGCCATAAAATCTCAGGCTTTAGCTGACTTTGTGGCTGATTTTAGTAGTGACATTCAGGACGAGGTAGACTTAGAAGTTCAACAGTTAGGAGAATCCTCAGGATCCTGGACATTATATACTGACGGTGCATCCAATGTAAGAGGAGTAGGATTAGGAATACTACTAAAATCGCCACAGGGGGACATATTACCCCAGGCTATTAGATGTGAATTTCCTGCTACTAATAATGAAGCAGAGTATGAGGCTTTAATTGCAGGATTAGAGTTGGCTAAGAGCATGAGTATAAAAAATTTGCAAGTATATGTTGACTCTTTGTTAATTACTAACCATTTTAATAGATCCTATGCAGTTAAGGGTGAGAAACTAATCGAATATCTCGATATTCTCAAAAAATTAGCAGGATATTTCGATGTTTTTATACTTGAACAGGTACCAAGAGAGGATAATGCTGAAGCGGATGCCTTAGCAAATTTGGGATCATCGATCAAGATACCTGAAGGGACGCAAATACCAATATTACATGTCCTATATCCTGCAACAAATCCTCAGGATAAAGAAGTAGCTGGTATTCAGGATCCTGGAGTAGAACATCCTGAAAAGGATCCTAAATCCTGGACGGCTCCAATCATGAGATATCTCAAAGAAGGACACATCCCTGGAAACGAAAATCCTAAGGCATTTAGGATGAAGGTATCACGATTCACTATTGTAAATAATATTTTATACAAGAAATCCCTTGCAGGACCGTATTTGAGGTGCTTGGAGGATCCTGAAGCCAAGGAAGTACTTCAGGATATTCATGAAGGGGATTGTGGTAACCATGCTGGGGGCAGGTCGTTATTCTCAAAAGTATTAAGGACAGGATATTATTGGCCAATGATGAGAAAAGATGCCGCAGAATATGTTCGAAGATGTGACGCATGTCAAAGACATAGTAATATACTGCATCAGCCGGCTGAACCATTATATCCTATTGTTTCCCCTTGGCCATTTATGAAGTGGGGTATGGACATAGTGGGAAAGCTACCAAAAGCTCCGGGAGGAAAAGTCTTTATGCTCGCAATGACGGATTATTTCTCTAAGTGGGTTGAAGCAGAAGCATTTGTTCAAGTTAGAGATCAAGAAGTAGTATCCTTCATCAAGAGGAATATCCTGACCAGATTCGGAGTACCAGCTGAGATAATATGTGACAATGGTTCTCAGTTCATAAGTAAGAGGACTACTGACTTTTGCAAGAGTTGGGGAATCAAAATGATCACATCTACTCCGGTACATCCTCAAGCAAATGGACAAGCAGAATCCTCAAACATGATAATTGTCAATAACTTAAAGAAAAGGCTTGGAGCTAAAAAAGGAAGATGGGCAGAAGAATTACCCTTTGTTTTATGGGCTGATAGGACAACGGTAAAGAATGCAACAGGCCAAACCCCATTTTCCTTGGTATTTGGAGTAGAAGCAATGATTCTAACGGAAATGACAATACCTACTGCAAGATCTGTCTTAAGTGATCCTGAGAAGAATCCTGAAGCCTTGAGTCAGGATTTAGACACTATAGATGAAAAGAGAGATGCGGCAAGGCTAAGGATGGCAGCATATCAACAGAGAATATCCAGGGCATATAACAAGAATATTAGAACCAGAAGATTTAAGGTTGGAGATTGGGTGTTAAGAAAGGCTTTTCAAAATACTACCAATCCTGCCGATGGTAAGTTAGCTCCAAAATGGGAAGGACCATATGAAGTTGAATCAGAAGCAGGGAAAGGATCATATAGACTCAAGAATATGGAGGGGGATATGCTACCGAGATCTTGGAATGCTATACACCTTAAGCTCTATTTCAAGTGAGTTTAGAATTCAATTTCTAACTCAGAATGGTATGAATTCTATCTTTTTTAAATATGTTTTGGTTTAATTTATTCTTTGAAACTCAATACTGACTCAAGCATCGGAGGGGTGTTAGCCAAGCTAACACCCACCTTAGTTTACAATTGTTTTGCAAGATATGTTTCAGGATATAGCTCCAGGATATGCACTCAGGATAACTCAGAAGATTAGAGGATTGGCCCCCTCTCTCACGTTTAAGGGATACTGATTCCTTCACAGGTTTAAAGGTATTCACCTTTCTTCCGAATTGGGTTTAAACACCCCGCCTGGAACGCAAGTTATTCAGGGATAGTTCAAGGTGGCGGGACCAGTCCATGTAAAAGTGGCTGACAATTTCGTTACTGTTGGCTATATCCTGAATCCTAAAGGTATATGAGGATTGATCACTCTCTCTCACGAAAGGGTATTTTCATACTCTCTAAGGTTTAAAGGTTGTCACCTTTCTAAGTCTTGGAGTTTATACACTCCCGCCTGTAGCGCATGAAAAGTTGGGATTTTCCCCAGGATACAAGGGATTTATCTCCAGTACATCCTTGGGTTTTACCCTTGGGACGTAAAAAATTGCTTATGCAATGGAAACTGACATTAAGTAGATTTCTAAGATACTTGAAGACATTGTACACAGGGGACATCCCTGCCAAGATGGTGATATAAAGCTAAAAGGATGAGGTTTGGAACTAATGCACTAAGTACCTTGCACAGGGGACATCTTCATTGGAAGAATTGCAAAGGGATCGAAGTTTGGTAATAGGTTTATACCCTATTTCTGGTATGATCTTTCCTTTGTGAGCCTCATTTAAGTTTTTAGTGACATTATGTTAAGTATCCTGATATATATCCTCAAAGTCCTTTTAAGGATATTTGATTAGGGTGGTTGAAACTAGTATTGGTTTGGAACTTTGATCGTTTATCAAAACTTGGTTTTGAAAAGATAGACTGTTTTTCACTTTCTAAAGAAATTTCTACAAAATTGAAGGAATGTTTGGAAATTCTATCTAATAAAGGATTTTACAGTATATCTCTGAACATACTGATCAGGATATTTTATAAGATAACGATACAGAATTTTTGCAAAGGTGAGACTCGCACTAAGTAATGCCAGGTGACAGAAAATAAGTCAAAAGATAGTTATATTATTAACAAGTCAAAAGTTGTGTTTTTGGTTTCGCCTTAAACTAAGGCCCATCCGCCAAAAGCACAATTAGGTTTTACCATACTTGTGTAACGGTTGCAGGATCTATCTCAAAACAGGACCCGTCCACCTACAACCGTTACTACGTTCAAAACAAGTTATACTAATCGATGACCAAGGGCTTCATCCTAAAACCTAGGACCCGTCCACCTTTGGTCATCGTATTGTTCTAATGCAGGAAATATAAAATTGTTCGAAGACAGGAAAAGTAGATTGTTTGAACAACCACAACCACGAAATTTAAAAATGGGCTCCGGCCTTGGCACGTATATCCATCATCGCCCATTTCGCCGCCTAAGAAGCGGCACCTTCTTGATCAGCAACCTCCTTGTCAGCATTCGCCCCAGCATCGGCCTCAGGATTCTTCTCGGAATCATCATCAGCATTGGACACCTCCTTTGCCGCCTTCGAAGGCTCTTCACCAGCATGTTTTGCAGAATGAGCAACGGGATGACCTCCAAGATCCTTTAGTTTCGCCTCCCAAGTCTTTACGTTCCAGGAGGGGCATTCAAAACCCAAATCCATGGCCTCATAAGCCATCTTTATCCTTGCTTGGAGAAGGGAGACGACCACGGATGCTTTGAGGCTATCCCGGTATGAGCTCATATTCTGCTGATATTGAAGAAGAGCGGCATCTAGCTTGGCTTGAGCATCCTCATTAGCTTTGTGGAGGGCAGCTTGATGTTCCTGAGTCATTGCCTTGTATTTGTCTTCATAATGCTGGGATTTGGCAGCCGCAATGGTTCCTTGGTCAGCTATGGTGGCTTGAGCCTTCTCCAGCTGGATCTTTAACATCTTGTTAAGCCCGCAAGCGTCTTCATACAAATGCATAAGACGATCCAGACCCTATCGATAAAGACACAGGTATTAATGTGAAAAATAAGCAGGATAAAGACTAACATACTTGTACAGGATATCGAAAAGAAAATTCTACCTGTTTGAGGAATGAGGTGGCTTCATTGAACCCATGATTCTCAAGAGAGAATGTTTCAGAAACAGCTAGGGAGTCAGTCTCCTTTCTCTTCCGAGAGCTGGATGCCCGGGTCCTGGATGCCGGAGGGCCTTTGGGAGCAGAAACAGTTTTCGAGGAGGTAGGCTTTGGTGTAGCAGACGACTTTGGCTTGGATTCTTGTTTGGTGGGTTCAAGGCTGGAGTAGCAGTCCAATTCGTCAAGTTCGAAACCTTCAAGGTTGACGACTGGTACTACATAAGGGAAGATATTCTTAAACTCATCATATTTTTGAAAAATAATTAATATATGAGAATGTGCTTACCAGACATTTCTGAGCTTGATTTTTGATGAGAATCTGTAAGAGACAGGGAAAAAGTTCTTTCACTGGCAGGAAGACGGTAGATTTCCTTGATCTTGAATTCGGATTCTGCACTGGGAGGTACTAAATCTCTGAAATTCGCTGCATAAAAACATCAGAATATAAGTCCGGGATACAGTTTGAAGATATAATTGGGGATATTCCTAAAACCCTAAATCCTACCCTTGGTTAACCATTTAACCGGTAGATCGAAACCCTTATCAATAGAGTCTCTTTTTACGAAAAAGAATTTTCGTCGCCATCGATCCTCGTTCTTGGTGGCTTTAAGGACCAAAGGGTTCTTGATGGAAAACAGAAGAAAACGGTGATTGCCATGGGATCTCAACCGGTATGCTATAGGAAGGTCCTCAACAAGTAGGTTAGGAAAATGACGAGATTTGATCCAACACTATCAAGACTCGCCAGACCATTGGCATAACTTGGGCATAGCTAAGGCCGGTGAGGTCGAAAAAGCTAGAGATAAAGGGTGGAAATGGGTACCGGAGTCCAAGAGAGAAAGGATAAGCGAAAAAACAAACCCACTCGTCGGATAACGAGTCCGATCGGGCTTCCTGGTCGAAGGGGCGAAAGACCGTTCCGGTGGGAAAGGCACCTGAATCTTTAAGAGCAGCAATGTCAGCATTATTGAAGCAGCAAATCTCCTTTGCTGGATCGGTGATGAAGTTTTGACTTATGAGGGTTGAGGCTGGTCGGTCTGATCGGGATTTTGTTCGTGGTGCCATGAAGAGTATTGAGCAAATTAAGAGAAATTCAAGAAAGGAGAATAGAAAAGAAGATACCTGATGTTTGCTTGCAGATAAGGATAACCGTGATAAGGAGCCCCTCGGTTAATATAGGATGAATATAGGGGGGTAAAGAGTAAATAATGCCTTGGAAGTTGCACCGCTGTCATTTCAAGGGTCTAGTCGTATTAATTACCTTAAGTCATGAGATGAAACTTTTGAAATATATCCGTTGGATTGGTATCCCAACCGATATATTTGGGGACAATTGTTAGGGGTCATATTCTTAACATACGTATCCTGACCAATATCCTGCCTTTGTTTGTTCATTTGTGACCAGGATGCTGGAAGAGGATATTGCTAACATCTTGGGCGATATCCTGAGGCTTATTGAATTAACCACGTGCAGGTTAAGGGCTGAGACTTGCTAACGGTCAAGAGGACTTCTTCTCCTCAAGACTCGGACGAATTTGTTGAGGAAGAGACGTTGAGCCCGAAAGACCAGGTCTACAACGTTCGAAGAAGGAATATTCGGTGGATCCCGCAAGTTTAGGGTAGTTTGTTATTTTATCTTTACTATAAATAGATGGGGGCGGATCAGCTTAGAACACACAATTTTTCACTAACACTCTCATACACTTACACTCTCTAGCTCATTGCAAACACCACACTTGTATTCAAGTTTCGTTGTAACACTTAGTCGATCCGTACCACATCCAGCACTGTATCCTGATTTTTGAAGCAATAGAAGAACTAGGCAGCTGCGATTGTCAGCTCCCGAGGTTTTATGCCGGCGATCTAGATTGATCAAGGGCTTTCCTCGTACATCCCGTGTCGTTTACTTTACTTTTGCTCATTGTTTGATCGTAGATACAACTCTATATCTTGAGCCGTATCCTGAAACTGTTTTTACAATTGACTTGATTAACATATTTTTGACACTCATTTCTAGCACACTACCTCACTTAACTAATTTGATCACTTAATTACTTCGGTAATTTTTGACCAAAACAGGGCGGATCAGATTAAGGCACACAACTTTACACACACACTCTTTCGCACACTTTTGCTCTCTAGCTTCTAGCAAACACTATAGACAAACACTTGTACTCGAATTACATTGTAACACCTAGTTGATCCGCATCACATCCTGCACTGTATCCTGATATTTGAAGTAATAGAAGAACAAGGCTGCTTCGATTGTTAGCTCCCGAGGTTTTGTGCCGGCCTTCTAGATTGATCAAGGGCTTTCCTCGTACATCACGTGTCAACCTTTACTTTTTTGCTCATTGTTTGATTACATATACAACTCTATATCCTCAGCCGTATCCTGAAACTGTTTTTGCAATTAATTTGACTAACATTTTTTCGACACTCATTTCTAGCACACTACCTCACTTAACTAATTTGATCACTTAATTGCTTCGGTAATTTTTGACCAAAACAACGTTATGGGCGGGGAGTGAAATAGAGATTAGCTTCATAGATCAGGGAGTAAAATGGCTATTTTTAAAGGTTTGGGGCAAAACCGTTAAAAAGAACAAACCACAGGGAGCAAAACGGAAGTTTACTCTATTTTATAAATAAACCAAAATGACCCATATCAAAGACTTTGGGTCAGAATTGCCTCCCTACTATTCTCTTCTCCCTCTAGGTTCTTGTTTAGTTTATGACTAGATGTGGCAATCTTGACCCTAGACCTGGCAAACGGGTCGGTTCGGGTTAGGTCAGGTCATGGGTCAAAACGGGTCAATTACAAAAAAGGGTTGTTTTGGTTCGGGTCAAAACGGGTTCGGGTCAGGTCGGTTAAAAATTGCTTTCTTAAAAAAAAGAGATTGAAACCGATCCGAAACGAAACTGAAAACTGAATGGATTGAAACAAAACAAAAAACTGAAACGAAACAAAAAAAAAAACTGAAAGCGTTGAAACCGATCCGATCCGAAACGAAACCGAAAAAACTAGAGGGGGCAATCTTGACCCAAAGTCTTTCAAGTGGGTCAGTTTGGGTTGTTTTTAAAATTATATGGCTTGGTTTCGGTAAGATATTTTAACTAAATGGGTCACAATGGGTCACTTGAAATTCCATCTTGTTATTTTCGGGTCAAAGCGGGTCGACAACATTAAAGAAATGGGTCAATGTGGGTTAGTGTCTTAAAAATACGCGGAAGGTTTCGGATCGGAATGGGTTCAGTTCAAATTGAGTTTCGGGCCGAGACGGGTTTCGCCACGACGCAGGTTTTGGATCGGAACGAAGTCGGTTCGGGTCGGGTTTCGGGCCAACACAGGTTTCTGCATGGGGCGAGTTTCGGATCGCAACGGGTTTTGGGCCGACACGAGTTTCCGCACGAGACGAGTTTCGGGTCGGGACGAGTTTCGTACCGTCTTGACCCGTACCATTTCGACGCGATCCATTTCGACCCGTGCCGTTTCAACCAGTACCGTTTCGAATCGAACCGTTTCGACGCGAACCGTTTCGACCAGTACCGTTTCGAATCAAACCGTTTCGACCCGTACCGTTTCGACCTATACCGTTTCGAATCGAACCGTTTCGACAGGGCCGGATGTGCCAATAGAATTTCCGTAATATTATTTAATAACAATTCGATAATCAGTACAGGTAGTGAAAGTATAGTTAGTACATCTGCGTGAACGTCTACAGAAAACTTCCAAACCATCAAAACTAAAAATCAAACAATCTGAAGGTTCGGCCATCGCCGGTGCTTTTTTTATTGCTTCTTCAGGTATCACAACCGTCAGCTACTTTTTGATTGCCATTAAGTGCATCTTACGTTATTTCTTAAGTTGTTGCTTGTATTGAGTGTTTATGTAGTAGTTATATAACAGTTATTTCTTCAGTTGTTGCTTGTAATGAGTGTTTATGTAGTGTTGATGTACGATCACTTTTAAAAACAAAAACTTTTTTTAACCAACCCGACCCGACTCGACCCGAAACCCGTTCTGACCCGAACCCATTTCGACCAGAACCCGTTCCAACCCGAACCCGTTTTGACCCAAACCAAAACAACCCTTTTTTTAATTGACCCGTTTTGACCCGAACCCGTTTCGACCCTAACCCGTTTTGACCCATGACCCGACCCGACCCGTTTGCCAGGTATAGAAAAAACCATCGAAACGGAACAAAAAATCAAAACCGAACTAAAACGAAACCGAATAAACGAAAGCGAAAATATATATATTAAAAAATGGGTGCCTGTGTTTCATCGCATCACAAATCTTGAGCAATGAAGGTACACATATCATCTGGGTCTGATCGTAAACCTGATATTAATTAACCTCATTCGCCGATCAAAGAAAAACTTCCGATCATCCCTGTTAAACATCAGCTGCCTCCTCTTCAATCAACCCATGAATCTCTCCATTTTGGTATTGTTTTTCCTTCTCTACCCTATATTACTACAGTATGTTGTTTGTTTGATTAAATCGGGAGTGTTTTTAAATTTTGTCTAAATTGGTTGTTGTGTTCATCTCATCGGTTCGGTTTTCGGTCTATAAATATGTTAGGAAAATTGGTTTTTAATAAACCAACATTTGCCCCATTGGTAATTAATAATTCTACCTACAGAATTGGTAATTAATAATCCTACGTTTCAATATGTTGGTACTCAATAGACCTCCGTTAGTTTTTTTTAACTGAAGTTAGTTTTTAAGTTTTATTTGTTACACAAACAGTCACTGTAGTTATAATTTACTAGTTTTAAGTTTTATTTATTACACAAACAGTCCCTGTAGTTATAAAAAAAAATCATAAAAATAAAAAAAAATCTAAATAATCAAAAAAATTCAAAAAAATCATAAAAATTCTAAAAAATTCAAAAAAATTCAAAAAAAATCATAAAAATTCAAAAAAAATCATAAAAAATCATAAAAAGTCATAAAAATTCAAAAAATTCAAAAAAAGCAAACGTTTCGACCCGGACCGTTTCGACGCATACCGTTTCGACCCGTACCGTTTCGACGCGTACCGTTTCGACCCGAACCGTTTTCGACCCGGACCGTTTCGACCCGGACCGTTTCGACCCGGACCGTTTCGACCCGTACCGTTTCGACCCGTACCGTTTCGACGCGTACCGTTTCGACCCGGACCGTTTTCGACCCGGACCGTTTCAAAAACGGTGGTGGTGGTGGTGGAGGTGCTGTGGTGGTGGCGGTGGTGGTGGTGGTGGTGGTGGCGGCGGTGCGGTGGTGGTGGTGGTGGTGGTGGCGGTGGCGGTGCTGTGGTGGTGGTGGTGGTGGTGGCGGTGGTGGTGGCGGTGGTGGTGGCGGTGCGGTGGTGCGGTGGTGGCGGTGGTGGCGGTGGTAGTGGCGGTGCTGTGGTGGCGGTGGTGGTGGTGGCGGCGGTGGTGGTGGCGGTGGTGGCGGTGGTGGTGGTGGTGGCGGCGGTGCGGTGGTGGCGGTGGTGGCGGCGGTGCGGCGGTGCGGTGGTGGTGGTGGTGGCGGTGGTGGTGGTGGTGGTACGGTTCGAAACGGTGCGCGTCGAAACGTTTGCTTTTTTTGAATTTTTTGAATTTTTATGATTTTTTTATGATTTTATATGATTTTTTTGATTTTTTTGATTTTTTATGATTTTTTTGAATTTTTTTGATTTTTTTAGAATTTTTTTGATTTTTTTAGAATTTTTATGATTTTTTTGATTTTTTTTGAATTTTTAGATTTTTTTTTATTTTTATGATTTTTTTTATAACTACAGGAACTGTTTGTGTAATAAATAAAACTTAAAACTAGTAAATTATAACTACAGGGACTGTTTGTGTAACAAATAAAACTTAAAAACTAACTTCAGTTAAAAAAAACTAACGGAGGTCTATTGAGTACCAACATATTGAAACGTAGGATTATTAATTACCAATTCTGTAGGTAGGATTATTAATTACCAATGGGGCAAAGGTTGGTTTATTAAAAACCAATTTTCCAATATGTTATCATAAGTTTTCAGCACTTTTCTGGCCATCCCGTTGTCGAAACAAAAAACCGACTCGAAACCAAAAAAACCGAAACAAAAAACGAAACCAAACTGAAACCCGTCCCGACCCGAAACGCGTCCCGACCCGAAACGCGTCCCGTGCGGAAACTCGTGTCGGCCTAAAACCCGTTGCGATCCGAAACCCGTCCCGCGCGGAAACTCGTGTCGGCCTAAAGCCCGTTACGATCCAAAACCAGTCCCGTGTGGAAACTCGTGTCGGCCTAAAACCCGTTGCGATCCGAAACTTGTCCCGTGCGGAAGCCTGTGTCGACCCGATCCGAACCGACCCGTTCCGATCCAAAACCCGCCCCGTGCCAAAACCTGTCTCGGTCTGAAACTCAATTCGAACTGAAACCGTTCCGATCCAAAACCTGTTTCGTGCCGTAGCCGTCTTGTGCGGATACTTGTGCCGGCCCGAAACCCATTCTGATCCGAAACCTGTCCCGTTTATTTAAGGTGCTAACCCACATCGACCCATTTCTTTAAAGTTGTCGACCCGTTTTGACCCGAAAATAACATGATGGAATTTCAATTGACCCGTTGTGACCCGTTAAGTTAAAATATATTACCCAAACTAACCCATATAATTTTAAAAGCAACCCAAACTAACCCACTTGAAAGCCTTTGGGTCAAGATTGCCACATCTACTTGATGTTAGTACTTAATATTAAGAATCGTGGTTACATTATGTTCTTTGTTCATTCACCGATGTTATATATATTTTATTGGATATTCTTGTTTTTATAGACCTGGTTCTTGAAGCGATAGTGAAGCAGAAGACATTGAACATACGAAAAAGCTTCGTCAAGTTAAGTAAGTTCATTTCCTTCTCTTGATATAATTTTTTTTTTGGTATTATCTAAACATCCCTGGATGGTTGATGGTGTGGATTTCCACTTAATGCTTCAAAGCTTTTACCTATAGTAGTAAATTTCTACTTATGTTGCAATTATCTTATTATTGACTTTGTTCTAGCACTTCTTATGGATGGATATTCCCGAAGCAATTGCCAGTTATATTATTACATTTTTATTTACCAACTTTAATAATGTTTCATACTGGGTTGATATTATCTTTCCCGTGTTCAAACAGTTTCGGTGTATTTTTATGATTTGTCACAACGTGATTAACTATAATAATATGAGTATGTTATTATCACTGTGTTCATACTGATTTTACATGAAGATTATTGGTGAGATGGACTAATAAAGCTACAGAAAATATGTGAGATTACTAGCAAAAGATGAAGATGAGAAGCTTGTCGAGACAATCTCGTATGATGTAATTCCACCATATGAAAAAGCATGAGTACTTGTGGAAAACTTCAACGCAACTTGTATAATGAAGGTAAGGAGTAAACTTTCCTGTTTTCGTTCTTACTGCAAAATGTTACTTTTATGATTAGAATCATTAACATTTTGGGTTTATCATCTTTCACAATAGATACGGTATAATGCAACTTTTAGATGTATACAACTCGTGCAAGTAACTTTACACATTCACTTTTTGATGTTGGATAAAATTTCTTTGTGCGACTGCTTTTTATTATTTATTTTTGCAGGTATGATCTTTTGCACAATGGACGAGCTCTTCAAAGTTGCTCAGGTATGTTTATGAGAAAGAATACATGTTCCCATGTGGGTTGGGTTGTGTAATGGGTCCAAACAAACATGACTGCCTGGGTTAGGTAAAGGGTCGAAATGGGCAGCTTTTAGAAAACATGTCAAATGGGTTCGGTTCAAATGGGTCGGGTCAGAGCAAGTTCGCATGCTATACATCCACCATTCCACCTAGTTTTTGGACAAAAAAAATACTTAAACAAATTTAATTAACAAAACTATCATTCAATAATTTTGTTTCTGTACTTCAATCGCGTGCTATATATCCACCATTCCACCCAGTATTTACCAAAACGACCCCTGAAGTTTCTGCATATGTTGGTGGATAGCATGATAGTACTGAAGAAATCAACACTGAAAAGTTTGAATTGGATCGTGGAATTGCCCCAGTAGTTGTAAAAGGATCTGAAATTAATCATTCAGGGGTGTCAGTGAAGATATCAAGCACCAAAATTTATCAAACCATTTCAGATTCGTGAAGCTGTCAAGGAACCTGTTGCAATTTTGACCGGAATTAGAAAAAAAGGCTCAAGAGAACATGTTCGAACAAGAAGCTGTGACGAACACGTTGCAGTTTTGATTGAAAAGGAGGATCTTGAGGGACCCATGAAGTTGTAGGAAAGCCTGAACGAACCTGACACAGTTTGGACCGAAAAAGAGGATTTTGGTGCTTCCGAATCCATTGATGAAGAAGCTGATTCAGTTTTGAGTGAAAAGGAGGATCTTGGTGCACACAAGTTGGAAAAAAATGCTCAAAACATCAAGTTATACAACAAAAAGTCAACAATGGCCATAATCTTAGTTGATGATATTAGCACTTAAACAGTTAAAGATAAAACACAACATGAAAATCCATTTTCAAATTAGTTTGTTTATATGTACATGTTTGTTTTAGTGCTCTCTACAGCTCTCCAACTGATACTGAAACTTTACAATCGAATAAAAAGTCAAAAGTCAACTCTGGGAAGTCAAATGCAGCAACAACTGACATTTTCTAGCCTGCATCATTTATGACACTGTGGTTCAAAAAGATGAAGCTACAGTCTACCCTTCGGTTAATGATGACGTGTGTTGGATCAGTCCCAAGAACACACGCAGCACACACTCAAAAGTACTCTCGAACAACAGTTATATGTTAACTTATGTTAACTACTTGAACTTTCTCTGGCTTTGTCCTCTGCAACCAACCTGCTGTGTCCACCTAAAAACAACCAAATTTATGAATATAATAATAATAATAATAATAATAATAATAATAATAATAATAATAATAATAATAATAATAAAATTTAAAAGTAATCTATCAATGATAATTTACCAACTTTAGAAATTTAAATTACCATGTATATCGTTCTTCCTTGAAATTTAAACTCGACTCTGACCAAATCTCTTGTTAAGCTTGCCTCTGGGCCCACCAAAATTGCATTCAATAAGGTTGACTTGCCAACATTAGGCCGACCCACAAGCAGTGGTAGCTTTGACTCCTCTTCATTAGTTTCATCAGTACCTTGTACAGTTTGAAACATATGTTGTTCAATCTGCTTTCTTAGCCACTTTCCAACATCCAAATCCGTGGGGCCACAACCCGTCTCTAGTCATCACATAAAAAACAAATTTATTTTGTTTCTATGTCAAAACTTAGTGCACATAAGATATAGTGATGAAGATAAAACTAACCTTGCATCAATAAGAAATAGTGCGACTTTACACTTTCTCAACACATTTGCGGTCATTTCTGCAGTCTGACCAAGAACGGAACCAGACGAAGCCTCGGCCTCTAACCCGGCTGAACCCAACACCTTAAATCGCAAATAACCCAATTTCACAGTCCCTTCTCGTATGTCTCTAGTCACAAGATCATTAGGAGTGTTGTACACAAGTGCCTCTCTTCTTCTAATCAAATTAAATACCATATCCACGCCAACCAATGATATTAGATACAATAAAAAGAAATTAGTAGGTACAAACACACATTCATATCCACTGAACTTACAAATGGTTCAATTTGGGTGACAATTTAACAGGTCAAATGGGTAAAAAAGAGTAGCTTAAAATAAAACGGTCCAAACAGGCTGAAAGGTAAAAAAACGTATATTATTCTTGACACAGTAACCTTTTTGGTAAAAAAGCGTTCAGGTCAACCTAACCTTTTTGACCCGTACAAAAAAATTATCGTTTTACCCAAATTTGTTTTGGCAAGTTACCCAACATGTCTGACTGACTAGCTAATTCACCTATAATATAACAGTAAAAGACATATATTAAAATAGCTAACCTATTAAACAATGCGGATTTGCCTACATTGGGGCGGCCAATGAGAAGTACAGTCGGAAGCAAGTGTGTATCTGCTTTGCTGAACTCAACAGCACCAAAGTCTCTGGTATCATCACATACATCATCCCGAGCTAGAACAGTTTGTTTCTTATCACAAAACTTACACAGATGCGTAGAATCCCGCATCCAATATGATAGGCACATTAGAACAAATAATCTAAGCCCACAAACAAGTGATTATTAATATGACAAATAACCCATTTAGTCCCAAAGCCCAACTTAGGCCCAATTAGAGGTGTACAAATGGGTTTTTTTTTTCAATAACCAGTCCGGTTTTTAACCAAACCGTTTTTTTCATCAAAATCAAAAACCGGTTTTTTATAACCGGTTTCGGTTACTAACCGGTTTTTTTACTCAAAACAATAACCGGTCCAACCGGTTAGGGCCGGGTTTTAACCGGTTTATGCAAAAAACCCGGTTTTTATACCGGTTTAAACCGGTTTTTTTATAACCGGTTTCGGTTTTAAAACCGGTTTCGAAAATTAAGATCCCTAACCGGTCTACAACCGCCGGTTCAGTTCTAAAACAGCTTATAAAAAAAACGGTTTCGGTTTTTTTTTTCCGGTTTCGGTTAACCGGTTTTTTCTGTACACCTCTAAGCCCAATCGCAAATTAGTTTTATTAATTCAGCAAGGCCCAAAACAAACGGATACCCGATCTTGTAAACTAAATCGAGCTTGCACCAACATAAACAAGTAAATAAAGAACTAGAGAAGCATCAACATGATATTCACTTATACAAACAAATTAAGATATATGCAAAAAAGTCCAACTCAATCCACCCAATGAAACATGACTTGATTGAACGCAAACCGTTATCCAGCCGACCCCACCAAACACAACAACCAAAAGCACCTGCAACATAGCCTCCTTTACAAATTTGTGCATTTGTTTCTGACATATTTGGCCAAGAAGGTGTAGCAGCTTTCCTAAACCCACATATCACCAGCTTAAGACTCCACTTGATAAATCATTTTAAATATTTAAAACATAGCAAACTTACAACAGTCAGGTTCAGTTGGGTCATCGGTTTGCTCAAGTAACATCTTTTCCTTGTTATGAATTTCAGAATTTTCAGATTCGCCAGTCATGTTCATATTGTTCAGTTCATTGGAAAGCTCAACTACTTGTGTCTCAATTATGGAAGCATGACTCTTCTCCTCCACATAATCAGATTTAACCTCTGAATTCAACTGGGACAATGAGAAAGCCAAATGAATATTAAAATTTTGATTAGAGAATAGCAGCCCCCGGGGGATACTACATCAGGGCATTTATAACTTCATCAATAGTTAAAGAAAAAGAGTAAGTTTAATTAAAACAGAAGCTTTAATAACTTTATCAATAGTTAAGAAAGGGCTTAGCACTTAAGCACCAGAAGTTAAAAATTGAAGAGTGTTTTTTTTAAACAAACCATAATGCTTTGAGTACAGATACTATAGCACATATGAAACTCAGTTTATGCTTTATTAGTTTAATCTGATCTGATTTCAACAAGCACTTTGCATATATACATGAAAGGTTAGTGTTTTAGAACATTGACTTACTTGAAATGATAATGCTTTTTCAAGTTCCTTGACAACGACTTCCATTGTCGGACGTTGGTCTTGAGTTTCTGCCACACACTGATAAGCAATTTTCATAAACGTGTGCAAAGAATCCTTGTTGGGTCCTTTATTTAGAACAAAATTGTTTTCACCAGTTTCTTCTTTTAATATAGGATCAATCATGCCCTCTAGTGTTCCCATGAAGAAGCTTTGTCTTGCCACAGGGCCCAACCCTCTGACATTCTCCTTGTAAATTGGGTCAAAGGCTCTCCTCCCGCATAGAATTTCAAACAATACAACTCCAAAACCGTAAACATCTGATTCTCTTTTTAACTTATCAGTCTTCTCATACTCCGGATCAATGTAGTGACATCTGCCACGCCGGTTGATATATAGAGCTTCGTCTTCTTGATTTGGAGGCAGGAATACGATGTCTTCAAAGCCACCAATCTTTGCCCCCCACTTCTCGTCCAACCCAATGTTGTTGCTCCATATATCACGGTGTATTATCACCTTTTGGTCTTCCATCTCATAGTGAAGGTACTTCAATGCGTGTGCGACATCAATGCAGATTTTCAAACGTTTTTCCCATGTTAAAATACGCATATCATTGACATTTCCCAAATAGTCACTGAGGTATCCATTAGAAAAATTTTCAAGGACAATAATCCTGTCAGTATCTTCAACACAAAATCCAAGTAGAGTGACTATATTTGGATGCTTAACACTCATAAGCATTTCAATTTCTGTAAAAAACTCTTCTTCCCCGTACACGACATGTCTAAAAGGGTACCGTTTTATAACTACAGTGTTGTGTCCCTTGGGATGTTCTCCTTTGTCCTTCCCCTGTTCAACTGAAGGATTTTCTTCATCAAAGTAGTCGAGTTCTGCTCTGTACAAAGTACATTCGTCATCCCAAGATGAAATTTCGTATGTCTTTGAGAAATCATCGGTGGCTAACTTAATATCACTGAGTCGAATCTTCAAGTGGTTCCACTTCTTTTCCTGCAAATATTTGAAAAAGGAAAAAAAAAAAAAGGAGTTACAAAACTGAATAGAAATTGAGAAGAAATCGTGCACAAAGATTTTGGTGATCCTTTTTGAACACAAAAACAACACTCGAATCCATCACTGTTAGCTAGTATTGCAATTATAAAAGGCGAATGGATTCAATTTGTCTCCATCCCTCTCTTCTTTCCAAATGATGCGGCAAAATCTCAGATGACCTTGAAAATGCCCCCTGCTTCTATTTGGTGTTATGTTTTTGTGTGCCCTAGTTTTCCATGAAAATCACGGTTCAGCCTTGGAAAATGGGCCAGCCCAACTCATTTTCCCAAGCTCATAAAGTTAGCCAGTAAGGAAACATGGCCCAAACAAATAACATTTGAATTTGTTAAACCATATTAAATATGTATATATTTAGTTAATAAAAATATATACTTATTTAAAAAATGTATTTATTATTTGCCGTTCAAAAAAAAGTATATATTTAGTTGGATTAAATGAGAATTAAAAATAATTTAAAATCCTATGTTTTATGTCTTCAATTGGACCTATGGGGTTGTCCTTGTTTTCCTGTCAACCATTAGACAGACAACAGCATACTATGAAAATACAAAATACAATTGATGAATAATTACATAGTTGGAAGAGAATATAATCTAACTTGTGAGCACTTATAGGAAACAATTGCTTGTTAAAAAACCTTTTGGTAGTGCGAAGACCACAAATTGGTGAAATAATAAATGACGAGGTGGTTTGTTGGTGTGCAAATTGGTGACGAAATGGGTAAACAAAAACAATAAAATGGCAATGAAGTGATGATAACTTGCGATGTCATAGAATTCAAACAATGAACAATATGTTTCTACTATGCATGATAAATATCCCATATTCATTAACTATACACTGTATGAACTTCTATGTCTTACTGGAAATCCCATCAACCAGAGAAAAAAAAGAGTAAGTTTGATAAGAAAAAAAAAAAAAAAAACTTTAAAAGCTTTTTCAATAGTAAAACACTAGAAATTAAAAACTGTAGAGTGGTTTTTCAATATTAACTATAACGGTTTGAACACAAATACCCAGGCACATATGAATATCAGTTTGTGCTTTGTAAATTTAATCTAATATCATCAAGAATTTAGCATGTGTACCAAAAAGGTTAATGTTTTAGAACATTGACTTACTTGAAATGATAATGCTTTCTCAAGCTCCATGACAACGACTTTCATTGTAGGACGTTGGTCTTGAGTTTTTGCCACACACCGATATGCAATGTTCATAAACGTGTGTAAAGAATTCTTGTTGGATCTTCTTTTTAGAACAAAATTGTTTTCACTGATTATTTCCTTTAATATAGGATCTATCATGTCCTCTAGTGTTCCTCTGCAGAATCTTTGTCTTGCCACAGGGCCCAGGCCTTTGTCATCTTCTGTCGTGTAAATTGGATCATTGGCTGCCCTCCCACAAAGAATTTCAAACAATACAACTCCAAAACCATATACATCTGATTCTCTTTTTAACCTATCAAGCTTCTTATACTCTGGATCTACTTCGCCACGTCTGCCACGCCAGTTGATATAGAGAGCTTCGTCTTCTTGATTTGGAGGCAGGAATACAGTGTGTTCAAAGCCACCAATCTTTGCCCCCCACTTCTCGTCCAACCCAATGTTGTTGCTCAATATATCACGGTGTATTATCACCTTTTGGTCTTCCATCTCATAGTGAAGGTACTTCAATGCGTGTGCAACATCAATGCAGATTTTCAAACGTTTTTCCCATGTTAAAATACGCATATCATTGACATTTCCCAAATAATCATTTAGGTATCCATTAGAAACATTTTCGGTGACAACAATCATCTCAGTTTCTTCAACACAAAATCCAATTAGACTGACTATATTTGGATGCTTAACACTCGTAAGCATCTCAATTTCTGTAAAAAGCTCTACTTCCCCGAACCCCTGATTTCCAAAGGTGTACCGCTTTATAATCACAATGTGGTGTCCCTTGGGATGTTCTTCTATGTTATTCTCCTTTTCGGATGAATGGTTTTCTTTATCAAAAGAGTGGATTTCTGCTCTGTACAATGTATAGTAGTCATTCCAAGATGTAATTGTGCATGAATCTGAGAAATTATTTGTTGCTAATTTAATATCACTTAGATGAATCTTCAAGTGTTCAAACTTCTTTTCCTGCAAATATGTGACAAAGAGAAAAAGAGAGTTACAAAATTGAATAGAAATTTAGAGAAATTATGCCCATAAGATCTTGATAATCTTTTCTAAAAAACTTAAGACACTCAAATCTATCACTGGTAGACAACACTACAATTATAAAAGACGAATGGATTCTAAAACCCTCCTCTATTTACTTCCTTCCCTCTCTTCTTTCCAAACGATTATACAACGATGCAGCTAAAGATCTGATGACCTTGCAAACGTGTCTAAAACCTAATTAGCGGGATATCTTTTTATTGACGTATGCTTCTTCACCAATCTCATCGTTCTCATAGAATGTTACTAATTCAAATAGAGTAAAATGTCAAAATGGTCCTTGAGTTTAGGTCATTTTTGCCATGTCAATCCAAAAATGGAACCTTTTGTATCTGGTCCCCAATGTTTCATTTTTTTGTTATTTTCATCCAAATGGCAAATTAGATTAGAAATTTCTATTAACCACACCCTTTTTTCTTTTCCTCATTTAATTGAGGGTCTAATGTTCATTTTAACTCTGATTTTATTTTGATTAAAAAACCCAAAAAAAACTAAATAAATCCCTATATATAAATATATGGAGTAAATTACAAGTTTTGTCCTTTATCTTTACATCAAATTTCAGGCGCTGTCCTTTAGGCAAAAAGTTTACAGGCGGTGTCCTTTCCGTTTCAAAATCTTGCAAGTTTTGTCCTTTAAGCCAAACCAGGTTAGACTTTTTGGTTAAATCTGATCACCCAAGGGTAATTTTGTCTTTTTACCTATATATTTAATATTGTTATTAAAAAAATCATACATATGATTCTCCTCTCTCTCTGTAACTCACTCTCTAGCTCTCTACCACTTCCCCTCTCTACCACCATCAACCACCGCCTCAACCAGCATCCCCACCGGCCACCCGTGCAACCACCATCGAACACCCCGCTCTATCTCTGTCTCTATACCCAATCACCACATGCGCCACAAGTCACCACCGCCCCCACCCCACCTACCACCGCCACAGTCAACACCACCATCTATCACCGCCCCCACTCTCTCTCACTTCTCTCTCTTTCTCTAACAGACGCTCAATGACAACGGATCTCCTCCACAAAAAAACAGACCTGAGATGATGGTGTTAACTTAGTAGGTTCTGCTTCTATTTCGCCGGAAAAATTAGATCTGAGACGGAAAGGTAGAAAGAAATTGTAAAATTGTTTTGTTTGTGGTCTCTTCGTTGGAATCATCGTCGTCGTCAATAGGAAGAAAGAAATTGTAAAATTGTTTTTTTTGTTCTGGAGCTGGGCAAAACCTAAGAAGAAATAAAGGCATGTTTGGACTTTTTCTTGGGTTTAGAGTTGCTAGCCCAAAGGTAAAATTCAGGAAGCAACAACATAAACCGTAAAATTGTTTGTTTTGTTTGTTTGAGAATCACGTGAACAACAAGAAAAGGTAAAAAAGAAAAATTGTCTTGCGGTTTCAATGATTTGAATGGTGGCAGGTGGGGGGGGGGGGGCGGTTGGGGGGGGGGGGGGGGCGGTGGTGGCTGGGTTGTGAGAGGGGTGATGAACTATTAACATATATAATATACGTTTGGACAAAATAGTCCCTGATTAAAATTTCTTTACAAAATAGCCCCTGAAAAGATGAAATGACAAGAATGCCCTCGTGTGCAATGCACATGATCAGATTTAACCAAAAAATGTAACCTGGTTTGGCTTAAAGGACAAAACTTGCAAGATTTTGAAACGTAAAGGACACCGCCTGTAAACTTTTTGCCTAAAGGACAGCGCCTGAAATTTGATGTAAAGATAAAGGACAAAACTTGTAATTTACTCAAATATATGATTATACTTAATATGTTTTTCTCTTTAAACCAACAAACACAAGTTCTCTCTCTATTCTATCTTTCTGAATCTGAACTTCCACCATCACCACCTCCTTCCACCACCACCACCACAACCATCACCACATCTAAACCCAAACCTTCCACCACAATCTCTCTCTCTCTCTCTCTCTCTCTCTACCCGTTGACACCACTGTCCTCCGTTGACCACAACCACCCCCGTTTATATTCGAAATCCGTCTGCCACCATTGACTCCACAAAAACACGTTCGCCATGTGAAACCTATTTAGACATAAAACCCGCCTGGCCCCTTGATAAACCCCCAAAGTCTCACGCTCAAGCAGATTTAAAAGTTTAGGGTTTCCTATCAAATTGCAGATTAAAAGGTCTGGAGTTCAATAGAAGATCGATTTGGAGGTTTAAGGGTTTGGTACCACCACCATGGCCACCCACCACCACTCGATTTACGGAGATGGTGGTTGTGGTTGTCGGTCGAAAATGAGATAGGTGGCGGTGACGTTAGTCAGCCGACAAGGGGATTGGTTTGGTTAAGCCAGCGAGATGGGGTTGAAGTGAGTAGAGATAGTTGGCCACCGGAGATCTGTTCAAAAAGAAATGAAAGAGGTAGCGTCGGCGAAGGTTTGAGTTCTGATTGACCGACTAGAGTTCTAGCCGAGGTTAGGTTATTGTTGTTACCTACGACGGCGGCAGGAGATGGTAGTGGTGGAGTTTGGTTGATGATGGTGGTGGTGCTTAGGCTCAACTATAGAGAGAGGGGGGGGGGGGGGGGGGTTGTGGTGGGGTGGGGAAGGGTAGGGTAGGTTTATATTATATATTTTATTAATCAAAATAAAACAGAGTTGAAATGACCGTTATACCCTTCAATTAAATGAGGAAAAAGACAAAAAAGATAGTAGTTAACAGAAATTTCTAACTCAGTTTGCCATTTGGATGGAAATAACAACAAAAATGAAATCGGTTGTATGGGTTCTCTCACCCACCAATGTGGGACAAGTCCCAAACCTTGCAATGTCCATAACAAGGTAAGCTCCAATAAGATGTATGAGAAACTACACGTACATAGATATATACAATCTTGCCTTCATCCATGACTTTCTATTTATTGCAATTAATAAATTTAATTAATTGAAGAAACATGAATGAATTATGTGGTACTTACGACTTTAAAGGTGAACATAATGTTTTAAACTCTGTAAGTTTAATAATCTGTACATAAGCATGCATCTCCATACTATTTATATTCAGTTATCAACTATTTTATAAATATTTGAAATTGATGACATGATATTTAAGTATTTTACCATAGATACAGATATTTTAAACCTAAAATGTAAAAAAATACACTAAAATTTCTTGAATAAATGTTGTTATATATATAGGGGAAGGTTATCTTGAGAATTGTAAGAACCAATAAAAAAAACGGTTCAAAATCATTTTTTAATACAATCTTAATTTTATAATTAAAAAATTTACTAATAAATAATTCATCTTTCATATCTCATCTGAAAATCACTTTTAACAAATATCACACATGAAAATATAAGACGTTTACACATATGTATTTTTTTTAATTTACAAATACATGTAAATTTTAATGTGTAAATTAAATTTATGATATTGTATTGGAATAACAATAATAAGTGTATTTTTCTTTTTGAATTTGAATGGTTTTTGACCAAGTTTGCGATTCTCATGAAATATATGAGTTCTCATTTTAACATTACCCTATATATGTGTGTTGAGCACGTGCGTGTGTGTCCTATTCTTTAAATTAATAACCTTTTTTGATGAACATGGGTTAAAGTTAAGGTTTATATCAATGCACTTAAAAGAATTGATTTCATAAAACTATGATAAGTTACCTGTAATGCTAATGCTTTCTTAAGTTGCATTAAAACTTCTTTTGTTGTCGGTCGTTTTTCTCTTTCATGATGTAAGCATCTGTAGGCAATCTTTTGAAATGTAGTTAATGAGTATGGCTCGATTTGTTCCCTTATTTGCTCGAACACTACCTCATAGTGCTTTCCTTCTTCAAATTTGTTTTTAATGAAATTAGGTAGATATTCACCCTCATGCTTGTGAATTATGAACGTAGATCTTCCACACAACATCTCAAATAAAACCACACCAAATGAATAAATATCAGATTCTATAGTTAGGAATCTTGATTTTCTGTAAAGTGGGTCCAAGTATCCTCGTGTGCCACAGGCACGATCGATAACATAGTCTGTTTCATGAGTCAATGGACTTATTAAAGAAAGTCCAAAATCAGCAAGTTTCGCTTTCCAGCCATGGTTTAGTAAAATGTTAGAAGATTTGATGTCCCTATGTATCACCCTTGCTTGTTTTCCAACTCCTCCATGTAAGAAATACAATGCATTTGCAACATCAATGCATATATTAAGTCGATCCACCCATGTAAGAGAAGGATCACTCAAATACTTATCAAGACTTCCTTTGGGTGCATACTCATAAACAATGATTTTTTCATTCTTTTCATCACAATAGCCTAAAAGACCAATGACATTCTCATGCTTATACTCCAAAAGAATTTGGAGCTCGCTCAAGAATTGTTGTTCCCCTTGTCCAAACCTCGTATCCAATCGCTTGGCAACAACGGTTTTAAATTCATCACCATCTTGACGGTTTCCTTTATATACTTTCCCAAATCCTCCACCTCCAATGCAATTGTCATTATGAAAGTTTTGGGTGGCCTGATTTATATCTTCAAGTGAAATTCTTGGATTTTCGTTGTTGGTTTTCTGTTGAACATGACATACCAAAACAAAACATATATTGTTAAAATAAAAATTGATGATTAAAATGGTGTTAAAAAGAATATATACAATTTGGTGAATGCTAATAAAAAGCTGAAGAAACACTGGATAAATGACCGGAATCAAATAATCAGGGGGTTAGGTTCTGCATAAAAAGGGTTGGTTCTCTCTCGTTTGATTCAAAGGGACGAATCTCTTATTCGTCTCGATAGCTGCAAAACATAACACCGTCAGCCTCGTCACAGGGAGAATGGGGGTTCTCTCCGTGACCACCCTTCGGCGTGAGAAAAAGTATCGGTATATAAAGAAGAAAGAGTATAAGTGAAGTGAATGTAACTTGAAGTTCATACTTGAATTACTCTTCTATTTATAGCCGAGAGTTTGGGCGGGAAAACCTGTTGTTGAAAGGTTGACGGAAGATGCTAACTCCGTAAGCGGTTATTTCCCTTTCCGTTAATCTTCTTGATCTGACGTGAGAGCACACAGATCGCTATTTAGATCAACGGCTGGGGATTTGCCACGTGGAAAGTGGGCAAGTGGAGGTTTTCTCCTCAATTTCATGCCATTATCGTGACTTCAAGGGAGCCTGGGATGATGACACGTGGGCCAGACGGTTATAACCGTCTGGTGGTGCACGATTGAGTCTTCTAGAAGATTACAGTTGCAATCCAGTGTGGCTCCTTATCGTGTGGCATCAGTGCAGTAAATAATATCCAAGTCTGGGTATTATTTAAGCGGAAATATTAACTGGGATTTTTATCCCTGTTTGCTATGGAGAAAGGCGCAAGGATTCATTAACTTCCTTTTGGCGCGCGGGTGTTGTCTGCTGTCTTTCTCTTAAGCTCTCTTTCTTGGACCAGTGCGCGGCCGCGCAAGGTCTAAAGAGGGTTAAAAGGCGATGTTGTGGTATGGTCCCAAGTACTTATCACGAGGTTATTGGGACCTTACCCTTTCAAGTCCCCCCATTCTAGTGTTGCTCTTATGCAAATAAGTGGAGCACTGGACTATATGAGAGAAATGCTTATCGGCTTTTAGGTGCGAAAGTGGGGAATCTTCTATGAGAAGATACACTTTGCTCATTATGCTGATTTTTGAAAATCTTTGACTTTGGATGTGAAAGGTACAGTAATGACTATGTGACAGGCTGTCACTATCAGATGCCTATTACTGACCGTGTTTTACACGCGTGCGTGAACTCGCGTTTGTGTTGTTCCTTACTCGCCCCTGTCGCTTGGGTAACTGTGCTATCCCTAAAAAGGTGTTGTTGCAGTTACCTAAGCTATTTATGGCGGTGGGTATATAAGTGTTTTGGATTTCCTATTTCCAGTAATTATAACTTTGTTGAAAATCCCTCTTTGCTTCTTCATCTTCTTTATTCGTTTCGAGAAAAGATTTTGCAATTTCTTCTTCTTATGTCAACCGGAGATCATCGCGAAGACTCTGCTGAGGAAATGTCTGCCGAACTTCCACCATTAAAGTGGTCTAGGGCAACTTTTGATGGTTTGATTCGGAATCTCCGGTTTCCGGAAAACTGGGGTGCCCTATACCCTGAAGAGGGTCAGACGGCGGCGGATGCTCCGGCTGGATATTCGACCCTATTTTGGGATTTCTTTTGTGTAGGCAACTTCCGGCTGCGTGTAACTAAATTTTTCCTTGAAATTCTTGAGTATTATAAGTTCCATATCTCCCAGATGCATCCAATCGGTATGGTTAGGGTTTGGCATTTTGAATTCGTGTGCCGTACGATGCATATTGAACCGACGATTCCTCGATTACGAGTTTTTCATCAAATGCACTGCTCTCAAGGGTTCTATTCCTTTGTACAAAGAGCATCGACGAAGAAGATTCTGCTTCAACCCCCAAAATCATTTTATGATTGGAAGCAAAAATTCTTTTTTATTAAAGCAGTAGTTATCCCGATGAGGATGGTTTTTAGGGGGAAAGAGGATGTTCCTACTGAGACTATCCAAACTCCTGTTGACGAAAACTGGTACCAAGATTTAAAGGATGTTCCGTCTATTGCTTTGCCGGAGAAAGCCCTCGTTGGTGCTAGTATGAGTCTGAATTGGAGGATGAACCGGGAAGATAAGCCGGTGTATATGGAAGGGGATAAAGGTAAGATTTTGGGTCTTGCCCTGTTTCTTTATCTTTCTCCCCCTGTTTGTTTGTTTTTTTTTTTTTTTGACCTTGCTCCTCTTTTTTTTGTAGTTGTTTCTTTGTATGTTGTGGCGTTCGAGAGAGAAGGTGGGAAGATGGCTACTATTGCCAAAAAGCCTGATGAAGAGCTGTGGTATCACCACATTGTGAAGAACTTTGTTCTCCCGCCGGACAATGATCTGTCCGCGCAACCTGCCGCTGGTGTTGGTAAGTTTTTATCATAGTATTTATTGTTTGCTACTTTTGCGCATTTGAATAAGTTTTATTCTGCGCTTCGTTAGTAGGTGATCTGTCTAATTTGGGCATAGGCCCTGAGAAGAAAAGACGCGCACCCGTAACTACTGCTGCTCCGAAGAAGAGCGATGCTGAGAAAGCCCAACCTTCGAAGGTTAAGAATGTTGGAGGAGAGAAGAAAGGTATGCGTCGTTCCTCTGACTCCTGGTGTGATTATGTGGTGGTATCTGATTCATTGGAGGGTCTTGCGCCTGCAGTTATAAGAAGACCGAAACCGGAGCCAAAAGATACTGTTGATATCCCTCCATCAAATCCTGATGATCCCATCGATTTGGAATCGAGCCCTGAGCGCTTAGTGAGGAAGAAAGAAGGAAAAAGAAAACAGTCTGACGCTGAAGCTGAGGGTCAGCCTGTGAAGAAGATTCAACCAGGAGAGGCAATCTGGATGCCTTTATTTCAGAATCTGTTCTTGGTAAGTGTCACTTTTTGCTCCCTTCTTTTTTACCTCCTCGAATAATTGTGATTTTCACGTTTATCTTTCTGAAAAACCAGTTCCTCTTGTTCCCACAGAACCATCAGCTGTGGCTAATGAAGAACTCCTACCTTCCCCTCCGCGCGCCTCGGTTGCTGATCAATTAGAAAACACTGAGACTCCTGAGGCGGGGGAGGTTGCTAGGGCTGAAAATCTTGAAGCTGATAGGCCTGCTAATGTTGCTGTGGATGCAGAAAAGGTTACTAGGCCAGAGGTTGTGGATGGTGTTGGTAACCCACAAACTCCTAAGCTTGCCTCTCATGACTTGGAGAAAGGGAAGACTGTTGAAGATATCCCTGTCACTACTTCTCCTTTCAAAGTTTCTGGTTTTATGCCTGAGAATATTGAGAAGGTTACTGTTGAAGACCAAGGCTCATTCTCTGATGCTGGCAAGAATTCTCCAATCCGCCCAGATGAAACTCTGGGGGATTATTATTATAGAACTTATTCGGAAAAGGATGCTGTAACACCTCGAAAATTTCGGGTTTAATAATAAAATGACACGTGTCATGTAAGACAAAACGCGTTGAAAACCCGGATTTAATAAAGATGTTTTCGGTAGGATTTAAAGTGGCGTCATGTTAAATTGTTACCTCTGAACACCTCAATTATGAATCCCCAGACCCGATTTAATATTTTACACATCTATTATACCCTCACTTCAGAGAATCATTGCCCATAATGGAATTGATAATGCATGATAAGATTCCACGAAGAAAAGCAATGGTAAAACGATGTTTTCGGGTCTTGTTTATACATTCATTTGAAACATTGGTTAATGGTAGGGTAGGAACTGATCAAGACATGTTTTAAGGGTCCCAAAGTGTTGATATGAAGTCCCAAAAGTCAGATATTACGGCTGCCTTTCGAAACACAACAAAAGAAATCGAAAACTGATTCAGGAGGGGGCGTCGCGTAGCGCGACTGACCCTCGCGCTACGCGAGGGTGTGCCAGCGACAGGAAGACTTGCTGTTGCCTGTTGTGCGCGAATGTGACCCTCTAATCCGGTTTTTCTCACATGTGCATGACCCTAGACATCCCTAAACATTAGGACCAGGTGTTGGTCGATTGTGGAAGGCCCTAGACTTGGTTGTCACTTAGTTGTGGTGCTTGAAACTTGTATATAAAGACCACTCATGTCACAACCATTCCACACAAATCATTCAAGTGCCATCTGAGCATTGGAGGAGCTTTCAATCTGATTCAAGGCCTTCCTAATCATCCATTGATCATCTAGTAAGTTGCTTAACCCTTCTAAATTAATTCTAGCTTAGTAATTAGCTTAAAAGTCAATATATCGTAAATTACGGTTGACTTTATGATTAAGTAACGATAGCTCTGTCATATGTCAAATTAGAAGTACCGTTAGATAGGTAATTATATGGGTATTAAACCCTTAGAAGGGCAAGTACCAATTCCAGACCTAACTAGGTCGTTTGTCGGGTCAAACGTTGACCGAAAAAGTCAACAGAATTGCAAATTGTGATTTAACATACGATTAATGATCCGCGAGGCGTGTAACCTGTTTTAACCTTAATATAACTTGGTAATAAGTATAAAAACTTGTCTACGCTTGCCCGACTCGACAAATTTCTGTTTAAACCCGGTTCGGAACCAAAAGGCGCAAAACCTTGACTTTTGCTTTGACTTCGGTTCTGACCCGTTTTAGTTTGATTCGGAAATGCCTTAGTGCCTCATTAGAGTAGGGTTGCATGATAGTATAAGTCTCTGTACTTGTTCCGTTGATTATCCAATTAATATGCAAGTTTCCGTTAAATGCTCATACGTGGACCGTTATGCCCTTATTGCCTTAAATCATAAATTATGAAAATGTAAAAGTGTAGAATCCTTAATTACTGATATATAGACTTGTATGCAAAATTTGACATTAGTTTGACTTGTAGATTAAGAGTTATGCTCATGTCGCTAAATTAAGGCTTTATGTTAACAATATGGCGCAATTAGCGTAAAGCCTAAGTAAACATACTTTTTGACATCAAATCTTTTACCCACTGATCTTAAATATTATTTTGGGATTTCTAAAGATTTTTAATTAATTATAGGCTGAGCATAACTCATAGTCGTAGGCTTAAACCGGTAATTGTCGGTTTTGCCCTTACGGGCCATAAAATGAGTTTTACTTATCAAAACGACTCCAAACCTTTTGCTACTGATCACATATGTTAAATAAATTATTTTAAGCTTTCTGGAAATATAAAAATATCAGATTTAAGTATAGAACCCGGAAATGGCCTTTAATCGCCATAATTAGCGTTTTTAACGCATAGTATGTCTTAATATCATATTAGACATACCCGGGTTGATACCTACTGATATGAGAAGCAAATTATCATATTTTAACAGTAAGCAAAAGTTGATGAACTCAGACTTCAGTTTTGAGCTTGTCGGCTTATGTGAAATTACCAAAATACCCCTACGGGGTCTAGTTTGGTTAAATATGATAAATTTCACATACATGACTTAGCCTACTGTTATAACACATTAAAATAAGTATGTTTGCTGTTTACATCAGACCTGTAACTCAGTTGAACATATAAACGCTTTTACAAACTTTAAAATGACCAAACTACCCCTACGGGGCATAGTTTGTGTTTAAATTAGTTCGGGGCATAACGAAAGACATCCTACTGATGTTATAACATATTTGAAGCATATTAACTTAGGAAACCTGTATATGGCTCTTACGGATACCCGTTACACATCTTACGCGTTCGGCGCGGTTTATGTAACAAGTTTACATAAATTAGCCGAAACGGGTCAAACCTTATCGGTTTTATCTCAAAATCCAGAATGTGAATAATAGACCCATATTAAACAAGTCTTCAAACTTGTCGGGTCTGAATCACATTCTATCCGGTTTTCGCTTAATAGTGCGTACGAACCGTATCTTTGAAACTAGCCGGTCTAAGCTTAAGCAAAATTAAAGACCCGCTAGGATTCTAATAGGTTATATTTAACCTTCGTTCCAGATTAGGAGAAACAGTAAAAGCTACTTGCTATTTGACTATTGTGACTATACTTTGCATCAAGGTAAATACTTTTAACTTATTTTCCCTATACGGGCTTGGGTTACGGTACATAGCGTACCGCTTGATCGAGCATCAAATCTTCCACGCTTAGTGGTTAATTGAATAATTTGATCGGCTCGTTTTAAACAGATGTGTTTACTTTACAGCCTTTGGGGGGTTAATGACCATGTCCCGGATATCCTCGGCATTATCTTACGAGATAGCCACGACCTGAGCACGGGGTGTAGGCGTACTCCCGTGTATAACTCACATAAGTGGTGTGTCCATTGATCTTTAACCCAGAATACGTTCCGGGCTACTGAACGCATAAGTAACATGTAAATCGTTCACAAGATTATAATATTAAATAATTCTCCCAAGTTAAACAAAATGTTTATGCCATGTGCATCCAAACCAATTTTCAATCATTTTATAAAATGAGTCAGTTGAATGTATTTACCAGTGTAAACTGACGTATTTTCCCAAAAAGATTAAATGCAGGTACTAGGCGAAATAGGCTGGGATTCTCCTAAGCATCATTAGAAGTCTCGCAAACTTAGAGATGCCGAAGTCTGTTGAACCATAAACAATGTTTTTAAATTCGATCCTACTGTGGATAAACACCGGATAATTGTAACTTTGTTTACAATAAATAAATTCGGTTGTATCTTATTTAAATTGCTTCCGCTGTGCATTATTATATTGTGTTGTTTGACTATTACGTTGCCAACCACGTCACGATACTCCCCCACCGGGCCCACCGGTGACACGTGGAAATCGGGGTGTGACAGGTTGGTATCAGAGCCAACACTGAGTGAATTAAACACTAGCCTTTTTGTGTTTAATCTCAGTTACACAATTGCACATATCTAAACTTTTGAGTCTAGACTTATAACATAGGACAAATTCCACTATTGATTGTGTTGTCCTTTATTTAAATTTTGCGTATATCTTTGTATTATTATCTCATGCTTTATCGACAGGAATATCGAAAATGCCGCCAAGATTCTTCCGAACACGGGGACGCGGTAAGGGGCCGACAGCCGCCCCCAATGATCACGAGGCAGGACCATCAAATACAAGGGCTCCGACGGCTACTGAAAGCGAAGACCCTCGCCGAAACCGGTGAAACCAGGTTGAACCGGCGAGACGATCGGTTTCGCATAGCTCGACACCGCCCGCATTTAATCCTTATGAACCTCACAACCCACAGCCTTCGTATGTGCCACTACAAAGATCCTTGTCCCATCACTCATATGGGGACCCTACCCCAGTCTTTAGAGGCCAGTTTAATCCGGCCGATTTCTTACAAGAACCCGTGGGTTTTAACCCACTAGGACCTGAAGATCACTTCTCGGGGGATAATGCTGACGATATGGATGAGGATACTGACCCCATCATGCCAGCTAGCGGTACGCCGAATCATCCGATCGAAATATCAGACGGATCATCCTTTCACGGGTCACCCTACGGTGGTCCGGACAGTTTTCAAGCTTTGTTTGAACCACACCAGTGGTATTATACACCCTCACATCACTCGTCGTCTCATCAGCAGCAGCAAGAACCACAGCCGCAGCCGTACCATCAAGATTCATCAGAGGACCACCGATTTGTGGCAGTTACGCCGCCACCTCCACCGCCACCAGTTCAACCAGCACCTCCTCAACCGCCAAGGCGTAGGAGAACCGGTGCCCGCATATCGGTGCGACCGGGGGGCTTCACTTTCGATTCTCCGCGACAGTCTAGTGCTAGCCACTACCCGCCACATTATGAGGATCCGCAAATGGGTGGACCCTCTAACCCTGCCGTACTACAGCCGCCTCCTATGGGTTATGACAACCCGATACCATCATACCCGGGTGGTATGGGCTACAACCCATTTGAACCCCCGACTCATCATAACTATGGCTATGGAGAGGCTGATCCGTACGCGGTAGCAGCGAACTACGGTACTCAAGGACCATATGGGGATCCTTGGGGGGTGAGTTACCCGAATCGGGGATACTCAATACCACCCAGACCCATTATAAGGACGCAGTCGCAGCCACCACGATTTTCTCCCAGTAGGGAGGAAATTTTACAGAGGTTAGAGCAGGTGGAAAGGGAAGCACAAGAGGATCGTAGGGAGAAACAGACATTCTTCCAAGGACTGATGGGTCTAATCAAGGGGAAGAAGAAAGATCGTTGAATCCTTTTGCTGATGTATGAGCCCCTGTGTGGGTATGTTTGTTGTGTGTGGTTTGAATAAGTAGTCCCTGCGTGGACATGTATTATATTTAGCCCCTTCGTGGGCATGTGTGTTTGACCCCTACGAGGGTAAGTTTAAAATTTGAAGACCCGTTTAGGGCAAATGTGTAATATTCTAAATGAATTAATGGAATGGTTATTTTATAAATTTCATGTTGCCATTATGTGCATATATAAATTATAAATGAAATAAATAAATTAAAAATCATTTCCTTTTTAAAATAATCTGCCTATGTAATTAAAAATTTAGAATCTTAAAAGGTAAAACCTAGCTTAGTGTCAAATATAAGACCGAGCCAAGGTGGTAAAACCTGTTTAAAAGATTCAAATCCCTGTTAACATCTTAAAACATGTTAACACTCCTGGCAGAAGTGATTCGTTAAAAATCACATGTCATTCCTAACTGAATAAGGATTCTTTAGAAGATTCCTAATCCAGTTTAATGATCTCTGAATCCTGGATCTACATCATCAATTAAGATGATCATATTGTACCATACGTTGGTAATATAATGCCTACGGGCCTTGCTCATTTCCATATGAGCCAAAAAGACAGTGGTAGCATAGGCTCCCTGTCAAATATAGATAATGAACTAGGTTCAAACCTTAAAGCCTTGATTCTCTGAAATCATAACTTATAATTTACATTGTCCATGTGACTAGGCCTATTGTGCCAATATACTGTATTGTTTGATTCTCTGAAATCATAGATTTAATTAGGAATGTCCACGTGACTAGGCTTTTTGTGCCACAATAAAACTATTAATGTTTTATAATTAGGATAAATTTCAATAGAAATCCTAAATAAATATGAATTAATAAGTTGACCCGATATGGTCTCTGTTCACCATGGTTAACGAGTTACCCTAAGGGGTAATTCTATAATAAACTCCATAATAAAATATTGTTCTTGTTTTCTGTAACAGTTCAATTAAATGGCTGACTCAAATGAAGTTAATAGCCCTCCCGTGGAACCAAATGTGAATGCCCAGATTACATTAACGGGCGCTGAATTGAAAGCATTAATAGATGGTGCTATCACAGAGGCTTTGGATAGGCAGTATGAGGAGTACAGTGGTACTCGAAGCAGGACCCACTCTGCATCACGTTCGAAGCCCAGGACCCATTCTGAGGCTCATAACAAGCCTCCTCCTAAAAAGGATGGACCAAAGAAAAACGGTGATGATCGCCAGTCCACCAACCGCCAAAGTGATCCATCTCAGCATTTGGTACTGCATCAAGGACACCGTAACAAGGGTTGCACATATAAGTACTTTGTGTCTTGTAAACCCAGGGATTTTACGGGTGAGAAAGGAGCCGTCGACTGTATGACGTGGCTCGATGAGATGGACACAGTCGTGGACATCAGCGGATGTGCTGAAGGTGATGTGGTTAAATTTGTCTCACAGTCCTTCAAGGGTGAGGCGTTAGCTTGGTGGAGATCACTGATGGAGGCCTCAGGAAAGATCCCGTTGTATAGCATGACGTGGGATCAATTCAATGCACTGATCAAAGAAAATTTCTGCCCGCAACATGAGGTGGAAAAGATAGAATATGACTTCCTATCACTGGTTATGAAGAACCTCGATTGTCAAGCTTATCTGACAAGCTTCAATACACTATCCCGGTTGGTACCTTACCTGGTAACCCCGGAGCCTAAAAGGATCGCTCGTTTTATTGGTGGATTAGAGCCCGAGATCAAGGCCAGTGTCAAAGCTTCTCGGCCAGTTACCTTCAGGTCTGTAACTGACCTTTCCTTATCCCTCACACTGGATGCGGTCCGGCAGAGATCGCAGAGGAATAAGGCGGCCGAGAAGAGGAAGCATGATGATGACGGTTCGCGTAGGTCGAACAAGAAGCACCGTGGGAGCGGTGATCACAAGAAGGGGTCGGATTCGAAGAAGGATGGGCATCGTTCTGGGGAGAAGCCCACATGCAAAACTTGCAAGAAACAGCACTTTGGAAAGTGCAGATTCGAATCAAACTCGAATAACGAGTCAAGGTCTTTTGCTTGTGGTTTGTGCAAGTCCAAGGAACACAAAACCTTGGATTGCAAGAAGATGAAAGATGCAACGTGTTACCGTTGCAACGAAAAGGGCCACATAAAGACTAACTGCCCTAAGTACAACAAGAAGCCTGAGGAGGCTAAGAAGACTAATGCCAGAGTCTTCAGGATGGATGCGAAGGAGGCTGTGCAGGATGATAACGTCATAACAGGTACTTTCCTTGTAAATGATGTTTTTGCAAGAGTACTTTTTGATTCAGGCGCAGATAAGTCCTTCGTAGATCATAAATTTTGTAAATTGTTGAATTTACCTGTCAAAACCCTAAAAGCGAACTATGAGGTAGAGTTAGCAGATGGTACCATAGAAACCGTCTCTACTGTGTTAGATGGATGTGATATATCCATTAAGAACCATTCTTTTCCTCTGTCTCTACTTCCGTTTAAATTAGCTGGTTTTGACATAGTTCTGGGCATGGACTGGTTATCTCATAACCAGGCCCAAATCGTCTGTAACCAGAAGCAGGTGGTAATAAAGACTCCGTCTGGTGAATCACTTACCATTCGGGGAGATACCCAGTACGGATTGCCTGAGCACGTGACCATGCTTAAGGCTTCAAAATGTTTGAAGAAGGGGTGTGTCATTTACATGGCACAGGTAATTATTGATGAGCCTAAACCGAAGTTAGAAGACATCCCTGTCATCTCAGAATACCCAGAAGTATTTCCTGAAGATCTACCTGGCCTACCACCAGATAGACAAGTCGAATTCAGGATCGATATCATTCCAGGAGCTGCACCAGTTGCTAGAGCACCATACAGATTGGCACCCACCGAAATGAAGGAGTTGCGGACGCAGCTAGATGAATTGCTGGCTAAGGGTTTCATTCGACCCAGTTCATCTCCTTGGGGAGCGCCAATCCTGTTTGTCAAGAAGAAGGATGGGTCGATGCGTCTGTGCATCGACTATCGTGAGCTCAATAAAGTCACGATCAAGAATAGATATCCATTACCCAGGATCGACGACTTGTTCGATCAGCTTCAAGGGGCAAGTTACTTCTCAAAGATTGATCTGAGGTCAGGCTACCATCAGCTGAAGGTCAAAGATGAAGACGTACACAAGACTGCATTTAGGACTCGTTACGGTCACTACGAGTTTCTAGTGATGCCTTTTGGGCTCACCAATGCACCGGCTGCGTTCATGGATCTCATGAATCGCGTTTGCAAGCCGCACTTAGATAAATTCGTAATCGTTTTCATCGACGACATTCTCATTTATTCTAAGAACAAAGCTGACCACGAGAAACATCTTCGATGTATTCTCAAACTTCTGCATAAGGAGAAGCTCTATGCCAAATTCTCCAAGTGTGAATTTTGGCTTAGGGAAGTCCAATTTCTTGGACATGTAGTCAGTGAGCGTGGTATCCAGGTGGATCCCGCTAAGGTGGAAGCAGTAATGAACTGGCAAGAGCCGAAAACGCCTACAGAGATTCGTAGCTTCCTGGGTTTGGCAGGATATTATCGGCGTTTCATTGAAAATTTTTCAAGGATTGCTGCACCTCTAACCTCCTTAACTAAGAAGAAGGTTAAGTTTGTTTGGGGCCCTAAGCAGCAAGAGTCCTTTGATATTCTGAAGCAAAAGCTGAGCAACGCCCCAGTACTGACATTGCCAGAGGGAGCTGAAGAATTTGTAGTTTATTGTGATGCATCACACACTGGCATGGGGTGTGTGCTTATGCAGAAAGGCAAGGTGATTGCCTATGCATCACGACAGTTAAAGGTGCACGAAAAGAATTACACCACCCATGACTTGGAATTGGGTGCCGTTGTGTTCGCGCTAAAACTGTGGAGGCATTATCTTTATGGAATCAAGTTTGTGATCTTTTCTGATCACAAGAGCCTCCAGCATCTGTTTAACCAGAAAGAATTAAACAAGAGGCAACGCCGTTGGATGGAAACTTTGAATGATTATGATTGTGAAATCAAATACCATCCCGGCAAAGCGAATGTAGTCGCTGATGCCTTGAGCAGAAAGGAAAGGGTTAAACCCATTCGCATTAACGCCAAGCGTATGGAGATAAAGAACGGTTTGATAGAAAGGGTGTTAGCTGCACAGAAGGAAGCTGTGTTGGAAGCTAACTATCCTAATGAAAAGTTAGGAGTGACTGAGGAGCAGTTAACTCTTAGCAAGGACGGAATTTTACGGTTAAACGGACGAATATGGGTTCCAATATTTGGAGGACTTCGTGATGTCATCCTCCAAGAAGCCCATAGTTCCAAATACTCCGTTCATCCTGGAGCTGATAAGATGTACCAGGATTTAAAGGCAAATTATTGGTGGATAGGCTTGAAAAAGTCTGTAGCCGCCCATGTAGCAAAATGCTTGACATGTGCGCAAGTCAAAGCTGAGCATCAGAAACCGTCAGGTTTGCTACAACAGCCTGAACTTCCTACGTGGAAGTGGGAAATGGTAACTATGGACTTTATTACCAAGTTACCCAAGACAAGGAAAGGCAATGATACAATATGGGTTATAGTTGACAGACTGACTAAGTCAGCTCATTTCTTACCCATCAAGGAGACTTATAGCTCCGATATGTTAGCCCAATTATACGTTGATAAGATTGTAGCCCTACATGGCATACCTGTAGCTATTATCTCTGATCGGGATACTAGGTACACGTCACACTTTTGGAAGAGTTTCCAACAATCTTTGGGCACACGTTTGAACTTTAGTACGGCTTACCATCCTCAGACAGACGGTCAGAGTGAGCGTACTATTCAAACGTTAGAGGACATGCTACGAGTATGTGCGATCGAATTGGAAGGTAGCTGGGATAAGAACCTACCATTGATTGAATTCTCCTACAACAATAGCTACCATACCAGCATAAAGGCTGCGCCTTTTGAGGCATTATACGGTAGAAAGTGTAGATCGCCAGTTTGTTGGGCGGAAGTTGGAGAAGTACAATTATCAGGACCAGAGACCGTATTCGAAACAACGGACAAGATTGTCCAGATTCGTAAAAATCTCCAAGCTGCCAGGGATAGGCAGAAGAGTTACGCGGATCCAAGTCGTAAGGACTTTCACTTCGAAGTGGGTGAAAAAGTCCTACTTAAAGTGTCACCCTGGAAATGAGTGATGCGGTTTGGTAAGAAAGGCAAACTGAGCCCGAGATACATAGGACCTTTCGAGGTTATCGAACGTGTCGGGTCAGTGGCCTATAAGTTGAACTTACCAGAAGAGCTCAGTGGAATTCACAACGTGTTCCACATCTGCAATCTAAAGAAGTGTTCCGCTGACGAAACACATGTCATGCCACATAAAGATGTGCACATTGACGAGAGCTTGAAATTCGTGGAAAAACCTGTGTCGATTGAAGATCGACAGGTAAGAAAGCTTCGGAGAAAGCATATACCTTTTATTAAGGTCAAATGGGATGCCCGTAGAGGTCCCGATTTCACGTGGGAGGTCGAATCCACGATGAAGGAAAAGTACCCTTATTTGTTTCAGTAAATCTCGGGTCGAGATTTATTTTAAGGGGGTGAGGATGTAACACCTCGAAAATTTCGGGTTTAATAATAAAATGACACGTGTCATGTAAGACAAAACGCGTTGAAAACCCGGATTTAATAAAGATGTTTTCGGTAGGATTTAAAGTGGCGTCATGTTAAATTGTTACCTCTGAACACCTCAATTATGAATCCCCAGACCCGATTTAATATTTTACACATCTATTATACCCTCACTTCAGAGAATCATTGCCCATAATGGAATTGATAATGCATGATAAGATTCCACGAAGAAAAGCAATGGTAAAACGATGTTTTCGGGTCTTGTTTATACATTCATTTGAAACATTGGTTAATGGTAGGGTAGGAACTGATCAAGACATGTTTTAAGGGTCCCAAAGTGTTGATATGAAGTCCCAAAAGTCAGATATTACGGCTGCCTTTCGAAACACAACAAAAGAAATCGAAAACTGATTCAGGAGGGGGCGTCGCGTAGCGCGACTGACCCTCGCGCTACGCGAGGGTGTGCCAGCGACAGGAAGACTTGCTGTTGCCTGTTGTGCGCGAATGTGACCCTCTAATCCGGTTTTTCTCACATGTGCATGACCCTAGACATCCCTAAACATTAGGACCAGGTGTTGGTCGATTGTGGAAGGCCCTAGACTTGGTTGTCACTTAGTTGTGGTGCTTGAAACTTGTATATAAAGACCACTCATGTCACAACCATTCCACACAAATCATTCAAGTGCCATCTGAGCATTGGAGGAGCTTTCAATCTGATTCAAGGCCTTCCTAATCATCCATTGATCATCTAGTAAGTTGCTTAACCCTTCTAAATTAATTCTAGCTTAGTAATTAGCTTAAAAGTCAATATATCGTAAATTACGGTTGACTTTATGATTAAGTAACGATAGCTCTGTCATATGTCAAATTAGAAGTACCATTAGATAGGTAATTATATGGGTATTAAACCCTTAGAAGGGCAAGTACCAATTCCAGACCTAACTAGGTCGTTTGTCGGGTCAAACGTTGACCGAAAAAGTCAACAGAATTGCAAATTGTGATTTAACATACGATTAATGATCCGCGAGGCGTGTAACCTGTTTTAACCTTAATATAACTTGGTAATAAGTATAAAAACTTGTCTACGCTTGCCCGACTCGACAAATTTCTGTTTAAACCCGGTTCGGAACCAAAAGGCGCAAAACCTTGACTTTTGCTTTGACTTCGGTTCTGACCCGTTTTAGTTTGATTCGGAAATGCCTTAGTGCCTCATTAGAGTAGGGTTGCATGATAGTATAAGTCTCTGTACTTGTTCCGTTGATTATCCAATTAATATGCAAGTTTCCGTTAAATGCTCATACGTGGACCGTTATGCCCTTATTGCCTTAAATCATAAATTATGAAAATGTAAAAGTGTAGAATCCTTAATTACTGATATATAGACTTGTATGCAAAATTTGACATTAGTTTGACTTGTAGATTAAGAGTTATGCTCATGTCGCTAAATTAAGGCTTTATGTTAACAATATGGCGCAATTAGCGTAAAGCCTAATTAAACATACTTTTTGACATCAAATCTTTTACCCACTGATCTTAAATATTATTTTGGGATTTCTAAAGATTTTTAATTAATTATAGGCTGAGCATAACTCATAGTCGTAGGCTTAAACCGGTAATTGTCGGTTTTGCCCTTACGGGCCATAAAATGAGTTTTACTTATCAAAACGACTCCAAACCTTTTGCTACTGATCACATATGTTAAATAAATTATTTTAAGCTTTCTGGAAATATAAAAATATCAGATTTAAGTATAGAACCCGGAAATGGCCTTTAATCGCCATAATTAGCGTTTTTAACGCATAGTATGTCTTAATATCATATTAGACATACCCGGGTTGATACCTACTGATATGAGAAGCAAATTATCATATTTTAACAGTAAGCAAAAGTTGATGAACTCAGACTTCAGTTTTGAGCTTGTCGGCTTATGTGAAATTACCAAAATACCCCTACGGGGTCTAGTTTGGTTAAATATGATAAATTTCACATACATGACTTAGCCTACTGTTATAACACATTAAAATAAGTATGTTTGCTGTTTACATCAGACCTGTAACTCAGTTGAACATATAAACGCTTTTACAAACTTTAAAATGACCAAACTACCCCTACGGGGCATAGTTTGTGTTTAAATTAGTTCGGGGCATAACGAAAGACATCCTACTGATGTTATAACATATTTGAAGCATATTAACTTAGGAAACCTGTATATGGCTCTTACGGATACCCGTTACACATCTTACGCGTTCGGCGCGGTTTATGTAACAAGTTTACATAAATTAGCCGAAACGGGTCAAACCTTATCGGTTTTATCTCAAAATCCAGAATGTGAATAATAGACCCATATTAAACAAGTCTTCAAACTTGTCGGGTCTGAATCACATTCTATCCGGTTTTCGCTTAATAGTGCGTGCGAACCGTATCTTTGAAACTAGCCGGTCTAAGCTTAAGCAAAATTAAAGACCCGCTAGGATTCTAATAGGTTATATTTAACCTTCGTTCCAGATTAGGAGAAACAGTAAAAGCTACTTGCTATTTGACTATTGTGACTATACTTTGCATCAAGGTAAATACTTTTAACTTATTTTCCCTATACGGGCTTGGGTTACGGTACATAGCGTACCGCTTGATCGAGCATCAAATCTTCCACGCTTAGTGGTTAATTGAATAATTTGATCGGCTCGTTTTAAACAGATGTGTTTACTTTACAGCCTTTGGGGGGTTAATGACCATGTCCCGGATATCCTCGGCATTATCTTACGAGATAGCCACGACCTGAGCACGGGGTGTAGGCGTACTCCCGTGTATAACTCACATAAGTGGTGTGTCCATTGATCTTTAACCCGGAATACGTTCCGGGCTACTGAACGCATAAGTAACATGTAAATCGTTCACAAGATTATAATATTAAATAATTCTCCCAAGTTAAACAAAATGTTTATGCCATGTGCATCCAAACCAATTTTCAATCATTTTATAAAATGAGTCAGTTGAATGTATTTACCAGTGTAAACTGACGTATTTTCCCAAAAAGATTAAATGCAGGTACTAGGCGAAATAGGCTGGGATTCTCCTAAGCATCATTAGAAGTCTCGCAAACTTAGAGATGCCGAAGTCTGTTGAACCATAAACAATGTTTTTAAATTCGATCCTACTGTGGATAAACACCGGATAATTGTAACTTTGTTTACAATAAATAAATTCGGTTGTATCTTATTTAAATTGCTTCCGCTGTGCATTATTATATTGTGTTGTTTGACTATTACGTTGCCAACCACGTCACGATACTCCCCCACCGGGCCCACCGGTGACACGTGGAAATCGGGGTGTGACAGATGCCTCCAAAATTCATATCCCTGTTTGGAATCTGAAGAAAGGTGATACTTTCTCAGATTGGCGCGTGTGCCGGGACTGGTTACAGGGGATATTTCCGCCTGGGGAGATTAAGTTCCAAGAAAGTCGTCTTCATGAGCAAACTTACCATGCCTACCTTGAGGAGGCTGCTTCTTATACATCCACTACGCATCGCATAGTGCGTGAGTGGCATAGTATGCACAAGGAGTGGGCTGCCTTCAAGGTATCCAAGAAGAAAGTTGCGGATAATGAGAACCGTGTTGCCCAGCTGAGGGCTAAGCTGGAAGCTGATCAGGCCAAATTTGAGGCTGATCGAAAAACTGAAGAATGGTCCGTTGCGGGCTGGAAGAGGAAGGCGGAGGCTGAAGCTGCCCTTCTTTCCGAGGAGCGCAAGAACTGGAAGAAATTTTGTGAGAAAGATAATGCCGAAAAGATAGGTATCCGTAATGTTATCAACAATCTCAAGGCTGAGGTGGAGAAGTTGAAGAAACAGGATGCGGAGATTGAAAGGTTGAATAAAGAAAAGGTTTATGCTGAAGCTGCGTGAGATGAGGCGCGTTCCCACAGGGAAGGAAGCGAACAACGAGAGGTACATGCCTACGCCACTCTTGCTCTTAGAGATAAAGAGATAGAAGAACTTACCGCTTTGCTTTCTGACCAGGAACAACTCAAGAAAGATTTGGAGCTTGCGCTACTGAGAAAACTGAAACTTCCCGCCGCCTAGCTGATAATGAAGAAAAACTAGAAAATTCCGAAACGGCGCGGGCGACGATAGAGAGCGAACTTGAACCTTTGAAAAGCGATATGTTATGGCTGAAAGAGCGTGGGATTGCCTGTGTAGGTTGTTTTTTGCTTTGTGTTCCTTGTGGAAATGTTTTGCGCCTTTCCCTTATTTGCCTTTTTTGTTCTTGTAGGTTGCTGAATCAGTGTTGAATTCTGAAGAACTAGATAAAACGGTTGCGCGCTTGGTGGTTGCTGCGCGAAATGATGGATATGCTCAAGGGTATGCGGAATGTTCGCACCATGTGAAAAATGCTTTGAAGGTTGATTGGGATACGAGTAGATCCGCTACTCATGGTGTTAATACTGGTGCTGCCCTTGCAGTTTTAAAAACAGAATTCAATAATTTGCAGCTTCCTGTCATGGATCTTATAAATATTGCATTGCAATCCGAAGATCACGTGGCGCAACTAAAGGAAATCTTCCCAGATGAAGATCTAGCGTAGGTTTCCTTTTGTAATTGTATTGAACAATTTTTTGTAGTCTTTTGGGATGTGTATCCCCTTTTTGTTGATGCGCTGCCGCGCAAGTAACGTATATTGAAACACTGCCGTGTTTGATAGTTTTTTAGGCGTATTGTTGCGCCAGGAATTGTATGATGTGTGTTTTTTTAGTTTACAATATTTTGCATGGGTACAATTACTTTGATCAGGTAAGGCGAATGAAGGTGGTATAAAGCTCATTTGTGAACGTGTGGTCTTGTGTGATGTAATCACTGACCGTTCATGAGACTTTGTATTATATTTACCATAATGTTTTTGCGCTTACCAAAAGGAATTGCATGCACTTTGTAAGAAAAACACAAGAATAATAGAAACTTTATTGTTTATCCTAGGATAAGGCGCAGAGGCCGTTACAAAGTCTATTAAAAATAATTACATGGGTCTTAACTTACTATAGTCCTTGCTTGGAGCTGATAATCTGTAGAGTCTGCGTAATCTGCAAGGAGGCTATAGGATTGTTACTCAGTTCTTCACTTTTTTACTCGGGCCTTCGTCGCCGCGAGTGATTTGTTTGATCTCTTTGCGCACATTTTGTAAGAGGTGAGTGAGCTCACCACTCTTAAACGCCTTCTCGATCTCAGTGGGCAAGGAGATGTAATTGTTGGTGCTATGACCGTTGTCCTTGTGATAATCACAAGACTGACTCGGGTCCTGTCCGCGTTTGTTCTTCATGGGTGGTGGAGGCTTAAACTGGTAATCCTCCGTACTTAGAACTTCCGCGGGAGTTTTGGTTAAGGGAGTCCATTGTCTCTCCATGTTCTCTTGTTTAGCTTCTCTCTGTGCAGCGAGCTTATTGATTGTGGCTCGTGCATCCTCTGATGAATAGTTCCCTGAGCTTGAATCGCGTCATCCTTTTTTAAATTTCTTCCCGCTGCTTGGGCCTAAATCTGAGGGACGGCTGTGCGGTGGTGGTGGCCTGTTGGTAATGAGATTCTTCTCCGTTTGGGCATAGACCTTAGCCGTCGCCATTAATTTTTCCCAGCTTTTTGGAAGTCCTTCCATTCCAGACAAGACTTTTATCATGTCGTCGCACCTAACTGCATATTTAAATTGGGCGCGGATCAGGTGCTCGTGAATGTCCCCGATTTCGAGTACTTCATTGTTATAACAAGTAATGAAGTCTTCCAGACTTTCATCATCCTGGCGCCAGATATTCATTACATCCGCCGTGTCGCGGATGGATCGTCTTTGATGGCTGAAGTGAACCAGAAACTTCTCGCGCAAGTCTACCCATGACGTGATTTTTCCCCCAGGAAAGTTGTCAAACCAGAGCCTTGCGGCGCCTGTAAGGGTTTGAACGAAGAGGTGGCACCACATCGGTAGGGTCCAGCCTCCCACCAGTCCTGCGCTTGTGAAGACTCGCAGATGATCATCTGGGTCCGTCATTCCGTTAAACTTGCCTACGTTGGACGGGAGCTTCGCTTTTTCTAGTGGAGCCAGAGCAATTTCGCTAATAAATTTTGAATTCTCTGCCGCTTCTGCAGGGCGATAGATCAGATCGTAATTGTGCTCAGCCTCAGGATTGTAAACCGCGCGTGGTCTACACTTGTTGTAGTTCGGTTGTAACCGATTAAACACACTGGTACTTTCTCCTTCACGATAGGTTCGATCATATTCACTGGTGTGGGTGTTCCGCTGAGAACCCAACCTGGTGTGAACTGACTGACGACGATGAGAATGAGACTCGTCCCGATATTCTCTTCGGCGATTTTCAGACTGAGTATATTCGTATCTCGATGGAGATCTAGAGTAAACCTCAGTATCTTCGATCTGGACTTGTGATGGTCCGTCATGTTGAGAAACATGAGGTATCGATGGTGCTCGATTTCGGGACACAGGCCGTCGTGGTTGGGTTTGGGGAGCGGTTTGTGCACATAGTTGTGCATACATAGCATTCAATGCCCCCTAAGATCTGACATACCAGGAGATTGGGGTCTCTCCAGGGGGTAGAATTGAGCTTACAGGGATCTCAGGCTGTACCCCTGGGGTGACAGGTTCATTTTGGTAATTGTTAGTGAACTGCACTTCATTGTCGTCTGAAGCTTCTTCTACAATACCCTCAACCTGGGTATTGGGAACGAAATTTGGCCGAGGGCCTTTTTGACGATGAGTTGAAGTTTCTTCCATTTAGAAAATTGAAACAACAAGGTGAATCAAAACGAGAAAAACCAGGTAAAACAGAGAAATCGGTGGGCGCCAATGAAGAAACACTAGATAAATGACCGGAGTCAAATAATCCAGGGAGTTAGGTTCTGCATAAAAAGGGTTGGTTCTCTCTCGTTTGATTCAAAGGGACGAATCTCTTCTTCTTCTCAATAGCTGCAAAACAGAACACCGTCAGACTCGTCACGGGGAGAATGGGGGTTCTCTCCGTGACCACCCTCCGGCGTGAGAATAAGTATCGGCATATGAAGAAGAAAGAGTATAAGTGAAGTGAATGTAACTTGAAGTTCATACCTGAATTACTCTTCTATTTATAGCCGAGAGTTTGGGCGGGAAAACCTGTTGTTGATAGGTTGACGGAAGATGCTAACTCCGTAAGCGGTTATTTCCCTTTCCGTTATTCTTCTTGATCTGACGTGAGAGCACACGGATCGCTATTTAGATCAACGTCTGGGGAATTGCCACGTGGAAAGTGGGTAAGTGGAGGTTTTCTCCTTAATTTCATGCCATCATCGTGCCTTCAAGGGAGCCTAGGATGATGACACGTGGGCCAGACGGTTATAACCATCTGGTGGTGCACGATTGAGTCTTCTAGAAGATTACAGTTGCAATCCAGTGTGGCTCCTTATCGTGTGGCATCAGTGCAGTAAATAATATCTAAGTCTGGGTATTATTTAAGCGGAAGTATTAACTGGGATTTTTATCCCTGTTTGCTATGGAGAAAGGCGCAAGGATTCATTAACTTCCTTTTGAAGCGCGGGTGTTGTCTGCTGTCTTTCTCTTAAGCTCTCTTTGTTGGACCAATGCGCGGCCGCGCAAGGTCTAAAGAGGGTTAAATGGCGATGTTATGGTATGGTCCCAAGTACTTATCACGAGGTTTTTGGGACCTTACCCCTTCAAAATCAATATATTGTTAAAATACATATTAGTATTAAAGACTAAAATTGGTGAAAAACTAGATGGGAGGTGGGTTTATAAGTGTTCTAAAAGTATTAATGAAGGATTACAAATTGGTGACAGAAATTGGTAAACGAAATTATTACGTAATGAGAAAAAAGTAGGTTGGTAATAAAAGTTCAAAAATATTATGAAAAACTATAAATTTATTATAAAAAGTTAGATTGCTGATATCATAAGTTTCAAACATTGAACAACATGAATATTATTTTAATTTTTGACAAATCCAACACAGTCAATGAGAATAACAAAAAAAGGTAAACTTGATAGTTGAACACTAGACATTAGAAAGTATAAGGTGTTTTTTGTTTTTTTTCAGAGGTAAAATGTCTGCTGTATGCGGACTACATCTGTAGCAGAAGGGGTGGACCAAACCTCTGTAGTCTGCAAGAAATAGACTGTTTTTTAACTTCTACAAACTGTTGAAATAACACCAAACAACATAATAGGCATCAAAACTGAAAATTAACATCAAAATTCAGAAAAACGACAATATACGTTTGAAAACTAACATCAAAATTAAGAAAACTAACATCAAAAACTGAAAATTAACATCAAACATCATGAGGAAGATCTTGTAACCGATCCATGTATGATGAAACAACTGATTTGTAGAGGGTGGTGCGGCGGAGGTGGGAAGAAAACAGCAGGGGCTGACGAGGAAGAAAACAGAGGGTGGTGCGGCGACGGTGGAGGAAGAGGAGGGTGGTTGTCGGCGGTGAAGGCATCTCAATCGGAGGTGGGGGAGGTGACGTCGGGTCAACCGGTGGCCGGGGAGGTGACGGAGATGTGGTGGTGGTGGCGGAAGGGAGATGTGGTGGGAGGAGCAAGCTGCTAGGGTTTCAGAAGTTGTGGTTTGAAAGAGCAGAGGATGAGAAGAGCTTTGAAGAGGGGAGTCCAGGTCTGCCCCAAGAAGAGATCTAGAAGACCCTTTTTAATAAAATCACTTCCAAAAAACAAACACACTGCAGAGTTAAACGTCTGCGCGTGATCTGCGTGGGACAGGCATAAGAGATCATGAAGTGCTTTTCAAAAAAAAAAACAAACACCCCTTAAATGATTTTTAACATTGTAAAGCTAACAATTTGTGTTATAGATGGAAATTAAGCATTTAGATAACTTGTTTCATTATTTAAGTGAATCGTCATGATGTTTAATTCTGTGGATCAATAGTATTAAATAAAAACAGCAACTTACTTGAAAGAGTAAAGCTTTCTCAAGTTTATTGACTACAACTTCCATTGTTGGGCGTTCTTCTTGAGTTTCCGCCACACACCGGTGTGCAATTTCAATAAACGTGTGCAAAGAATCCTTGCTGGGCCCTAAATTGAGAATAAAATTGTGTTCACCAGCTTCTTCCTTTATTATAGGGTCTATCATCTCCTCTAATGTTCCCATGCGGAAGCGTTGTCTTGCCACATTGGCTAGCCCTTTGTTACTCTCTTTAAGAAAAATTTTGTCATGGGCTAACCTCCCACATAGAATTTCAAACAAGAGTACTCCAAAACCATAAACATCTGATTCTCTTTTTAACTTACCAGTCTTCTCATATTGTGGATCTCTGTAGGACGGTCTACCAATACGGTTGTTGGGGAAGAGAGCTTCGTCTTCTTGATTTGGAGGCAGGAATACCGACCACCAAAAGTCAACAATCATTGCCCTCCAATTCTTGTCCAACCCAATATTGTAGCTACATATATCACCGTTTATTATCACCTTTTGGTCTTTGATTTGAGAGTGAATGTACTTTAAAGCATGTGCAACATCAATACAGATTTTCAAACGTTTTTCCCAAGTCAACATACGTTTATTGTTGTCGTTTATGAGATAAGGAGCAAGAAATCCTTTAGAAAGGTTGTCGGTGATGACAAGGATCATCTCTGAATCTTCAACACAAAATCCAAGTAGGGTGACTATGTTGGGATGCTTAACATTGCTAAGCATATTAATTTCTGTAAGAAACTGTTGTTCTCCGAATAGACGATGTTGAGAAGGGTAGCGTTTTATAAGTACAATGTTGTGTCTATTGGATGAACAGATTTCAGCTCTGTACAAAGTACAACCATCCCTAATTGCTATTTCGTATGCCTTTGAAAAATTTTGGGTTGCTGATTGAATATCAATGAGAGAAATCTTTAAGTGTTCCATGTTCTTTCCCTGCAAATTAAATGTGTGACATGGGTGAACTAAAAATATGAAAAGGAAATTCTATGGTTTAGAAACAAAGAAGCCTATTAATTATCAGTCAATATCTCCGCTTGTTATTTTCCAACACTCCAATAAATCAATTATCTCGCTAGCGTCCATGAGTAAAAAAAGCACAAATACATAAAATTATAGTTACTTAAACCAAATTAAATTAAGGATAGTTTGCTTGATACATGATAATGTGAAACCCATCTAAATGCTATTTGTCAAATTAATCGAACTAAATTATCCACTGCTTATAACTGGCCGAATAATAGATCAGTTAGTGTTATTGAATTACAATAAGTTGTTAGAACAACTAATTAAGTTAACTATTGGTATGAAAAGAGGATTATATATATTATAATCTTCACGTGATTTAAATGAAATTAAATAATAAACATAAAAACTGAAGTTGAAAAAGAATTCTATTGCAACACTTGAAAGTTTTGTACGTATCTAGTTGCATGATTCATAAATTGATTCACTGAAAACTTTGGATGATGTTATAAATAATTATATGATAATAGTAGATGCGTTTTAATGTCTGTAGTCGGTACGCCAACAAGCTTGCTATTAATGTATGTTACATATGTAACAAGCTTTGTTACATATGTTAGTGGTTTGGGTCATAGCTTAGCGATTGCAGTCTCAATCTCTAGAGGTGTCTAGCAATTGTGGTTGTGGGTCAAGCGATTGAGCGATGGGACTCAATCGCTTAGGACATCCTTAGTGATTGAGATTTGAGCCTATATTTATTCAACTCCCGCACAATCGCTCATAACTTTTCCATATATTTTGCTAACCTTCTAAGTCAAATCTCTGTCTCTAGATCCAAACTTTGTAACCAATGTTTTAATTACTAAAATTGAGTTGAACGTTTATTTACATGCTTGGGTGATTAATGTATGTGTTGATATGGGTTCCGCACATATTTCAGCATAGTAGTTTCATAGATCCAATCTAACGGACCGACATGTGGTATCAGAGCTAGAACTATACGCTCGATTCTACTATATGTATACGTCAATTACAGTTTGGTGAAAATTTGCATTTGTTGAAAATGGTTTGAATTTATTTGTGTGGGGTTTGACACTATTACGTCAAATTATTCATCATATCGTATTACCTATATATTAAAAAGAGAATTGAATGAACAGTAAAATTACCTATATATTAAAAAGAGAATTATGAGTAAATGGTATCAGGTACCGGTACATGTACCAAATTTACCAAACCGAGTGTATTTTCGGTACCGTTTCAGCTCCGGTATTCACCGGTTCTTACCCTCAAATACAGGTGTCGTACCAGTACCGACCGGTACCGTACCGTACCAGATATATTCGGTACTGGTACCCACTTTTGGGGATTTCGATAACGGTATTTTCGGTACCGGTTGGTACCGAGCTCATCAAATCCTGTAGCAACGTAGCAATGCAAGTAATTGCCTCGTTTAGATTATTTTTCATACACACAATAAGGCAACTGTATTTCGTTTGAATGAGGTTTTATATACACAACAAGTTATTTTGCTTTCTTTTTTGTCTTTTTCTATAATGAATGAATTGTAGCATGTAAAATTAACTTGGATATTTAGATTATTGATGAGCAAATCGTATCAAATTCTGTAATCAAACCGGTATCGTATCGGTACCAAATTTACTATACCAAATCATTTTCGGTACCAATTTGGTGCCCACCTTTTGGCGTTTTCAGAATCGTTACTTTCGGTTCAACACCGGTATAGCATCTTACTTGTATTTACTGATTTTTACCTTCAAGTATTGTACCGAGCATTTTCGGTGCCGGTACCTAAATTCGATGATTTTCCGGATCGGTACTTTCGGTACCGTTACCGGTACCTAACTCATCCATATTTTAACGTGTTAGCACCGTAATAACTGAGCTGAAAACAACCGAGTTTCCAACGTGTAGGACGTGTGAGTCCTATTATTATATATTAGGTTATTTGAAATCGCTTTTTTAGGACGGAGTGACTATCGTTACTACGTCATTTTTATTTATATTTTGATATTCGGTCAAAGTCCAGAAAAAATGGGCAGTCAAAGAGCAGAAAAGACATTGAAAGTTGGAACTGCAAAGAAAAAGGTCACTTTAGAAGCCAATGTATAAAACCAGCTACAAAGAAAGAAGTAAACAGTGTATCCTCTGAAGAATCTGGAGATGCTCTCATATGTTGTGTTGAGAATTCAGTGGAATCCTGGATTATGTGTTGAGTATGAAGCCACTTGATCAAGTGGACAAGAAAAGCTTCTCTGATGTCAGGATAAGAGGATAAGGGGCAGGGGTCATTATTCACTGATCTTGTTTTATTTCTACTTCTTTCTCTTTCTTCAATCTCTATATAAGAGATTCATATGTATTGTAATTCCTTGTACCTCTCCAAGTATTATAAACTCCTAGTTACCCGTGGACGTAGGTCAGTTTAGACCGAACCACGTAAATCCTTGTGTTCGTGATTGTGGCAGATTGTGTGAGAGCAGAGTGTGTGTGGTGTGAGTTCGTGTGTGAGAGCGTTCGATCCTAACAACTGGTATTAAAGCTCAGGCTCGTGTTGTTGAACCGAACAGAAACGAAGGTGTAAAAGAAGAAGATACCTGAAGGTGCAGAAATCTGAACTAGGGTTCCGATTTGCATCAGTTTCTACCGGATTGTTCACGTCAGCCATTTTCTGTTCGAAGCCGCTGCCGCCCACACCGCCGGGTTCCGATCAGAACCGCGGCCATCGCCATCAGAACCGACTCCACCGCCATCAGAACCGCCTCCAACGCCATCAGAACCGTCGTCACAACCGTCAGAACCGCCGCCTCCGTTCTGTTCACCTTTGCGACTAGGGTTTATTGACCCAGTAGCCGCCGTTACCTAGGGTTTTCGATCCTTGCCTTTTCTGGGTGTTGATTGCGTCCAAAAGAGGAGAAGAGAAGAAGGAGAGCATATTTGTTTTGTTCTGTGGGGAAGAAGGCACGTATCGTCCTTTATGTCTTTCTTTTTTTTTTGGTGGAGAATTGAGGTTTCTCAATTTAACCAAGGAGGGCCCTCAACTTTAAACAAAGAAGAAAATTGGGTTTAGTTCTTTTTATTTAATCCTTTGGCAGTAGTAGCCAAACTTTTATTTTTCAAAGAACTAATTTTTTTGGGACATTAGGCAGAAGGTTTAAAATTTCAAGATCAGTTTTTTGACCGGTTAAACCAGCAAATTTTCAGAGTATCATTTCGTTGAAGATCGAAGAAACAGAACCGTAGACCAGTGCTTGTTTCGGTTGTTTAAAGTTTGATTTTCGGTTTATTTTTTTTATTTCAGTTTCGTTTAGTCGTGTTTGAGTTATCATGGCTGAAGACGGGAAGGTGCAAATCGACAAGTTTAACGGTACAGATTTTAGCTGGCGGAAGATGCAGATTGAGGCATTATTGGTTCAAAAAGATCTTGATATTGTGTTATCAGGAGTTAGAACAGAAAGGGTGGAACCAGCAGATTGGGAACCAAAAGACAGGAAAGCCAGGGCAGTTATTACATTAGCGTTATCAAAGACTGTGGCATTCAACATCATGAAGGAAACCACAACTAGTGGCATGATGTTAGCCCTCTCTAACATGTACGAGAAGCCTTCGGCAGCTAATAAGGTCTTTCTGATTCGAGAGCTGGTGAATACTAGGATGAGGGAAGGCAGTTCAGTCACAGAACACATCAACAAGTTGAATTCGATTTTGGCTAGAGTTGTGTCAGTGGGCATCAAATTCGAAGATGAAGTTCAAGCTTTGCTACTGTTATATTCTTTGCCAGACAGTTGGTCCGGAACTCTTACAGCGATTTCCAGTTCATCAGGTACCAACGGATTTACTTTTGAAGGGATTCGTGATCTTATTCTGAGCGAGGACATCAGAAGGAGAAGTTCGAGTGAATTACTGAATGTTGGCAGAGGAAGGAAGAATAACAGAGATAGTCGGAGCAGGAACAGAAGTCAGTCTAGGGCTCGAGGTGATGTAACCTGTTGGAACTGCAAAGAGATAGGACATTTTAGGAATCAATGTCCAAATGAGAAGAAAGAAGTTAACGTTGTAGTAGACCACTCAGATAATGATGTTTTGATCTGTAGTTGGAAAGCAGTGTGGATTCCTGGGTTATGGATTCGGGTGCTTCATTTCACGCTACCCACAGCAGTGAAGCACTGCGAAATTTGAAAGAAGGTGATTTTGGTAAGGTAAGCTTGGCGAACGGTGAGGTTCTTGATGTGACGAGCATGGGTGACTTAGATCTGAAGACTCCAGTCGGTTCATGGACTTTGAAGGATGTCAGGGTGATTCCTAGCTTAAAGAAACAGTTAATTTCTGTTGGGCAGTTGGATGAACATGGGCACGAGGTTAAGTTCAGGAACGGGCAGTGGAAGGTTCTAAAGGGAAATCTAGTCGTAGCTCGAGGAAAGAAACGGGGTTCGCTGTATATGGTCAGTGTACCGTCTGAGGGAGTAACCGTCCCAGTTCAGAAGAAGACCAAGATCCGGTTCACAGAATCTCGTGGGCAGAAGAAGGTTTGTTTTGCAGGAGACAAACCCAGAGCCACAGGTCAGATTCAGGTTGAACGTGCTAGGAAAGGTTCAGAGAAACCAGTCAGGGGTTTTCGTGGCAGTGGGAGCACAGGTAGTGCTTCAGTCAGAACTCCCAGACGACAGTGGGTTAAGAGAACCTGTATTCCAGCGGTGAAAGTCTCTCCAGTGAATTACCTGTTTATGATGGAGAGTGTTAGTTCTCAGGTTTTCTCAGAATCCAGTAGTTCGTGTTAGTAGGAGCCAGTAGAGATAGAGAATGGGTCAGGGGCAGACTTAGCCATGACTGATGTGTTGAAGCTAATGAAAGCTTCAACGGGCCTTCAGGATAATTGAAGAAAAGGCCGGGTAACTAGGAAGGGGCTAAGATCAAAAGGTTTTTACAGAAATGCAGATGCACAGTTGAAGCACAGGTGAAGATTATCTCGTGGCTTCAAGTGGGAGATTGTTGAGTATGAAGCCACTTGATCAAGTGGACAAGAAAAGCTTCTCTGATGTCAGGATAAGAGGATAAGGGGCAGGGGCCATTATTTACTGATCTTGTTTTATTTCTACTTCTTTCTCTTTCTTCAATCTCTATATAAGAGATTCATATGTATTGTAATTCCTTGTACCTCTCCAAGTATTATAAACTCCTAATTACCCGTGGACGTAGGTCAGTTTAGACCGAACCACGTAAATCCTTGTGTTCTTGATTGTGGCAGATTGTGCGAGAGCAGAGTGTGTGTGGCGTGAGTTCGTGTGTGAGAGCGTTCGATCCTAACATTATGGATTCTGGATTATGTACAAAGTTTTATGTACTATATTTGTTTGGCATGCTTGATTGCAAGCAGGTTAAGACTCTTGTGGATAGTGTGATTTATATATGTACAACCGAAGGAAAAGAGTTGCAAGACCCTACCATGTATTTCTAGCTTGTAGGGAGGCTCGTTTACGTTACACCCTTACACCAACCAGACCTGATATCTCAATCATGGTTGGAGTATGACGTTGGTATATGCAATGTCCAAGAAAGCCCATTTGGATGCAATCAGAAGACTCAATGGGTATGTTAATGAAACAATTAGGTACGGAATTAAGTTTAAAAGAGATGCGAAACTTGAACTTCTTGGCTTCTCTTGTGGGAAACACGCAAGAGATTTAGACACTCGAAGATCCAACAACCGGGTATATTTTCATGATGGGAGAAAGTGAGGTAATATGGTGCACTAAGCAACAACCTGTGGTTTACTTGTCAACCATGGAAATGGAGTATTGGGCCACTACAATGGTGACCCAAGAGATGATTTGGTTGAGGCTAGCGCTGCAAGAATTAAAGGAAAAGGTTAATGAAAAGGTGATCTTGTATTGCGACAAAATGTGAACCATTAAGCTCGCCGAATTCCTGACATTTCATGCACGTCCTAAACATATAGAAGTGCATTATCACTACGTCAGAGACAAGGTGTTGAGTGGTGATCTTGACTTGAAATGTGTTGATGGAAGCAACCAGGTGGCATATGCTTTTACGAAGAGTTTACTAGGTCAAGGTTCCTGCAAGGGTATGAACAAGGAGATGGCAAGTGTTGAGAGGGAGTGTTGAATGGATAACAACACTTATCTATTTGAACTAATTTAAATTTAAGAGTTATTTAACTTTGATGGTTATGATGCAACTACGGAAGCAATCAAATGGCTCAAGAAACTATTGATTCAATTTAGAGGCTTGAAACCGAAGGTTCCAGCCAAGTTGGTTCTTGGTGTGCCATCAAGTATACATATCTACCTTACACAATTACCCCCACTATAGGGTACTTTTTGGGAATTTATCATTAAAAAAATTACTTAAATCACCTATTTTCGATAAATACAGGTTTTTGGACGTACCAGACAAAAAGAAGCAAAAAGACCTAGAAACTAGGCGAAATCTAGAGTTCTGAAGACCAAGAAAGCCATGCACATTCATTCTGAGCATGGTCATGCTTCCATCCTTGAAGAAAACACACATGCACGCACGTGCTCACACCTTAGCACGTCCATGCCTCACCCAACATGCAAACAAGAAACATTAAAGCACAGCCGTGCACATGCCTAAGAACGGTCGTGGCATGTCCAGAAAAAAGCCAAGGTTCACGTACAAAAAAAACTAAAGAAAACAAAAAAGCACGCCGATGCTCAAGTACAAAAGCATGTTCCTGTAAGACTGGAGGCACAAGCACCACTGTGCTCAAGTACAAGCACAATACTGTAGGTTGCCGTAGCTAGTACTATTGTTGGTTGCTAGTGAAGGTGAAGGGAGTGAAGATGAGATACCACTAGATAAAAATGAAATTGCAAACTTTATATGTGGTTTAGTTACCTGAGTCTTTAAACTAGGTTCAGGGTGCATATAGTGTTGGGCTGGAGATTATGCAAGTATAGACCTATAAATTTATATGCGGGCCAGAAATTTTAGTGAGGGGTGAAAAAACGTGTCCACCCAATAAAGTATATGGATTTAACTAGGCTTGGCAAAACAGGTGGGTCGGGTTGGGTCACAGGTCAAACCGGGTTTGGGTCAGAACGTGTCGATAGCAAGTCAAATTTGGTTTCGGTCAAAATGGATTTGACATTCGTTGGTGTAAATTTCTTCTCGCCTTTTTTTAATCATAAGGCTTATGACCATTAGGTGGTGGTGGGATAAGCCTTATGACCATTAGGTCATGGGTTCGATTCCCACAAAGGGGGTTTTTCTCATATTTATTGGGTTTCCTCCTGAATTAGTGTATATGCATTATTGCCTAGTGGAGATGGATATGATCGGGTGGTTCTGCTGGGGGCACGATGATACTCCAGTGGTCCGTCAGTGAACCAAATTTGCCGTTCAAAAAAAAAAATGTCTGGTATTTGACAAATTTTACAATTTAAAACAATAGAAAAAAGATATATGGCATATAATTAAAAAAAATATAGTAAAACTAAAATTAAATAAATTAGATCATAATAATAGCTTAATAAATTATCCTTGATATATTGCACAAGGGAGTTTGAGTGTTCGACTAGTTTTATATTTTTTCTCGTATTTTTCCTACACATTGTAGGTTTTCAGGTTTTGAGGATTTCTTCTTCTTTTTCTCTGTTAACATTTTCTTCATATTTTTATGTTGTTTTTTGACTTCCTTTATACATATGGCATAATGTTGGGAATAATCTTGATGTTACGGGTCGTGTACGGGTCAAGTCAGTTACCGGTTTTGTTTAAATGGGTAACCGGATAGCAAAGGGGTCATGGGTCATCGGTAGTTTGCACGTTATTGAAGACCTAGTCAGTTGTTGACCAAATTTGTTGGGACTTCAAAATGGACGTTGAGGCGTTGAAGTGAGAGATGGAGTTCGTTTGTTGCTAATTAAAAGGTGTACGTGGACTGAGTTATATATGCATGTGTTTTATTTGTTTACTTTAATGGTGTACTCTCATGTCTAAATAATAAGAAAGTTTAAGTAGTAAACATATTTCTTGTTCGTGAGTTTTTTAGTGGGTGTTATATTGGGGCCTGAACCAACACTTAACTGGCTGTATAACAAGCTTGTGCTTGTTTGTTTGATATTTTATAAATAGTATATAATACGTGGAACCTCACCTCACACCTAGGCCACCTAAACGTCTTGCAACGTCTCATGCGTTTTAGAAACAAGGTAGATCAAATGATGAAATGAGAAAAAAAAAGGGTCTTACAATAATTTCATGCAACTTCTGAAGTTCCGATGTTTTTGTATATTTATGTACAAACCCATCCATATATGGGCGTTCTACTCTCTCCTCCTATAAGAAATAATATGAAAAGAAAAATTAGTGCCAAAACCATGAATTGATTATAAAACAATAAATTGCATATAGATGAAACTTCCCAAATCCATAGATCCTCTATCGATGTATCTTTGGCATTTAAAAAGAAAAGAATATGATTAATTACTAATAGAGTAGCATATCATGAGTATACTTCATCTTTAACCAAACAAAGGGTAAGAATCATTTTAGAACTATAAATAATTACACAACTTACATAACTCTTAATAAACAATCATTCTACTAATATATTTTTATATTGAACATTGTTTAAGGGTATTTTTTTTTATCATTTATTATGATTCCATGTCTGTTAAGAGTAGTTTTATCATTTTTTTTTCATATATAATTTTATAATTACATATACGTAAATTGATTCATTTACACATATGTAAACTAGTTCATTCACGAATATAATATATCCTTAAATAATGTTAGATATAAAAATATATAAATAAAATATTGTTTATTAACGGTTCTGAAAGTTCTGTAGTATTCAGAGTTTTGAAATAAACCCAACCTTAAACAAAAATTGTACAAAAATAAATGGGATATTGGATTTTAATAATCCTAAGTTTCACCTGTTGACCAATAATAATTCCAACTTTAAAAATTCTCTCCAATAATCCCAACTTTTAAAAGTTTGGCCGCCATTGATCCTTTTCAAACATATAAGAATTTGGTCTCCTCAATAGATTCAATTACACCTAGAGACTGCTTAATTGATTTAAGTGCACCTATGTTAGAAAAGGATCAATGGCGGCCAAACTTTTACAAGTTGGGATTATTGGAGAGAATTTTTAAAGTTGAGATTATTATCAGCCAACAAGTGAAACTTAGGATTATTAAAATCCAATAACCCACTAACACGTGTTTTTTTTAAACATCCAACGAAATTTAATTATTAAACCATGTGAGGTCAGAAAAACACTAGCCCCATCACCGTATACACAAATGGTACACACACACCAAAACACATTTGCACTACCAGCCCAAGCCCATATTGCTGAAACTAAACCCACACCAAAACACATTTGCATTGCATGTAGAGACAAAACTAAATCCATTTGAATGTATTTCTTCCTTCGAAGATAAGATATTTCTAGAACCACATGATTATATTATCACCGCCAGTCAGTCACTATGCGACTGAACTTTTCTTGAACATGTAATTGCTATGGCTGATATTAGTTGGAACTAGGGTCTTGGAACTATGCAGATCCTAGCGTATAATTAAGAATAGTTTGTATTCACACTTCTTTACCTTGTCTGAACATTGTATTTTTACTGTGAATTGTGTATTTTTCTATCCATTGTCTTATTTGATATGTTAATTGTGTCTTTTATTTTTGTAATTCTGTTTTTTTATCATTCATTATATTTTTTAGTTCTGATCATTATGTTTTTTACTGAAGATTGTGTTTTTTGTTTGAAGATGGTGTTTTTTGTGTTGTGCATTTTTTTCCATTCTGTTATATGATATTTTCATTGTGTTTTTTTGTCTCACTAATCAGAAACCTAGAGTATTAACATGGCTTCGTCCAATATTTTAGCAATTATGAACTACAAAACTTCACCAGTACCAACATCGATTAGTCACATCATGATCCCCGTGGTATGTCATTTCTAAAATAAAAACAGTTTACTAACAAGAAAATGAAGTGAAAAAAGAATTGTCTTACAAGAATTTCATGTGCTGCTTTCTCAAGTTCGCCGACAACTTGGTCTTTACCCAACTGATATAAGAGAAACAGAAAGTTAATGCTCAAAAGTTTAAATCTGTGATAAAAACTACAAATTGGTGATGAAAAACTATTTACTAAGAAAAAAATATAAAGCAATTAAAAAGGGACTGATAATATATAAGATTTTGACGAAATTTCAATTTGGTGTTCAAAGATGATACCAACTTAGCAATATGAAAACGATTGATGTCGAGAATTCATCCAAGATATGGGTGTAAAATGAATATTAGTTTTTTGTACGGAAAAATGGATGTAATGTTATCGAATATGCACACATTTTGAATCAAAATGAAAGGTGAGCAAGTTAAAAAAACACGCTATTTTTTACCCTAAGGGGCTACCTATTGGCAAGGCCCTGGTAGTCATCAAAGGAGGTCCCCCATTCAAATCCCATAAGCTTCAACTAAGGGGCTAGCCTCCTGACCAATTCCTCAAATGAGAACCAGGAGACTCGGTTTCAATTAAGTAAATTTCCTTTATTAATTTGAATGAAATAAATAATAAACATACAGTTTTAGTTAAGGATCAACCATGTGTATTTGTGTCAAGTCTCGCTTAAGTGTCAATAGCATTATTACATGTGGGTGGGATTCTAGAGTGAAAACTAGTGTATTTGTAAACTAAGTGAACAAATATTGACCATTGATTTACACACGTGTATGGCTAGGATTTTATTATCAAATCGTAAAACACACTTTCATCATCAAATCTTGGCCACTGATTTACACACATGCATGACCAGGATTAGTTCACTCAGTTCGCAAATACATAGTGTTCACTCTTGAACTTAGCAGGTTATGGCTTTTTTTTATTTATAGGTTGTTTCAAGATCCTTTCTATGTAATTTGGCCAAAAACTTGTAGCATTGTATATGTGTAATACACTTCTTTATGCCTTAAGATTTTATGTAGAAAGAATAAAACGTGAAAATTTATACAATATATTCTTTATGCGTTAAGATTTTATGTAAAAAGAATAAAACGTGAAAATTTATAAAATATAAATAAGGTAAATATTCGATATTTATTCATCTATCCTAATATTCAAATAAAAAATATGAAAAAACTACTTTTATAGATATATAGCCAACGTCTTAGGATCCTGTAAAAAGGACATTTTTGATGAGAAATGTGAGAAGACATAAGAATTAACATGTACGCATCATGTTTTGGACTTAGGCATCATGTTTTAGGTTGTTTTGACAGGAAAAACACTAAACATAAATGCAATTGATTCTAACCTTTAAACTTAAAACACCATGCCAAGAACATTAAGTAGTGTGTTTTAAATGTTAAGCACTGTGTTTTATTTGTGTTAAAAATTTCACCCCTATAATACATTGCATTGTGTTTTAAATTATTATGTTTGGTATTTTTCTTGCCAAAACACCCAAAACATCATGCCTAAGTCCAAACTTGACGCCTACATGTCAATTCTTATGTCTTCTCACATTTCTCATGCAAAAGGTTCTTTTTACAGGAACCTCACCCTATAACCAACAATTTGTATACAAATTTAGTAAACATAAGAAAAAAAAATTAGTTTGATTGTTTTTTACTTATATAAGACACACATTTGTATGTAAGAATTATTATAGTTAAGAAAATATGAACCATTGAGAAAAATAAAATAAATGATTTAAGTTTGTTTTTTTGTTCACCCAATAACTTAATTTTTTGTTTTGTAATAAAACCCAGGTTATACATACATGTATGCATACGTACATATTATATACACACACCTGACTTACTTGAAAGAGCAATGCTTTCTTAAGTTCCTCAAGGATAATTTTCATCGTTGGACGTTGGTCTTGAGCGTCTGCCACACACCTGTTTGCAACTTTTATGAATGTGTGCAAAGAATTCTTGTTGGCTCCTGTCTTTGGAATAGAACTCTTTTCAAGGGTTTCCTGCTTAAGTGCAGGATCTATCATGTCATCGGGTGTTCCCATGTAGAACAATCGTCTTGCCACATGAACCAGCCCCTTTTCACTCTTTTTAAGGTACATTTGGTCATGAGCATGCTTTCCACATAGAATTTCTAACATAACTACTCCAAAGCTATACACATCCGACTCGCTTTTTGGATTGCCAGTGTTTGCATATTCTGGATCCACGTGGTACTTTGACTCAAAATATGTTCTTTTACGCAGCCCTTCGTCTTTTCTATTTGGAGGCAAGAATACCGCCCATTCAAAGTCTACAATCTTTGTCCCCCAATTCTCGTCCAACCCAAATTTGGCGTTACTTATACTATTGTGTATTAACATTTTTTTGTCTTCCATCTCAGAATGAAGGTAATTCAATGCATGGGCAACATCAATGC